>JASAOG010000259.1:37500-765000 GCA_030265305.1 Biomphalaria pfeifferi
TGTTAATTACTATACATTTGGAATTTTCTACTAAATAATGTTGATTAGAGAAAGTTTTGTTTGAATAAGTAGCTATTCATTCAGGGGTTGGGGAGAGGGAATAGGTAGTGGGGGAAGGGTTAGGTGAAAGCAAAGGATTGAGGATTGCGGTAGGCAGGGTGGGGGCTTGTTGTAGGGGTTTTGTATTGGATAAGAAATGGTCTGTTGTGTCATAGTTTGCAGTCTATCTATCTATCTATCTATCTATCTATCTATCTATCTATCTATCTATCTATCTATCTATCTATCTATCTATCTATCTATCTATCTATCTATCTGTCTGTCTATCTGTCTGTCTGTCTGATGTCCTGATAACAAAACGAGGGGTGAGGATCTATCTTCCAAAGGAAAAGTGTCTCATATTTTTTTTTACTGACCCCCACTTTCTTATCTCCGTCTCGACAGGTCTGGGTAACCAAAAAATCTCGACTTATATGGCCATATCTATGCACTACGCACAGCAGTAGGCTTTCTGTCCAGAGCTTTTGTAAAAGAGGATTTGAGCCTCTCAAGCCCTCACTCAAATGAAGTTTGATGATGATGATCTGCCTGTCTGTCTGTCTGTCTGCCTGTCTGTATGTCTGACGTCCTGATAAAAAAGAGGGGTGCAAAGACGGTGTTAATTTCTATTTCAAGGTACTAAAACGTTGTATTTTTAATCTTATTATCAATCCATATTCACCAAATCAAATGGCATTAGTGACAAAATATTTTCTTGTAGAAAGCATTAAAAAAATGTTCTCAAATAGTCTTTTCATTTTGTTATTACATTCTAAAAGCCTTTAGTACCTCACGTTGATAGCCTATAGCGCTCGGCCAACTCCGCAGCTAGCTAAGATGGGTCACCACGAAGTTTTTCTCGTTGAGTGGACGGCTTAAGTAGCAGTTTGAGAAACACTGCATTACACATTTCCCCATTGCCATTTTGCTTTAGTTCTAAACCTACCAATTGTTACTTTTATTATTAATAATAAGCATTCTTCAAAGAACATTCTATGCTCTTCTGTAACTCAATTCTGTCGTAAATTATGAAAATGAGGATGACATTTCTTAAGATAATAAAAGAACTTCTAGTCAAATCATAGTAGCTCACTCAATAGTTTACCACCGCTAAGACATTATTGAACATATTCTTCTTCTATATGCACGGAACATGATAACTTGTATTTCTTAATTTTCAGTAGAAGTAAGTATTGCAACAATTTTTCAAGAATATATCAGTGGCAGTTTACAGTAACATGTTAAATTTCTTTAAAAATGCAATTGTGAAAACGTGACAAAAGTTGTTAATACTAATAAAACATAATGATTACAATTATGCATTTGTTTATCCCGGTTAGGTATTGATGAATGCTTTTAAATATTACACAACAACCATTGTATCTTAACTTTCTTAGTATATCTCTAAAGGTTAAACTGTTGTGACTTTCCTCCGATAGATAGCGAAATCAATTTTTTTTTATATTGGAAT
The DNA here is from genome assembly GCA_030265305.1 of Biomphalaria pfeifferi. Lineage (NCBI taxonomy): Eukaryota > Metazoa > Mollusca > Gastropoda > Planorbidae > Biomphalaria > Biomphalaria pfeifferi. Next base: position 39,011 of record JASAOG010000259.1, read on the forward strand.
TGGAATTTAAACTCCTTTGGCTACGAATATGGAATTTGATGAATAGTTATCCTTCAAGTTGTTTTTTTTTAATTGAACTGGTGATCTTTAGCTTCAAACCCCGCTGGAGGAGGGTTTAAACTCAAAACCCTCTTAGGTTACGCTAATAGAATTTTTAGTGTGTAATTTGCTTTTATTATATTGAAGAGGTGGTTTTTAGCTTTAAACCCGCTGGAGGGGGGGGGGGGGTAAACTCAAAACCATCTGGTGGGGTTTGAAACTTAAAAGTCCTCTGGAGGAGGGGGTTCAAACTCAAAGACCTAATCACAAAATCCCTATTGGCTATGCTCATAGACTTATTTATGCTTTAGTATTATATTGAAGAGGGGGTTTTATCGTAAAAAAAATTCGGAGTGGTAAATAAAATCAAAATCCTCCTTAGCTATGCACATGGAATTTGGAGATTGTCGTATGAATTATTATTTTTTTTGTTTTGTTTTATAGAAGAGGGGGAATAACTGCAAGGCTCCCTGGAAGGGGATTTTAAAATCAAAGCCCCATTTGGCTGTGCTGGGGAAAGTGATGGTTTAATATTAATATCTCACCTAAAATAAACAAAATCAAAGCAAAAAATCGGTCAAAAAATTTCATCATTATGCCGGGGGGAGGCTGAACCTCAAGAGCCCCCCCCCCCCCCCCTCTCCCTAGTTACACCCATGGGTCACAGACTTATTCATTGATAACTCTGCTTCATTCACAGATTTGCATTTGCGTTATAAAATTGTAAATGAATTACAAAGAAATATAATTTCAATTTAGTAACAAACTCATAGAAAGGAATACTGATTCAAATGTTGTTTAAAAAAAAGAATCTTGATTCGAACTTCGTTTTAGTTGTGAATACAAAAAACAAGATTACAAAAACAGTTTGTCTAGTATGTAGGTAATTAAAATGACAGAAATTACGTATGTTAGTAATACCATTATATAAAAAAATATTTTGACAAAAAATCTAAAACCGTTTGCACAATAAGGTAAAAAGTAATCTCCCTTACTAAATAGCCTACGTGTTTGTTACTGTTAATAGTGAATACTTGTAAAAATTGTGTATTGTTTATGAAAAAACTGCTTGCAGAATTGATTTTAAAAATTAAATGTTTCGCTTTCCGAAAGGAAAAAAAGTAGCCGTTGCATCATAACTTTAAATGGTCTAAAATATCATGATTTCGGATTTTCAGTATCTTTTCTAGTTTACGAGATCTAAATGGGACGGACGGATGGATGGACAGACAGACAGACTAGACAAAAATAATATTCTAACCCTAACCCTATTCCCCTTTCGAAAGGCCGCTAAAAAGCAAACTACTTTTCCGGCGCAGGCCAGATATAGGTCTAGATTTAGATTTAATTGTATTAAAAGAAATGAACAAAATTTATATCTATAATCTATTAAGGAAATAGCTCATCTTTACTGCTTAGGGTGCAGATTTGTTTTATTATGTAAGCAGTAGTATCACATTAATGTGAGGTTCACCTAAAAAAATATTTTCTTTAATATTGATCAGAAGCTTATGAAAACTGGTTAATTGGTACAGTAACTGACCCTGACACAAAAAACTTAGAAAATTGTGTGTAACTTTTGTGATTTCCATGTTAACGGCCGTAATCTTGTTGTTTTTTGTTATATGATTTTTAAAATGCTATTACTTTCTTAATAGTCCATGAAAATGACTCAAACTCTTTTCTTTTGAAGTAAAAAACATGATTATATAATGTAACATCTCAACATTTATTACAATTCTATTTTTTTTATCACAAGATTTAGAAGTAAAATAGGTGGTTTAGTTTTTTTTTTTAAGAGAAAACTAAGACAATAAAATGAACATCATAAATTTTTTTTTAAAACTTGCTTGTAAGTTAAGAAACGAAAAAATGTTTTCTAAGTGTATCAAATTTCATGCAAATATCTTAAATGGTTGCAAAGATTTATCAATTTTAGTTTGGTATTTTCGGAAAAATTAGATTTTAAGAAAAATTGATTAAAAACAAAATTTTTGTTTGTCAAACTATGTAAAATCAATTTATTTGAAAAAAAATAACACTGCAAACTTCAAGAACTACATATAATCTAATAATCTTCAAACTTTTACATCATTTTATCAATTATTATTATATGGTACTTTTAAAATTATATGTCAAAAGCAATGAAAAAAAAACCACCTAAAAATTCAAAACTTACACAATGGATTTAAAACTTGTTATGAATATTTCCATAACAAAACATGCTGATATAATAAAAGATAATATAACGGTACTAAAAGGAAAGAGTCCTAGAGTATAGAGAGGTAGCCCAAACCTATATTGACGAGTCCTACAAGTTTCTGAAATCTCAAAATGAATAATTAAACAGTCCTAGTAACTATAGCTCGTCTCAATAAATCGAGCCAGATAGCCTGTTGCTTATGATTATTATTATAATTTTAATTTATAATCTATTTTAGCAATTACATCATTACTACTTCTATTTTGTTTTTATTTTGATTATCTTGATTATGTTATTTGTATACTGTTATTTTTTGTAATTACCGCCTTTGTAGCAGTTGTGGTTTGTGGCAAAACAAATAAATTGTTAAATTGTTATTGGATGGTTGACGGGGTGCAAAAGCCGTTAGTGAGGATCGGTATGACAGAAAAATTAATTAATTAATTAAATACACATTAGAGAATAACACCAGTCAGTAGCTGTGGTCAGAAGACACATAGTGGTTAGAGGCTTTATGAATTCAAAAAGGGAGCGAAAAGCAACGTAGACTCCTGTTGGAAAGAACAAAAGTATTAAGTTATTTAATCGCCGGCTTGATATGATCATATTATGGATATAGAAATGTAAATAGATGTTGAGTTGAATTAATTAGTTTGTCTAGCACGGGACGTTTATTATACTTGGAAAACATAACAGGTGTCGCATTTTCAATCGGAGACCAGCTTAGGCGCTAATTTGATTTAACTGACATAAAAGAGCACTTGTTTGCAGGCGGCTTCGGAATGAAATAGCTGAAGACCACTTACAAAGGTCGCGAGATACACATTTGAAACCAGAAGAGATATTCAATGTCTAAACGTAACCATTTGAAGAAGTTACACTGCAAAGACTCTCTTCCGAGACAAGAAAAGGACAAAAGTTTGATGTCAATCTGCAATGGACAACGACTCAACTTAAGCAACGGTTTTTCTAGACTGTAGGGACAGTTACAAGATTTTGTATTCAAATTTCCTTGTACACTGACATTTACAACGAAATGAATATGTAAGCAATTTTTCGTCATAGTCTGAGACAACCGTAACTAAACAAACTAAACACTTTAGAGAACAAGATTATTGTGATCACTGGCAAATGTAAATATTATTTAGAAAAAAATCTATTATTAATGCTATAGTTTAAATAAATACTGAAGACTGCCTATAGAAGTTCTAGTAATTCTGTAGCATGCATAGACATTTAAAGGATAATTTAATCTACGATATACAATTCTTGGTCTTGATCACTCATATTTATAATCATTTGCGTGTGCAACAGAATAGGAAAATTTAACCTACTCTTTCTTAACTTAAGGCTAGGACAATTTAAATTTTTGTGAGATCGAAGACAGGAAATAGAGAGAGTTATTTGTGAGTTGTTACAGTAGGTGAAATAGAATCTGTTCGGGACGAACAGATCTTAGAAGGGGGCAGTGTTACGAATGAACAGTGACAGGTAGAGGTCACTATGTGTGACCCCGGCGAGATGACACAGCACCGAGTGTTCTCTGGAATCTATGCGTGTAAACAAAGACAGGATGTGACGTGCCCTCACGTGTTATTCCAGGGGACGAACAGATCTACGAAGGGGGCAGTGTTATAAATGAGCAGTGACAGTTAGAGCGAGATGACACTGCAGCAGGCGTTCTCTGGAATCGACAAGTATAAAGAACGACAGGATGTGATGTTTCCTCCCGTGTTGTTCCAGAGGATACTAGCAGTGTTTTTGCAATATTGGACAAGCGATTAGGGACTCTATATAAACCAGAGAGTTAATGTGAAAAGAGTCAGTACAGTCGTCGTTACTGTTGTCTAGTGTGCGAGACAGTAGAAGAGAGTGGACTTGAGTCGTTACAGTCGATACAGTCGATGTAAGACGTATACGCTACATGTTACAGTGACGATTTGTTATAGTTAATATTCAATAAAGTTATATAAAGCTGAAAGTTGAGTCGTCAAGTTCTTTGCAGTGTTTTTATTTGTGTGCCTACTAGTATATTTAGCCAGAAGATTCAGAAATACGTAACAATTGGTGTCAGAAGTGGGATCCTTTCTGGCTGGAATGTCTTCGAAGAAACTACTTAACCAACTATTGGTCAAAGAATTAAGGCAAGAACTTCGCGAGAGAGGTCTGCAGCTCAACGGTAACAAAGAAACACTAACAGAACGCCTAAGACAGGCCCTTAGTGAGGAAGATCAAGATCCAGATTAATACATATTTGAATTAAACCCAGATATGACAGAGATCCTGAGTAACATGCAGGGCCAGATGGACTTAATGAAGGAGAGCCTCAAGAAAATAAACGCCATGAATGAAAAAGTAAATGAATAGATGAGCTCTATGAACGAGAAGATTGACCAGAGAGTCAACACTGTGGAAAAAGAAGTGGAAGAGATAGGACTCATGTCAAAGAACAAGTGAGCAAGGAACGGGGTACTACAACAAAAACATTAGTGCCCGAAATCTCTGGGAAGATAAAGCCGCCTGTGTTTGATGGATCCATCTCATGGACTGTTTACAAAAGACAGTTTGAGGCAGGGGCCAAGGTTAATAACTGGAACACTGAAGAAGAGAAAGCGACTGCTCTGGTGTTAGCTTTAAGAGGGAAGTTTACAAGAAGTTTATAGAGTTCAGTTGAAAACCCGACAACAACGCTCCGGTGAAACCTTGCAAGAGCTAGAGGCGGACATAGAACGTCTTGCTCATTTGGCATATCCGACAGCAGCACAAGACTTTCTGGATGTCGTTATCACTGATGCATTTATTGATGCTATTCGAGATCCAGAACTGAAGAAGGCAATAAGAATCAGTGGTAAGCGCAAATCCAGCGAAACCCTAGTCTACGCCCTCTCCTATGAAGCTGCCAAAGACGCCTCTAAGAATATCCATCATGGGCTTATGCTGGAAGTCCAAGAAGAAGATCTTACACAACTTCTCAGAAGGGTAACTGAAGTGCTAGAAGAACGCAGACCAAATAAGAAGCAAGAAGGACAGAATAGAACCAGTGTACGTTGTTGGAATTGTGGAGAACCTGGCCATCTACAAAGGAACTGCACGAGAAGATTTCCCCGACAAACAGAGTATCAGCAAGGTCAGGTGCTCATGTCTACCAGGGAAACTAAGTTTCGCCGGTTTTATGGGGCAAAAATCGGTGACCAAGAACATGACAGCCCCTGCAACTATAATTCCAGTCGCTGTGTTAGGGAAGAATAAAAGTCTGTACATCAATGGTAAAATTGGATCTCGAAATTACCGTTTTCTTCTAGATACTGGTGCCTCACGTTCAGTCATTCGTCCAGACATTGTCAAAAAGAACGAAATCAAGAAAGTGAACTCTTACTCCTTGAAGACGGCCAGTGGAGAGATGATGCCTATACATGGACTGACAAATATAAACTTTGAGATCGGGCATCAGTCATTTATACATGAATTTCTGATCGCTAACATTACGGATGACTGTATTATTGGGCTCGATTTTATGCAGAAATGTGGATTCTCTCTGAACATCGGAGGTGGTACTTTGAAATGTGGTGATGTTGAGATTCCCTTGCTCGGGGATGAAGATGAAGAGAATGGTCAAATAAGAAGAATCCTTTTAACAGAAGATACAAGGTTGCCAGCTCAGTCTGAAGCAATTATCTGGGGAAAGTTAGAGCATGGTCAAACTGCAAGGATGACGGCGATAGTGGAAGGCATTGAAAATGACAACAGCGGAATGGTAGTAGGAAAAACATTGGTAGAGACAGTAGAAGAGAGTAGACTTGAGCCGTTACAGTCGATACAATCGATGTAAGACGTATACGCTACATGTTACAGTGACGAATTGTTATAGTTAATATTCAATAAAGTTATATAAAGCTGAAAGTTGAGTCGTCAAGTTCTTTGCAGTGTTTTTATTTGTGTGCCTACTAGTACATTTAGCCAGAAGATTCAGAAATACGTAGCAATATGTTTGTCTCTTTGATGAGTGTGCTATTGCTACACTGAGAGATGTTCCTGCATTATTGTAATCAAAAGACTGAACTAGTGCTTGGACCTGCTCATCATTGATCCTACACCCTACACAACATCCTTCATAACTGTACATTCAACCTTTATGTATACGAGATTTGGTTAATATAATTTGTTCAGCATTTACTAACATATGGTATGTTAATTCTAGAAACTTGCTTGTCGTATATTAAACATGTATAATGAAATTTAGTAATATACTCGTGGTTTTTGTTCCAAAATGTCACTCACGTATGTGTGTGTTTTATCGTCCAGTCCCTAATTAAGATTTATCTCCAAGTAAATAAACTCAGTTCCCTCATGAGGTTCGACCCCTAGACTGTGTCAACATGTTGACCTCATGTCCTTATTGTTACGTTCTCCACTATCCAGGCTCTCTGCAAACTGCACAACACGTAACAACGTCATAACCAGGGCAGAGTACCAAAGGACTGGAAAAAAGCTAATGTCACCCCCTATTTAAAAAAGGAGAAAAATCTGACCCAGGAAACTACAGACCAGTATCACTTACCAGCATCACATGTAAAATCCTAGAACACATAATATGTAGCAACTTCATAAACTACTTAGACAAACAAAATGTCCTCACACCATACCAACATGGCTTTAGGAAATATAGATCATTTGAAACACAACAAATAGGACTAATTGATGATTTTTCTAAAGGTTTAGATAATAGTGAACAAATAGATGCTATCTTACTAGATTTTTCTAAGGCTTTTGACAAAGTTCACCACCATAGTTTGCTTAAAAAATTAAAATATTTGGGCATTAATGGTCCACTGCATCAGTGGATTAAAGATTTTCTGATAGGGAGAGAACAAACTGTAATAATAAATGGCTCTAAATCAACACCGATAAGAGTAAACTCAGGTGTACTTCAAGGAACAGTCTTGGGTCCACTACTATTTTTAATTTACATAAATGATTTACCAAATTGCATTAGTTCAGGAACAAAAGTTAGATTATTTGCAGACGATTGCATAATATATAGAACAATAAAAACAACACAAGACACAGATATTTTACAAAGCGAATTAGATGAATTACAGAAATGGGAATCAAATTGGAGCATGTCTTTCCACCCACAAAAATGTCAGTTGTTAAGAGTAACAAAAAAACTAAAACAAATTAATTCCACTTATCTTATTCATGGCAAACCAGTAACAGAGACTTAAAACGCAAAAATACCTAGGTGTTATAATACATCAAAAACTGTCACGGAATCCACATATTGATGAAACTATTTAAAAAAATCAAACAAAGCATTATGATTTATTAAAAGAAATTTCTACAAATCAAATAAGAACATAAAACTAAAATGTTATTTAACCTTGGTTAGGCCAATAATAGAATATGCATCCTCCGTTTGGGACCCCTCAACTCAATAAAACATTAAGAAACTGGAACAGACGCAAAATAGATAAGTGAGATTCATAACAAACGAATATTCACATTTGACTAGAGTAACACCTTTAGTAAAATCACTAAATTTAGAAAGCCTTCAGGACAGAAGACTCAAAAGTAAAGTAGCAATTATACATAAAACGCTGAACAATAATCTTCAAATACAAAAACAAAATTTAATAAAATACTCTGAAAGACACAAAGATAAAGGCACACTCCTCGTCCCATATGCTAGGACAAATTTGTACAAATACTCCTTCTTCCCTAGTGCTATTAGAGCATGGAATGGGTTGCCTGAGCTAGCCAGAAAAACCAGTTCCTTGGCAGAGTTTAAGTCATTGTTTAATATGCATGACTAAATGCATGACGCGTAGGACGTAATCATCTTCTTTTTTGAAGTAACGTCTGTATTACATAAGATAAGATAACTTAAAGAACATCACAACTCAGGGCTCCAAAGTATCAGTAACAGTTTAATATCAAATACATCACAATTGGCAACAACATTTACTCTGACTGTCCAAAAACCTAGCCTTACTCCGCACTGACTTCACAGACCGTGCTGGTTCTGACTTAGCCTCTTTTTTTTTTCAAAGAAAACACATAACATATTATTTTATAGTAATAATAATGCAAAGAATATTTCATAAAAACACATTTATATAAAGGAAATAGTTTCATAAACACATTCCAGGATTTCCAGCATGATTGTGGAGTAGGCTGCAGCGAAGGTCCAGAAAAAGATGACAACAAAGGTCTACAAAATGATTGTCAGGGTGTCAGGACTGAGTTCTGGTCAGCCTGGGTCTCCTGTTTACTGTAGAGGAGAAGGGGGGCAATTTAGGTTGTTGACTTCAAAACTGTTATTGTTTTGGATTATTTTATTTGGTGAGATGTTTTTGTTGAATATAATGTAACTCATAATAATTCAGTGTGGTTTTGTTCCTAGTCCAGGACAGTTGGACTTTAGGATATAGATATAGTCGAAGTGTAGACTCTAATTATTTCTCTGTGTTGTCACTATTCAGTCTATGGAATATTAAGCGGATATATTTTTAATTGATACTGGATATTTCAAATGTCCGAACTGATTCTGTATTATAGTACAGATAATGTAATAAACATGTTATATGTCTGTGAGTTGGCATTCTGAATATTTGTTCTATCGTTGTATGTATCGTTGTGGTATTGTCCAGGACTTGGGTACATTTAGTAATACACATACGTACATTAGAGAAGAAATGAGTCTTGACACAGGGTTATGTTAAGGCCTTAGCTCGTTTGCCCGGGCCCCTGACATTCAACCAGGCACCTTCGTGCTTGCAATAAATAAGTGACTCACTGTTGACAATGTAAATATTTAATGATATGAATATAAGTTATGATGACAAACTAATGGAGTAATGACATTGAATTTGGAACATTCTAATATTGTGAATCTATTCATTAAACAATAATTCTACACCTTGCTATCACCTTGCCGTGATAGATAAATGCTCGCAAGCACACCAAAACACACTGCTGAATCTAGTGCTTAGTGTAGAACTCCAATCCCATACTAACTCCCCTAAACAGGGGAACAGAAGAATCTCAAAGAAAACGTTTTACCAGCATAGTAACAAAAACGCTCCATTAGCTTACAAGCAAGGCAACAAAAAGAAAGTGCGTTCAAAAATTGTACACTTAATACACATTGGTGCTAGAATGCCATAATCTACGCACCGACAATTTTTGTCAAATCAAATCTTCCAAAACGAAAATGTGTTTTTTTTTGTTTGTTTGTTTTTTTGCAACAACTTTTCCCCTTGAGAACCCAGGACAAAAGACCTCCATCCTATATCACTAGGAACTCTCTGGGGTCTGTAAGAGTTACAAATATGTAAAAACATATAATGAATCAATTTGGTTTCTATATTAGTGCAGAATACATTCCAGTATGCGTATGAAGAGCATAACAATTATGACATTTCTAAATATAACTCATTTTAAGATTGATCTTATTACTTAAAACAAGTATTTTATAGATCAATTTTGTCCCTATTAAAATAGTTCTTTTAAAACCGTTTAGTAGTCCTTAGGTCCATCCTCTTGAGTTCATATCTTGTTTGGGTCGTCTTGAAAATTTACTATATTTAATCCAAAGGGATGTAACCAAAAGAAAAATTTGGTGTAATACTAGAATGATTGTCACTAAGTTAACAACATTGGTAGTACAGAGCAGGAAGCACTGCACTTAGTTCAAACTACTCAAGTGTGACAAGAATGAAGATCTCCTTAAGTAGTTTTTGTGTCTTTTTTTTCCTGAGCATTAAAGTTGAGAAAATCCGTGGAGTTCATTGTTTATGGATCAACATTTTTTGGTGATTTGTAAATTCTTGTAATCTCCCTTCCTTGGGACGAAGCTTTGGCGTTGTCTGAGTTTCTCCATTTTTTTTTCTCAAGTTTATAGTGGTGTGAGTTCCTTTGAACAGACTTTCTTGTCGGTGTTGTAGGACTTCCGGTAACGTCTGCTACTAACTTCGCCTCGTACTGGTCACATTGCGAGGTAGCGTGAATTGTCTTGACTCTAACACACTTGCTCTTATATAGAGTCCCTATAATGCTTCTAGAATTGGATGGAACGTCGCTTAACCACTGGTTGATCACAATCGCGTGACTTACTTGAGTAATATTTACGACACAGGTCTTTGTTGAACTGGCGTGTACTGCAACTCGTCACGGTTGACCGCTTGTCTAGCGCAGGCCTGTGGCGATTGTCGTAGTCTAAAAACACACAGCACTTCCCCCATCTGTGTCACCACCAGGTTCATAACACTGTCCCCTTCTTAGATCTGTCCGTCTCGGACAGCATTCATCTATGACATGGGGTGTGAAGTTTCATCGCTGCAGGTGGGGGTCGATCGGTGGGGGGGACAGTGAGCTTTGCCTCTATATTTAGACGAAGCCATTCACTTCGCATTCAGCAGATGTCGCTTTCGTCTTCTCCTCCTGTTGATCTTCACCTGGTTGCACTGACGTCATGGTTGCATCGCCATGCACTTTGGCCTCAGCAAACGTCGCTTTCTTCTGTCATTCACTACTGAGGGCAGCCACATGGGGAGGGATAAGATTCCAGTACCGGGGTTATCAAGATCGTTGGCCTATCAGGCTGTTTCATAGAGCTTTCAAGAGAATGGGCTTTGGGAGTGGATTTTAGGACTACAGGCTGGAAAATAGTGGCACATATCATCTTCCGAATATTCTCAAAAAAATAAAATTGTTCGCGTTATTTCTCCGACAAACAATCTCGGATCAAGCTAAAATTTTGCACAATTATTTCTTTTACCTGCAACAGAAGAATCAATTAAAAAAATTAACCGATTAGTTAACTAACAATAGTAATTAATTATTTCGTATGGTATCTCGAACAAGGGAAAGAAATTGTACTTGACAAATGTGGTGATATAAACTGAATTAGTCCTCTTTATAGGTCGCCGCTTTATAGTAAGTTTTCACCTCACTAGCAGAATGGTTAATATATCGGCTTAAGGAGGCGTAAACCATGAGTTTAAACTCAGGTCGTCCCCCCATTTTGAATATTAATGCTTTAAAAAGGGATTACGGGAATATTAAACCACATATCCCTATCTTTCTCCCTTATCACCCTACATCCCTTTCCCAACTGGTCCAGATAATTAATAGAATCAAAGCGTTTTGAGAAAGATAAAAACATAAAATTGCGCTTAACAAAAACAATTGGTAAAAATATTTCTAACTGCACAGATTTATTGTTGTTGGTCTAGATTTATTACGAATGGAAAATCGTATTTAAATTTAAATGACTGACTCAAACTAATTGATATAGTCATAGTTCGTATAAGCACTTTTTAAAAAGTATTTTTTTTTCTTGATTACCCTCCTATACGTATTCGAATTAAATGATTAAATAAATAGAAATATAAAATTGTGAGACAGTTGTCCTAGTTCATTCATACATTTCAATAAGTGCTAATTGTAAAAGCCATTTAAAGTACATTGTGTAATGTTTTAATTTTAAAATTACATATTAAAGTAAATGTACAAATTTTTTTTATATTTAAGCAGCCGAACATGAACGTCACACAAGCTGGAAGTAACACAGTGGACAACACTGAGAATTTGTTGGATGTCAGTGATACAGTTTATATTGCTTTAGACATTTTGATCAATTGTATCATACCCCAGTTCCTTGCATGTCTGGGTATAGTTGGTAATGTTTTAAATATTTGTGTTTTGTCTCGACAAGGAATGAAGGATACAACAAATTTATTACTTTTGTTTCTGGCTGTCTCAGATTTGATTTATTCCTTTTCTACAGTCTTTTTTCGAATTCCTAACATTGTTTTTTACATTGACAAGCATCTCTCTGTTACCTTAAAATCATATTATTATCAATTTCTGGATAATACTAAATTACTTTGTTTATTTTCTAGCACATATTTTATCACAATGTTGTCTGTAGAAAGAATGTTTGCTGTTTCTTTTCCATTTCAAGTTTCTAGAATTGTAACACGTTTTAGAATCAAACTAACTGCAGCGTGTATAGTCATTGTATTATTTATACTTTTATTTCCCCTGTACTGCTTGGCATATCTCGACATAGTTATTGTAAACAATGCAACAGAAATTAAAAGATTCGGGACACATTTTTACTTTGACAACTACAATTTTTGGAAGGGCTTCTATTTAAGCATATTAGTCAATATTTATTCGATGGCTATTCCTGTATTAATTGTCATAATTTGTACAATAACGACAATTACTCAAATAAAATTAAGTACAAAAAGTATACAGAACTTATCAGAGAATGCGAAATATAAACGAAAAAAAGAAATCAAAGCAGTTAAGATAAGTTTATGTTTGTCTACAATTTTGATCTTTCTTGTACTTGTTCCCTCGGGAATAGTAGAGACTCTTTTTTTTTTAAAGTTATCCGAGTTGCGTTTATCAAATAAATCTTATCAACTGTTATTTTCTGTAGAACAAATTTTGTATGTTGCTAACTCGTCATTTAATTTTGTTTTGTACGTTATAACAAGTCCGAAATTTGCCAAAACATTAAAAAATCTGTTATTTTATAAAAACATAAATTGAAAGGACTGAGATAATTTTCATATTGTCATGTGTGAACATCAATATGTCATGTTAACCCTAATATAGTAAAAATAATATTGTTTTTTAAAGTTTTTTTTTAATAGTTAATTTTTGAAAATGTTTAGATTTTATATAATACCCATTTTATCTTGTCTAAATAAAATTGAATACAATACACATTTTTAAAATTTAAAATGACATTGTTATTCTTGTATGATTTAATGTTTTTTAAATTATTAATTGAAAATATTCAAACAAAATCACATCTCAATCAAAAAGTTGAAAAATTCGTGCCTCAGTATCAATATTTCATAATTATGTTTAGAAAATGATATAAAAGCAGCACTAGAAAACAAATATTTAATAACAGTAAAATTTGAATAAAAAATACCGAACTAATGGACAGTCGTGACCAGTGTTATAAAATTCTTTATCTATCAGTGTAATATAGAAAAAGATATTGATTTAATGTATTTTGTGACGTTATTCATTTTGCTTCAGTTTTAGAGACAGAAATTAGCCATTTTTTTATGTATTACTAAGTCGGAACAACAGCAGAATATGTCAGCTTGGCTTACGTTTAGATAGACCTAAAAGTGATTGACTTTTCGAGACGACTTTTGTCCAAACCCCTACTCTTACGTTTAGTAAACCCTAACCCTATAGATATATATATATAAATAAGGCTTGTCTTCGAGCCCGACGACTAATGAGGAATGCAGTATTTCCCCTGGCTACACAGCTCCAGCTGTGACCTACATATTTAGCTACAGGAGGGTTTTGTTCTCGAGATCATCTAGGGTATGATGTACTTCGCCGGGCTCCCCCTTTGAACAGTGTTTATTAACTTTCTGCCGGGGTTGTAATTTAGCTTTGGCTCGTCTGCCTGGACATCACTAACAGTCTAGCAATCGATTTATGAAATGAATATCAAGGAACGAATAAACCAAAATATTAACGTATGCTAGTGAATAACAAAATTCATATAACAACAAAGGTTGAATGGGTTAATGACATGATGAGGCATACATTACGAATAAATATCAATAGCATTTACAAGGCAAGTACAAATTACATTCAAAGGAACTATTGCACACTCTAATCTCAGTGACATAGTCGATAAAGGCTCACAACGACCCCCCACCCAAACGCCATGGGCAAAAGTCAAATACGAAGCCTACAACTCAGACTCGACTCCTGCAGAGTTCCAAGCCTGCGTCCCCAATACTGGGGCAAGAAAACCACACAGAGAACTCCATCTCAAGGCAAAACAAGAGAGCTATGTCACCCAAGGCAAGTTGGCGCCTAGGCTGCTCTTTAAAGGGTTTCTTGGGGAACCTCTGTTACGTGGGCCACCTTTTATCTCACCAAAGAGGAGTTAAGGAAAATGATTTGAAAAGCGGGATTTAGAGAAATTAGTTTTGGAGATGTAACTTGAAGTGACAAGCCATATATTTTATTAGTTGTTAATCTGAATCTATTCGGTATTAGGCTTGCAAAGAAGATATTCATTTGATACAGTGTTATTTCTGTATATTCTGTATATTATTGTGATTCCCAGTTCTTGAATTAAAGTTCAGTATTTGAATTGAAAAGATCATCGTTATTTGAATGTGTAAGGCATATTTAGATTTATCTTAATCATGGCAAACCAGTAACACAGACTAAAAACGCAAAATACCTAGGTGTTATAATAAATGAAAAACTGTCATGGAATCCACATATTGATGAAACTACAAAAAAATCCAACAAAGCATTAGGGTTTATTAAAAGAAATTTCTATAAATCAATTAAGAACATAAAACTAAAATGTTATTTAACCTTGGTTAGGCCAATAATAGAATATGCATCCACCGTTTGGGACCCCTCAACTCAAGAAAACATTAAGAAACTGGAACAAACACAAAATAGAGCAGTGAGATTCATAACAAACTAATATTCACATTTGACTAGAGTAACACCATTAGTAAAATCACTAAATTTAGAAAACCTTCAGGACAGAAGACTCAAAAGTAAAGTAGCAATTATACATAAAACACTGAACCATAATCTTCAAATACAAAAACAAAACTTAATAAAATACTCTGAAAGACACAAAAATAAAGGCACATTCCTCGTCCCATATGCTAGGACAAATTTGTACAAATACTCCTTCTTCCCTAGTGCTATTAGAGCATGGAATGGGTTGCCTGAGCTAGCCAGAAAAACCAGTGACTTGGCGGAATTTAAGTCATTGGTTGATATGCATGACTAAATGCATGACGCGTAGGACGTAATCATCTTCTTTTTTGAAGTAACGTCTGTATTATATAGGATAGGATAGGATCCACCCATTTATGTTCATATTCATTAACATACATCTACCCATCCATTCACATTAAGTGATATACAGCTATCAGAAATCCACCAAACTGTTCACGTGATCCATCCATCCATCCACATCCATCCACATCCATCCATCATAATCCTTTTCTTCTTCCCCGTTGTCATTGTTATTTTAGCGTTAATTAAGATGACTACTTACATACCGGTATACGAGATCAATGGCGCAGTGGTTTCCGAATCAGGTAGCTGTCATTAATTATAATCTATATCCATACATATCTTTTCGTCCATCCAATATTTATTCATCCATCAATACATGCACATCTATACAACCACCAATTTATCCACACATCCATCAACATCCGACTCCAGTTTAATGTAGCGAAATGACAATGGAGCTAGAATTTCTAGATTTATCTTTTCAATGGCTCTAGGATATTTTTTCGACAATGTTTCAAAGTACCATTACTTGCTCTCTCTCTCTCTCTCTCTCTCTAAAAAAAACAACCTCTAGATCTATCAGGTCTATCTCAAAAATGCTATAAGAGTTTTTAATTTTTTTTTATTTAGACCACTTCTAAAAGAAAGTGAAAATGACTTAAGTCATATTAATACTAGGGAAAAAAAAACAATATTGCTTTTCTAATTAGACTGTAGCCTTTTGGGAAATACGAAATAGAATATTACAACAGTTTGATGGAAAGCTTGCGTTTTTTTTTCGCGACTAGCGGTCAGCAGGTTACAAAGCTGTGAAAAGCCGTTCTTTGTGGGCTTCTAGGAGGTAAAAGGAAAAAGTGTTCGAAATTTCCAGCGAATACCTGAAACTGTTTAAGAGATTTCATGATCATTGGGTCGTAGATATATATATGATTGATTGACCTAGACATATAAATCTGAGCGACAGAGATATTTTTACCAATCGATTTTGTTTAGCTTTCTCTTATCACTTGTCTGGATCAGTTGTAAAAGTGGGAGGGAAGAAGGGGGTATGTTGTGAATGTTTACATGATCTTTTTTTTAAAATGCTTAACATTTGTTCACTCGGTTCGATTCCTAAAGGAACTAGTTCAACTT
The DNA here is from genome assembly GCA_030265305.1 of Biomphalaria pfeifferi. Classification (NCBI taxonomy): domain Eukaryota; kingdom Metazoa; phylum Mollusca; class Gastropoda; family Planorbidae; genus Biomphalaria; species Biomphalaria pfeifferi. Next base: position 55,218 of record JASAOG010000259.1, read on the forward strand.
TTATACCACTACATCTGTTCAAGATACCAAACAAAATAATTAATTACCAATAGTTAAGTTACTAATTGTTTTTTGTTTTGTTTATTGATACTTGTGTTGTCAGTTAAAAGAAATAGTTGTGCAAAATTACAGCTTATTCCGAGAAAGGGTGTGGCAGAAATAACAAACACAAACGTTTTACCAGACAGACAGAGTAAGTGGATATAATCTTTGTAAAAAAAATCGCGAATTTACACACCAAAAACTGTAATTCAACATAAATTGTATTTTGGCTACTTAAAATTGCCTTTAAAATACAGATTTGGAAAAGAATGACTACAGTAGTCATTTTAACCAATGAGGATGTATTTGAACAGTGTAACTATAGGGTACAGAATAACTGGAGAAAATATAATGTTTCGTATGAACACTTCAAGAAAATAATTTAGATTATATTTTACAAGTAAAAACTGCAAAAAATGCAGAATAGGTCATAACCAAAAGTATTAGTTAAATAGGTTTCAATGCTAAATACTAGTGTATTTATATTAGATGACAAAATTGATAAATTTATGAAATAAAAAAAAAACTCATTTGGAGAATAATTCATAATTACCCGAAAAACAGAATGAAAATTATAGTGTATTTATCAGTTATTGCTATTATTTTATATTCAGTACAAAGTGTGGAATCCGTGAATCATCAAGAAAAGCAAGATTTCGCACACAAAAAAAAATATCTGGAAAAAGTAAGTATCACAAAAATATCACTTGCTTGTTAAAACAGTCATCAAATGCTGCCCATTTTTAGAATCACATAAGAGTCTGTTACTTGGATCCAGAGATAAATGCAATCAGGAGGGGAAGTGGGATTCAATTTACAATATTTATTTTACTTTGACATCATTCAACCTCAAAAATTCTTTTTTTTGTGTGTTTTTTTTTTAGAATTAAGCTTATAGTTCTATAAGAAAATGACATTTAATGTATTGACCGCAATTAATTTTTTTTTCATGATTACTAAATATGAAAACAAAGCTTATATTTTAGTGTCAATTATTTTTTTGAGTGCGATTCCTCTAATTTATCCTTCTCTGAATCAGCATATCTGTGTAGTGCAGAGCACTGAAGGTGGTGATAATTTGTTAAAGAGACAAAATGTATATTGTATTTATCTTTTTTAAATACATACATTCTGTTGACTTTATTGCTTTGCCAAAAGGGACAGCTAGGATATGTTTTGCTGAACTGGACGATTATTTTTTATGACTATCGCGTCAAATAGATCCTCTTAAGCTACGTCGCTATATTTTCCGTCACAATTACGTATTGTCCTATGCCCCATTTATTGGAATGATATCAACATTTTTTTTTACTGTAATGCAGAGGTGGTCAAATTACGATCTGCGAACTACATTCCAGAGCGTTTTATGTGGTCCGCGCCGCAAACACCAACGAAAATAACATGCATCCATTGATTACATCTATAAAAATGCATATACATCTATATCTATATCTATCTATCTATCTATCTATCTATCCATCTATCTATCTATCTATCTATCTATCTATCTATCTATCTATCTATCTATCTATCTATCTATCTATTTATCTATCTATCTATCTCTCTCTCTCTCTCTGGTCTCTCTCTCTCTATATATATATATATAAGGCTTGTCTTTGAGTACAAAATTTATTGAGGAATGCAGTATTTTCCGTGGCTACGTAGCCCCAGCTGTGACCTACATATTTATCCACATCCAGGGCAAGCATAACCATTGTCCGCCGGTTGTCAATTAAGATTTTCTTTTCGCCGTCTACGTTTGTAAACGGCAGCCGATATTTTTTGCTCTCAGCTGTGTATCCCACCGCCTTTGTGAGTGATCTCCTGCTGTACATGCCGCGCAGCATTAGGCCAGATCCGACCATATCTGACAATGGAGTCAACAAAAAAGTTAGCTGTGACATTCATACTCTCCCGCCTTGACTACTGCAACGCCGTGCTATCAGGAATACCTGATGACAAAATAGCCAAGCTGCAACGTCTACAGAACAACGCCGCTCGAATAGTCCTTAGAAAAACAAGACGAGATCATGCTACTATCTTGCGCACGCTCCATTGGCTTCCCGTGAAAGCGAGAATCGATTACAAGGTTGCTACACTTTGTCATCAGTGTATATATAACAATGAGATGACATTGTACTTTAGCGAACTGATTACTCCGTATGTCCCTCAGTAAGCCCTGCGCCCAATGGACTCTTCCAGTGGTGCTACGTTTCTCTCTCAAAAGCTACGGTCTGCGGTTTTTTTCATTGCACGGACCAAAGGTTTGGAACTCATTCCCCATTGATCTTAGACAGACAACATGTTACTCAACTTTCAAGAACATTATGACCTACCCTTTTACATTTTTTAGATTAGTTTGTCATGTTAGCTCTTGTGTTTGTGTTTGTAATGTTATAACAGCGCCTTAAGCCTACATTTTGTTTGTTAACAGCGCTTTATAAATAAAATGTATATATATATATATATAAAGTGCTTATTTTGACGGTACGCACCGTACGGCGTAACGGCACCTTTTTAAATGTGAGGAAAAAATATTATTTTTTTTTAATTTTAACGTTTATTATTAATTTATTAGTAGTGTGACAAGATGTTAATTAGTTAATAATTGGCTTGTTTATTTAAGTCTAGGGGAAATTTTATTAATTTTATCCCGCTCACATATACAAGATCTTGGACAGGCACACCGCAATTAACAGTAAGAACAGACCAATATTAGAAGTTTATAAATACAAATAATTTAATAAATGAAAGTTTACAAAAGATAAATAATCAAATCAAATTATAATTAAGAAATGAAATGAAGGTGCTACTATCTAACAGAACTGCTCATCATGGATTGGTGAGTGGTTGGAAGAGAAGAGTGTTCCTAGGTCTGGCTACTTATTTTTCTTAGCTGCTAGCCCGTGGGTCGTCTTCTGGCGGTCGTAGGACTGGCACTCAGAAGGATGAGTCATCCGGCTCTGTCTCAGGACGTCGGCTCGGGATATTCTCTATGCTGTAGGCAAGCTGGCTCTAGGGTGAGGCCGCTGCCTGTTTAGCAGTAGAGAGGGTTGGTTCTGCAGACTAAGTTGTAGTGGGACGATCTCTCAGCTGTGATCTCTAGCTCGTAGAGAGCCGTGCTAACTCAACACCAGATTATCTTCTGCAGCGAAGGTTGCTCTAATCAGTCGGCATTAGGCACTAGTTATTGGGCAGTGGACAGTTTGGGGCCGGGTACTGGGCAGATGATACTGGGCAGTATAAGGCACTGTGAACACTGGGCAATATTTTAAGGCCAAGGACATTAGGCAAAGCCTTCTTGCTAACAGGTATGTAATAGGGGGGGGGTATCTGGTGTGGTCTGCTCCGGTTACAACTTTCTATGGAGATCTGGTAGTTATAGCAGTCGGGTGTAGCAATCGTGTGTAGCAATCAGTCTGGGGAAAAGGCAGACAATTAGGAACCTCCTAAAGGCATTGAGCAGGGATTCCCAAATGCCTTGCAATCATTCAGATTGGTATCAATCCCAATAAGGCATTTAAGACAATCATGTATAAAATCTTAAAGCACGCATATAACTCAATACCAAAAAAGATACAAGAAAGATAACCACAATAAATGTGTTATCATACAATGTAGGATGATACTAGTCAAGATTCATCCATTAAATTTGATTACGACGATAAGTAATCAGTTATAGTACAATGGGGAATGAGCATATTATATATTAAAGGATAAGATGAAAATAAAATACTAGGGCTCGAGATACAACGATCAGGGTTTGATATAATTAATCAAAATTAAACTCATCCAAGAAACTATAGGTTCACAAGTGTGTGAGACATAATATTATGTATGTGGGATATACAATAGGAGTGTAGGATCATCACATTCCCATGCGCTCTGTGAGTTAAGAGCAATGTGATCTAAGTTCTTGGACAGTATTTAGATTTACGAAAGGTTATAGTTTACATCAATCACTAAGATACAGGAATGGATGAAACATAACAAATCAAATTCAATAACTATGGTTTCAAATGTAGACAACCATAGCGACATTAGAAATACTATATGAAGACATAGCATCGACATAAAATAGTACAATGTACATACATAATAAAGTCATAATAAAATGACGGGGAACGTGGTTGTGTACTAATGTGTACTCACACATTCCTATAGGATGAAATAAGTATAGTAAAATGTTTACACTTACCCGTTTGTCCCTAATGAAACCTCACTAATAAACTTCCTAACAGAGGAGACTGTATGAATCTTAGCGAGCCTAACTTAGGATGCTTGGGTCCCTCTTTAAATATTTTTGGGGCATTTCGTTTAACGGGTGGGGAAGATAGCTAGGTGATTTTCTCACATGTATCTATGTACTGGACATGTCATGTCTGATTTATGGCCTGTACCGTGAGAGTAGGGACTAAGGCGAATTAGAATATGTATGTGTCAAGCCCGAGTGCAACGCTATTCTTAGAGCGGTGTGTATCCTGCGGGGAGAGGGAGAAATAGGTGTGAAAAGTTATTAGGCCGCTGCGTGTAGCGCTGGTGCAGCGACTATTGTGTGCTGGTCATCTGCACAGCGGTCAAAAATTAAGAGTTAGCCCTAGAGAAGCTAGTTAATGTTTTACGTCGAGATTTGTCCCGTGAGAAACAATACGAGGGGAGATAAATTCTATCAGAATTTAGTAAAGGGTAGACAGGAAGATAATTGTTTTAAGTTAAAAATAAAAGTTTCCCACGATTTGATGGGAAAAACTCAAATGAAATTTTGCATGTAAGTTTCGTTTCGTCACAAGTAGTTAAAAGTTAGGCAATCAATTATTTAGTACCGGCAACTATTCTTTCACAAAAAAGAGCACAGTATATGTATATGTGTGTGTGTATATAGCCCATATATAGATTATATATAGGGATATAGAAATATAGATATATACATATGTATGTATGTATGCATTTATATTTTAAAAAATAAATATTAAAATCTCTGTGACGTAAGAAAGCCTACTCTCTCGATGAAAACTGTAGCCAGTCATTTCACACCCAATGAAATAGTTTTTTCTTAGTCATTGTTTATTGTGCTGTAAAGGCTTTGACTTGAAGGCCTCATTTCATCTAATAAATAAATAGGATTATTTAGAATGCTTTTTGATCTTTTTGACATGTTATTATAGTGTTATAGTGTTCTCTCTTCCACTCTACATTTTCGATAAAATATGTAAATCTGTGTGTGTACTTAGCTATAGCGCTTCTATTGGATGTAGGGGATGTAATATTATCTTGCTCATACCGCATGATGTAATGATCAAAGACCAAGGTGTGGGTGAAAGTAGTGGAACATATTTTAGAAATAAAGAATAATGAAGTAGTCAAGGCAATGCTATTCTAGTTTGTGAAGGCTATTATTTTTGATTCAAGAAGAAAGCGTTAAATGGAAATATAAACTGGAGATGTAAGTAATATCAAACACACAAATGCTCGGTAACATTAGTTACTGCCCAATATAATGTAATCAATCAATCATCTACTCACAATCATGAATGTAACAAAGATAAAGCCATTGCAAAGAACGCAGTAGAAAAAATGAAGAGGAAGAGCTTCTATTATACGACTCCATGGAGAAATGCAAAACTATTCGATTTCTTGTTTTAGGTGACAGCCAGTACTAGAATAGCTCGGGCGTGGCAAATGTTGGTACGCTGATCGTACTTTCAAAGTTGTACACTGTTTATTTTTACAACTCTATAAATTCACTTACAATATGCACAAGATATGATTCTACCAGTGTTGTATTGCTTGCTCCATAACAAATCAAGTGTAACGTATAAGTAAATTGGGACCTGAGAAGATACGAGGACGGCAGACTTACGTGGAATGTTTAGAAGTTTTCCAGCATATACAGCATTTTTACATAAATTCGTTCCTTATATCTGCGAATTTAGACGTCCTGACGTACTTTATAATTCCATTCAATTAACAAATCGGGTAAACCCGTTTTAATTGTAATTTATATCCCATTCATCTCGCGCAACTTTCATTTTAATTGCTAAATTTATCTCTATTCGCTTTAAATAAATCGGGTAAATCCGTTTCAATTGTATTTTATATTTGATATAGATGTAAACCCATTTTCGTGGCGAAATAGAAAAACTTGAAAGAACATTAGCTAAGTGTGACTTAGATATAAATCCATTCCACTAGATTAGTAATACGCAGGCCGCGGGTAATGTCCGGCTAGTATATATATATATATATATATCATGAGCGTAGCCAGAGGGAAGTTTTTGGGGTTCAACCCCCCCCCCCCCCCCCACGAAATGAAATCCCCCCTTTGTTTTTTTAAGTGAGATTTTAATACGATTTTATCACTTTCCCCAGCGCAGCAAAAGAGTTTTTGAGTTTAAAACCGCATACCAGGTTTTTTTTTAGTTTAAAACCCCCTACCAGGCGTTTTCGCAGTTAAATTCCCCTCTTCTATAAAACAAAACAAAAAAATGCAAATGACAATCCCCCAAATTTCAGGAGCACAGTTAAGGAAGATTTTGATTTTTACCCATCCCCCTTCCAAAACTTAGGGTTTTGAGTTAACCCCACCCCCACCCCCTCTTCAGTAGGGTTCGAAGCTAAAAAATACCTCTTCAATACCCGGTAAAAAAACGCAAATTACGCACTGAAAATGTAATGAGCGTAGAGAAAAAAAAACACACAGCCCCCAGAAAAAAAATCCTGGCAACGACCATGATATATATATATATATATATATATATATATATATATATATATATATATATATATATATATATATATATATATGGGTAATTTTGTCACAATTGTGTTTGTGGCGCAAATTACACAGTCCAGCGCTAGAAGAGCTGTCAACCGAGATGAGTGGCGACGGTCAACGGCGATGAGTGACGACACAACAAAGTTTCGGGAAGGATTTATGTTGCGTACAGCTTTCAGGCCAGGTACGTCTGATATAGTCATGTGTACAACCAGAATGGTCGAGCAACGTTCCGTCAGTTACTACAAGGCATTTGGGGATACTGTATAAAGAGCGAATGTGTCGGCAGTTAAGACGGCTTGGTTCAGTTCAGTGCGGTTCAGTGATGTGGTTCAGTGGTACGGCGCATTACGACGGTTCGGTAAAGTTTAGAGTTAAGACACCACGAGAGTAGGAAAAGACGTCTGGATCTTGATCTACGATCAAGTTCGGTTGAGGTGAAGGGGCCAGTGCAAGAATTAATACGGTGGTACAGTTTTTAGTGGTGGAACATTTGTATAGTCAATAATATGTGTTGCTAAGTGTACAGTATTGTTTGTGATATACTGGACATTAAAGTGCTACGTTACTCTGATTTTTTTTTTGAGTTGGTAGTGTCGTGTGGAGCAGGTTGCAGAAAGTCTGTATAATGAGAATCAATACAATATAAAGTCCGGATGTATAATTTAGGATTAACTGAGCTAATATTCACTACATTATTCACTCATTAGCTCTGAATTCTTCTCATGCTTACTTAAACTAAATCTACAACGATTTTTCAAAATAATAATATTTTGTTTTTTGATTAAAAGGTAAGTTACAGAGTACCGTGATATCAGACATTAGTCTAGCTTTTATGTACTCTAGTATAGTTATTTATATATTTTTTCCTTTCTTTTTGTAGATCGATAATTCTCAAAGCAGTCACTACAGAAAAAAGCAGTCTTGGGGTAGTTATGTCGAAATAGGTGGAAAATAACACATTCTATTACTAACTAATGTTGTCGAGTAAGGTAATGTATGTAGTAGCAAGACTCTGAGGAAGCTGAAGGATGTTATGTGTTTGTCTTGGTGAATAAACACCTGTCTTTATTTCCTGTTAAACTGTGTTATATCATTATATAATAAATATATCATGGGCGTGGCCACGGGTGGGTTCTTGGAGTTTAACCCACATCCCCTAACCCGAAATTAAATCCCCCCTCCCCTGCGGGCGAGGGGTAGAGTTTTGTGAATGATTTTTTGCTTTAATTTAGTTTATTTTAGATGAGATTTTATGTTAAACCATCACTTGCCCCAGCGCAGCCAAGGCTAAAACCCCTTACTATATAAACAAATAATACACACGACAGTCACCTAATTCCACGAGCGTAGTACGAGGGTTTGAAGTTTAATACCCCCTCCAAAATTTTTTTTACCACAAAACCCACTATTCAATATAAGACTGAAGCATACATCAGTCACTAGATTATATGAGCGTAGCCAAGAGGGCTTTGTGTTTAAAACCACTCCATGGGACTTTAATCCCTGACCACATGGTTTTGAGTTTAAAACCCTCTCCAGCGGGGTTTGAAGCTAAAAACCACCTCTTTGAATTAAAATTAAAGCAAATTACACACATAAATTCTATGAGTGTAGCCAACTGACTTTACGCCCCCCCCCCCCCCCCAGCGCCAGGGCTCTAAGTTTAAAACCTCCTACAGGTGGTTTTGAGTTCATCCCCCCCAAAGATAGTTTTGTGATTAACCCCCCCCCCCCCTTGTCTAAAGCAAACAAGTCACCAAATTCTACGAGCGTAGCTAGAGAGGTTTTGAGTTGTTGTTTTTTTAAAAAAAACCTTCAGAAATTTTCTAGTTTAAATACCCCCCCCCCCCCCAAAAAAAAGTTTTAACTATAAAACTTCCCATTTCGATATACCGGTAAAATCTAATTCAAACTAGTCACCTAATTCCATTAGCATAGCCAAGAGAGGTTACACATTTTAACCAGTCGCTGGGATCAATTAATGAGTTGCACTAAACAATAGATTTTCTGTTTTTGAACTGAACTTTTTAATAGCAGGATAATGAACACTAGATACCTCACAATATGCCTGTTTTTTGCTTTAAATACCGGAAATAGGGTTCCGAGACAATTCGTTTACTGACATTTCGTTCACCGACAAATCGTTCACGACTTTTCGTTAACTCGACTAATCGTTCATCAAACATTTTGATTACCTGACAATTTGTTCACCACAAATCGTTCACGCGACTATTCGTTCACGACACGGACATATTGTTCACATATTGTTCATTTATTTACATTAAAACATTTGTAGCTATTATTTCCAAAAACAAAAAAATTCTAGAGATCAGGTCTGTTAACATTGAAAATATCTACTAGACACTAGTATAGTACATTCCATCAAGTTTAAAAGGAGTTCTATTTTATTTTAATTTTAGTTAACTTGTTTCTATATGTGACCACCCATTGGTAGACTAATTTGATTGCTTGGACTTCAATAACAAATTTATTGAAACAATTTTGTTTTGTTGCATTGCAATAAATTTATAATTTTTTGATAGGGAACCAAAATATTTCCTAGTGTTGTATATGTAATTAGTTTTTTTTCTTAGATGTCTTAATTGATTAACCTTAGATCTGTATCTAGTATGTGACGTTTAAAGTTGAACAGTGAAACCATATATTGTACCCAATCTAGTACCATTGTTAAAAATCTAAATTATCTCTCGTAAAAACACTGACAGGATTGTGGAAAAAATACTAGTGTGTCTGTGTGTATATTTTTTTTTTGTTAATAAGATGTCAATAAAATAGGTATGTTAATTAAACAACTGGACCGCTATTAAGAAGATTAGTAAATATGGGTGGGGCGAACAAGACTACATGACGGACATGAGTGTAAAAAAGGCCTACACGTTGAAAGTAAAAATGTTACCTAGAGTAAAGTGAGGTCCCATTTAAATGTTTCAACTTGCTTGCAAGATCTCTTTTTTTCTTTTAAGTGTAATTTTTATCACGTACTGTCCTCATTAACAAAATATTTACAACAAACAAACAAAAATTAACAAATAATTTCGAATTAGGCCCGATCTCTAGTAATCTTTTGTTTTTGGAAATATCCAGTGTCCTTGATCCCATAGCGGGGGAGGGAAGACAAAGTTCCCACCCAAAACCCTTCCCCCCAAAAAAAACTTGCTAGCTTGTAAGATCTCTTTTTTTTTCTTTTAAGTATAAATTTTATCACATACTGTCCTCATTAACCAAATATTAACAATAACAACAACAACGAGATTAAATCAACTCGGATTAGACCTAATCTCTATCTAGACATTTTTTGTTTTGGAAATAATAGCTTCAAATATTTTAAAGTAAATAAATTAAACACGCGACGAGAATATATAATATTAACAATATGTTACTAACCAGTGAACAATTTGTCTGTGAACAATTAGTCCTTGCCGTGAACGCAAAGTCGTGAACGATTTGTCGGTAAACGAATAGTCGTGTAACCATATATTGTCAGGGTTTTACTTGAATGAGTGTTCTTGTACTGTTAAAATTACCTCTTCTGGTATTGCTGGTATATCTGCAGCACTAATTAAATGCTCTACTTCACAATAAACAATACTTCTTCAAAATAAAAAAAAAGCAAATTATGCACTCTAAAACCTATGAGCGTAGCCGAAGAGGGTTAAATTTCAACCCTACCCCGGCCAGCGGGGTTTGAAGTGAACAAATTCCTCTTCAATATACAAAAAAAAAAAAAAAAAAAAGCAAATTACGCAATCTAAAATCTATGAGCGAAGCCAAAAGGGTTTTAAGTCCCCCCCCTCCCCAGGGCCAGAAGGGGTTTGAAGCGAAAAAATACCTCTTCAATATAAAAAAAGCAAGTTACTCACTCAGAATGCTATGAGCGCAGCCAAATGGTGTTTTGAATTTTAACCCCCCTTCAGAGGGTTTGATGCTAAAATACCTCTTCAATATAAAAACAAAAGCAAATTACACACTAAAAATCTTTAAGCGTAGCATTTCTTTTAAGGTTTAAAACCCATCCAGATGGTTTTGAGTTTAAAATCCCCCTACAGAGAGTTTTGAAGTTGAAAACATATTTCTTCAATATTATTCTTAGGCAAATTACAGTCTCCAAATTCTATGACCGTAGCTAAATGGGGTTTTGAATTTAAAAAAAAACAACTCTAGAGATTTTTTAGTTTAACCCCCCCCCCAAAAAAAAACAAAACAACAGATGATTTTAACGATAAAACTAAAGCAAACTAATTCCAAGAGCGTAGTCAAGAGAGGTTACACATTTCTACCAGTGGCTGAGTTCTATTAATAAAGTGCAGTAAATAGTGATCTGCCGAAATTGGAAAAAAAAAACACTAAATGGGGCTCAACAAAGATGGCTAAGACAGATTGTAGGTTTCAGTTATAGAGATCGGGTCTAAATCAAGGAAGTCCTAAGCCGAACTGGAAGTCGACCCCATAGTAAGGTATTCTTAGGCAAATTACAGTCTCCAAATTCTATGACCGTAGCTACATGGGGTTGTGAATTAAAAAAACAACAACTCCAGAGAGCGTCGCATGAAGTTTTCGTGGCATGTTCTCCGACAGAATGAATTACTCATAAAAAGAGTTGCAATGACATCCTAGTACAACATGGAGCGACACTTTCATGGAGGTCTTTAGAGTAGATGAGAAGAGGCTTCAGACATTGCCAGTGACAGAACGGCGAGGGTCTAAGTCAGTAAGAATAGCACATTAGGTTTTTGGAATAAAACTTTTAATAGCAGGATAATGCACTGTAGATACCTGTGACAAGGTGGATTAGGATTTGGCCGTTTAGGGTGTCTAGGGGGTTTTATGATTTGAGAATCCACACTTGCAAATATAATCTACAGGCACAGCGTTATAATGTAGGCAACAAATAATAAGATGTAAAATTATGTACAGTTTATTAAACAAGATATATACTTAAAAGGTAAAAGGTTGTACAGTAGCTAGGATGGCATCTAGAGTATTTACACGTATAAGTTTATCATCACTAGATTCAAGAACCAAGTGGTCTGTGTGTTATTAGGCTTGTTTCTTAGCTTTGTGTCCGGTGCTGCACTAATGAGACTAGTGTGGCTGGTGCTGACGCTGTCTGCTGGTGGGCTGGCGTAGTGGATCCAGGCGCCGACTGCATTCCAACGGTTCGTAGATGCAGGGCTATGCTGCGGCTACTGTCAGTCAAGCCAGTGACGAGTCTATGGCTAGCGTTGTTGATTGAACACTTGTGAAGAATGAGTAGAGCTGGTATCAACAGATCTGGTGCCAACAGATCTGGTATCAGCGTTAGGTTGCTAAGTCTTCAAGCGGATGTCGCCAATAAATAAAAGCTGCAACGACATGATGTACAAATCGGTTTAGCCATAATGATAACACTGGGAGGTAGATGCCTTTCCGTAAAGGACATCTTCAAAATGATGTAGAGAAACTATAAGCTAATTTCATAAATAGCAAGGGGAACTAGCAAATAAATATTGTATTCCATCAAGGCCAATAATAGAATATGCATTCACCGTTTGGGACCCCTCAACTCAAGAAAACATTAAGAAACTGGAACAAACACAAAATAGAGCAGTGAGATTCATAACAAATGAATATTCACATTTGACTAGAGTAACACCATTAGTAAAATAACTAAATTTAGAAAGCCTTCAGGACAGAAGACTTAAAGGTAAAGTAGCAATTATACATAAAACACTGAACCATGGTCTTCAAATACAGAAACAAAATTTAATAAAATACTCTGAAAGACACAAAAATAAAGGTACACTCCTCGTCCCATATGCTAGGACAAATTTGTACAAATACTCCCTGTATAGGAAGAGGTAAAGTCATCCTAGTGACATAGGAAAAAAACAACAACCTGACTAACAAATTTGAAATTCTTTTTTCTTACATAAAAAGACAGCTTAATGGAAGGTAATTAGGTCAGATTGATATGAAAATGGACAAGCACATTACACAGCACGCTAGTTTCATATAAAATATCAAAATAAAGACTTAATGGCCACAAAAATAGCGAGTTGTACGGATTCATGTAATGTCCGGAATAAATAAACTACTCTAGTCTATATCTAGAAAAGGAAAGCGACGATGCGATGTTCACTGTTGGATAGCTTGATAACAAACTGCCCTAACTAAAATGTGGACATGCGACTTAAGACAAATCAAACCAATCATGCAAATCTGTGGTGGGTTATCCAGATTTGTGTAATTGGACAATTTAAGTGAAGGTTACATGAAAAGACAGCGGGGGGGGGGGGGGGAGGGATGGGTGGATGTTGACAGACTAACATTGGCGAGGGAGTTACGCAACATGTCCATCTGTCTAGTACCATCTGCATGCTCATGTTTAATTTTTTTTGATGTATTGTATGTATAAGCCTACAATGCCCTACATGAACAAAAAAGATTAATAACTATTATTATTAAAACAAACGCACACACATAAAAAACACCAGAAAATTTACATTTATTACATAAAAAGATTCGCGTATCTTCAACTGCATAGCTGTTAAAAAGAAACCTTTTAGATAGATAGATATAGATAGATAGATAGATAGATAGATAGATAGATAGAGACAAATAGGTAGAGATAGATAGATATATAGGTTAGACAGAGAGAGTGGATAGATATGTTAGAGAGAGAGAGAGAGAGATCTAAATTTTTTTTTATTTAGCTAATTATTTGGATAATTTTTAAAAAGTTTGTTAATTTAAATAAGCTGTATAAAAAAAACTTATTTGAAACATTTTCTCCATTTCCAATATAATGTATATGCTTGCTTTACTACGCAGTCGGCGTGGTGTCTTACTGTAACCAACGTAAAGATCTCTGTTGTCTCGGCGCAATAGTTCTTCTCACGTCTGTTATCAAACTCGCTAGACCAGGCATGTCAAACTTGTTAAGGTGTATGGGCCGCATAAAATCTTACTATGGCCTGAGGGGCCGCAGCCGAAAATCAGTTGCAAAACAGCTTACTAGTTTTATGTAATTAGAAACAATACAATAGAATACAATAATGAATGTCATACCTGTCCCTTAGTTAGCTAAGTTTGTAGTACTATTTGGTAATTAAAAATTACTAATATCGTTTTTTTTTCTGTCCTGATGCTGGACATCTTTCTGGGATACAAGTTTATTAATATCGGGTGGAAGCCACTGACAACAAATTTTGATCAGATAATCTCGAACAGTGAGGTGATTTGTAGCTTTCATTATAGAAAAGAACTGCTCACAGAGATCAGTGCTTGCAAAAAAAGCTAGAATTCTGGCTGCGAATTTCCGCAATTCAACGTACCGTTCAGGTAAATAACTAAATTTTGGCGCAGCCACTTCTTTATACTTCGCTTTCAACAAAAAATCTAATTTCTATTCTATCAGCTTTAGTCGCACATTACCAGCAGCATGTTCAGGAGTAAATAGAAATGGAGATAAAAACAACGAAAATTCTTGCTCGTATCAAACGAAGTCATGAAAACGTCCAGTGGAAGCATCTACTAACAATTCCAGGTGTAAGACATATTTACCAAATGTTGTAGCCGTACTTAATCTTGTTAGTCTCTGACACGTTGAGAAGTGAACAAGATTTTCTCTTCATATTTGGTTTATCTACAGTCGTAATTTTGCTTGAAAGCACTTCACATGATCACACGCAGTTGTGACAATTTTGTCTTGAATTTGAAGTTTCAAATTCAAGTCTTGCAGGTGACCAGTGAGATCAATTGCAAATGCCAAATCCTGAACCCATTCGTCAATTTGGAAATGTTCGACAGGTTCACCTTTCATGTTCAGAAACAATACAATTTCTTCACGCAGTAAAACAAATCTCAATTCCATTCATTATGACAAGAGAGCCAGCAAATTTCTTGCCCAATGTCATTTAGAAACATTGAAAATTGGCGATTATTTAAACCATGGGCACGAATAAAATTGATATTGACTGAAACCAGTCTTATGACATGTTGGAATTGTAATTGCTTTGTGCGTTATATTTCTTAGTGGAATGATGCACTGAAAATGAGCAAATTTAAAATTAGCATTAGTCTCTCTTATTTCTGCAAGTAGCTTTGCATCAAAACCATTTCATAATAATAAGTACGCCATCGTTGTTAGACTAGCTAGCTTTACCAAGTGTAAATTGTACTGCAATATTACCTGTTATTTCTCAAAAACGTCCTCGCTTGTTGTGGCGTTATGCATAGAACAAGTATCTTCTCATGTATCTCAAAATTCCTGTCACAGGCCCTTATGAATATAACCAACTGTGCTACACCCGTTACATCAGTTGACTCATCGAGAGCCAATGAAAATAATTCAAAATCTATTTTGTTCCTTAATTGTTCACGCGAGCTGATTGACATGTAATATATTCTATCTGCCACAGTGTTTATAGTTAACGCTATTTCTTTGAATACTTTCACCTTTCCTGGACAAATTACTTCGGCAGCTTTAATGATAAAATTCCTAAAGCTTTAATTCATAAAATTCCTTTCACTAAATGATTTGCTATGGCTTGCAATTAAGTTTGAAAAATGTAGCTGGCTTTCAATGCAGACTCAATCTCATTGTTCAGTTTAACAAATACTAATTTTCAATTCAAGTAGCTTTTCATCTTTTTATTTTCCAGCGTAATAGTTTAACATTATTTTGAAAAATTTTTAGGTGGCAATGCGGGCCGCATGCAAGGTGGTCGCGGGCCGCTTGCGGCCCCCAAACGCAGTTTTTGACATGCCTGCGCTAGAAGGTCGGCCATAAAATACTGGCATATTCAACGATTTGAAAAAAAATACACCACAAGCTTGCGACGAGCGCATTATTTAGTATTTTTCAAATGGGTAGCCTAATGTTTTACTTTCGTGGAATCAAAAATCTAGAATATGAAAATGATCAGAGTTCACCTGTATGTGTCCTTCCACCCCCTGATAAGATAAGATGTGACCGACATAATGAACATTCGCATTAACATATCCCCTACACATTTCTAATATTTATTAGAATTTTATAGACCGTTATAGATATCTGATGCTTGCACTGAGTTAGCGCTTTAAAAAAAAACAACCAGCATATACTGTAGACTCGGGAAGGAGCCGAGCAGAAAATGGAAGAGCGATAGGAAGCAGAAGCGGCCTTAGGGCGGGACAAGTGGGGCAACCGCTCCAGGCACCACGCCTGAGAGGGTCCCCGCGTTCGGACACTTTATTGTCACATTTTATTGTGCATAGACATTGTGCGGCCATGTCGTGCCCACAATCCCTCAAGGATGATTACCCTTTCATATCACAAGAACTAGAGTCTACACAGTCAAGTCACTAACAACAAGATCTATTCACAGTTAAGATAGTAAAAAAAAGTAAAGATTTATTAATTTAACAACAATCTGTTGTATATATTATGCATTCACATTCTCTCTGTCCTATCACAAATCAAACCCTCACAGACAATCTTCATGACAAAACTCAGGACCTTCCCAGGGTCGACATTATTGAACAGTGTTTTTAAGTTATGTGCTCTAAAATATTTCCCCCTAATATTCTGGTATCTGGGTCAGTCCATTATTTCTTTCTCGGAAAATTCCATCAGGTCTCTAGAGCTGATTACACATCTGTTGGTGTTCAGATTCTTGTGTGGTATGACGTCCACATGGAGATCACAGATTCTTCTGCATCATAGAAGCCCATCGAATTGTATCTTGCTATCAACTTCTACGACAAGTTCAGATGACTCGTGCAATTTTGATACACTCTTGGGCTCTCCCACTACTTCCTTAAATGCCTTGTAGATGAGAAAAAGGGCTCATCTTTGTTAGGCTTTCTCCCTCTTCTGTGCACCTGGCCACCAGAAATGATGGCCAGATAGAGTTTCTTGAGTTCTCTTCCTTTCTTTCATTCTTCGTTTCTTGCCAAGACATAAATCTGGGGCCAGTAGTTTTTTTTCTGTTGTCCATAGACATTTGTGGTTGTTCAACACCTGTGCTCCCCACCCGCCATCGAGTCCAACAAGGGGTCGAGCCATTCGGGTGTCCAGAATGAGCGCGTCAGGGCCACACTGGTGCTATACTCAGTCAGCTGCTGCATCCGACGTGTCCTCTACAGCAGTTCCCTGATTGACCCTCTAGGTCGATGACCTATGCTGGTAGGTCAGGGTGACCAGCCGGTTGACCCAGAGCGGGCCATCTGAGCTACAGGTCTAGTGGAACTTAGAGCCAAAGTAGCTTATCCACGGATAGGAACATACTCCCTGGGTGCATGTCCATAATGTGGAATTCTTGGAGGAACGTGTTTCAAGTCAGAAACTTTGAAACTGGACAATACACAAAGTATCAATGCTTTTTGAACACAGAAAACCAAGATGGATCGAAAATGTACCCGCATTCCAGATGAACAAAATCCTGAGAACATCCTATATTCTGAGCAGCTGAGCTTGCGGAAATCCTAGAAATGCACAAGATTTACAAACAGAGATGTCTGCAAGTGAACTCTGACGAATACATGTATAAACAAAATATTTGAGAAAATCGCGCAGGATGGACAACAGAACAAATCTGGTACGAACCTTGCCGATAGCGAAAAAAATAAATTTGCCATAAAGAAGGGGATGCAAAAGAAAGCAGCCCTTTTAGATAGCCCTAAAACAGGAGCATTCAGATGCACGAACAATGGCGAACAGTGGCTAACTTTGCCTCTTCGGAATCGGCTTACTTAGAGCGGCTTACTCCGATTGTTCGTGGACTCAAGAAGAAACCCAAAATAATGATTAATCTGGTTATATAATTTGCGTCCTTTGTCTTTCAAGACAGAAGGAGACATATTACGGTTGGCAACTTCATCATGGTTAAAAAATGTCAATTTTTAGCGTACTCTTAATATAAAAACCCAGTTACGGATTTACGCCTAAATCTCCGCAAACTTAAAAATATTCAAAATACACATTTTTTTTGTTTACTAGAAATGCATATTAAACAATATTACAAAGAGAGTTTGTGTTGCCACACAAACTCAGAGGCGGCCCCCGTGGGAGACGGATCACTGTAGGATCCGCATATTCGCTGGTCGACTGAGGATGGCATCGAGCAGGGTATGAAACTGAGACTGTAGAAATAATCAATTCTGCGCGCTAACCGCATGACCAGGCATTGCTCTAAATCTAATGACAAACTGGTTACAAACTAATAGCCTACTATTGATAATATACCTACACATTACGGAATGACAACTACTTGATATGTACAATATGTCAGAAGAGCGATTATAGATAATCTTTTGGTACCCTGGAGCATTTTCATTTAGGCCTAAATGGAACTAGAAAGAGGATGTAGATCTACGTAAATTAAACTACTAATTTAGCACTCTCAATATCTATATTTACTAGATCTAGATCTAAAATATATATTTGGGATAATGTACATGTAATTTAGATAAGATTTATAAAAAAAAACACTAGATAATCAATAGACTATATAATAATATAGACTAATTGCAAAATCTAAATATTAAAATAGTAGATTAGTTTTAGTATTTTATAACATTGTAATATTGACATATTGACAATCTAGACTTTAGAAAAAAAAATCTACACTTTAAGCCTAGAAATTAAAATCAAAGATCTTGATCTAGTCTAAATCATGGCTGTCTGGTAGTGCGGTTTTCGCGCTGGACTGTCGTTTGGATTCATCGATGGTCCCAGGTTCAAACCCTACCCGCTCCATCCCCTTTCATCCTACGGGAGGTTTGGACTACAACTCTGAAGGAACATCCAAAACATGTTAAACAAAAAACATTTTAAACTAGACCAAAAAATTATAGATCTAGATCCTATAATGATTTTAATTAGAACTTAAATCTAAATCTAGTTTTAAAAATCTAGCTCTAGTGTAAGAAAAAAAATCTAGATCTAGTGTAAAAAATCTAGAGTAGATCTAAATCTATTATGTCTTTTTAAAATGCGAGTCACATTACGAGGTTTAATAAACATTATTATACCGAGATATTTTAGCATTTAAAGAATTTATTCCATATGACGTCAAAGGAAAAAAATACACTACGTCACACGGCCTAGTTAGACTAAAACATATCATCTATACGAGCAGCTTGTTGAGTGTTCATAGACATTTATGCACTGAGTGAGATCTTTTAGCATTTCATTTAAAGAATTAACTCCATATGACATCAAAGGAAAAAGATTCCATTACGTCACACGTCCTAGTTAGACTAAAAAATGTCATCTATACGAGCAGCTTCTCGAGGGATCATAGACATTGGTGCACCGAGTTTGTTCTTTTAGCATTTCATTTGATAGGCTAGTTAGACTTAATATATATATTAACATATATATAAAAGGATTAAAGACGCTTTTTTTTGTTTTGTTTTGTCTGTCAGTTTGTCTGTCCGTTATGTTAATAGCGAGGAAAAAAAAGACTAAAAGCTATTGAAAATCTGATTAAAATTAATTTCCCTTCCGAAACATCGCATTAGTTTTAAGTTTCTATTATAGATTGTTCCGAATGTATATATATTTATAGTGAGAGAAAATAAGAATTCCAGATTAATCAAATGCCGTTAATTAAATTTCTGGGATGGTCTGTTATCAAAATTAGATGAACCATACCCTTATGGAGATTTTATCAAACCATACTTTGGTGTTAGGAAGTTTTTTTCCTTAAAAATCAGAGCATAATATTAACGATAATTAGATTTTTTAACGTTTTAGATAGAAAGTTAAATGTAGTGTAAGAGAGAAGTGCGATTTTACATAAATAGAGTTCAACTATTTTTCATAAAAAATTCGGAACAACCAATTTTCGTAAATGAGAAAATTATTTGTTTTATTTATTAGAAGAGGGATTTCAAACATTTATTAGCGTTATTAGATTTTTCATATAAAATTCGGATCATTTTTGGCGACGATTTGTAAGAAAATTAAGGTAATGTAGGTCGATTTCTTTTTCAAAACAAAATCCGGAACATTCTTTACCGATTAAACAACTTTTATTATGTTTCGGCAAGAAAATTAACTGTAAAATAAGTCTAAAAATTTATTTTCAATAATCGTTTATAGTAAATTACTTTCTTATTCTAAAATCCTGAATAACCTATCGTCGATATTTTGGAAAAAAAAATTATTTGACATAAATTTGTTTTAAAACCAATATCCGGAACAACTTTATAGTTAATGAAATATAAATCAGTATAGATATTTTATTTAGCATTTATATGCTATTTACATTAAAAAACCGGAACAATATATTAAAGATCATGTGTTTCTTGCAACGTTTAAGCATGGAAATAAAATCAACGATAACTTAGAAGAGCAAACAAATATTCATTGGCATTGATTTGTTTTTCACAAAACATCCGGAACAATCTATTATAGATACTTTAAACTATTGCAATATTTCTGAATGAAAAATTAAAGGTTAAATCAGATTTACAATAACCTCTATTGTTATTTGTTAATCTAATCTTGATGGACAGACTGACCAACAGACAAAACGCACAAATAAGCTTCTTTTATTCGGATGGGGGCACTAATAAAAAAAAAAAAAAATCTGATTTTTTAAAAAAGTTTAAGGAATTGGTTTAGTACTGTACATGTTGCAACATTACGCTACTGCACGAAAGTCGCTGCTTAAAAAGTCCATTTTAAAAAATGTGCATGATATTTACATACAAAGTGCATTATTAGCCTTTATAAGTAAACAGAAATGTTTTCTTTTAATTTTAGCAGCTAAACCAGAAAAAAAAACATCTTTAAGTATTATTTATATTTGTTGTAAACATTTCCTGTAAATTTTATAAATATATTTGACTTAGTGATACTGAAAATACACAAAAAATATACATCTTTGTTAGCATATAGTAACATTGCCTCCCTTACATTTACGTAATTGTTTTACAATTGGTGTATTTTTATGAAAAAATCGCTTGCATAATTAATTTTATAAATTAAACGGTTTGCTTTTAGAAAACCAAAAGTAGCCGTTGCACCGAAACTTTTCAAGCCGGATTTAATGATGAAATAATATTTTTCATATCTCTTCTAGTTTTCAAGATCTGAGTGTGACAGACGGACAGACGGACAGACAGACAGACGGACATTTTTCACAAACCTAATAGCAGCTTTTTCCCCTTACGGGGGGCGCTAATAAGAAAAATAAGATTACATCTTCTAAAATATGGCAATTAATCCTTAGGTATTAATATTTTTTTTAAAACTAATGCTTTGCTTATTATTATCCTGTTACAATGATTCAAACGGAGAGTCATACTTTGTTAAAAAAAAAAAAAAAACCAAGGCAGAAAAAACGTATTTAAAAAAAAACAGAACACACGCTTACATTTTTTTATTTTTTTTTTAGCAAAGAGACGTATAATTAATTAATAATATATTAATTAAAATTAAATTCCCTATTAAAGACATTAAATACAATCTAGACAAGAATATTATTGAAATAATAATTTGTATTAAAAAATTTAGATCTATATCTATATTACATAGATATAATATTTACTAAAAGAGGCGAGAGAGAGAGAGAGGGGGGGGGGGGGTTGGAGATACATTGACCGGGCGCGCTCTGCTAGTAGAGCGCGCGGAGTTGAGGTCACGTCAGTACGTCATCATACATGCGGATAGACAACTGCAAATAATTGACCTGAAAAACCAGCGGTCTTTGATGGGAAGATTTACCGATCTAGCTATCATGAGGAATAAAAAAAGATAGCAAACATCTATTGTCAAACAATGATTTGTTTATAAAAGAGATGGCATAACCAATTGCCTTTTTTTGTATTTTTCAAGAAATGTTATACAAATTTTGTCTCATAGGCTCTAAAAAAAACAGCATAAAACATGTTTTAGACCACATAGACACAGATTTATGCAATAACAAGGTTACAAAAGACAGTTTTGTGTGGAAACACAAACTAAAAATCGGCCCCCGAAGTGGTCCATCCAGGAAGGCTTCAATATTTTCAGAAAGAACATCCGAATGAAATTACATCAAAGACAAATGAGAGATAAGAATGGAGAAAGAAGGTTAACAGATTTTGTGTAGTGCCCCAACGGTCCAGCAGATCAAAGGATAGGTGAAAGTGAATGTAAAGTTAGATGTGAACCTGGCCTAACTAGTTCCCCTTATAGACCTTGTGGTCTATAGGGCAGATGATGTAAAGTTCATCTGTTTTTGTGGCCTACGGTTAACTTGGGTGCCAGCACAACGACCCAGGGCCGATCCTAGCAATTGCGGGGCCCTATGCGAAACTGATTGAGCGGGTCTAGTTTGTGTGGGAATAAGGATAATAAATAAAAGTTATGATTTTGTAAATCGACTAAGTTAAATATTGCAATCTGTACTTTACGAACCTTGTAACCAATAGCATATTTATATGCTAGTGACTATAAAAGTAAATAAAGTATTCGAACTTCCGATTAAGGTATAAATTCGCCCGATTATTACATAAAAGGTGACAATGCCTTTTTTCCTTTTATCACGCGTAGGATTGGCGTTTTCCGCAATGAATGACACCCATAAAAGACTATTTTGTCTATTTTTCTGGAGATTTTAAAGAGTTATTAAGAGATTTTAATACATTCAGGAGATTTCCAGGAGTTTTTCGTATTTATTTTGCAATTAAATATTTACACCCTGAATTAGCGCGAAGCCTATGAAAGCGCGGGGCCCACTGCGACCGCATAGGTTGCAGTGGCTAAAGACCGGCCCTTCAACGACCAACCACCTTTATTTTTCTCCAGCTAATGTCGGGTACCCTTTAGATCTGAGTGGACTCAGAGGCGCCCAAAGATTCCGAAGTTGATAATCCCAGTCTTCATCAGGATTCGAACCCGGGAACCCCGGTTCGGAATCCAAGCGCTTTACCGCTCAGCCTGACTCCCCTGACCAATCTGATTGTCTTATAATTGATCTAATTGTTTTGAAAAGGCTCAATCTCTTAATCGAATGCTAAAAAAAAAAAAAAAAAGATCTTCCGAAATAATATAATTGTTAGGAAAATGACATTTACAAGATTATTATTCGTTTCAAATTAGGTCTAATTTATAATTTATACTAATTAGCTTTTTCTCTTAAAAAACTGCTTGCATAACTGATTTAAAAAATTAGATTTTTCGCTTTCAGAAGAAAAAAGTAGCCGTTGCATCAAAACTTTGAATGGTCTAAAATATTGTGATGTCGGATTTTCAATATCTTTTCTAGTTTACGAGATCTAAACGGGACAGACAGACAGACATTTCACACAAAATTAAAAGCGTCTTTTCCCCTTTCGGGGGCCGCTAAAAATTGATATCCTAGACTTAAAACTCGACTTTCTCTAGGGCAGAGGTTCTCAGCCTGTGAATCGCAACCCCCTTGGGGGTCGATTCACGATTTGCCAGTGGTCGCCTAATATCATCGAAAATATGGATTACTTTTGTCTATTCTAACTTGAAAGACTTGATATTGTACAAAATTGTTTTATTTTTTACCATTGAAAGTTGTTTTTTTTATTGTTATTGTAGCATAAAATACGACAACTGAAACAGAATGATCTGAAACTTTTCAATTGTCACAGAATAACTATTACTGACAGTTAAAATTAATGTAAACTAATGCATACCGCAACATTACATTTTTATGGAATCATATGTTTAAATGGTGACGTAGTAACGAAATTGAAAAACCAATCCGTTTAAGTTAATAATACTCATTCTTTTACTAGTACATGTTGTCATTGAAGGTAATGTTTTTCTTAGAGATCACCCCTCGACAATGGTTCTCGCACATAAGAATGATAAGAAAAGAAAATATACTGTCGGTATGGTTTTACTGCAATAGTTCAGGTGGAAATTGAAAAAAACCCAGTGCGTTATTTGTAATGGGTTTCTTTGAGTCAAATCTATGTAGCCAAAACAAATGCAAAATCGTTTTGACACTCAAAATCCGAGCTTTTTCGACTAAAAACCCAGTTTTTCAAAGTAAAGATGTGTATTTAAAAAGATGGCGATTTTAAAGACGAGTTTCTCTTTTGCAAACCACGAAGAGAGATTACAAAAGCATATATTTAATTTTTCAACAAAGATGGTTCTTCAAGTTTCTAAGTATGTAGGTCTGCATTTCAAAGTTTGGTACAGAATGAGTCATCATAAGTTATCGAAACTCACTGTGTGATTCATCGACAAAAATTAGTAACAAAGACCCTGCCACACGAATCGCAAGTAATTAAAACATAACTGCATTGATCAAATGTAACATGGCTCGATTTGTCTGAAACACTCAGATCCTTCCAAATGAAAGTTCAAATTTGCAAACACTAAAAGATGAAAATAATTTATACATGTTGCCAATCTTATCTGCTCACTATAAGAAAATTGACAATGAACTTGACAAACAGATAAAATAATAATTTCAGTGAAAGAACATTTGCGCATGCTTGGGGAAGAAATTTCTTCCTACTTTCCAAATCTACCTGACATACCTTTTACACTTGCCAGAAGTCCATTCCCTGTCAAACTTAAAGATGTTCCGGAAAGAGAAAGAGTTAATTGAACTTATGAATAGGGAAGTAGCTAAAAATAATTTCTCGTTAATATCACTAACACAACTCTGAATCAAGAGATTTCAGTCAATCCCGTTTTGTCTGTATCGCGATGTTTTCTCCATTTCCAAATAATTATTTTTACGAAACTTGAGTTTTCCTCTTTTTAGTCATGGAGTCTAAAAAAAGAAGTAGACTTGATGCAAAAGATGACAGTTAGTTGTGACCTTACAAAATTTTTCCCGAGAATACCTAATAGGGTACAAAAGAAACAAACTGACAGTCAAAATAATATTGTAGTGATATAGTTTGTTATAGACCGAACACTGCTCGCGCTAAGTCAGGCTTTTCATATAAATATGCAACATGGATTTTAATTACTTTTTGTTTATGAACGAAAATAGTTTTGCGGTTGGGGGCGGCGGGGGTCGCTGCAGAGTGGGGCATTGTAAAAAGGGGTCGCCGAGCTTAAAAAAGGTTGAGAACCGCTGCTCTAGGGATACCTGCCCTGAACCTCAGGACCTAATTTTGTTAAGCTATTGAGCAGCATAAATAATTCTTAACTATGACAGGTTGGCAGGGGAGGGGGGCAAGTCGCAACCTATGGCTTTAGTCGTAGCTTTAACTTTCTTATTACTTTCTAGTTACGACGATTATTTTAAAAAATATGTGCACTCCCCCAATTTTTTTTTTGCACTAAAGAGCACTGTAAATGCTTGTTTTATGAAATAAGCAAAATTATATAAAAAAACAACAACAAACAAGCGAACAAGCTTTACTGCACACGTTGTTAAGTTTAGGCCCTTGCCTCTCAACATTTGTTAAATGAAGAACTGCAAATGCTAACTGTGCCTATCGAAACTGTCAAATAACTTTACTCAAAAATCGCTTCTCTTCGCGATTGACTAACTGGCGATAAACGCTTATCGTGCACAGTGTTGAGAGTTCTTCACACTCCAGCTTTTGCGTCGTTTTAGGAACCCTAACAGAAAATCAAGCTCTCAATCAACATTACGTCATATATCTATATTGCGATGGCTCTCCATCCCTTAGATATGGTCATTATGGAAAAGAGGCGATTGTTAATGTGTAGACAGTACTTCCAAATTTACCACCCAGGTTTCCACCAGCAATGAAGAGGTCACTCCATCTCAAGTTGCGAAGGGAAAAGTTTGTCTCTCGAGAAGCAAAATTCACAGACATGGTCGGCCATCAACTCCTGATTAGCTTATTTTAGTATATTACAATAATAGCTTATCCATGAAACTATACTTAAGAGGAGGCATATGCTGGTTAAGTTTCTACTTTTAAGAAGTTAATTGATTTGAAGGTGCAAAACATAGTTTAAAATTAGGCTACTCTGAATTCAGGGAGGTGGTGCACGTATATTGTCTGCATAAATTCCTGATAAGTCGAGGCTAGTTTTGTGAAATGTAGTGCTTATTGTAATAACTGAAGGGAGGCAACTCAACGAGACATAGTCGTTTATTTACACGGAGACATGACAAACACAAAGGAGCATCTGCCTTGAGTACAGCATCTCCATATTGGTTCTCTACTTGGGCGGAAATCTTTCTAATGTCAACATCCGACTTGTCTGGTCACAGATAGTGCGCACCTTCTTTCTGCAATATCTTGGATGGCGGTGCGCATGGCAAAGTCATAACATTGCCCCCTTCTTAGCGCTTTTCGTCCCGGAAAGAAACACTGCAGCTGAGGTTTGACAGTTCAGGTGGAGGTCGATCCGTGGGAGTCACAGGCGGCAGGGAGCGTGTTCCCCACGAAGGCATCCGCACTGTTTTCCTCTGGTGCCGCTTTCTCTATCTCCAGTTGACCAGGCTGTTGTTGCGACGATAACGTGGCCGTTTGACACACAAAGATATAGTGTCGAGCACTGTTTTCTTCAGCACAGCCGTTGATCGGACACGCTGTCACAGCAGACCTTCCCGACAGACGCCTCTCAAGGGAGCTGCAGGTTCACATGCAGTCACGTTGCAAACAAAGTCCAATGCACCGCAGTCATCCTCAGATAACAGTCTCACGTCCAGAATATAGGTCTCTTCAGCTTCAAGTGGAAAATGTCTTCCTCTTGACAGCTCAGATTTAGAGTGGTTTGCGTTTGACATTCATCTATGCCAATGTCGATGATGATGGTAGAAGTACATATGCCCTGTTGGTGGTTTTCTTGGCATCGAAATTCTATGTGTGATGCGCCGCACGTACAGTTCATGCTAAACCTCTGGATGCAGTTGTCAAGCTTCAAATTTCCCTCGTGAGCACGGACAGATAGGCAGAGGTCTTTAAGGTCCATAGCAACAGGCTTGAACACAGAACCAACGTTGTCTTGCTCCGTCCGGCTCATTGAGGTACTGGTAACAGGTACAACAGGAACAAATGCTTCAGGCACGTAACAGACTTCAGTTAAGGTACTGGTAACAGGTACAACAGGAACAAACGCTTCAGGCACGTAACAGACTTCAGTTAAGGTACTGGTAACAGGTACATCAGGAACAAACGCTTCAGGCACGTAACAAACTTCAGTTAAGGTACTGGTAACAGGTACATCAGGAACAAACGCTTCAGGCACATAACAGACTTCAGTTAAGGTACTGGTAACAGGTACAACAGGAACAAACGCTTCAGGCACGTAACAGTCTTCAGTTTCTTCATTAGTCTTTCCGTTCGATTCGGTACATCTCGTTGAGATCATCACAGTAATCGTTGTCACGTTTCTCGTCTTGAAAGTCACAACCACAAGACTTGCCCACAACACAGACACAGACGGTGCTCAAATTTTTAGCGTCTCCGTCGCCACTGTTAGTGCAGACACAGTCTTGACCACGCAACTTCTTTACCAACGAGTCTACAGGCAACTGCTCCTTTACCAACGAGTCTACTTGAGACACCATTTTATCTACCTTTTTCCCAATACTGTTAATTTGTTCACACATTGCATCAATACCTTCATTTATCTTGCCAATAAGCTCATAAATCTCCGGTTCAATTTCAAATAGGTAGGTCTCCGGATCTTCGTCTTCATCAATTAGGGCTTGCCGGAGACGAGCTGTAAGCCCCTCCTTGCTACCACCAAGCCTCAGGCGTCTGTAACGAAGATCCTGCCTTAGTTTTTAACTAAAAGCTGGTCTAGTTGTTTCAACGATGCCATTGTGATTGAATCCTACCTCTTCTCGTTGAGGCGCCTATGATCCCACTTCTGACACCAATGTAATAACTGAAGGGAGGCAACTCAACGAGACATAGTCGTTTATTTACACGGAGACATGACAAACACAAAGGGGCATCTGCCTTGAGTACAGCATCTCCACATTGGCTCTCTCCTTGGGAGGAAATCGTCCTCTCTCTTATGTCAACATCCGACTTGTTTAGTCACAGATTGTGCGTACCTTCTTTCTGCAATATCTTGGATGGCGGTGCGCATGGCAAAGTCATAACATTATATTGTAGAAAATTTCCTTCTTGATAGTAAAGATTATTATTATTATTGTTATTAGTCTTATTCTTACAACTGTACTTCAGTTGAAGTACCACAGTTGCTATGTAGAAGAAGTTCATGGATTTGAAGGTGTAAAAAAGTTGGCTAAAATTCGGCTTCTCAGAATCTAAAGTAGAGGGGTGTGCATCTGAACCCCCTTTGGGCGTCCATGCAGGTAGGATCTTATTTCATAATGACATCTGTGAAACGGCTAGACGAGCTGGAATTGAAGGAATTCAAAGAAGAGCCAGCTCGAATGGCGGTTTTGAAACGGTTTGAAAGGAATAAAGATACTCTTAGAGCAAGTCTTCGGCAGGCTCTGGTTGACTAAGGGAGGATCTGGAAATGACTGGAAACATACTTGTTTGAGGTGAATTGTGACTGTTTTTTTGTATTGATTTTGTTTATTTTAGGTGAGATTTTATTCTAGAATTGGTTTTCCTAATGCTATTAATCTATATAGCTGTAGTATGTAGATCTAAACATATATCTAAATAATAGATCTACTATACAACCCAGATTGCACTTAACTTTTTAGAGATTTACATTAGTAACTAGTTAAATATACTTGTACCATCACCGACCATCCATCACACCCCTTCATTAGTGGTGGTCTCGTAGATACACACTCGCACTCATGATACACAGGTTAGTTTGTGATAGGGCTTTCTGTTAATAAATAATGTTTAGCTTTAATCATCAATCAGTAAATAAAAGGAAGAAAAAATTAGTAGGAATAGAGGTATGTTATTTAACAGTTTTGCAAAACTTTCAGCAACACAAGCTATTTACAAGACATGTAGGTATCCGGCTCTGGATCCGGCCGAATATCATATTTTACTATCCCACATATTCTGCTAGGGCAAATTAAATAAAAGTGCTATCCAGTGCACCCCTAATAAGGAAATAAATAAATAAATAAATTTATGGGTTACTGGGCGTTAGACTTTGGGTTTGGAAAGAAAATCTCCCCCACCCCTCAAAAGTTCTGGATCCGCTTGCGTGCGATAGGCAGGCGACATCTGCATATCTTAATAGTCTTAGTACTGATACACATGTTTTCACAGAATTTAATGTAATTCGTCACTGCTTCGACCCATTCTTCCAGATTTGAATTGGTCTCTTTAGATAAATGATAAATTTAAATATTCTCCCAAATTAACCCAGTAGTTTTTGCAACAAAATAAAAACAAGTATACAATGTAGTTTCTGAATGATTTAATTATCATATATTTTTTGCAACAAACAGGCAAAGTAATTTCTTTGTACAACGAATGTTAATAAATTTGAGATTTGAAAAATATTACGCTAAAACAAATTACCATAAATGAACTCATTGCAGTGTTTATTAGTTTGGTTTAGCGGTGAATGAAAAACAGACTAACATAAAACATTTGGAAAACTGTGTAGTAATAAAAAATTCAAGAAACTAAAAGTCATTTTTCTTGTGTTTCTCGTATAAAATATTCTTATGATTAATAATTAAATGTATTTTTCTATCACATGTTTGTTATGTGCTTTTCTTTGTCTGTCTATGTTTAAATATGTGTTTACAAAAGAGGTAAGTCAATCAAAGTTAACGAATACTGTATTTATTCAAAATCAATTCATGACGTTAAATGCTGAACAACAATGGATGTTATCTGATTAAGTAAAATACCTAATTTTTCAATGTAATCTTTTCATCTAGTGGTATTCTGCAATTAGCTCATACAAATGTCAATTAATTAAAAACGTAAATAGGGAGGAGTTGAGGCAACTCATTAAGAACGCAACAAGTCTACCTGATAGTCTATGAGAACACTGCAGGCTAGGAACATGAACTTTAATATATTTCGTTGTAACTCCATTGGCGGACTGATAGGGTTAAAGTGTGTGCGACCTACTGACACACCTGCCTTAGGCGTATCACACATTTCAACGGCTGTCGATGGACAACGGACAGTACTGCTAATACACGCAATAATGACCCGTGTTATGGCCCTGTGATCGAAAACCTTCATGGCGAGAGACAGTGTGTAAGAAAGGACAATTCCGTCCAGGACAACAAGGCAGTGTAATAACCTAATAAAACACTAGAGGAAGACTTGTCTTGATCCTAGGCTTTATTGCACAAGATAGACAAAACAGTTCACGATAACACAGTACACACACACAAGCTGACCTGGACACCTGACATTGTGACACACAAGAACAGATCAGTTGAGATCAGAACAAGAAACATATGAACACAAACCAGTAAGGACGGTGAGGTAGAATGTGAATCCTCGATAATGTAGATCTAGCTGTACAAGTCCAGGACTAGAGAGAGAAATTAGTAGTGTTTATTAGGCAGTTCTGTTAAGTGCAAGAAAGCATTTGAATTTGCTGTAGCCAATTGTGTTGTATTAGCTGTTGATGCATTCGTGATTAAACCGCCACATTGTTATCATTACAATATAATAAAATAAAATAGAGCGGCGAATGTTTATGTTATCAGATAATATACAAGAAAAAACAAAAAAAAAATATTAAAAAAAAAACAGCAAACGTTATACGAAGTGTAATTGTATCAACTAGTTGGATCAGTCATGTAATTAAAGATGTAATACATCTAGACCAACAACAATAAATCTTTGCAATTAGAAATATTTTTTACAAAGCTTATATCAACTTACTCCGTGTGTCAGTCTGTTTTTACTGGATCAAGCTAAATTTTGAAAAATTATTTCTATTACCTGACAAAATAAGAATCATTTAAAAAAAACAAGGTTACAAAGACAGTTTGTGTGGTCCACTAAGGCAGGTAAAAAAGTAAAAATCAAAGGTGTCCCTTACAAAGTCCACATCAAAAATGAAGAGATTAGAAACAGGATTAATACAGCAATTGGACCCCACGATAATCTGCTGACCATTGTCAAAGAAAAAACTTTAACTAAAACTCTATGGCCACATGAAAAGGTCCCCAGGGCTCTCAAAGACCTCTCTTAGGGAACAGTACCACATAAAAAGGTCCCCAGGGCTCTCAAAGACCTCTCTCAGGGAACAGTACCAAGAAGAAGATGAAGAAGAAGACAGAGAAAGCGATGGGAAGACAACATCAAAGAATGGTCACAGGCCTGTCAGTGAATAAAATTAAACCAAAGTCAAAGGACAGAAAGGAATTGTTGACAGATCTTGTGTGGTACCCCAACGGTCCAACAGACTAAGGGATAGGTGAAGGGAAAGTTAAATGTGAACCTGGTCTAACTAATGTTATTGAGAGATTATTTAATGGATCTAATTGTTTTGTAATGGCCAATCTCCTATTCAAAGCCTCAACAAACAAACGAAAAAAACTTTTCCTTTTAATTACATGTACGAGTTTCATTGCTTGGTGGGGTAGTTCACGTGTATAATAAAATAAAACATTACTTATTTATTGTTGTTTTAAATTATATTTTACTTAAATGCATACTAAATAGATTTGTTCTCTTAAAAAAAAGTAATTTTTTGCGGGGTTAATGTTTTAGTTAGTATGACAGAAATTACTTAATTTAGTAATACAATCGTTCACAACACTTTTCTGACAACGAATTTTTTTGTTCAATCTACCACAGCCCCAATAATCAATAAATTGGCCCATGAGCTACTTTCCTACTTTCATGTAGGTGAACGATATAAAAGTCCGAGTTTAATTTTTTTTTGTTATTATAGACTACCAGATTGGTGAGTTATATCTCTGATTTGATATTTCTTTTAATCATTATTGGCTAAGTAGAGTGCAAGTTTAATAGAGCATTATATTTGTAGTATACCTTTTTAAAAAGAGATTGTTTCAATTTATCCATTAATTCTTATGTTTATCATCTACATTTTTAGTGTATAAATGCTTAAGACACATTTTTTAAGCTTGATTATGTCATATTAAGTGAACATTACAAATAAAATGTACGCTAGTACATTAATGTACAATTCCATTTAAACATAATCATTGTACGATACATCCATTTTTCACTTTATGTATAGAGATATATATTTAACTAAAATAATGCCTAGTAAATTAAATTTAATGCATTAAAAAAAGAAACAGAGTCATTACATTTAGTTGGCAAATAAAAAATTTGCAAACTATATTCATCAATTTACAGTTTAAAAAATCCTTTGTAATGAGCGATTGTGTATAATACGAATTTTTAATATGTGGTTTTATTTTACTTTTATTGTATTGTGTCTGTTTCTTTTCTGAGTCATCATGAACTTTTGTTCTAATTGTCTCTTTTCTTTGAGCTTTCAAACTTACACTTTTAAACAATACAAACATTTTTACTAGCAATCCTTTTTTTCCCAACAAGAGGAAGGAGAGCAGTTCTAGTTCATTACATGAACAAGAATTCAATAGCAGTTTGGAATTATGGCTGAAGTTTTTGTATAATGAGCAGACTTAAGCCATTTCTCTAAGCTGCTATTTAATTAAATATCTGCAATGTAATGGCAATTGGTTCTTCTGGTATGTTGACTAACGAAGTTTGACAGAAATATTTAATATTTTATACATCTTTAACTTAATATTTCGTT
Organism: Biomphalaria pfeifferi; assembly: GCA_030265305.1. Classification (NCBI taxonomy): domain Eukaryota; kingdom Metazoa; phylum Mollusca; class Gastropoda; family Planorbidae; genus Biomphalaria; species Biomphalaria pfeifferi. Next base: position 87,629 of record JASAOG010000259.1, read on the forward strand.
AATGCATTTTTTATCGATGTTTCTTGAACTGAATTGAAACAGACCTTATCAAATTGATTAGCTAGCTGCTGCAATCAAAGGTTTGAAATTACTTTATGATGGTCATTTAAATGAAGCATCTTTAAGTATTTTGAGCGGCAGATACGTACTTTAATTTCGTAAATTTTATATATATTTAGCTCAACACGAGGAAAAGAAAAGATTCCAAGGACACCGAAGATTACAGGGCTGTTTTGAATAAAAGTCTTAATTTTGTTCAGAAAAGTTAGTTAAGACTTTTGTTCAAAGCAAGCTTTTTAATTGTAAGCCTGCTCTTAATACAAGGCTATAAAAAATGCACACATAAAAAAAAAAATTATGATTGTAAAACCTAAGTTAAATAAAAATCTTTTATAGATAAAGAACGGAATATAGTTTATGTTTACATTTATCATTAGCATTTGGTTAATGACCTGCTTTTAAAATACATTTCATATAGTTAAGGTGTATCAAAAACGTAAAACAAAAGAGTAACAACGTTACAAAGACAGTTTGTGTGGAAAGACAAACTTAAAATCGGCCCCCGAAGTGGTCCACCCAGGCAGGCTTCAATATTTTCAGAAAGAACACCCGAATGAAATTATATCAAAGACAAATGAGAGATAAGAATGGAGAAAGAAAGTTAACAGATCTTGTGTAGTCCCCAATGGTCCCGCAGATCAAAGGATAGGAAGAAGTGAATGTAAAGTTAGATGTGAACCTGGCCTTACTAGTTCCCCTTTCAGACCTTGTGGTCTATAGGGCAGATGATGTAAAGTTCATCTGTTTTTGTGGCCTACGGTTAACGAGGGTGTCATGTAGCCAGCTCAACGACCAACCGCCGTTACTCTTCCCCAACTAATGTTAGATACCCATTAAAGCTGAGTGGACTCAGAGGCGCCCAAAGATTCCAAAGTTGAAAATCCCAGTCTTCACCAGGATTCGAACCCGGGTCCCCCGGTTCGGAAGCCAAGCGCTTTACCGCTCAGCCACCACGCCTCCCCTGGCCTAACTGATGTCTTATAATTGATCAAATTGTTTTGAAAAGGCTTAATCTCCTGTTCAAATCCTCAAAAAAAAAAAAAAAAATAATTCTGCATTAAAAAAATGTTCATAAAAATGAAGTTTACAAGATTACTATTCGTTTTAAATTAGTTCTAATTTGTAATGCATACTAATTAGCTTTTTCTCTTAAGAAAACTGCTTGCATAACTAATTTAAAAAATTAGATTTTTCGCCTTCAGAAAAAAAATAGCCGTAGCATCAGAACTTTGAATGATCTAAAATATTGTAATGTTGGATTTTAAATATCTTTTTTAGTTTACGAGATCTAAACGGGACAGACGGACAGACATTTCGCACAAAACTAATAGCGTCTTTTCCCCTTTCGGGAGCCGATAAAAAAACAATACAATTAAAAAAAAAAGTGTATATTAAGTGTATCAATTAGTTTAGATCAGTCCTGAAATTAAATTTGTAATAGATCTAGACATGGGAGTAGTCAGGGAGGTTTTTTGGGGTTCAAATCTCCCCCCCCCCCCCCCCGAAATGAAATCCCCGAATTAAGTGACTGATTTTTTGCTTTGATTTTGTTTATTTTAGGTGATATCTTAATACTAAGCCATCCCTTGCTTCAGCGCAGCCAAGGGGTTTTGAGTTTAACACCCCTACCAAGGGGTTTTGCAGTTAATTCCCCCTCTTCTATAAAACAAAACAAATACCTCTTCAAAATAAACAAAAATACGCACTCAAAATACTTTGAGCGTAGCCATACGGGATTTTAAGTTTAACCCACCTTCAGCAGGGTTTGAACCTAAAAGAAATATCTCTTCAATATAAAAAAAGCAAATTACACACTCAAAATTCTACTAGCGTAGCCATTGGGGTTCTTAGTTTAAACCTCCCTTCAGAGGGTTTAAAGCTAAAAAAAAAACTCTTTAATATATATTTAAAAAAAAAAAAGCAAATTACACACTAAGAATTCTATGAGCGTAGCCAAGCCAAATTGGTTGTTGTGTTGTCGGGTAAAAGAAATAATTGTGCAAAATTTCAGTTTGATCCGAAATAGGGTGTGAGAGAAATAACGAGTACAAACTTTTACCAGACAGACAGAATTGATTGAAGCTTTGTTATAAAAAAAATTGTTTCAAATAAAAAAAAAATATTGTTTTCACTAGACTAGAAATAGAATGTTGATATGCTTAAATTTTTTTCATTGCATGTTTTTGATGTGTTGACGTCAACATGTGTTGGAACAGTTCAAGTCAAGTTTTGTAGGTAGGGTAAGATTTACTGTCATTAAGTATTTGTTTGCAGCGATACATTTAATTTATGTGCTCCATAAACGTAGGCAGGATTTTTATTAGGGGAGGGGTATTTTGGCTGGGTGAAAATTTTTCCTTTCAGACACACACACACACACACACACACACACACACATATATATATATATATATATATATATCATGGGCGTAGCCAGAGGGGGGTTTGGGGGTCGGAAATCATAAACTATTTTTGCTTTGATTTTGTTTATTTTAGGTGATATTTTAATATAAAACCATCACTTGCCTAGCACAGCCAAGGGGATTTGAGTTTAAAACCCCCAACCAAGGGGTTTAGCAGTTAAACCCCTCTCTTCAGTAATAAAGAAATGAAAACATTTCCCAAATTACAAGAGCATAGCTAAGGAAAATTTTGATTTTAATAACACCTCCGAAATTTACGGTAAAACTCCTCTTCAATATAAGACTAAACCATACATAAGTCACCAGATTCTATGAACGTAGTCAAGAGGGATTTTTTATTTTAAACACCGATCAAATGTATTTACAGCTAAAAACCACTTCTTCAATTAAAAAAGACAATCAAACACTCAAAATTTTATTAGGGTAGCCAAAGGTAGTTTTGAGTTTAAACCCCCCTCCATCGGGGTTTGAAGCTAAAAAAAACCTCTTCGATATAAAGAAAGATGTTAGGAGCGTAGCGAAATAGAGTTTTGTGTTTAAACCCCCCTTTAGCGAGTTTGAAGCTAAAAATACCTCTTCAATATAAAAAAAATCAAATTTTACCCTCAAAATGCTATGAGCGTAGCCAAGCCAAAGGGGTTTAGAGTTTAAATCCCTATCCTTCCGAGTTTTTTTTTATAAGATTGTTTTGAGTTTAAAATTTAAAATCCCCCCAATAGAGTTTTGATGTTAACAACGTCTGACTATGATTCTAAAACAAACTAGTCACAACACATTCTAGGAGCAGGGCTAAGAGTTGTTGTTTTTTTGAATTTGTAAAAAAAAACTCAGAGATTTTTTAGTTTAAAACCCTTAACAGATGATTTTGACGGTATAAAATCTAAAGCAAACTACAGTCACCTAATTCCAAGAGCGTAGACAAGAGAGATTACACATTTCTACCGGTGGCTGGGCTCAATTAAAAAAGTGCAGTGAATAGCATGGAAGTCATCTGGCAAAATGACTAAATATGGCTCAACAAAGATAGTAAAGACAGATTTTAGGAGTCAGTTATAGTGTTATGGGCTATTATTATCTGATTCACTTCTTACTAATTATTACTTCTCATAAGCCACAGAACATTACAAAATAGAAATATACTGTTACGTATCTAGGCATTGTTACCTAGATACTATTTTTTTTCTCTTGACCTGTAGGTTGTCTGCCCCTTGTGTAATAAGTTTTTTTTTATTTTATTTTTCACGGTGAGTCAAGCCACACAGACAGTGACCGGTCCTTGACCTATGTGTGTACCTCTGGTTGAAAGGAGGGTGGTTTTCTTTTTTCTTCTGTCTCTTTGAAGAGCGTTCTAGATCTGGGAAATTGATGACTTATTTGGTTCTAGAAATTACTAGATTTGTCTTGAGATCGACGCGCGGTAGATTATATAAAGACCGCCCGCGTAACGTTGACGGACAGACATACGGAGACAGCCGTGAGACAGAATAGCGGAGACATTGCGTGACCCGTGCGTGGTATATTGGTATACCAATTGATCGTGTAAGTTAAGATTTTTCTTTTTTTCAAGGCCTTGCTTGTATTTGTAATTATATTTTCAAACTCTTGTATTGTAATATTTTTACATGCCATTTTTGTAAAAGGGTTTTGGTCAACCCTTCCATTTTGTATTGAGTTATATTATGATTAAACATTAAGTTGATATTTTACCTTCCGATTTCTTGTGTCATTTTTTTTGTTATTCATTGTAAGTCTCTGATTAAATTCAGACTTAAGATAAGTGACACAACTACCTTTTTCTATTGTCACGTTCCCCTAGGCAAGCCATTTAAAAGTAGAATTCAATTTGTAATACGTGACAATACTTAATAACCAAATTCACTTGTATGCAATGGCACTTTATGTATCACTGGGAAATCCTTCCAGTCTTCCTGAAACGTCGCTATTTCAAACTACTATTCAAAACAGCCTACTTCTAGATGAACGCCATGTTGGTCTCTTGTTCGCCTAAGTCTACTACGTCATTAGTCTGTCTTACTACGTCACTACTTTTACCGTCGCTAAAACAATACACAATATATTTGTCCAACAAAACTAACCTACTGTCTAACTAGTACATTACAATAGAGATCGGGTCTTAATCAAGAAATCTTATTCCGAACTGGGAGTTGCATGAGGTTTGCGGGACATGTTCTCCGACAAAATGAATTACGCTTACCAAGAGTTGCGATGACATGGAGGCCGTTACGAGGAAAGTGCAAACAGGGACATCCAAGTACAGCTTGGCGTCACGCTTTCATGGAGATCCTAAGAGCAGATTGGAAAGGGGTTCTGACATAGCCAGTGACAGATTTTTGTGGAAGCAGCTTGCCGCCCAATGCGCTGAACGGCGCAGATGATCTAATTAAGTAAGAACATCAGACTAGGCTTTTTAAATAAAACATTTTAATAGCAGGATTATGCACTGTACATACCTCAGAATATTCATTTGGTTGGCTTTTAATACCGGAAATAGTGGTTGGCGTCGGTGCTCCACCTTGAACCCCGCTGAAGTAATTAAGCTCAAAATCCTCCCTCGGATACACTCATGGAATTTTGTAGCTTTGCGTTTCTTTTTATTGGAAGGGTTTTTTTTTCGGGGGGGGGGGGGTTGGTTGTCTTCCCCTCCCCCCGTGTGTGTGTGCACGCGTGCGTTTGTGTGTATAATCAATCTTTTTTTTTCACATTCGAACCCTTCATACTTACGGAGGTTTTTTTGTGTACGCTAGAAATTGTTCTTTGTGGAGTTAGTGGAATGACAGAAGACGCCTGGCCCTTACCAACTACAGCTTAGTAGCGTCACTAGGGGGTGCGGAGAGTGCGGGCCGCAACAAATGACAGCCAGTAAGGGGGGTGACGCCCAAGTGGTAAAAATGTACATTCGAAAAAAAAAACAACAAAAAAACCCAGACAACTTAAAAATGTATCAGTAAAAAGATTCTTTTTCTTCTAGCCAGCTTTATTGCTGCGGAGCTGTGAGCTCTTTTGCAGACTGTGCCAATGAAAAAGAGTGTGTTGTTTTTTCCGTTGTTTAGCACTGCCGTACAGAGTGCTGGTTATGTTGGGCTGTAGTGGAAGTAGTGTCTGCCTAAAGTGGATTAGGAAGCGGCATTCAAAGAAGATATGGTTTACGGTTTCACAAGAATGAGCGCAGTGTCCACAAAGGGGAAGTTATGTGGAATTTATTTTGTTCAGGTGGTAGTTTAATAGTGGTGTATGTCCTGTTCTTAGTTGGAAAATTGTAGATTGTTCTTTGTGGGGGAGGAAGTTAATACTGTCCAGTTTGTTAGGTGTAGTCATTTCTTTGTACATGGCTCTGCCTGTGTTTCCTGATGCCCATTGGTTGAGCCACTCCTCTTTGTGATTGTTGACTAATATTGACCTTAGGGTGAGGTAGTTAACAGGTCTATCTGGTTGTTCCATAGATGAACCTGCCTTTGATAGTTTATCTGCCTTTTCATTTCTAATGATGCCAATGTGTCCAGGGATCCACTGAATGTGTGAAATTGATATTTAATTTTGATATCCTCTAATGGATTATCACAATTAGTATTGTCAACTCTCTTGGGTTGTTTGATGTGCTTCTGTTAAGTGCTTGCAAAGTAGATTGGGAGTCTGTAAAGACAACAATATCTGATGGTGATTGCACTCCTTCATATAATTTGTTTTCCACTGTCTGTAATGCTATTGTAATTGCCCCTTTTTTGGCTAGGAAGTTTGAGTAGAAATCGCCACAGAGTGCACTTATTTCAAAGTGTTTATTTTTAGGACCAGGAAGGCATCAAGACCAGCATTGATGGTGGCTTTGAAGGCCGATCAGTCTGTGTATATATGGATAGCTGTTTTGGATAGCTTTCAATTGTTTCGAGCGCTCCTACTTTGAGCTCCAGAGGATTTGAATTTACTGACTGATCTTTTGCTTTAAGCTGGGTTTTTTTGGGTGAATTTGTAATACTAAACCATCACTTGCCCTAGCACAACCAATGGAATTTTGAGTTTGAAACCCCATACCAGGTTGTTTTGAGTTGGAAATCCCCTACCTTGGGGTTTGGAGGGGTTTTGAGTTTGAAACCCCATACCAGGGGTTTTGAGTTTAAAACCCCTTACCAGGGGGTTTTGAGTTTGAAAACCCCTACCAGGAGTTTTGAGGTTAAAACATCTTACCATGGGTTTTGAGTTTGAAACCCATTACCAGAGAGTTTTGCATTTAAATCCCCCTCTTCTATAAAAAAAATGCAAACGAGAATCCCGAAATGCCAAGAGCACATCTAAGGAAGATTTTTTATTTTAAACCCCTCCCAACATAAGAAAGCAAATTACACACTTAAAATTGTATGAGCGTAGCCAAAAGGATTTTAAGTTTAAACCCCTCTTTAGCTGGGCTTGAAGCTAAAAATACCAATTCAATATAAAAATAGCAGATGATTTTGACGATAAAATTCCCTTTTCGATATAATATCTAAAGCAAAATAGTTACCTAATTCCAAAATCGTAGTCAAGAGAAGTTACACATGTCTACCAGTGGCTGGGCTCTATTAATAAAGTGCAATGAAATTGAAAAGCACTAAATGTGGCTCTACGGATTTTAGGAGTCAGTTATAGAGATCGGGTCTAAATCAAGGAAATCCTATGCCGAAATGGGAGTCGACCCATTAGTAAGGTTGTGACAGAGCCTCGCATGAGGTTTGCGGGACATGTTTTCCGACAAAATGAATTACGCATAATAAGAGTTGCGATGACAGCCTAGTACAACTTGGCGCCACACTTTTATGGAGGTCCTCAGAGCAGGTGGAAATAGGCTTCGGACTTTGTCAGTGACAGATTTTTGTGGAAACAGCTTGCCAAAAAATGCGCCGAACGGCGCGGGAGGGTCTAAGCCAGTCAGAATAGCACATAAGGTTTTTGAAATAAAACTTTTAATAGCAAAATAATGCACAGTTGGTACCTCAGAATATGCATTTAGTTGGCTTTCAATACCAGAAATAGTGCTTGGCTGGGGGAGCTCTCGGCACTCCCACAGACCCCTTGCTGGCAAGGGCAAGGAGTCTGCAATTTACTCACTAACACCAGGAAGAACCTATTCAAGGGCACAATAAACGTTTTCCAAAAGAATGAAGGGTCAGAATGTAATAGAGATTAATTATGTACACACACATCCATCCATACAAACATATATTATATATGTATATATACATATATTTTTTTTTCGGGGGGGGGGGGGAAGGAGGGGGGAGAAAAAAAATCCCCCCAAACCCCCCTCCCCCCGAAAAAAAATCCTGGCTACGCCCATGATTGTGTCTAATGATGATTGATATGTTTTGTTGGCATTTACTTGTATGGAGAGACAGTTATCCATGACATATCTGACGTATCCAGTGTATAACTGTTTTAAGGTTTTCTTTTCAGCTCCCCAGGATGTTCCTGCTAGGTGTTTTATTATTTTTAATCTTAGTGATTCCTTTTCTTTTCAATCTGCCATAAAGTGTTTTAGAGTCAGTCTTTGGTCTAATTTTACAAGATATTTTGGATTTTCTTCTTTATTTATTGGATGTGAGTCTATTTTTAGGATGTAGTTTCCTTTTGCTGTTTTGTTACTGTGGCTTAAGGGTTTAATAAACTGACTTTTCTTTGTTTATTTCCATTTTCCATAATTTTGAATATGTGGAGATAGTTGTGAGGGCTCTATTTAGTTTGAATCTAGTCAGCACTGGATATTTCTCTGTTGACTAAATTAAGAGGTCATCTGCGTAAAGTACCTTATTGACCGAAATGAGGTCGGGAGGTCATTCATAGAGATTAGAAAGAGGGTGCAGTTAAGGGCTGAACCTTGTGGTAGTCCTTCTTCCTAACGTTTTTTTTACTAGCGATGCACCTTCAAATCGGGTTTGGATGGTTCTGTTTTTTAAGAATGCCCTGATCCAGCTGTACATTGTTCCATGGAGGCCCATTTTTTTCATCTTCAAAAATATACCTTTTCTCCACACTCTATCATAGGCTTGTTGCAAATCTATAAATACTGCTGTAGTGTGCTTGTTTTCCTGAAACCCTTCTACTGTGTCCTGGATAAAACGAAAGAGGTGGTCTTCTGTTCTATTTGCTTTCCTGAAGCCAGCTTGTGCATTGTGGATTGAACAAGTACCCCCACTTTGTGGCGATACTTCCCCGTGTGGGTTTCGGGGCTTGGAAATGACCAAGAGCAATAAATAACTCCACTGCCTTTCCGCTTGCATTTCACTAAACGAATAATAGTGGACATCCCCCCCCCCATCTAAGTGCTTTTTGACGGATTGCACTACTCCATACGGAGGTGTATGTCTCACTTCTCTCTACTACTGGATATTAACCCATTATAAAGTTTTTTTCCGAAACTGGTGAATGTGATAGCGTGAAGGGACCTGGATCTAGGATGCACCGATTCCACAAGGCATACTCAGGGCACAATCTACCTTAAGCTTTCTACTGCAAAATAGTTTCATTTGGAGAGCTGTGTGGATGGCGGAGTATGGATCATTGGCCAACCCCCACCTTGTCCCATGGATACTCCGGTTACAGTTTTTAGTCCCAGATGTTTCTTTTACGTCAGTAGTGGAGCAAATTGGCCAAGACCGATTATCTATATATAAAGCCTGAGGAAACACCCAGCCTACACTAAATGTCAAGAAATTTTAAGTAAAATGATTCAAAATAATTTGATTTTTAAAAATAAATGTTTGCATAATGGGTACAAATTCAAAAGCAATACGTTAGACCACTTTTGTTGTTTAGATAATAAGTGGACATGTTAAAAATTAAAAAATTACGAGAAGACTGAAGAATTTTTATCACGCTTTCAGATTCGGAAAACTTAGCCATACGGACTACACAAAAAATATTCATAAATAAAAATTGATCATTACTATGATCACCGTAACGGAGGGGAACAAAGAGGATCATCTAGCACATATTGCTTGATATCACAAGGCAGTGATGCACACTAAAATGTTATCCATCCATCCATCCCTGTGGCGCTACAGCCCAGGGAGGACTCTGGCCTGCTTCAACACATCCTTTCATTCAGATCTTTCCTGGGCCTTTCGTCTCTACGCCCTAACCCCAAGCTGTTGCAGATCTGCTTCCACATCATCAATCCATCGCTTTCGGGGTCTGCCTTTGGGTCGCCTGCCTTTTGGTTTTTGCCTGTATACGATTTTCGCTCATCTGTTCTCTGACATTCTTTCAATGTGACCTGCCCAACATAGTCTGTTCTTTTTTTATTTTGGTCACTATTGGTGGGTCTTCAGACAATTGGTTAGTCCGTGTCCTAGACCCTGTTTCATCCTGTACGGCACCATAGATTTTCCTAAGAATTTTTCGTTCCCAAGAATTAAGTAAATTTTCAGATGTCTTAGTCAGTGACCAGGTCTCACTTGCATACATTGCTGCTGGTCTTATTATGGTTTTGTATATTATTTTCTTAGTTTTTCTTGATATTGTTTTGCTCTTAAGTAAATGAGTTGGTGGATTGGTATGTTGTATTCATGGCATTTTTCTAGTATACATCTTAGTGTGAAGATGTGATCGGTTGTAAACTTATTTGGCCTGAAACCACATTGATAGTCACCTAAGATTTCTTCTGAATATTTTCCAAATCTCTTAGTTATAAGCTTAGACAGGATCTTATAAGTCACATTTAGTAGAGAGATTCCTCTGTAATTACAGCACTTTAGCTTGGATCCTTTTTTGTTTATTGGGGTTATAAGAGCCTTTTCCATTCTGTTGGTATTACTTCTTCTTCCCGAATTCTTATATTAGTCTGTGTATTTGGGAATGTATGTCTTTTCTTCCATATTTAATTAGTTCTGCTGTGATTTGGTCATTTCCTGGTGCTTTGTAATTCTTCATGGTCCTAATTATTTCTGACGTTTCAATGAGTATTAGTGGGTTCACTAAGGGGTCATGTTCTCCCTATGGCAGTAAATATTTTCCATTGTCTCCATCTTCTGTGGTATTTAGGATCTCCTCAAAGTATTCAGCCCATCTCTCAATTACCCTGCTGTTTTCTGTAATAAGGGGACCATCTTTGTTCTCACACATGTGTGATCTAGCTTGAAATCCGTTCTTTTCATCTTTAATTTTCATATACATTCCTCTCATGTCTCCCTACTTTGCTAGTTCCTCTGTTTGAGTAATCTTGGACTTTTCCCATTCCCGTTTTTTTTTTTTTACAACTTTTGTGGCCCTTCTTCTTGCTTCATTGTATTGCTGTCTGGTGTTTCTGGTTTCTCTCTGTAGGATTATCATTCGAGCATTGTTTTTCTCTTCTATAGTTTGTCTGCATTCATCATCATACCACCCCATTTTCTCGTTCTTCTGCTTAAATCCAACTACCTCTTCTGCTGTTCTTTTGTTAGCATGCTTTATTATTTCCCAATGTTCATTTATGTTATTTTCACTGTCCTTTTCTAATGTTGTTAATTGCGTTTGGAGTGCCATTCTATACGTTTCTGCCACAAGTAGATCCTTGGTGAGTTTTTGGTAATTGTGTATGGTACTTATTCTTTGTCTTAAGTTTAGCTTTTACTAGAAGGTGATCTGAGTCAGCATTAGCTCTTCTGAAACTTCTTACATCTAGACCTAGTGTGTCCGATCCATGTCTCGTATCCATGAGTATATGATCTATTTGATTCTGGGTGTTGCCATCAGGTGAGATCCAGGTAACCTTGTGAATATTCTTATATTGGAATTTTGTGCTGCAGATAGACATTTCTTTTCCTGATGCAAAATCCACCAATATTATGCCATTATTGTTGGTCTTTTCATGTCAGCTTTCTTTGCCAATTGTTGGTCTGAATGCTGGTTCCTTTCCAATTTTTGCATTGAAATCTCCTAGGACTATTTTGATGTCATGCTTTGGTGCTTCATCATAACTTCTTTCCAGTCCATCATAGAAGGCTTCTTTTGTGTTATCATCTGCATCTTCAGTAGGGGCATGAACATTGATAAATGATATGTTGAAGAATTTTCCTTTCAAACGTAGTGAGCAGAGTCTATCACTTACAGGTTTAAATCCAATGACATTACCTACCATTTTCTTTTTAACAGCAAAACTTGTACCTAAGTTGTTAGTGCTTCCACCACTATCAAATATAGTATACTCCTTGGTTCTAAGAATGTCCGAGTCTTTCCACCTGATTTCCTGTAGAACTACAAGATGGAATCCTATATTTCTTTAACACTTCAGTAAGTTGGGCTAGCGCACCTGCTCTATAAAGGCTTAGCACGTTCCATGTCGCAAAACAAAAATCATGTCCTTTTCCAGGCCTAGGCCGTTTCCCGTTGAGATCTGTCCGGGTTTTCTTGTGTGTAGAAGCTTTCGTAACAGTATTTTTTTATATGACAGAGCTGTTAGCCCTGTGCGTAGCCATCGGGGGGGGGGGGGCTGCCCCTTTCAGCTCTCTGGATAACTGCCTTTATTTTCGGGTAAGGTGCCCTAGCCTTTGTGGATCCCTCCACTTCCTGCAAGGCATTAGGTTTGATTTTGGTCCATCCCGGGTATTTTATTTCCCCTGTACCCACCATATCTGGAGGGCATTCCCCTATACACCACCTGGGGAGGCGCTCGATGTGAGATCAAAAACTTCACACAAGACTAAAATGTTATAAGATATTTTAATTAAACATACTGGAGTATTTTATTAAATGTCTATAAACAACTGACTGGAGCGCTCATCATACTACTGTTAGAACCGTGAAAGAACGATGTGATGTTTGACGGTGATTGTAGCTCTTTGCTACTGCTATTAAAATACAGACACTAGATGGCAGCTAAAATAGCCTTCCCTAATGCTATTAAAGCATGGGATGGGTTCCATTAGGAGCTCTTCAAAGTCAACTAAGGAAATCATGTTCAGTCGGTTTTAAATATTTTTCTAATTTATAATCTTAAATTTTAAACTATGCAATAACTTATGATGAAGTGTCAGAATCAACGAAATTTAAAAAATAGAATCGACACTCATTTGAACGTTAAGTAACAACTATCAAAGAATGAAGGTAATTAGCTCTCACTGTATCCTGGCGCAACAAGAACTAAACAATACGTTTTATTGGGAAGATTTGAGGGTTAAGCTGAGGGTGTGACACCCTTAAATTACGTCACCAGGTGATATGGTATGTTCTACATTGAATTTCTTTATTTAAAAAAAAGTTTAAAAAAAGGAGAATGCCTAAATTAGAACGTTTTTTTTTTAAAAATCCCTTTCACATTATTGTGTCAAAAATGATTTGAGGCCAAGCATTTCAAACCTAATAATTTTGATGACAGAAGTTATAAAAGGCTCATTAAACTAACTTTCTTTTGAAAAGGCGGTAATGATTCTGTTAATGTATTTCTGTGTATCTCTATTGAAGAATAACGACAACATACAATGCTTTCAATGTATAATATCTGTGTTGTGTTCACATAGTCTTTCTCTTTCCGGCCAGGCATTCATGTCACTAAAATCCTTAAAATATTTATGAGTTTTTTTCTTTTGAAATGACAGACATGTTTACATTTTTTTCGTCTTGAAAAAAAAATTCTGGTACAGACTATACATTTTAAGTAAAAGTTGATAAAAACTAAGCATTTTTAACAGTATTACTTAGCTCAGCTACTTAATGTAATTGTGGTCGGCTTCTACTTCTTTGTATTTCAGCCGATCATATTTTTTTTTCAACAATTGTTTTACTTATTTAATGTTTGGAGCTCTATCGCTAAATTGAAAGCGTGAAAATCTGTATCAAATCATGTTATGTACACCTCAACACTGGCTCAAGTTACAAATTGAGTAATCTTTCTAATAATCAATGGCAAAATTATAGCCTAAATACAAATATTAATGATTTTTAAAGGGATTTTAAAGGGATCTTACAAACATTGCACAAGTAAACAGACACTGAACAATTTTTTAAAATCAGTGAATTTACAAGAAAAACAACAAAATGTAAAAACAAAATAAACAAAGAGATAGAGCTCAAGTGATGTGAAAACAAAATAAACAAAGAGATAGAGCTCAAGTGATGTGAAAACAAAATAAACAAAGAGATAGAGCTCAAGTGATGTGAAAACAAAATAAACAAAGAGATAGAGCTCAAGTGATGTGAAAACAAATTGATATGAGAGTCTCTTTCTAAGAAAACAAAGAATAATTAGATAAAAGAATTAATAGAGCGCATATTTAAGTTTAGAAATAGGTTTTTCCAATTTATTGTAAAACAATAACTAGGGAAGCTCCAATCCAATGACGTTGGACTAATTTCATCATTGTGGACACAAAGAAAGAGAGTCGAATACAATAAAGTCAGTATGTAACAGCTTACAACTTAATGTATTCTCAATGTTCACTCCATCGAAAATAACAAAGCGCAGACAACCGCCAGATGTTGGCCACATGAATAGAGACCTGACGGCCTCGAGGACTCACGCCGAAAGACAAATTTGTGTAAAGCAAAGACTCACAAAGAATATCAGTTTTCATGTCATCCAATACACACTCTCGACACAACGCTCGAATAATGATATCAGACACATACATCAGACACAGACATAAATCAGACACATACATACGAGACAGATTTCAGACTTAGACAAAGACAGGAACATATAAAGTGATGAGCATTTAGATTACAGTGGTTACCAAATATTTTGTCTCGTAGACCTCTTGCCATAGTTTCTAATTATCGGTAGACTCCTTGATTTTTACGAAACTTCTTCAACTTTCAATGTGTTTTGTCAATGATTACATTGATGAGATTCAAATTTAAAACGAAGCGAAATAAAATCTGATATCTTTACATGAATGGACTAAAGAAAAATTAACACCTACAAGTGGACATCTTTGATAATAAATATTCAATATTGGAATTCAATTTATTTAAGTTTAATAATATATATTGTTGATTAGAAGATGTTTGACTTTTCTAAAGTTTGAAACAGGAAAATTTCCTCCCGTCCAACATGTTTTATGAATTTAATTCTCACGAGAAATATTGAAAAATTATGACTTCGTTTGTATCAACTTTAAGATTTCAACTTACAGCTGCATGTTAATCTCATTAAGTTAATGAAACGAGTCTGTTAAATAGACTATAGCCGATTTCCTCTTCAACTAATATTTAATTTTGTTTTAAAATTGATATTTAGCATTCCAAGAACTCAGAAAAATAGAAAAAAATAAAAGTCAAACATAAGCCTTTCGACAACTATGCTTCAGTGTAAAGGAGCAATTAATCAAAGATTCAGGCAAAGAGCAGATCTTTATTGATTTTTTGATTCATAACAAAACAAACATTTGATAATAATGCATCATTACCAGGCAAGGTTAATCAGTCCAGCTTTATCTTAGAATTATGTCATTTGCAAATAATTACATAAGAACTTTTCAGTGTCCTCATTTGCATTATTGTGTAAAAATGGGTTTTAAAACCTCTTCAATGGCTTTCAAAGTCTAATTTTCGCATATAGTGTGTATCTTCCTGGAGTTTAATATAGGCCCAATTAAAAGATTGTGTAATACACTCTTAAGACTTTTTCTATGTGATATTGAAAAGAACATTTTGTCCCCTGAGCGTCTTTCTTAACTTTATATAAGTGTGCCCAAAATATTTTCGAATCTTATTCTATTTTATCATGTTCGCATTGTCTCAAATGATGTTTCCATTTACACTATTTCATAGCGACTTCAAACTTTATTGTTTAAAAAGCACATAGCCAACAGCTTTTTCGACAAGGACGGAATGAAGCCAAATTTCTAAGAAGTTTCTTGCTGTCTACAGTTCTTTTTAGACTCGGCCATGTACAAGATTTATTTCACGTGGACACAAATAAGATATTTAAAATAAGATATCCAAATTTATAGATAGAACAAAAATCATTTGACTTACAGGGTTAAAATTTCAAGGATTAAACCAAGGTACAAATTATATATGTGTGTAGGATATAATCCCATTAATGATCAAGAATGTAAAATGAAATCTGAAGTCTCGACCTGCCTTAATATGTTCCACTATCGTAGACCCCCATTTACATCTCATAGACCCCCAATTTATTTTTTCAGTTTCTTAGAGCCCTTGAAAGTCGTCGCAGACCGCTGGGGGGTCTTTATAGACAACTTTGGGAATCACTGATTTAGAAGATAAAACACAACAGGTCGCGATAGACTGCTCACCCCAGCCCTCCACCAGGTGGGCTCTCTGAACAAAGATATACGGGCAGATATAAAGATTTTCAGGGGGAAAGATGGAAATTAATTGTTTCTCATAAAACTTGTGATTCACGGCCACACCTTTTATTAATGGAGAGTTTTGCCGCTCACTTGAAAGCAGATCGATTGTCGCGCTATCTGTTCCGAGGTGAGGCTTGCTCAGCCAAGTGTATCCTTCTGGTGTCAAGTTGATTTATTCACACTTATGTTTCCCCGAGAGTCAACATATTGAACACACATTAAAAGTTGTCTATATAAAGTATAGATGTTCATATCGCCATTTACATTTCATTTTGGATTATTTGGTGTAACATCTAACTAATATCGCCACGTACATTTCGCTTTGGATTATTTGTTGAAACACTAATATTGTAGTGTGCATTTCGCTTTGGAATTATTTGGTAAAACATCTTACTAGTCTATCAGCTGATAATAAAGAGGTGAGCTATGGAAGTTTTATAAAAGTTTTAGATTAATTTGTCTAAGAGTTATGTACTTGCTAAAACATTTTATATACGACGATGAATGTGATTTTAGTTTAATTTTAGAATCTACTGCCGATATTGTTTAATAAATCTACTTTATATTTTAAATAATTAAGAAAAGAATCTATTGTTGATATTGTTTAATAAATCTAGTTTATATTTTAATTAATTAATAAAAGAATCTATTGCCGATATTTGTTAATAAATCTAGTATATATTTAAATTTATTAATAAAAGAATCTATTGCCGATATTTGTTAATAAATCTAGTATATATTTAAATTTATTAATTAAAGAATCTATAGCCGATATTTCTAACAAATCTAGTTTATATTGTAAATTAATTAATACACGTATTCATTTTGTGCTCACTATTAGCAGTATTAAATTGTCGATTTTACAGATTAAAATCTTTTATTCTGTGAAGAATTTCACTTCACATTTTTTTTCCCTTCAAGTTTGTTCCAAAATGAGCATCATTACACTCCTGGTGATTTGTTTACTGGGCTCTGTGGGGCTGGCCATTCTCTTTATCTACGCCTGCATGCAATACTGCAAATGTCAAAACCCAATCTGGCATTGCTGCCCATGTTACACAAAGCCTAGAAGAGTAAGTCCTTTGGAATATTCTTTAGTTAAACTAACAATAATATGTAATTGAAAACTATTATCTTCCATGGGTGGTGTCAGGTTTATTTTAATTTAAATTGCTTTTAATACATATGTTTTTTTCGTTTTTTTTAAGGTCTCACTATCATGAATGTCCACCTCTTACTCCTAACCTAAGCACATGTCATATAGTATAGGATGAAACTTATACAGGACACACAATAAGTTTCGTAATATTTATTTATCCACTTGTCAAGTCTCACATTCGAGAAGACAGTACCAATACCATAATCTTCATTCAGTCATTCTATTCATTTCTCACAGTTTCGTGGATGTAAAACTTTTGTTTGCAGCTAAAATGTATTTTTTAAAAATCTCAGTTATTTTATTGTTTTATTTGTGTATATATTTGTCTATACATTCAACAGTCAATTGATCCAGAGGACACGATTAGCTGAATCTCTCTTGACTAGATCTTTAATAAACTTTCTATTATATGCCATCCAAGTCGTCTACATAGTTAAATCAGAGAAGCTAACATTAAAATATTTGGTTACAATTAAATCTACCTCAATAACGCGACAATATTTTTTCTAAATGTCTAACCAATTGTAATAGTCATAATGAAAAAAACAACTATTAAATAAATAAATAAATAGATACATAAATAAATGCATAAATTAATAGATATATGAAAAAATTAAATAAAAAGATTTATATGTGACGAGACTTTTAATTAGTTAATTTGTGGCTTGTTTATTTAAGTCTAGGGGAAATTTTATTAATTTATCCCGCGCACATATAAGATTTTGTACAGGCACACCGCAACTAACAGTAAGAACAGACCAATATTATAAGTTCATAAATAAAATAATTTAATAAATGAAAGTTTACAAAAGATAAATGATCAAATAAAATTATTACCAAGAAATGAAATGAAGATGTTAATATCTAACATAATTGCTCATCATAAATTGCTAATTGGTGAGTGATTGGAACAGAAGAGTGTTCCTATGTTTGGCTACTTATATTCTTAGCTGCTAGCCCGTGGGTCGTCTTCTGGTGGTCGTAGGACTGGCACTCAGAAGGATAAGTCATCCGGCTCTGTCTTTGGACGTCGGCTCGGGATATTCTCTATGCTGTAGGCGAGCTGGCAGTGGACAGTTTGGGCCTGGTACTGGGTAGATGATACTGGGCAGTATAAGGCACTGTGTACACTGGGCAATATTTTAAGGCCAAGGACAGTAGGCAATGCCTTCTTGCTAACAGGTATGTAATTGGGGGGGGGGGGTATCTGGTGTGGTCTGCTCCGGTTACAGCTTCGGGTGGAGATCTGGTAGCTATAGCAGTCGGATGTAGCAATCGTGTATAGCAACCAGGCTGGGGATAATACAGACAATTAGGAACCTCCTAAAGGCATTGAGTAGGGATTCCCATATGCCTTGCAATCAATCAGATGTTGGCATTGGTATCAATCCCAATAAGGCATTTAGACAATTAAGTATAAAATCTTGTAGCATGCATATTACTCAATAACAAACAAAATACAAATAAAATAACCACAATAAACTTGTTATCATACAATGTAGGATGATATTAGTCAAGATTCATCTATTGAATACAATTACGTCGAAAAGTAATCAAACATAGTAAAATGGGGAATGAGCATAGTATAGGATAAGATGAAAATAAATTACTAGGGATCTGGCTACAGTAGTAAGGGTTTGATATGATTAATCAAATCATATTCATCCAAGGAACCATAAGTTCACAAGGATGTGAGACATGATATGCATAAGGGATATAATAGGAATGTAAATTAATTACTTTCTCATGTGCTCTGTAAGTTTAGAGCACTGTGATCTAAGTTCTTTGAGAGTATTTAGATTTACGAAAGGTTATTGTTTACATCAATCACTAAGATACAGGAATGGATGAAACATAACAAACAAATCAAATACAATAACTATGGTTTCAAAGGTAGACAACCATAGCGGCATTAGTAATATTATATGAAGATATAGCATCGACATAAGATAGTACAATGTACATACATAATAAAGTCATGATGTAATGACGGGGAACGTGGTTGTGTACTAATGTGTACTCACAAATTCCTATAAGATAAAATAAGTGTAGTAAAATATTTACACTCGCCAGTTTGTCCCTAATGAAACCTCACTAATAAACTTTCTAACAGAGGAGACTGTATGAATCCTAGCGGGCCTAACTTAGGTCTCTCTCTATATATAGTTGGGGCATTTTGTTTAACGGGTGGGGAAGATAGCTAGGTGATTTTCTCACATGTATCTATGTACTGGACATGTCAGGCGTCATGTCCGATTTATGGCCTGTACCGTGAGAGTAGGGACTAAGGCGAATATGTATCTGTCCAGCCCGAGTGCAATGCTATTATTAGAGCGGTGCGTATCCTGCGGGGGGGGGGGGGGAGAAATAGGTGTGAAAGTTATTAGGCCGCTGCGTGTAGCGCTGGTGCCGCGACCCCGGAGGATATTCCAGCTACCCGTCGCCTCAGCGTGGCCCTCCGGTGGAAACGTCCAGGGGTGGAACTGGATAGGCAAAGAACGAGTAGCGAACCAGGCCTTAGGGTTAGGGTGCTGGGTGCCCTCAGACAGGACATGGGGTGAAGAATCCCAATGTCCAGGCCTGGTGGTTTGATAAAAGCCTTTCTAACTACCAACGGGATGAACGGCGCTGATTCCCTACTGGACTTCATCGAAGGTGCCGCGACTATTGTGTGCTGGTCACCTGTACAGCGGTCAGAAATTAAAAGTTAGCCCTAGAGAAGCTAGTTAATGTTTTACGTCGAGATTCGTTCCTTGAGAAATAGTGCGATGGGAGATAAATCCTACAAGAAATTAGTTATGGCTGGACAAAAAGATAATTGTTTAAAGTTAAAAATAAAAGTTTCCCACGATTGGCTAGGAAAAACTCAAATGAATTTTGTATGGAAGTTTCGTATCGTCACAATATTGATAAATAAATAAAACTTAAAAATAGTTTGGTGAAGAATTTTGCCTGTGTTCTTTTAAAGCCTAGTAGATTTCATGTCTAGAATGTGACATTCACTATTAAATACAAGCTAATTTAGAGTGTCAGCATTCTACACTCCCATGTTAATAATCTTCATTTCATTTCATGACTTACCTGGTCATATACATTTCTTGTGTTTCTATTTCCTTTTGTTCAGGTACCGAGACTGAGATACAGGTTCAGGGGCAGCCAAAACAATGGCACACAATGTCCTCATGGAATGTTCGATAGAAGAGATTGCAGAGAATGTACCCGCATTATTCAGCATCAACTGGCGCCAATTTTCCCGCCGCCCCTACTAGAGATACCTCATTACCGGCGCCCTGTTATTGTACCCGAAAACATCCGCTGGCTGGAGCAGCACCAACGTGAGGAATGGGGCTACCTGCACAACGTTTTGCCCCAGAGTACGCCACTCACCCGTGGCGTTCAAGAAAGTCAACCTGTAGATGAATCTTCATTTAGACCTAGTTTTGCTCTTGAGACCGGTGACCAGGAGGACCATGTCTTATTCACACCTCTGTCGTATCGTGAAGATTATGGTGAAGATTATGGTGAAGATTATAGTGAAGATTATAGTGAAGATGATGGAGAAGATTATGCTGAAGATTATGGTGAAGATTATGGTGAAGAGGATGATGTTTCTCTCAACGACTTCAATGTAAAGATTAAATACAATCGCCCCTCTGAGTCTTAACATTGTATTCTGAATGGGAGAACCAAAGCTTCCACTGGATACTTCCACTTCACTCTACTACTTGGTTCACTTCATTCTACCACTTTAATAGTATCACTTGATTTACATTTCATTCTACCACTTTATAGTATCACTTGATTTACATTTCATTCTACCACTTTATAGTATCACTTGAATTGTTCACTTCATTCTACCACTTTAAAGTATCACTTGATTTGTTCACTTCATTCTACCACTTTAATAGTATCACTTTATTTACATTTCATTCTGCCACTTTATAGTATCACTTGATTTGTTCACTTCATTCTACAACTTTAATAGTATCACTTGATTTACATTTCATTCAACCACTTTATAGTATCACTTGATTCTTACATTTCATTCTACCGTTTTATAGTATCACTTGATCTACATTTCAATCTACCACTTTATAGTATCACTTGATTTGTACATTTCATTCTACCGTTTTATAGTATCACTTGATTTACATTTCATTCTACCACTTTATAGTATCACTTGATTTGTACACTTCACATTTGCACTTCATATTGATTCTTTATTTGATTATTTCATATATTCATCTCATTACATTACTTCATATGTTCACTTCATATTTGTGCTTTCTATTTTCACTTTACATATTTACTTCATATATTAACGTCATATTTTCAATAAGTACATTACCTTTACATTTAAACCTTTTATTTTAAATTTATATTGAACTTAAGATTTGTGCTTTACATGTCAACTTAAGATTTGTGCTTTACATTTCAACTTAAGATTTATTCTTTACATTTCAATATAAGATTTTGTGCTTTACATTTCAACTTCGTTTTTTGTGCTTTGCGTTTCAGTTTTAATATTGTCCTTTACATTTCAACTTAAGATTTGTGCTTTACATTTCAGTTTTAATATTATGCTTTACATTTCAACTTAAGATTTGTGCTTTACATTTCAGTTTTAATGTTGTGCTTTACATTTCAACTTAAGATTTGTGCTTTACATTTCAGTTTTAATATTGTGCTTTACATTTCAACTTAAGATTTGTGCTTTACATTTCAACTTCATTTTTTGTGCTTTACATTTCAACTTCTTTTTTGTGCTTTACATTTCAGCTTTAATATTGTCCTTTACATTTCCCTTTAAGATTTGTGCTTTACATTTCAACTTAATATTGTGTTTTATATTTTAACTTAATATTTTAACTACAAATTGCAAGTTACTTAGTTATTTTCACTTCATTTATTCACTTCATATTATCAATTCATATTTTTGCTTACTTTTATATTTGATAAGCTCATACTATAACTTAGTATAATGTCCTAACTTCCTAGTTTCAATTGTTGTTTTGTTACTCACTTCAGACTTTCATTGCCTATTTTAACTTTATATTTGACTTCATTGAATCACTTCAGTTTAGGCTAAGCCAGGGGTGGGCAACCTTTTTCTATCGATGGCCGCATTAAAAAAAATTTCAGGATTGGGGGGCCGCACATATATATATATATATGAAACTAAAATTCTGTTATTGCCTTTTTACACAACAATGTGGGAGTACTATTGTAATTAATGTAAAATGTTTAATTTTTCACTCGGGCATAAGGTAACGGAACTGTGGTGGAACTAGCTAACTAGTTGTTATCCTTGTGACTGCTGTCAAATTAAGTCTGTCAGCATCGAGTTAGTCTAGCACTTTTTTTTTTTCAAACAAAAAAGGCTTGTTCACGCTTTATGTGAACCCAAATAATGTAAAAATTTAGCATCAAGTTTTTTTAAAGTGTGGAAATACAGTTTCTGGCACCCATAAAACGTCTGTGGAAGGTCGTAATTTGCTTTGAAGTATTTCGAATCAGCTTCTGTACTAAATGGTGAAGTAAGGATATTGAAAACTGGTTTCAATATCTTGTCTTAAAATTTGCATTGCAAATTAAACAAGTCTTGTAGTTTTCAACCATTTTACAAGAAACCTTTCAGAAAAGGAAAATGATTAAATCTGTTTTCACTTGCTTGCCTAGAGAAATAGAAAAGTTTTCTTTGGAAAGATGTACATACATTTTATGTGCGAGCAACCCATTTTAATATTCTCAAAGAAAAACTTGAAGTCTATCTTCACTATTCATTAGAAATATTACTAACAAAGTCACAGTCTATGTCCCTTAAAAAGCATAACAATGTCTTCCTTAAGATCCTATATTCTTCTCAATACCTTGCCTACGCTAACTCAGCTGACACTGTGGTATCGAACATCGAATGTTTTGTTTCCACACCTTCAAGTACTTCTAGGAACTGCCTGTGGTTAAGTCCCCTAGCTCTGATAAGTTAGATCGCTGATGGGTCAATAACATGCTTGATATTCAATGCAGTTTTGTGCAAACTTTCCCTTGTAGAATTTATAGTTGGTATATTGTTCTTTAATTCATTTAAAAAAAAAAAAGCTGTTTTACTCAGTCAAAGCACTGGCCGCACAGGCTTCATCAGTTGTTACACTTGCCATCTTATTTCAAGTCAACTCAACACTTTCAACACAGTTCTTCATAGCACCGAATAAATACTGGCCGAGTTTATGTTTTTGACTAAATGTTTAGAAATATTGCAAACAAGCATAAGCTTCATTTGCTTTAACCTTTTTGAATGATATGCAGAGACAATGTTTCTTTAGCCTCTTCATAATAAGAGATAAGAAGATATTTAAAATTATTTTTTTTTTCCTTTATTATATGTTTAATCTGTGGGCACACCTAAATTTTGTAGGAGTTCGCGGCCGCATAAAACACTCTGGCCTAGTCGTGCGGTTTGCGCGCTGGACTGTCGTTCGGATTTATCAACTGTTGAGGGTTCAAACCCTGCCCGCTCCTATCCCCCGTCGTCCTGCGGGAGGTTTGGACTAGGAAGTAAACTATCTTCAACTCTGAAGGAACATCCGAAATATGTAAAACATAGATAGATAGATAGATAGATAGATAGATAGATAGATAGATAGATAGATATAGACAGATGGATAGAGGATATAATTTTGAAATATCCGGTTTGATATTGTGTTGATATTGTATTGATGTTGGGTTAGTTTCTCTAATAAAAGTATATTAAAAAAACAAAGAAATGAACAGTTCTGTTTTTCTGGTTTGTCTGTTTTTGTTTCCAAATTAAAGTTGATATCAACTTCACAGCCATTTCTTCACACATCCGTAAGAAAAATGTTCGAATTCAAAACATTGTTTCACTTTTGGTGCCAAGGTCTAAAGGCTTTCTTCTCTAAGATCTGAACCAAGAATGTAAACATAATGGACCTCATTCACCAATCGTAAACAAACAACATTTAGTCACGTGATAATATTGATGAAACTGTCACGTGAACAAACGTGAACGTGAACATTGTGCTTTAAAAATTAGATCGTAATTTGTATAGAAGAGATAGAGAATCACGTGGCTTAATGTCAAGAATAACACAAAAAAAAATAAACCGTATCTGCTACAAAGTTATTCTACAAATCGAGTAAATAGTAAAAAAAAAAAATTGTGAAAAAAAAAAGGGAATCAACACATATATATAAAATGAAATTCTGTTTTTCATGAGTTATCTTTGATCTTCGTTTGTTTTTCCTCTGTCAATGTCTAGAAGATGATTTTTTTTAAAAATGAATTATAATTTTATCCTTTAATTCATTTTTAAAGCAAACAATTTTATTTAGGCCAATTGGAAATATTGCTAATTGTTAGGTGTATGTAAATATGTGAAACACGTAACGTAATACCGGCACCTAATTTCTTTAAAGTTTTGACCCTAACAGTACCAGTAGAAGCAGTATTTGTTTGTTGCAATCGACAACATTATTCTTTTTATTTTAAATGTTTAAATCTGTTAACTTTAATGACTAAGACAAATAAGAAAAAGATGAAAACTAAATCACATACTGAAGATCTTGTCGAGTCAACAAATATATATTGCAGTATTAATTTATACGTCAATAAAGTTCTAGATAAAAAAAACAAAAAAAAAACCTACAAAAGTGAAACCCTTAAAATTGAGATTGTATTGTAGAATATATATAGCTCTATATTGCTTTTCGTTTCAATTTTGTTTTCTTTATTTCGCTAAGCTTATATTCTAGAATTGCAAACATTGATTCTATATGGGCTTTTAACAGCACTAACATCACGTTGTTTAATAACAATTAGCTTACATGTGGTCAAAGGGAGTTAATGCCATTTAAAATTTAGATTATCGAAATTTTTTTGTATTTTCCCTTGAATTTTTCCATTGAGTAAATGTTCGTTTGAAAAGTATTTGATCTCAACTAAAAATATAGGATCTATTCATTACTTTTTATATTGTTACGAGTCTCACTATCCAGGCTCTCTGCAAACTGCACCATACACCACCAACTTAAAGAACTTGACAACTCAGGGCTCCAAAGTAACGTAACAATTTAATGTCAATAAATAACAGCCAATACTTTACAATTGGCAACACGTACACTGTACAAATATCTCTCCGATAACAGCCGTACCGCCGTATCATCTCTTGCACTGGTCTCTCCGTTTCGTTCTGGGCTTGCACTGGGTTTAACAGTTCAGGACTGACTTCACATACTAGGCTCGTTGTGTCAGACTCGATCGCAAACCAAGATCAAGACGCCAGTCGTCTCAACTGTACTTGACAGTACTCCGCACTGAACCGTCGTAATGCTCCGTACAGAACCACACCGTTGAACTGTGCTGTAGTCGACCGTGTTCTGAGCCCTGTCGTGAATCTCCTCTCGTGAACGGTCTTGACTGTGACACCTCCGCTCTTTATATAGGGTACCTGCTGGCCTTCTAGAACCGGGCGAAACATCGCTCGACGTTTCTAGCTTCGTCACATGACTACATCCCTCGTGACGCTCCTGATCACTGTTCACCACGCGATTCATCCCGAAACCGTCATGTTGACACTCGTCTCGGCTGACCGTAATAACTCGTCACGGTTGACCGCTCGTCTAGCGCTGGCCTGGGGAGATTTGCGTCGGCTGACTACACACATATCACTACCCCCATCTGTGCCACCACCAGGTTTATAACAATATTATTGATTTACTAGCCAATTGGACACGTGCCCGCAGATCTTAGTTGTGGTATAACTGATTTAGTACATTTAATTTGTTTTAAACATGGCGAGATGTGCGTTTCTATTTTTACTGTCCCCATGAAAATAAAAGTTCACTATGAAAATGGGTTTACCCGTTTAAATGACACATTAATATGTAATATAAAACACAATGACAATGGGTTTACCTGAATTGTTAAAAACACATCATATAACAACGACGATACGAGAAATAGCCTATAGTCTGATTAATGAAATGACCACCCAGAGGAAAACTACAGAAAATGAAAATCCAGAGAAACGTTTGTTTTAGAAATGGGGGTCCAAACTTTACCAGTGTGAAAGAAAGAAAGTCCAACATTTTCAATGCCAACAGTTTGGACAATGTCAACATAGATGTGGCAATATTTTTGTATAAACTATCTAGAGCTAACATACAAATAAATAAATATTAGAGATATGAATGTAAACTGTTCACTAGGAAACTAGTATGGAATATGTACTTGAAAGCTAACTATGAAATTACTTCAAGACTACAACTAAATGAGAGATACAGAAGGAGAGTAGGCCTACAATCATACTATGTAAGATACTACATCCTAATAAGTGCTCCTACATTTCTAAAAAGTATATATAAATAGTACGACATATTAATAGAGAAAGGAGGAATATAAGAAAGGAAGAATAAATTATATGAAAAAGAAGAATGGCTTTTAAATATTAAATTGTAAATAAAATTATATACACACAAAGCAACAAGAAAACATCCAAGACAACTCAAGACTCCTAAAAAAAAATAATTTCTGCGGTGCTGGCCCTTGCGTAAAATACAAAGAGACTCAACACTTAAAATCACGGAAAGGAAGCATGGCAATAGTTGCATCCCTTGTGGCATAACAAAAAAAAAACAAAAAAAAACCCCAACATACCTCTCTCGTCCATGTGCTGGGCAAACAAAATGGATTAGGTTATAG
Organism: Biomphalaria pfeifferi; assembly: GCA_030265305.1. Taxonomy (NCBI): domain Eukaryota; kingdom Metazoa; phylum Mollusca; class Gastropoda; family Planorbidae; genus Biomphalaria; species Biomphalaria pfeifferi. The sequence continues at coordinate 114,272 of JASAOG010000259.1, forward strand.
AGTTATAAGACTCTAGGGAAGCAAAGTTTTGCCCGATTGTAACTGAAAAGTGAGAAACAAGAAAATATGGCGGAAACTTCCAGGAAACAAATATGTTAGAGCATGGGAAGGTAATTAGAGAAACAAATAAAAATAACTAAAAATAATAAAGAAAAGGTCAGAATTAGAGTCAAAATAATTTTTTAAATTTTGTTAAAGAACCACTGAATGACTACATAATTCTTTAAAATATTTTAGTAGATTAAAAAAAAATTGTTTAGTTACGTACAAATCAGTTAGCCGTATAAATCCGAGTGACATTGATTGACACTCCTTTTTCATTTACTGCTCAAAATTGAACCTGATCAACTAAAAACAAATACTGCCATTTAATTTTTTCTCATGCAATCACAAATCATTATTTAATATGTGGGTTAATATAATATCCAATATCCAATTATGTTTATATGACAATCTCAAAACAAGTTTACATTACTTATCGTTTTATATCTTTTATTTTATTTTATTATTATTTTTTAATTACTACTTTTCCTAATTTGATATTGTTGAAATGCAAAACATTTTTTTTCTGTGTGTGTTTTTAAGCTCCAAATCACAATCTTTAATATTAATTTGCTTCAATGTGGTCAAAGGGGGATAAACCATTGAAAGTGTAGATTTTCGAAAGTCTTAGTACTGTCCCTTGAATTAGCTAGATTTCAATTTGGTTTTTAACAAACTCCATTGTGTAAATGTTCGTTTAAAAAATATTTGATCTCAATAATTACATTAAAAAATATATGATCTTTTAATACTTATCTTTATTATACTATTGATTTTCTAGCAGGAAATGACAGGCCCCTAAAGTTCTTAGTCTGATCTAGTACCATTGACCTACATATATATATTCGAATTTATTTTCTAAAATCCTTTTTTTTTAACTATACGGATGATAATTTCATGCAAATTTAAACATTTTCTTTCATCTACGAAAATGTTATCAAGAAGTATGTAGTAATTCAGTGGTACAGAATATATGTTTCAATAATACGTAAAAGTCCTGTTTTCATTGGCCATTGCTTAAGGAGAGTGTCATGTGACCAACACAGCAACCAACCGCCGTGGCTGTCCTATAAAAATCTAGCCTTAAAACAACACTTCTAAGTCAACATTAACGTCATTCGATGCCTGGCATAATTTGGATATTATAGTGACAAACGCCAATTCAACCTTTAATATACAAGTCATGGTTTGACTGTGAAGCATGAGCCTTTGGCTACCTATCAAAGCGGTCCAGTTCGAAACCCGACTCGAGCAGAGTTGTGCTTTCTGAGTGTTAGATACCGCTTCCCATCACTGAATCACAAAAGAGAAAATCGCTCATGGGCTGCTAAATTCGGCTAGACAAAAGTAATTAAATAAAAAAAAAATCCAGCACAATTCTAAACATTTAAATTCTATAATACCTAGTGCAGGCCTCAATTTGAATGCCTTAACGTATATGACATTATAACCTTTAATCGTCATCTGTCGGTTAAAAACAACGATTCAATGTGGTTTCATTAGTAAATTTCGCTAGTGCTAATGACCCTAACTCACAACGTCTTGATTGCTTAATTGATCATTAAAAATAATTCCTATATTTTTTTTTTCATTTTTGTAGACATGGAGGGAAAAAAAACTACGAAATGAAAATGAAAGTCAACCATTGACAAGTAAGAATGTATTCAATGTGCATGTGTTAATTCTCTTTGTTTTTTCTTGTTCATGGGTGTGATGAAGAAATTCCAGGCAGATTCGGTTTGAAAGTTTTTATTTTGACCCTACAACCTCTGCCTGGATTTGTATTTTAATAACACTTTTGAACATTTGAGATTTCAATGAAGTCTAGACACAGTTTTGTTTGTAGTTATTTATCTTCTTTTTGTTTTATCTTTAGTGTTTGTTTTATATAATGACTAGAACAATAGATCTTATATTTAGACAAGATACCTTATTGTTGGTCAGGTACATCTTCACAGCCATATAGAGATATAAATTCGACTATTGAAGAATACAGCTGGGTAATGGCCCTATGTCTTATCTTCTTATATAATACAGACGTTACTTCAAAAAAGAAGATGATTACGTCCTACGCGTCATGCATTTAGTCATGCATATTAACCAATGACTTAAATTCTGCCAAGTCACTGGTTTTCCTAGCTAGCTGAGGCAACCCATTCCATTAAGAGGGAAGACGGAGTATTTGTACAAATTTGTCTTAGCATATGGGACGAGGGATGTGCTTTTATTTTTGTGTCTTTCAGAGTATTTTATTAAATTTTGTTTTTGTATTTCAAGATTATGGTTCAGTGTTTTATGTATAATTGCTACTTTACTTTTGAGTCTTCTGTACTGAAGGCTTTCTAAATTTAGTGATTTTACTATAGGTGTTACTCTAGTCAAATGTGAATATTCATTTGTATGAATCTCACTGCTCTATTTTGTGTCTGTTTCAGTTTCTTAATGTTTTCTTTAGTTGAGGGGTCCCAAACGGAGGATGCATATTCTATTATTGGCCTAACCAAGGTTAAATAACATTTTAGTTTTATGTTCTTATTTGATTTATAGAAATTTCTTTAATAAATCTTAATGCTTTGTTTGATTTTTTTTTATAGTTTCATCAATATGTGGATTCCATGACAGTTTTTCATTTATTATAACACCTAGGTATTTTGCGTTTTTAGTCTGTGTTACTGGTTTGCCATGAATAAGATAAGTGGAATTAATTTGTTTTAGTTTTTTTGTTACTCTTAACAACTGACATTTTTCTGGGTGGAAAGACATGCTCCAATTTGATTCCCATTTCTGTAATTCATCTAATTCTCTTTGTAAAATATCTGTGTCTTGTATTGAAATAAGTCCATGTCTTCTTAAGTTTGGCAATTCAACTGTATGTAACTTTTTGTACTTCACCTTAAACTAGTAGGTATTTTACTTTTTTTTTGTTCTGATTGCCATGACAACTGCTCTAGCTGCAGCATCCAGTTTTGAAGTAAGATCTTGTACCTGGTCTGCATTTTCTCCATATATCATCTAAAAACTGAGATTGATAAAAGGCCGCGCCCTTAAATGTGTATATTTAAACAATAATTGTAGAAATAATTGTTATGCAAATGTTTATAAAAATACTAAAGTAAAAATGCACTAGAATTCATAATTGTTAACAATGAAATGGTTTCCACGTCGTACTGTTACTGTGACGTTTTCTACTATATTAAAATCGAAATTATTTATTCCAAACTATGGACATATCCATTTAATTTAATTTAATTCTAAAACTTGTAACAAGTCCAGAAAATTGAAATTTAAAACAAATAGCAAACATTCTTTCAACAGATAACATTGTAATCAAATATTCGCTTGTATATAAGAACAAAAGTTTTTGAAGATAATAAGAATTTAATGTTACAAAACAATATTTGTTGAAATAAAACACAATATTTGGAATATGATATTAAACAGTCAATATTGAAAACATTGAATCAGAAATGGATTAAAAAAATAAAAAATTAAATTAGTTGTGTCTTTCATGCCATGCTTGGATAAGACGATTATATTCAGGATATTTCCAATTACACCAAAGAATCCTAACAAAATACAGAAAATTAGTCTACACAAATGTTGTCACAAGTCAGATAATTATTAATTAATCCATTAACGATATTTGGGAGGGAAAGTTGGTCCAATAATAATATTCAGAAATTATCCATAATGGTTTTAGGAAGGTGGGATATACCCGATGACTTTCCATATAGGCTTAGGATTGACAAACATTAAAATGTGGGGCATTGTGTGCATCAATAATCTAACGCAATACTTTACGAAACAGTGTGATGAGATAGCAGACAAAATAAAGGAAATCATTAATAATGTTTAACATATGGGTGCAACAATTTATGGAAGTGTCACAATGGTAAACAATCTGTTCCAAAAATTCTTTTCTTAGCCACCTCCCAATTTCATACAAAACATATAGAAAATCATTAGACCAAGCGAAAAAAATATAGTAAAAAGAATAACAAAGCTTACATTAAATGTAGCTATATCGATTAATTAGGATCAGTCCGGCAATTAAATTTGCAATATATCTAGACAATAATAAATCTGTGCGATTATAATTTTTTTTACCTTTGCTTTTTTTAAATGCTTTTCTATGATATCACTTGTCTGGACCAGTTGGAAAGGGGGGGGGGGGGGGGGAATGAGCGATCTGAATTCGAACTCAAGGGCTAAGACCACCTCAGCCTACTCAAGCCAATACGGTAACGACTGTACTTGAGAACTGCTTATGAAAATAGGTCTTATAATCTAGTTATTTATAAACATTTCTCTCTACAAACAATAGAGGGGACTAATTCAACTTATACCACCTTATCAGTAAATTATTGTTTTTCCTTATTCGAGATACCAAACAAATTAATTAATTAATTAACTAATTTCCATATTGAATGATACCCCGAAATGACAATTTTGTCTGTTTTAAGGAGATTTGCATCAGTTCTCAATGGATTCTAATAATTTCAAGACATGACTCTTCTTATATTTTATAATCTCAGGAGAAATCCAGGAAAGTTTTAATTTAATCATTTACACCTAGGAGGATATGCATCGCGTGGGGTCTATGAAAGTGCGGGGCCTACTGCAGTGGCCTAAGATTGGCCCTGCAAACTTGTTTGATCAGCACGTGGATGAGAGAGTTATGTTTTTGTTATTAGTCACAAGGGATGCAACTATTGTCATGCTTCCTTTCCGTAATCTGAAAGTTGGGTCCCTTTGTATTTCTTTTTTGTTACGCAGGGGCTAGTACCGTAGAAATTTTTGTTTCTTTAGAGTCTTGAGTTGTCATACTTTGATGTGTTCTGGCTGCACTGTCTGTATATAATTTTATTTACAATTGATTATTTAAAAGCAATTCTTCTTTTTCATATAATTTATTCTTCCTTTCTTCTATTCTTCCTTTCTCTATTAATATGTCGTACTATTTCCGTACACTTTTTAAAACTGTAGAGGCGCGTTTCTAGGTTTGGTATCTTAATTTGTACTCTCCTTCTATATCAAGCATCGAATTGTATTCTTGAAAAAAAGAAAACAACGAAAATACTTTTGTTGTCCTTATGTCTGTTTAGTGTTCAAGTACCTTAGCCAGGACAACGTAACCTTAACATTACGAAAAAATTGATCAAGTTTTGTGATGTTTGTTGTACTGTCAGAATAATCGAAAAATTTTTGCTCATTTTCACATTTGTATTTGTGGAGACATGAACGTATTTGGACTGGATCTAGCTTGGTTCGGAGCACATGCTCTCGTGGGATTACATTGCACTTGGATAGAACTTTAACAAAGGCTTAGAAATGACATAGATTTTATCTTAGCAATTCTTCAACTTGTTCGCGATGCCCATTAAATGCTAGATTTGGCTTTTTTTTTTAAGAGTCTAGAGTTAGGCCTTTATTTCTAAGCTTAGATCTAGATGTAACTAGCGTATGTAATGAAGTAACAATAAGTACCATGTCCCCCAGAAGAAAGTGGGCGATTATAATTGCTTTACCTTGAGACATTTAAACAAATCTAGTGAATTTGATTCAACTTCATTAACAGCTTACATTGAATAAAAGAACATAGCAGATAAACAAAGTAGCAAAGTAAATAAATGTGTTAAATGTGTCTTTGTCCATGGATGTACAATGCGTTGATTTCACTGAGTTTATACTTGGTTGATGCTCCTCACTATTTGATGCCCCACATCTATTCTCACATTGTCCAGACTGTTTCTATCACATTTGCAAAGTTTGGACAGTCAGACAGAGTGAGTTTTGTAAAACAGACAGAGTGAGTTGATAAAAGCCTTGTAACACAGACAGAGTGAGTTGATATGAGCTTTGTAAGACAGACAGGTAGAAAGAGTGAATTGACATAAGCTTTGTAAGACAGCCATTCAAAGTGAGTCGATATAAGCTTTGTAAAAATTTTCTTTAAAAAACAACAGGCAGCGTCAAACGTAACACACAAACACAAGATAGGAGGAAGCCTGCAAGACATTACAACAAAACTGAAACCACTTGGGCTACAATTTATCGATAGAGGTTAGGTCCTGGAACACTTCCCCCTAGTCTAAACTATTTCGGCTTAAGACTCAACGAAATTCTCCCCATCCAAAACAACACCTCCCTCTACTTCGCCCCCCCCTCACTCCCCTGTTTTACAGTTCACTAGCCAGACACAATAACGAAATCCTAATGCAACAAAGAACTAAAATATTTAGTCAGTACTTAGAGACAAATTGAAAAAAAAGTTAGAGCGTAGGATTGAAGGCGGTAAGGAATTAGGAATAGCAGTCAATACACACCATCAGACACATTCACGCACCTACACAACACATAACACAGAAGGCGCGACAAATGGACTCTATGTCATTATAAAGTTATTATAACAAAGAAAAGAGGATCCATTATAATTGAACGTAATAGAATGTACGTGGCAACCTTGAATTTAATTACATAATTATTTTGTTATAAGTAAGAAATGGTTCTATGGTACAGTAAACTAATTCCCTGGGAACAAATCAACTGGCGAAGCCGATGGGCAATGCTAGTCATTAATTGTATAGTTTATTTGACCTAATTAAAAAACATTAAAAACTATATTCAAAAAATTGTGTTGACTTTAATTCTACCCCTTTCTTTATTCTTTTAGGTTATTTTCAGATATTGTTTCTCTAATTACCTTCCCAGGCTCTGACACGTTTGTTTCCTGGAAGTTTCCGCCATGTTTTCTTGTTCCTCACTTTCCAGTTACTATCGAGAAAACCTTTGCTTCCCTTGACTCTTGCTCACCTCGTATCTCTACTCCATCTGTTTGCCCAGCACGTGGCCGAGAGAGTTATGTTGTTTTGGTTTCAGTCACAAGGGATGAAACTATTGATATGCTTCCTTTCCGTGATTCTGAAAGTTGAGTCCCTTTTTTGATTTTACGAAGGAGACAACACTACAGTAATTAATTTTGCTAGGAGTCTTGAGTTGCCTTCCTTGGATGTTTTCTTTCTGCACTGTCTTGTAGGATTTTGTGAACACTGGACTATTTAGAAGCCCTAACCCTAACCCTATATTATACCTAGACTGAAAATCGGAAAAACATCTTTTACGATAATGATCAGGCTACAGACCTGTTAGGGAACTCGCCCCAATTGAATAGAATGCGCTATTATTAATATTAATCATAAAACTATATACCTACAAAAATCTACCATATTAAGCCATTTCCTGTTAGTTTCCATTGAGATAATATTTCAAAAAATCCTAGATCAAAATAATTTAAGTCTGTTGATTTTAATTATCTTATGATTTTAGATTGTACATTTAAATAGATTGATTACATCGATCTTTTTATAATACAAAATAATAATCATTGCTCAATTACATAGGTTAGGGTTGAAAAAAAAAGAATTGTTTCAGCTTTTAAAAAGTTTTTCACATTTTTGTCTACTGTTAGATTTCATTTCACCATAAACAGTCTAGATATAATATATATAGGTCTTTGTCTAGAACATCAACATATATAAAACTCTCTTCATGACTCAAAAGTTTGGACAAGAAGTAAAGGAAAGATCACTCCTTTATTTCTGCAAGTAAGACTAGAAGTTACAAGAACAAGTAGTATTCACCCGTCACTAAATTGAAGGGCCGGATTCAACCGTTGTGGTGCCAAGTTTGGGTATGGATACGGATAATAATTCTATTCCTACATATATCCCGCTCAAAAGCAATAATTAACAAACGTTTTAATCTATCTACAAGAACTGTTGACCTCAAGTTTGAGGCGCGATAAACTTCTTTCACCAGATTCCACAATTACAGGTATTGTATAATGCCTTTTTTTATCGTGCGTACGATTGGCGTTTTTCATTTTGAATGACGCCCCAAAACGAAAATTTTTTGTCTATATTGTTATAAACCTGGTTGTGACGCAGATGGTCGTAGGCTGTGTGTATTTTTAGCCTACGCAAATCGCCCCAGTCCAGCGCTAGACGAGCGGTCAACCGTGACCAGTGACAGTACACGCCAGTACGGCAAGGACCTGTGTGTAAATATTTCGCACGGAAGTCACGGTGAAAGTGATCAACTGGAGTGGACAAGCAACGTTCCATCCGGTTCGAGAATGCCAGTAGAGACTCTATATAACAGCGAGTTTGTCAGAATCAAGACACTTCACGTACCTCGCAATGTGACCAGTACGAGACGAAGTCAGAACCAGCACGGTTTGTAAAGTCCGAAGCAGAGGCTAGGTTTTTGGACAGTCAGTGTGATGTTGTTGCCAACTTTGCAGTATTTGTAATGTATTTGAAATTAAACTGACTGATACTTTGGAGCCCTAAGTTGTGAGGTTTTTTAAGTTCGTTGTGTCGTGTGGTGCAGTTGGAAGAGAGCCTGGATAGTAGGAGAGACGTAACAACTGGTGTCAGAAGTGGGATGTAGTAGCTCCAGTGGTGGACTGAAAGGGTTAATGTGTGTGCGGCCGACTGACACACACGACTCAGGCCAATCACACAGGTCAAGGGCTGTTAAACATGTGACAGTACTGCTAGTATACGCATGTATGAACTGTGTTGTGGTCATGTGATCGAAAGCCTTTAATGTCGAGAGACAATGTGTATTAAAGGACAGTTGAGTCCAGGACAGCAAAGCAGTAAGGACTGTGTGGTACCTTTGAGTCCTCGAAAATGTAACTGTACAAGCAAGAGAGACTTGTAATGTTTAGTTAGGCAGTTCTGTTGTGTAGCAAAGCATTTGAAGTTAATGTAGCCAATTGTGTTTATTGGCTGCTGTTTATGTATTTGTAATTAAATCGCCACATTGTTTATTGAAACTCTTAATGTTAAGTTCTTGTGTTAGATGTGCTGTTGTGTTTAGCAGTGTTTACAGAAGGCCTGATAGAGAAGATCGTAACACTGGTTTCAAGTGGTATTTCTTATGACTTCTTTGAAACTGCTGTAAGAAACAAGAAAAATCTCATAGAACGCCTTCGTCAAGCCTTGCTGGAGGATGATGAAAATCCGGACTCGTATCTGTTCGAAGTAAAGCCAGATATCAGACAGCTCAAGGGCGCCGTGAAAGAACAGATGAACTCGTTCCAGGTACAGTTGGGTTCGAAGCTGGAAGAGGTCAACGAGCAGGTCTGTACCATGATTGAACAAACAGGTACCAGTACCTCGCTGAACAAGACTGGTGAAACGTTTGGTACCATGCAAAGCAAGACAGACGAGTCTATTGGTTCCCACGACAAAAAGCCTAACGCTTGCTATGACAACGATGAACACAGATCTGATTATGTCAACGTGATTCTTGCCTGCACCCAGGCATTCAACAAGAACTGTGCTGACGAGGCAGCCTCGCAGGGAGAGTGCGAGCACCGGAAGACTTATTCACAAAGTCTTGACCAAAGTCTTGTCCTGATACCAGTATCAGCAAGAGAAGCGCTGATGGTGGTGCAGCAGATGGACATGTACACATAGAATGTTATTCACGTACCCCACAGACATGTCTTCCGGACTGACGATTATGACGTGTTTGACAACCTGACTTCCTGGGGGCCTACGGTGCATCGAGAAAGCCTGCTGAATCAACGTGTAAGACTAACGATCTTGATGCCCACTGCCATGACATCAAGTGCTCCGCTACTAGCCACGGGGTTGCAATCGGTGGCGCCTAACAGAAAGGCCAGACAACGTGCACGACGTTCTGTCAACCAAAGGACGACCAACTGGTGCAGAAGAAAAAGACATACACAGGTAACAATGCAGATGCCCCCATCTAGATGGCAATACAGGCCCCCTGCCTCTCCCACTGATACACCCCCACCTGCGTCGATAAACCTCCACAGCCCATTTCTTGAGGTAAACTTTGTCCGGGACGGACAAATCTAAGAAGGAGGCTATGTAGTAGCTCCAGTGGCGGACTGAAAGGGTTAATGTGTGTGCGGCCTACTATCACACACACGACTTAGGCCAATCACACAGGTCAAGGGCTGTTGAATAAGTGACAGTACTGCTAGTACATGCAAGTATGAAATGTGTTGTGGTTATGTGGTCGAGAGCCTTTAATGTCGAAAGACAATGTGTAAGAAAGGACAGTTGAGTCCAGGACAGCAAAGCAATAAAGACTGTGTGGTACCTTTGAGTCCTCGAGAATGTAGCTGTACGAGCAAGAGAGACGTGTATGGTTTAGTTAGGCAGTTCTGTTAAGTACAAGAAAGCATTTGAAGTTAGTGTAGCCGTGTTGAATTTGCTGTCGATGTAATAGTAATTAAAAGGCCACATTGTTTATTGAAACTCTTGTTGTCAAGTTCTTGTATTGATGTGTTGTCTGTTTAGCAGTGTTTACAGATAGCCTGATAGAGAAGATCGCAACAATATATTTCAGGAATTTTTTTTTTAATTTTAAATTTTATTTTCAAATTCCGGAGATTTCCAGGAGTATTTCGTATATTTTGCAATATCATGAGATTTCAAGGAGCTCCTGGTAAATCAGGAGGCTGCGGAAATTCTGTTATAAGTTATAAATGATTTAATTTAATAATTTACACCTTGAATTAGCGCGGGTCCTTTAAAAGTGCGGGGTCCATTGCGGTCGCATAGGTTGCATTGACCTAAGGTCGCCCCTGCAGATAGCGGCGTATGCTACGTCGTGGGTCGACTAGTTTGATTTATTTCTAAAAATGTGATGATCCGAAACACTTTTTCATTCATTTGAAATGGAAAGTTTAGTAGGAAAATGTGTAATATATTACCCGTTTAGCCGACAAATCGAAATATAAAAAATACAATGAAACTGGGTTTACATGATTTGATAAAAACTTTAGTTCTTCTATTGATATAGATTAAGTGTATTTTTAAAAAATATTATTTTAGGTTCCTTAGGTTTCTGGAGGGACATTGAACAGACTAAATATGTCTGAACTATAAAGAAATGGAGCATGTACACTAACAATAGACTAGTTCCGGCATAAAAGTTTTAGTCATGATTTTACTTCCTGTAAAAGTTCTTGACTGGTTTGGAGATTTCTCGGACATATCAAAGAATCTCATTCTCAAACATAGTATTTTCCAATGCTTCACATACTGATTCTCTGCTTGTAATTGACGTCACACCAAGGTCACTACAGTTTTATCTGTTGGGCCTAGTCCAACTGGTCACACTATAGAGAAATCGTCTTTGTTATAGGGGAGAAGAGGAGACGTCATGACAGGTTGACTTCTCTCTACTTAACCTTATTGTCGCTATGGGGCATTTTCTTTTATGTAGCACAACTCCACTAGCTTAGTGCGTGCCTGTGACACCTTAGTCTTTTTGGTACCAGTACCTGGTCGATCAATAATTGCTAGTCTCCTGCTCTCTCTCACCAGTTTGTGTTTACAGCGTCTCCACTCTTTTACTATGCTCAATGGTGTATCGAGCTGGGGAGGGGGGTCGGTTTTGCAAGACTAAAATCTAATCGATGTACTATCACCCCCTTGGAAGCAATTGAGAGACATTAGTACCGATATAATGTTTAATGGAAAGCCGTTTCCGTAATTAGTTCTTTAATAACCTCTAGTAATAAAATGCTTGTTTAGAATAATCATTGTGCAGGTTAACAAAAAATTAATCACTTACAGTATTTTCCTACGGAGCGGAATGGGGGAGTATATTAGGTTAGGGCGTGACGCCCCAAAACCTCAACCATCCCACTTTCACTTAGTATTATTTTAATTCCTTGTCCTTCTTTTATGTATGTGTGGTGTCTTTACCAGCAGATGTTTAAAAATTACCCTTTCATTACAAAAGTTAAGACAACTGATTAAATATTTTTAAATTGATTTTGTGCATTTCTGTTTCAAATTAAGAGCATCATTTAAGAGTTTATGAATTACTTTTGATATACATTTGCTGTTAATTGTAGACAGTTTTGTCATCTTTTAATGTCTCATTTTGGTTTACTTAGAAGACAGTAAATATTTTCTACTTCTATAGAATGTCTAGGCATTCTGAAGAATGTCTAGGTAATGTAGGAATTAAAGACACTTTAGTACTTTGTCTAAAAAAGTCCGGCATTCTATAGAATACCTGCATATATATACATTTATACACAAAATTTGCTTGCCTTAGAGTATACAATTATAACTTATTTCCCCATTTATCAGCACCGTTTACAATGTTAATTTACTCTCATTTTTGTTGTACTCACAATGGATGCTTATACCAAATGGGGGTTGGAATTTAGTGACTGATTGAAAGGGGAAAAGACTGTATTAGTTTTGTGCGAAATGTCTGTCCGTTCGTCCCGTTTAGATCTCGTAAACTAGAAAAGATATTGAAAATCCGACATCATAATATTTTAGACCATTAAAGTTCTGATGCAACGGCTACTTTTTTCTGAAAGCGAAAAATCTAATTTTTTAAATCAGTTATGCAAGCATTTTTTTAAAGACAAAAAGCTAATTAGTATGCATTATAAGTTAGACCTAAATTAACACGAATAGTAATCTCGTAAATGTCATTTTCGTGCAATTTTTTTTTCTTTTCAAAAATGATATTTTATTTTTTGGATCATTCGAATAAGAGATTGAGCCTTTTCAAAACAATTATATCAATTGTAAGACTTCAGTAGGGCCAGGAGAGGCGCGGTAGCTGAGCGGTAAAGCGCTTGGCTTCCGAACCGGGGGCCCCGGGTTCGAATCCTGGTGAAGACTTAGATTATTAACTTCGGAATCTTTGGGCGCCTCTGAGTCCACCCAGCTCCTATGGGTACCTGATATTAGTTGCGGAAAAGTAAAGGCTAATGGTCGTTGTGCTGGTGACATGACAACCTCGTTAACCGTAGGCCACAAAAACAGATGAACTTTACATCATCTGCCCTATAGACCACAAGGTCTGAAATGGGAACTAGTTAGGCCAGGTTCAAATCTAACTTTGCATTCACTTGCACCTATCCTTTGATCTGCTGTACCGTTGGGGCACTACACAACATCTTTCAACCTTCTTTCTCCATTCTTATCTCTCATTTGTCTTTGATATAATTTCATTCGGATGTTCTTTCTGAAAATATTGAAGCCTGCCTGGGTGGACCACTTCGGGGGCCGATTTTGAGTTTCCACACAAACTGACTTTGTAATCTTGTTTTCTTTAATTTTGTTTATTTTAGGTGAGATTTTAATACTAAACAATCACTTGCCCCAGCGCAGCCAAGGGGGTTTTGAGTTTAAAACCCCCTACCAGAGGGGTTTGCAGTTACACCCCCTCTTCTATAAAACGACAATCCCTAAATTCCAAGAACATAGCTAAGGAAAATTTTAATTTTAAAAGCCCCTCCGAAGAGGCTTCAGACATTGCCAGTGACAGATTTTTGTGGAAACAGCTTGCCGTTCAATGCGTCGAATGCCGAGGGAGGATCTAAGTACACACACACACACACATTTTTTGCCGGACCGGGAGAAAAAAATCCACCCCCCAAACACCTCCCTCCGAAAAAAATCCTGGCTACGCCCATAAATTAGAACCTAATCAGAAACTCCATTAGTAACAACCTTGCTGAGAATTACTCCCTTAGAGCACGGAAAAGCAAGCGGGCAGTGAGTTGTAAGGTCGTCTTATCTACGTACAAGGACAGCCCTAATGTCGCACATGGACCAGTATTCTCTCTCTCAATTCCTTTTTCCGATCGTCCCCCATGCAGAGCTCGGCATTCATAAAGAATGTGCTCTATTGTCTCGTCGTCCTCGACGCAGTAGCGGCACCATGTGTCGTAGTTAACCTTCCTTTGTCCAAAGTACGCGCTTATTGGTAAGTGCCCGACTCGGAACTGGGCTTGAATTAGAAAACCAGAAAATAGTTTAAAGTTAAAAGAAACTTATTTAATAACATTGTGTCTTATTTACTGTTTGCTGTTTGTAAAGAAGCGTGTTTGTCATCAATGTGTAAAATGCTGTGTTCGTGTGTCTTGGAGCTACACCTAGCAAGTAACAAAAATAAGTATGATACATGAACTCGAGTCCGATTTCAGAAGACAAAATAACGTTTATCAAATGAGAATAATATACTGCAACTTTAAGCATTCAGTTACAAATCACTGGTTAAATAAGAAATGGCATGAAATCCTTCATAGTAGTTACATAAACGTAATGAGCACAGCCCAAGATATGAACAGTTACATCCGCTGTTCAGGCTTCCGCGCGGTGATGATGCTTGTAGATATATCTAGTGTAGATCTACGTCTGGATGGAGGTAATACCGAACTCAAAACTACTACAGTAACACCGGCGAAAAGCCGAAACAATCAAATAGGTAGTCGACGCTGGTGCTGTTTACAAATACATTTAATAACTAAGAAGGGAATCGTCCGATGTCAGCTATGTCCGTACATTCGTATCTCTATTCTCCTGCTCTACACAAAGCATCCTCTTTCTAGCGTCACTAAGAGCGTTCTTGTTTTTTTAAAGATCTGTCACGTCATTTGTCGCTAAGTAAAACTTTACCCTTATTCCCGAAACAAATAACTAATTCCTAATCATGTCATAACAACTCCTCCCCCTCCCGCTAAAAAAAATTGCCAGTCAATTTTTTATCTACTGTCTTAGTCTTACATTGTGCAAGGGCCAAAATGTAGGGAAACATAAAAGACAACACAACTTGAGTCTTGATTTCGGTTTCAACTTCTTCATCATTGTCCCAAACTCAAGTTGATCTGAACACATATTTCCCTCAAATGTCACAAAGTGATACTGTCCAATGTGATGTGCCATAGATGACCGCCGACATAGTCCGTATATCCATACTTTATCACATCACATTCCAGAGGTTCCATCACTTTCCCTCACACGTCAGGACAGACATTTTACCTAATGTGACAAATTGACATTTATCAATACTCGTTCTCCCACTATACACCTAACGTTCGTACTGGCATTTACAAGTGTATTTTATTTCCTCTCTCCACTTACTTGTCCCAGCGCGATCTAACTCTTTACTGATGTATGATCATGATCAACAACAAGGAATAACTTATAAAACTTACTTTCCCTTGGTATCAATACCTCGTCGCCTTATAAATGCCCTATCTATTCATACCTCCATACATACAATTCATACATATTCATACATAATAAATAACTAACATGAGTCAATCTAATACTAACTAATACTACAACAACATAATAACTGCCTAGCTATGACTACTAGGTAAGTCAATTAATTAAGAATAAACACTTCAAATATCAAACCAATCAACTTATTTACACACTACGGTTGTATAGTGTTATGTTTCACAGGCTATCTACACGACCCATACATTTGTTCTCTCCAACTGGAGTTTACATCTCTTCTTACATCACTATAGCCCGCTTGCGGCCTTCTACCTTGGTATGCCTTGCGATTACCGCTACCACAGTCATCGGATATAGACCTGTGCCTCCTATCCGAACTCGCAATCTTCTGTTCAGACTGTTCTGCCCTACTCCAACAGTCTTTAGCGATGTGCCCCTGTTTATGGCAGTTAAAACAAATTCTGTCCTTTCTAGGTTTGTTTCGCCTCCTGTTGCCATATCTGCTTTTCCAACTTCTAACCTGTTTATCAGAAGCGGCTCTGACACCTGCTACATTTCCAAGTAAAACATCTCTAGATAATCTCGGCATGGCTACCCCTTCACAATACCCTGTATACAATGGAGATCGAAGGAACACTTTGCACGCTTCGAACCTCTTAACTGCGCCGTCTGCCAATCTGACTGATTTGGTATAGCCTAAATAATCATTGGACTTAACTAATCCCCCTCTAACCGCGAGTGTACTGCTAGCTGTGTCCCGGATCACCTTTATCTGTTTATTATTTATCATGCCCGGATATAATTTAAACCTATCTTCCCCACAATCAACGTAGTTAATTTCTTCATCTGGTTCACTATCCCTACTATCACGATCCCTGTCTTGGATGCTCCTTACAAAATTAACCCTATCCGGTGACCGATTATCCCTCTCTTGTCTACGGTTTCCTTGATTACCTCTCCTATCACTAGTGCCACTATTATCCTGTGTATTCATATTGCCAGCTCTATTCCCCCTATGTTTCTTACACTGGTATGCCATGTGTCCCTTTTCCTGACAGTTAAAACATGTAACCTCCCTAAGGTTTCTATTACCCGCTCTAGGTCTATCTATTCTCCTATCATAACTTTCCCGACCAATGTTTTCATTTTCCCAGGATCTATCCTTTATGCCATCATAACTATCCCGACTCTTGTTCCCACGTTCCCTGGACCTATCGTTTCTCCTACCATGGGTGTCCCTATCACTAACATCATTCCTTCTACCATAATCCCTCTCATTGCTATCATTTCCCTTGACATAATTTACCAGGTCAATAACTTTTTTGTGGTCTCTAACTGAAAGTGGGTTGTTTGGGTACGCATTCTTAAAGATCCTCATAATTTCTACCAAGTCTTCAATTACCTTAGGGTTTCTTTCTTTTATAAAAGACTGTAGCTGAGGGTCGCACTTATTGATGAAATTGTCAATCAGAATAAAGTTCCTCAACCCCTCGTAGGTGTTCTCCACATTCTCGAATCCGAGCCATTTAGTGAAGAAGTCCTTCTCTGCGTTGATAGTTGTTTGTGGATCAACTTGGCTGGATGGAGTGTTTTCGTAATACTTCTTTCGGAATGTTGCCGCGTTGTGCCCGTATGCGTTTAGCAGTTCCTTCTTTAGCACCTGATAGCTGTTTTGCATCGAGTGGTCGTGGTTCTGGCAAATCGTGAGGGCTTTACCATGCACGAAGTCCAACAAGATTTCGGACCACTCCCTCTCTTGGACATTAAACTTTGCTAGTTTAATTTCAAAGCGTTTCAGATAGTCGCCGATGTCGTCCTTGTCTTCCGCAAAAGGTTGTATTTTCTTTATCATCCATGCGGCGCTAACATGGCTTTCTATATTGGCGCTATTGTTGCTGTTCCCTTCAATGGGCACACTTACACCAGCCTCTATCCTCATCTGCTCAACTTGAATTTTCACTTTTCTGTCCGCCTCTTCTTTCTTCTCCCTCTCGATGCGTTCCGCTTCTCTGACTTTTTCCCGTTCTACACGGTCTGCCTCTTCTTTTTCTTTTTCTCTGGCTCTTTCAGTTTCTCTAACCTTCTCTCTCTCTAGGCGTTCTGCTTCTCTAATTCTCTCCTTCTCCAAGCGCTCTGCTTCCTCTTTTTCCTTTTCTCTGCCTCTAGCTTTCTCTCTCTCCAAGCGTTCTGCTTCCGCCGCCACCATCTGCTGCACATAGGCCGTTAGTTCTTTGCCTCGCAGTTCCAATTCTGTCTTGGCTTCCTGAATTAGTTTTTTTCTAAATTCTTCTAGGTCGTAACCTGAAGTAGTTGCCATATTCCTTATTTGTTACTTTATCCTACGATATGGTACCTCTTATACCAACAAACAAAACCCTTGGCGTCTAACTACCAACTTAGACTAATAACCACTTCTACCCTTTCTCAAGATACACTTAGTATCCTTGGTACAAGTGTGTAGGCTACACTTTGACCCGACTGAATACGCTGTGCGACACACGCACCCTCAACCGACAACGTGTTACTCAACACGAGTGGCCGGTAAATAGACCAACCTGTCTATTTACAAATACCAAAAATTACAAATGGGCAATCAGGCTTCACCTCGATTGTTCCCCAGATCTAGTCTAGATTACGCTAGATCTTAGTTACTTCTTACCTGCTTTCACAGCCAGGATTGTATATAACTTACAACTTATACAAATAAACTATGAAAATAAACTTAAATACGATAAACACCAAACTATAGATCTAGTTTTAATGAATGAGACTTTCGTCTGACAGTAAGACTTAAGACGGGAGTATTGCAAACAATTAATACATGACGTTACTAAAAAAATGCTTAACTAAATGATTCACATTCACATACAGGACGCATTAACAGCTAAACATATATATGGACCTCTTGCTAGAGTACACCTAATTTTAAGGATATCCCCAATCCACCACGATTTAACCTGGTAGTGATAATCTAGCGAGTGGTCACTTCCCTACAGACTCTAATTATTCTAAGGAGAAAGTAGTTAAATAACACTTGACTTATCTGTCTAAGAAGCGGCGATAACTCCACAGTCAGTCTCGGGTCCACTCTTCCTACGCTAATGTCTGTCCCGGCGGCAAGGCTCACGGCGATGTCTTCCCTAGCGGTGAGATAAGGACAGCGAACGTTTCGGCTCTCCGAGGTCCTTCGGTACTGGTCTGCAACGGCTCCGGTTCTTCGGTGGTACGGCGTCTGGTTCTGGTTCACGGTGATCTGTCGTCTGGCTCCGGTTCGTCGATGGCGTAGAGTCTGGTTCCGGTTGCTGGTTCCGACGCAGGTACGGTGGTTCCAAGTGGTCGTCTGTCCAAAGTGAACCTGGAACGGTCCAACTATTGACACAGCGACAAAGTCAAAGTCCAGTGCTAAACTCCCGGCTATCTGGCTATCTAAAGTGTAGCACAGAATTCAGCCGAGCTGTAGATCAAATTAGCACTACTGTACTTAAGTGCCGTAGGCAGTACGATGTCTCCTACGTCAAAAGTTCTTTGGCGTGACCCCAACGGTCGATCTTGGCCTTGCAGACGGTGACCTTCACGTTCGTTCTCACTATGCCGGGCAGGCGATATCTCTTCAGTACGGAATCGACAGGACGGTTTTCTTCCCTCCACAAAACTGTAGCCTTCTCGATAGAAGCTTCAATACGATGCCACAAGTATGGGCATTTACAAATCACAACTGTAGATCTAGATCTATATTTCGTTACCTCCTAGGTCTACGAGTCCAGGGTCTTACTGGCTTTCCTTCGCCGACGTGGCTGTATAATCAGGGTCTAGCTGCAGACTAGGCCGATGACGTTAACTTCTGCCTCCTCCTAACAGAGGGCTTCTATTCTTCTTGATGTTGCTGCCAGTAAGCTCCGAGTCGGGGGTCGCCACGTTGTTCAGGCTTCCGCGCGGTGATGATGCTTGTAGATATATCTAGTGTAGATCTACGTCTGGATGGAGGTAATACCGAACTCAAAACTACTACAGTAACACCGGCGAAAAGCCGAAACAATCAAATAGGTAGTCGACGCTGGTGCTGTTTACAAATACATTTAATAACTAAGAAGGGAATCGTCCGATGTCAGCTATGTCCGTACATTCGTATCTCTATTCTCCTGCTCTACACAAAGCATCCTCTTTCTAGCGTCACTAAGAGCGTTCTTGTTTTTTTAAAGATCTGTCACGTCATTTGTCGCTAAGTAAAACTTTACCCTTATTCCCGAAACAAATAACTAATTCCTAATCATGTCATAACACCGCTTCTTAGCGGTATCAAATATCATAAGTCCTCTAGAATAGGTGTACATACAATTTTACTACTAAATGACAACCGCATCACAGCGGGTAAAAAACATGTGTACAGCTCCGAGGACATCAAAACTACTGACTTAGTGTAAATTTAGTCATTCTCACTTCTTCAGAAGTTTTTCTCGTGCTTTTCGCCACTTGACCCAAGGTGAACCAATAACACGCAATGTCAAACGAGACTGTGACACTGTTCAAGAAACATAAGAATCTAGCCAGCCTTTAATTTGATAATAAAATTAATAAAAAAAAAACGTATTGTGCTGGACACAGGGCAACCTCAATAGACAATTGATCCTAAAGGAGATTTATATTTCACGAATAGCCTCAAAGACAACAACTTTTTTTGTATACACGTAATTTTTCAACATAAACAAGAAATGTATTAAATATTTTCAATTCCACCAGAAACCTCAAAATAAAATTATTTGTTTATCATAGCAATGTATATAACTATCTACCAATAACAAAAACATGTACTAACTTGTTACAAACGTCTGCATTCATTTAATACATAAAAAACAAAAAACAACAACAGTTGATAATTTCAAATTAGTTTCCTTACGGCACTATAATAGTTTTCGTTGTTAAGAGAATGGTTCAATACAAATACAAGGAAGAAAAGAATGTCATGTATTAAGATGACGTCACTTCGCTTTCTTATACTCTGAACTCTGTGAATATTGATAAATAATTAGTCAATAACAACAAAAGAGGCATACTTTGTTCAATTATGTATTGTTCATACAATAATATTCGTCCACACCCCAATACTATTTCAATAAATAGAGAATGAAAATCTTTACAATTGCTTATTGTTCCATCCAAATTTACACAATGAATAATAGCAAGCATATAAGACATTACAACAAAGAACATTTTATTATTGTTTCGAAAACTTGCGTGGTTACTATTTTAAAAAATTACTGTCACTATTTTAAGCAAGATGTGAGCTGGCGCTCCTAGATCTAATTTTTGACCTAATTTTATCTAATTTATATTATTTATATAGGCCAGGGCTATGATGTTTGCAATTTAGTGTCTTTTTTAATTTTTATAGTTCAGTGCTGAGTATTTTGTAGTTTCCGCTATTTATAACTTTCTGCTAGTTTTAGTCTTTTCTGTTATTTGTGTTTTACTCGTAGAGAAAAAGTAGTTTTTAAAATAGTTATTTAGCCTTAGAGCTGTGGATGTTATTTCCCATTTTTTGTCCCTGGATAGTTCTGCTTATTTTTGTCTTTGGCATTAGCGTTTGATTGGTTGTTATTTTTTAATATCAGTTTATGTGCAGGTCTGTAAACGGTATAGAGCCCCCATATGAGTTTAGAATAGAAATAACTTTTTATCTTCCTTTTTGTATTTTTGTAGGATTTAAATTTTAAGATTCTCTTTTTAATGCTGTTTAATTTGGTATATAATGTTGTGTAGTCCGTGTCTTTATTAATTTGCTAGATTTTATTGTTGTGTACGGCTAGGTACAAATTGTTGAAATCGGTAGTCCAGTTTAGTATTAGATAATTAGCGTGACGTCATGCTCTCTGATTTGTTCGCGCTGACCAGTTATAGCTAACTCCGGAACCACGTTGAGCTCTCTTTTGTCTTGACCAGTGGTCAGTGCTGACAGTGGTGCCTGTATAAAGCTATTGTGTGTTGTATAATTTCAGCTGGGACCGCCTGTAAATTGGAAAATGTTTTTATTTTTACTTTGTTTAGTTCGTATTTGTATTAATTGTTTCTACATCTATTGCTATAGTCTAGATGCAGACCGGAAGTTCCATAGAGTTGGGTAGCGTCACCCCCTTTTAACCAATCTTAATGGTCCCCTTATTGTTTTTCTATTGTTTGTCTATTTGTAAATATTTTATTATTTTATGTCTTCTAAAAGTATTTTTATTAATATTATAATATTGCTAGGATAAAGGTTCTAACAAGTTGACATGTTGCCGATTTTAATTTTGAATGTAGAACATGGCTGCGTCCTACTCAACGCTCCATGATGGCGGCTTTGTTAAGCCAAATCTAGATTTATGTTTAATATTATCTGGCCCAACATGTGTTGTGGCGTAAGCTTTTAAGTAGGTATCATAATAATAATAGTGTATGGCTTTTTATTAGCTAAATGAAGGTAATAGTATTTACCTCATGCATTTAGGTATGTGTATGTGCTAGACTAGGTCTAGTTCATTATTATTTTGTTATTATTATATTATGAATAATTATGTTTTATGTATTTGTAATTGCAGGCTATAATTTCTGCCTGTCTGCCTAACTGTCTGCCGCAGTTTTTACTTCCTTACTGCTTCAATTTTGTGTTTCAAAAGCATTTTTTACATAAATAAGTTCCTGATATCTAGACTACAGATTTCCTGGCGAACATTCTTTCATTAGAAAATACCGTAATGAATTGCGTACTAAAAATTAATTCGCTTAAATGTTTACTTTATAATTCCATTCATTTAACAAATCGGGTAAACCCTATTTAATTGTACTATTAATCTATCGATGTTTTCGTTTTCAATAGATATGTATGTATCGGCTTTGGTTAAGCCCATTTTTACAAAACTAATTTTATTTTCGTAGCGAAAGAGAAATAACTTGAAAGGATCATTAGCTAAGTTTAACACACATCTAAATCCAATCCACTACATTAGTTAACACAAACTTAGAGCCGCAGGCCGCGGGTAATGCCAGACTAGTAAAGTATAAAGTAAGGCGTATGTATGTATGTATGTATGTATGTATGTATGTATGTATGTATGTATGTATGTATGTATGTATGTATGTATGTATGTGACGAATAGAAATAAAAACCGCTAGACCAATCTTGAAAAAACTTGGCAGAAATGTTCCTTGGGTACTAACTTTACCGTAGTGTATGTATTGTAGCCCTAAAACAAACTTAAAACCCTTAAAAAAAATTTGTCCCACTCTATTAAAGCTATAGTATTTTATGGATCTAGTCCATGTTTACAATGTTGACATGAGAAAAGATCGAAAGGATTTAGATCTAGATCTAATTTTAAGAAATACACATTGCGCAGATAGTTTTTTACTTTGACACATGAAAATACAAAAGAAGGTCAATTGATTTTATTATATAATAAAATTAACCTTCAAATTTGTGTTTCAAAACCATTTTTTGCATAAATTAGTTCCTTATATCTGTGACTTCAGATTTCCAGACGAACATTCTTTCATTAGACAATTCCGTATTGTTTCTTTCCATCCCTAGATCTAAAACCCTAATTCATCTCTAAGATGATAAAACTTCTCTTCGCACAGATAGTTTTATACTTTAACACATGAACATACTAATTATAGTCCATTCATTTCATATTTTGATCAAATAAACATTCAAATTTGGTTTTCTAAAGCATTTTTAATAGACTACATTCGTTTACGAAAGCTGCGAAGCCGAGTTGAGATAGGCCTATATTCATTCATGAATCGCGTACTAAAAATTATTTCGTTTAATTGTTTACTTTATAATCCCATTCATTAAACAAAAGTTTCGCTATTTTCGTTTTTAATAGATATGAATGGATAGGGGGAAAAAGAAGGGAGATAAGATGCACCCCTGTCTCACACCTGTCTCGATAGTAAAAATCTCTGTTGTTCCCTCTTCTGTTTTAATGCAGCAACTAGACTGACTGTAAATGTGTCGTAGGATCTGGACGAATTTTTATTGGATGCCGTTAGTTAGAGAATACGGCAATGAAGAATTACTTGAGGTCAACAACTTTCAAAGATAGATTAAAACATTTAATAATTCTTGTAAAATGTTTTATATGTTTTGGATGTTCCTTCAGACATGTACTGTATGACTTCGCTACACGCAAGGCTCGTAAAGTAATTCTGTACGTAGTAAAGAATAAATAAAATGCAAAGGCATATTTATTTTGTAATACAAACTCTTAATTTTTACTTATTATCTGTATCACTACCCAAACTTGTCCCCGCAAAATCCGTTTCGCATAGGGCTCTACAATGGTTAAGTCCGGCTCTGCTATTTAGAGACGGATGAAATTTACTTCCCCCCCCCCCCCCCACCGCCTCTCTTTTTTTCCGCCTCTTTAATTACCTAGGATAGTCCGAGTTACAAAAATAAAAGATCTTTCCATTGTGTCCAACCTCTTGAGCGTGCTCTGTCACTTCAATAGTTACTACATAGTAGATTACTCTTCCCCCACTTTTTTTTAACGTGAGGTAGAAATAAAATAAAGAGTGATATTTCTTGTTTACAACGGTCCGGCCTGCTATTTTGTGCCTACGTGTTCCCCCCACCCCTCTTCTTGTTTTCTCGTGGACTATCCGCAGAAATAAGAGAGTGATCTTTCCTTCACATTGTTGAGGGAAGAAGAGAATTATATATATAGATAGATAGAACAATCAAATCGCATACCACATTTAATTTTCTTGCTAGATCGTTAATATTATGTTTCAGATTTTAAAGAAAAGAACTTCTTAACACCTGAGTATTGTATGAAAATCTCTCCAGTAAGTTTTATGCAAGAGTGCCAGGGGTTCTCAACTTGTGTGTCGCGACTCCCTTGGGAGTCGAATGACCATTTGCCGAGGGTCTCCGTGGAAAATATGGATTATTGTGTGTATATCTCGACTCTTTTCTAACTAGTAAAACTTGACACAGTACAAAGTTTTTCCATTGGAAGGTAATTTGTTCTTGTTGTTGTTACTGAAGGATAGACAACTAAATCAGAGTGCTTTCAAAAATATTAATCATCGCAGCACAAGTTTAAATAAATGTAAATAAAACATAAAAACACATGAAACATCTCTAGGGTTGTTTAGCGCGGTACTAACAGAATAAAGGTTAAATTTAAATTATTTTTTTTCATAACTATCGAGGTTAGGTTTCTGAAACTTTCGGGCTGCTAATCAACAAATGAACTAAATTAATTAGATTGTTTGAGTCGCAGTGAGCTGATGATAATATAATTGATAACATCGTATAATAAATAACTTACAAATTTGTATTAACTTGTAACTTATATTAAAAACGTATTAATTTTTGTTTATTATTAGATTATTAGATTGTTTGAGTCGCAGTGAGCTGATGATAATATTGTTATAAACCTGGTGGTGGCACAAAGAGGGGTAGTGGTGTGTGTGTAGTCAGCCGACACAAATCGCCCCAGGCCAGCGCTAGACGAGCGGTCAACCGTGACGAGTTACAACTGTCAGCCGAGTCGAGTGTCAACAGGGCGGTTCGGGAAGGATCGACGTCGTGAACAAAGCTCAATAGCGTCACGAGAGTTGTAGTCATCTGACCACCTAGAAACGTCGAGCGGCGTTCTGTCCGGTTCGAGAAGGCCAGTAGGGACCCTATATAAGAGCAGAGGTGTCGCAGTCAGGTCGGTCGAGAAAAGGGGCTCAATACAGCAAGGTTCAGAGCCCGGTTCACTACAGTCCGGTCGATTACAACACAGTTCAGCGGTGTGGTTCTGTACGGAGCATTACGACGGTTCAGTGCGGAGTACTGTCAAGTACAGTTGAGACGACTGGCGTCTTGATCTTGGTCAACGATCGAGTCCGACACAACGAACCTAGTGTGTGAAGTCAGTCCTGAACTGTTGAACCCAGTGCAAGCCCGGAACGAGACGGAAAGGCCAGTGCAAGAGTTGATACGGCGGAACGGTGTTATCGGAGAGATATTTGTACAGTGAACGTGTTGCCAATTGTACAGTATTGGCTGTTATTTATTCAACCATTAAAGTGTTACGTTACTTTGGAGCCCTGAGTTGTCAAGTTCTTTAAGTTGGTGGTGTATGGTGCAGTTTGCAGAGAGCCTGGATAGTGAGATCCGTAACAATATAATTGATAACATCGTATAATAAATAACTTACAAATTTGTATTAACTTGTAACTTATATTAAAAACGTATTAATTTTTGTTTATTATACAAGACACGCGCCATGAACTCCATTTGTAGCAAAAATTATATACTGTTTATACATCATTTACTAGTATTGGCCAATTTTCCTCGACACAGTTGCACAAGAAAATCTTTTATTCTTTACTACAGTAGTCATCCAAACAAAAGAGCTATTGTTACACATCGACTAGTTATTCTTGCTAATTATTACAGGAAACACATAGTAATGAGTTTACGAAAGATTGTATAATTAAATGAATCCTTTATTCTCAGAAACTAGAAACAGTTTTTTAAATTCTTCTTTGTTAACCAATGTCTAATTATATTCTATAACTTTCTGTTATAGACCGAACGTGTACATTGCCCTTGTGGGACAAAGGCAATTCTTTTCCATTCATCAAACTAGTTTTGTTTATTCAATGAACCAGTTGTATAAATAAAACATTTTTAGAGTTATACGTAGACCACATTATTTCGAGAAGATTCATTAGTAATTTGTTTAAAGTTTTTTAAAAAGTAATGAAAATAATATTAATAATTTAAAAAAACATTGAAGAAAAAAATATTTCTTTATAATTTTGTTTACTTTCTACATTTAAATGTGTTAGGGTTGGGGGTTCAATGGAGCGTGTAGTTTTGATCTCGCCTTTGGAGCCGCGATTAACCCTTGATTAGTTTGACCCTTGAAATCTCTGAGTTGTAGTCTTTGGAGCTACCTGGCTGTTTGGCCGAAATTGAGAGTGCGTGCGGGATGTTTTTTTTTAACTATCTCATGATTGGTAATGTTCTACATTGTATTTATTTGCATTTAGTATTAGATGTTGTTATTGTTTAACGATCGTTGTACACTTATTTACAGTTTGGTTATTATGCTACTTGGTTTGCTGTTGCTCTTTGATTAATGAGGAAGGGAACCCGGTTAATTATATTCTCCCCAAGATAATCCAGTAAAACAAACCTTGATAGTGCCTAGACGCAAACCTAAAAAAATGGCTTGAACAATTCATTAATATATTGAACAGTTGATGTATATCGCTGAGGTAAAAATTCTATTTTGAACGTTATATTTTGTTCAAATAAAATATAAATAATTGGATATTTGGCGAGAGAAGTAGATCTAGATCTAGACCCAACAATAGTTTTGAAAGGACTAGAAACTGTCAGGTAGAGTTGAGCCTTCGTCTCTTGGAATTCTAGGCCAGTAAAAGTGAAAAAGAGCTCCCTCTCGACGGCCTGAATAAGAACAGTGTACAATATTCTGACTGACGGAGTTCAAACTCGCGGCCAGAGGCCGCGTACACCAGGACCCCCGCCATTTTCCCTTTCTTTACCAGGCAATATGTGCGAGACACGCATATGTTACGGGCCATTGAAGCACTATTGATTTCGGAAATTTCCGAATGCAAGGCATCATTGATTCAATGGAATAGATTGCCTGAGATAGCTAGGAAAACCAGTTACTTGACAGAGTTTAAGTCATTGGTTAATATGCATGACTAAATGCATGACGCGTAGGACGTAATCATCTTATTTTTTGAAATAACGTCTGTTATAGAACATCACAACTCAGGGCTCCAAAGTATTAGTAACAGTTTAATATCAAATACATCACAATTGGCAACAACATTTACTCTGACAGTCCAAAAACCAAGCCTTACTCCTGACTGACTTCACAGACCGTGCTGGTTCTGATTTAGCCTCTTTTTTTCAAAGAAAACACATAACATATTATTTCATATTAATAATAATGCAAAGAATATTTCATAAAAACACATTTCTATAAAGGAAATAGTTTCAAAAACACATTCAAGGATTTCCAGCATGATCGTGGAGTAGGCTGCAGCGAAGGTCCAGAAAAAGATGACAACAAAGGTCTACAAAATGATTGTCAAGGTCATGTTAAGGCCTTAGCGCGTTTGCCCGGGTCCCTGACATTCAACCAGGCACCTTCGTGCTTGCAATAAATAAGTGACTCACTGTTGACAATGTAAATATTTAATGATATGAATATAAGTTATGATGACAAACTAATGGAGTAATGACATTGAATTTGGAACATTCTAATATTGTGAATCTATTAATTAAACAATAATTCTACACCTTGCCCTTGCCGTGATACATAAATGCTCGCAATCACACCACAACACACTGCTGAATCTAGTGCTTAGTGTAGAACTCCAATCCCATACTAACTCCCCTAAACAGGGGAACACAGAAGAATCTCAAAGAAAACATTTCACCAACATAATAACAAAAACGCTCCATCAGCTTACAAGGAAGGCAACAAAAAGAAAGCTCGTTCAAAAATTGTGCACTTAATACACATTGGTGCTAGAATGCCATAATCTACGCACTGACAGTGATGACAAAGTCAATTTACAAAAATCTTGAGAATTTCTGTCAAATCAAATATTCCAAAACAAAAATGTGTTGTTTTTTTTTGCAACAACTTTTCCCCTTGAGAAGCCAGGACAAAAGACTTCCATCCTACATCACCAGGAACTCCCTGGGGTCTGTTAGAGTTACAAAAATGTAAAAATGTACATATAATGAATCAATTTGGTTTCTATAATAGTACAGAATACATACAAGTATGCGTATGAAGAGCATAACAATTATGACATTTCTAAATATAACTCATTTTAAGATTTATCTTATTACTTAAAACAAGTATTTTATAGATCAATTGTGTCCATATTGAATTTTTATTATTTTTTAAAAACAATTTAGTAGTCCATTAGGTCCATCCTCTTAAGTTCATATCTTGTTTTGGTTGTCTTGAAAATTTATTATATTTAATCCAAAGGGATGTAACCAAAAGAAAAATTTGGTGTAATACTGGAATGATTGTCACTAAGTGAACAACATTGGTAGTACAGAGCAGGAAGCACTGCACTTAGTTCAAACTACTCAAGTGTGACAAGAATGAAGATCTCCTTAAGTAGTTTTTGGGTCTTTTTTTTCCTGAGCTTTAAAGTTGAGAATATCCGTGGAGTTCATTGTTTATGATCAACATTTTTTTGGTGATTTGTAAATTCTTGTAATCTGCCTTCCTTGGGACGAAGCATTAGCGTTGTCTGAGTTTCTCTTTCATTTTTTTTCTCAAGTTTATAATTGTGTGAGTTCCTTCGAACAACAGACTCTTGTCGGTGTTGTAGGACTTCCGGTGTGCTACTGACTTCGCCTCCTACTGGTCACATTGCGAGGTAACGTGAAGTGTCTTGACTCTAACACACTTGCTCTTATATAGAGTCCCTATAATCGTTCTAGAATCGGATGGAACGTCGCTTAACCACTGATTGATCACAATCGCGTGACTTGCTTGCGTAATATTTACGACACAGGTCTTTGTTGAACTGGCGTGTACTGCAACTCGTCACGGTTGACCGCTCGTCTAGCGCAGGCCTGTGGCGATTGGCGTAGTCTAAAAACACACAGCACTACCCCCATCTGTGTTATCACCAGGTTCATAACACTGTCCCCTTCTTAGATCTGTCCGTCTCGGACAGCATTCATCTATGACATAGTGTGTGAAGTTTCATCGCTGCATGTGGGGGTTGATCGGGGGATGACAGTGAGCTTTGCCTCTTGAGTTAGACGAAGCCATCCACTTTGCATTCAGCAAATGTCGCTTTCGTCTTCTCCTCCAGTTGACCTTCACCTGGTTGCACTGACGTCGTGGTTGCATCGACATACACTTTGGACTCATCGCTTTCTTCTGTCATTCACTACTGAGGGCAGCCACTTAACACATGGGGAGGGATTAGATTCCAGTACCGGGGTTATCAAGATCGTTGGCCTATCAGGTTATTTCATAGAGCTTTCAAGAGAAAGGGCTTTGGGAGTGGATTTTAGGTCTACAGGATGGGAAATAGTGGCACACATCATCTTCCAAATATTCTAAAAAAAAAAAAATTGTTCGCGTTATTTCTCCGACAAACAATCTCGGATCAAGCTAAAATTTTGCACAATTATTTCTTTTACCTGCAACAGAAAAATCAATTTAAAAAATTAACCGATTAGTTAACTAACAGTAGTAATTAATTATTTCGTATGGTATCTCGAACAAGGGAAAGAAATTGTACTTGACAAATGTGGTGATATAATCTGAATTAGTCCTCTTTATAGGTCGCCTCTTTAAAGTAAGTTTTCACCTCACTAGCAGAATGGTTAATATATCGGCTTAAGGAGGCGTGAACCATGAGTTCAAATTCAGGTCTTCCCCCTATTTTGAATATTAATGCTTTAAAAAGGGATTAAGTGAATATTAAACCACATATCCCTATCTTTCTCCGTTATCACACCCACATCCTTTTCCCAACTGGTCCAGATAAGTAATAGAATCAAAGCGTTTTGAGAAAGCTAAAAACATGAAATTGCGCTTAATAAAAACTATTGGTAAACATATTTCTAACTGCACAGATTTATTGTTGTTGAACTAGATTTATTACGAATGGAAATTCGTATTTAAATGACTGACTCAAACTAATTGATAGTCATAGTTCGTATAAGCACATTTTAAAAAGTATTTTTTTTCTTGTTTACCCTCCTATACCTATTCGAATTAGATGATTAAATAAATAAAAATATAAAATTGTGAGACGGTTGTCCTAGTTCATTCATACATTTAAATAAGTGCTAATAGTAAAAGCCATTTAAAGTATATTATGTAATGTTTTAATTTTAAAATGACATATTAAATTAAATGTACACAATTGTTTATATTTAAGCAGTTAAACATGAACGTCACACAAGCTGGAAGTAACACAGTGGACAACAGTGAGAATTTGCTGGATGTCAGTGATACAGTTTATATTGCTTTAGACATTTTGATCAATTGTATCATACCCCAGTTCCTTGCATGTCTGGGTTTAGTTGGTAATGTTTTAAATATTTGTGTTTTGTCTCAACAAGGAATTAAAGATACAACAAATTTATTACTTCTGTTTCTGGCTGTCTCAGATTTGATTTATTCCTTTTTTCCACAGTCTTTTTTCGAATTCCTAACATTGTTTTTTACATTGACAAGCATCTCTCTGTTACCTTAAAATCCTATTATTATCAATTTCTGGATAATACTAAAATACTTTGTTTATTTTCAAGCACATATTTTATCACAATGTTATCTGTGGAAAGAATGTTTGCTGTTTGTTTTCCATTTCAAGTTTCTAGAATTGTAACACGTTTTAGAATCAAAATAACTGCAATGTGTATAGTCATAGTATTATTTATACTTTTATTTCCCGTGTCTTGCTTTACATATCTCGACATAGTTATTGTAAACAATGCAACAGAAATTAAAATGTTCGGGACACATTTTTACATTGACAACTACAATTTTTGGACCGGCTTTTATTCAACCATATTAGTCAATATTTATTCGATGGCTATTCCTGTATTAATTGTCATAATTTGTACAATAACGACAATTACTCAAATAAAAACAAGTTCAAAAAGTATACAGAACTTATCAGAGAATGCGAAATATAAAAGAAAAAAAGAAATCAAAGCAGTTAAGATAAGTTTATGTTTGTCTACAATTTTGATCTTTTTTGTACTTGTTCCCTCGGGAATTGTAGAGACTGTTTTATTTATAAAGTTATCCGAGTTTCGTTTATCATATAAATTCTATCAACTGTTACTTTCTGTGATACAAATTTTGTATGCTGCTAACTCGTCATTTAATTTTGTTTTGTACGTTATAACAAGTCCGAAATTTGCCAAAACATTAAAAAATTTGTTATTTTATAAAAAAATAAATTGAAAGGACTGAGATAATTTTCATATTGTCATGTGTGAACATCAATATGTCATGTGTGAACATCAATATGTCATGTGTTAACATCAATATGTCATGTGTGAACATCAATGTCATGTGTGAACATCAATATGTCATGTGTGAACATCAATATGTCATGTGTGAACATCAATATGTCATGTGTGAACATCAATATGTCATGTGTGAACATCAATATGTCATGTGTGAACATCAATATGTCATGTGTGAACATCAATATGTCATGTGTGAGCATCAATATGTCATGTGTGAACATCAATATGTCATGTGTGAACATCAATATGTCATGTGTGAACATCAATATGTCATGTGTGAACATCAATATGTCATTTTAACCCTAATATAGTAAAACACGACATTAAGGTTAGAGGTTTCGTAAGAATAATATTGTTTTTTACAGTCTTTTTTTAATAGTTAATTTTTGAAAATGTTTAGATTTTATATAATACCCATTTTATCTTGTGTAAATAAAATTGAATACAATACACATTTTTTAAAATTTAAAATAATATTGTTATTCTTGTATAATTTAATGTTTTATAAATTATTAATTGAAAATATTTAAACAAAATTACATCTCAATCAAAAAGTTGAAAAATGAGTGCTTCAGTATTAATATTTCATAATTATGTTTATTAAATGAGCACGAAAAGTTCGTTGTAAGCTTATTTATCTTTCTTATTATTGCGCTCTTCTCCCCTCCAACAAATGCTACTTCGTGTCATATCGACTATTTTTATTTCACATGACACTACATTACTTATTCTTATGTTAATCTTTGTGGCACCATAAACAAATCTTTGTAAATTTCTAAAAATATATAACTATACGAATTAAAGTATTTCTATCTTTTAATACTTATAGTGATAAAACAATAAATGTTACACATATAAAAGCAGCACTAGAAAACACATATTTAATAATAGTAAAATGTGAATAAAAAATACCGAACTAATGGACAGTCGTGACCAATGTTTTACAATTCTTTATTTATCAGTGTAATATAGAAAAAGATATTGATTTAATGTATTTTGTGACGTTGTTCATTTTGCTTCAGTTTTAGAGAAAGATATTAGTCATTTTTTTATGTAATACTAAGTCGGAACAACAGCAGAATATGTCTAGATTATCAGCTTTTCTTACATTTAGATAGACCTAAAAGGGATTGACTTTTCGAGACGACTTTTGTCCAAACCCTTACTCTTACGTCTAGTAAACCCTAACCCTATAGATATATATATAAAATAAGGCTTGTCTTCGAGTCCGACGACTAATGAGGAATGCAGTATTTCCCCTGGCTACGCAGCTTCACCTGTGACCTACATATTTAGCTACAGGCCGGTTTTGTTCCCGGGCTTATCTAGGGTATGATGTACTTTACCGGGCTCCCCCCTTGAACAGTGTTTATCAGCATTCTGCCTGGGTTGTAATTTAGCTTTGGCTCCTCTGCCTGGGCACCACTAACAGTCTAGCAATCGATTTATGAAATGAATATCAAGGAACGAATAAACAAAAATATTAACATATGCTAGTGAATAACAAAATTGCATATAACAACAAAGGTTGAATGGGTTAATGACATGATGAGGCATACATTACGAATAAATATCAATAGCATTTACAAGGCAAGTCCCAATTACATTCAAAGGAACTATAGCACACCTTAATCTCAGTGACATAGTCGATAAGGGCTCGCAACGCACCCCCCAACTGTCGGATCATAAGAAGTCCCTCTTTACTGTCCATACCGTCGTTTGCAAGGACATCGCTGTTTGAAGTGCGGTTTTGCAACTGTATGTCCATGATGAAACGGAAACATCTTTGGTGAAAGCGTTCAAGTAGTCTTAGTTGTTTTATGTAAAATACCCATGACTCATATCCATCTAGAAGGGTTTAGAGAACAACTGCTTGGTAGACATTGATTTTTGTAGGCAGGCGGAGTGATTTTATCCGCCAACTTACTCTTGGAGGCGTCAAAAAGCGCTACTGGCCTTAGACAGACGGTTATTAACTTCCCTTGAAAGGGGTGCGTCTTTTGACACTATACTTTCTAGATATAAAAAGTGGTCTATCACTTTAAGGAGCTGTCAATTTCAAATGATCTTTAGGGCAGAGTAGGTTTTATTGGGTGACTTCTGGAACATGACTTCTCTTTTCCCGAGGTTAATAGATAAACTGAAACTGAATCTTGCAAATTCGTTGACCGCTTTCTGGAGATCATGTTCATTGTGAGCTAGCAGGGCGCAATCATCGCCATAGAGAAGCTCCATTATGACCATCTGATTTGTTTTTATATGGGATAGTAGACGTCGAAGATTGAACACATTGCCGTCTGAACGAAACCGGATGTAAATGCCTTCGTGCAATCGCTGCCTCATTTGACCAAGCATTACGCCAAAGAAGATAGCGAATAGAGTAGGAGCAAGAACACAGCCCTACTTCACTCCATTTTCTATAGGGAAGTGATCAGACAGGTCACCATTGTGTCAGATCTGGCCTTTTTGTCCTACGTGAAACTGCTGGAGAATGGATAGGAACGAAGTTGGGCATCTGAGTTTGGCCAAAATCCTCAATAAGCCATCGTGACTGACCTTGTCGAAAACCTTGGTGAGGTCCACAAGGTCAGGCATCTGACGTATTATAGGCCTATATTCATGAAATAAGCAAAACCTTTATATTTAAAAAAAAAACAATTCGCTGGACGGTGTTAGAATTTATACTATACATACAATATTGTGGTAAAGTGAAATAAACATTGCTATAAAAGCTACGTACTTATTAAATTATCGTCAAATTATATATCGCGCTAAAACATCCCCTGCGCCAAAACAGCTTGCATCAAAACGTCTCGCGCCGAAACGGCTGCGCCAAAACGTCACGTACCGGACCTAGAGCCATAGATTTGTACAGATAGACTGTAGACTGGATTGTTTGAAGTAGATGGATATGGATTCATGAATGTAGATGCATGGAAAGATGTGCATGTATGGATGGGTGCATTTGGGTGGATAAATGAATGTAGATTGATGAATGGATTTCGATGGATGGATGAGGAAGGATAATCCAATGGGAGGCGGTATTAGCACCCTTCCCAACTCGGCCCAAGCTGTCAAATTTGAGTAGAGAAATCACACAATTGGTATACGATTTCTTTATTTATGTCAATAATGTATACTAATTTTTTTAATTTTAACCAATTTTAGATTATGCCGCAACTCCACTAGTATGTTGGCCAATTTTGGTGGGGTAGGGAGGGGCGATGGATCAATGCCGCTCCCCCTCGTCCCTAACACTTGGAGTGTAGGGGGCTGTCCACTTTTGTGTGTAGAAATCACAGTTTGTTAACAGAATTAGTTATTGTATTTATAAGATATAAACTACTTTTTGATATTTTAAATAATCTTATTATTATGTCGCCGATTATGTGGGCTCGTAGGGGAGGGGGGATTACATCTACATTTATCATTTGATGAGGGGTGGCGGTTCAATTTTTATAAAGAAATCATAGTTTGTGAAAAAAATTGTTTAATAGCCATATAATATAAGCTACTTTTTTATATTGTGTTGCACCGCACCGCACTCTAATCTCAAATTGCATCATAAAGTAAATATAAAATGAAAAAAGACATGGTCGGTACCAGAAGGGACCGTGGGAGGGGCGATAGATACAATTGCCCGTCCCTCCTCCCGACCTTCCAACTGTCAAACGAATACTTTTTTTTGTATTTTAGTGTAGAAACTACTACTAAAAAAATATGCCACTAACATTACTTATATATCCTATATATTAAATTCTTATATCAAGTTCCCTATTCTCTAATGTCAAATGCAATCATTAGCAGTAATTTTAAAAGGAGAAAGGACTCATATATAATTAATCGTTTACACTCTACCACCCCCTCCCCTTTTCCGATGAAAACATGACTGTTAAAGCCGAATAGTCAAATATGGCGACACAGTCTATGTAACTGCGCATGAATATGTCATAATTAATTTAAAAAATACTTTGTTTTGAAAAAATTTAGAATTCATTAGAAACTTTAAGTATACGAGTAACGATTATAATGGGATCTGAAGCCATTTTTTTTGTAGTCGCCTTTTCCCAACCTTTACTCAATCTCAATCCCTCCCCTTTATTTATATGTAAGTTTTGCTAATCGCACTGGATGACATTTTTCGATTTCTTTCCAAAAGACATTTGTTTTTGGAAAATAGTGTAATATACGAACTAGCTAAGTGTCATACTTTAATATAACAAAAACAATGTTAACATCTAAAGCTTTATTAAACTGAATGACCAAAATAACTCCACACATAGAAAAGATCAATACACAGAATGTTGTCAGTACAAACTCTAACGTAAATCCATAAATGTAAACAAACACTAGGGGCGACAATAGATATAAATAAATTCACGACACTAAGATACCTTTAAAAGATATATTTTGAGAATTTGGGTAGGGGTGATTTGGGGGACACATCTCGCATTGACGCAGGTATAGTTAAACAAATGAAGACAAGACCAGCTCCAGCACTGGTCGTTGGCGTCATGCGTCTGGCGATTATCTATGGCATCTATCCCGCCCCCTCTCTTCTGGGCACATTTCACTCCTTGCTTATACTCTTTCCTCCACCACTTCCCTCACTCGCGGGTAAGACGATAATCTGTTTCTAGCACTCCTCTTGGCATCCATAATCCTTAATCTTTAATTCCGAGAGCGGCCCAAGGTCTACTCTTCTCTTTCAATTTCTTTCGCCCCTACGTCTTAATAAGCTCGCGTAGTTTGGACCATTCTAGTCGAAACGAAGAAAAGACAAAATTTTGCATTTTGCTCTTTGTTTACATAAAGTTTAATGAAAACTGTTTTGTCATGCCTGTTCTATATGCACAACTGCCAAACAAAGAAGGAGAAACATATCGCCGCATGTTTGAAGAAATGAAAGAGTTGTTGCAGGATCTTAACCCTTCATCTGTTTCTATGGACTTTGAGTAGTCTGCTATCGGCGCTATTCAGTCAACTTATCCATTATGTGCAATACATGGCTGCTTAATTCATCTGACAAAAAAATATGCGAAAGAAATTGGCAGATGAAAATCTTCTTTCAATGTTCCCATCGAGGACTTGGATATGGCTCTGTTGAAACTCTGGCAAATGAGCTGCCTTTACATCTTACACCGATAATCAACTGGTTTGAGGCCACTCTTATATTGGACGTCTAAACCGCAGTAGAACTCGACGATGTGCTCTGTTTCCTCCTCCTATGTGGTCTGTCTATCAGAGAACACTAAATAGGGATAATCGAACAGGCTTTGCAAAGCTCTGCACCATAGCCCCCCAATATCGACACTGTCATCATGGCTTCTGTCACGTATCAGTTTAAATAAACCTAACCTAGGGTAATAAACTTAGTATAATTTTATTCCAGTATGGAAAACCCCAAGTGCAAGTGTATAGAAAAACACATGACGTCATCAGGTAGGTCGTTAGGTAGCGCCTCCTAGGGAATGATTGGATTGGTTAAAGCAAGTGTTTGGGAGGAGTTAAGAAAAATTTGAAAAGCGGAATTTAGAGAAATTAGTTTTGGAGATGTAACTTTAAGTGACAAGCCATATATTTTATTAGTTGTGAAATTAGATCTAGTGTTAATCTGAATCTATTTGTTATTCAGCTTGCAAAGAAGATATTCATTTGATACAGTGTTATTTCTATATATTCTGTAAATTATTTTGATTCCCAGTTTTTGAATTAAAGTTCAGTATTTGAATTGAAAAGATCATCGTTATTTGAATCTCTAAGGCATATTTAGATTTACAGATATGTCTACAGAATCCCCGGCACGTCACAGTGTTAAGATATTAGCACCTTCGACGAATAAGCATTTCCAAGAACAAGAAGAGAAATATAACTGTGATAGCTTCACACAACATAAAGCAACCATATGTCACCCCTGTAATAATTCAATGGATACAGAGTCACATATGTGTGATTGTAAACACCATTGCAGACTCCTTGACCCACCAAAAACAGCAAACATCACCCAAAGAGCAGGCTGGGAGTTTTCATCATACTCTGGCTATTATGAAAAAAAAACGAAATGAAAAGTGGTTTGAGTGCAAGGACAGGCCCTTGTCCTGCTGGTTCATTATTCTCACGGCTATGGCCAAAGTTTACTTCACGGACCCCCGCTGTGAGGAAGAAGAGGAAAAATGTCTCATATTCTGTTTGACTGCCCCAGACTTGCTGATGTCCCTCTCGACAGGTCTGGGAAAGCAATAATTCTAGACCTATATGGTGACGTGTATGCACTATGCGAAACATCAGGGTTTCTGTCCAGGGCTTTTGCAAGAGAGGAATTTAGCCTCTTAAGCCCTCACTGATGATTTTGTTGATGATAAAAATTCATAAGTAATCCATCCATATATATACATCTATTTCTACATCCATCTATCCATCCAGTTATCCATTTGTCCATCAAGCTATGCCCATTCAACAATCTATTATCATTATTTCATCCATCCACATGTATCCATTCATCCATAAATTTTGCATCCATTCATTTACTCACATCCATTCATTTATCCACGTAATTCATCATTTCACATCCATTATTCCACATCCATCCATCTATGTTTAACTATCCAACTTTCCATTCATTGATCCATATCCATCAAAATCCTTTCATCTATCTTTCTACACCCAGTTGTTCAAATTTATTCATTCACCCATCATATCCATGTCCATCTCTCCATTCATCCAAATCCACGTCGCAACTATCCTTCCACATGCCTTTATTCTGTCTATTCGTCCAACCACAATAAAACATTCATCCATATTTCCAATAAAATTTATCCTTACCAATTCATCCATCAAAATCCGCCCATCACATCCAACCATCAATACATCCATATTTATATATCCAGCAATCCACATAATTCCATCCATACATATTCATCCATCCACATTCATTCATCGTCTTTAATCAATCCACATTCAATTACATCCACCCATCTTTTCCATCAATCAATCATTCCATATCTTTCCAAACACATCCACTATGTCTATCAATGTATCAATCCATCTTCAACATCCATCTATCAATTTATATTCATCCATTTATTTAGAACAATTTATTTACATCCATAATACACATCTAAACCTCCATTCACATTCATCCATGCGTCTATCTACATCCATCCATTCACATGTATCCATTCATTCACTAATCCATATCAATTCATAGTCATTCATCCACATCCTCTCATTAGGTCACATTCATCCAATTACTTCTATCTACATCAACCCATTAATCCGTACTTTATCATTCCTCTATCCATCCACATCCTTCTATATCCAACCTATATATCTGTTTGTTCACATTTATTTATTTATCGATTCACCACTTCTGCATCCACATTCATCCATGATTCTATTAACATCCATCAAAGTTTTTTTTATCATCCATCAATTTATCCATTATCATCTAATAAAATCAATATATCATTCCACCCACTTATTAACATACGTTCACCACATTTATTTATCAACATGAATCCATCCTTATCCATTTATCTAAATTCATCCATTTACTACTATAAATCTACATATAATTTCTTTCAACCATCATTCACTTCCATCCATCTAATTATTTATCTGACAATCCACATCAATCAAAATCCATCTTTCAATAGACATCTATTTTTATCCATCTATCTACATCTTTACATCCATCCAAATCCATCCATTCATCCACATCCATCCACACCTAACCCTCAATCTACATCGAACCGTTGCTCAACAATTATTCCATCCATCCACATCCAACAATTCACAAACTTTTATCTATATCTAATCATTCATCCACATTTATCCATCTATCAAAATTCATCCATCTGTCTACATCCATTTATTGTATCAAATCCATCCTCCCATTT
Organism: Biomphalaria pfeifferi; assembly: GCA_030265305.1. NCBI lineage: Eukaryota > Metazoa > Mollusca > Gastropoda > Planorbidae > Biomphalaria > Biomphalaria pfeifferi. Next base: position 153,319 of record JASAOG010000259.1, read on the forward strand.
ACCAATCCATTTATTCATCTTTGTATTTCACATCTATCCATCTACATCCATCCATCGATTGACATCTATCCATTTGCCTCTACCTATCTATCCACATCCATCTATCAATCCATCGACATACATCCATCATTATTTATCGATCCATCAGTCAACATACTTCAATTCATCCGCATGCATCCATCTATCCACAGACATACATCCTTATCCATCCTTCTTATTTGACCCAACCACACCACCAAATTCATCCATTTATTCATATCCATTCATTTTTATTTATCCACATTCATCAATCTATTTATACATTTTATAATCTTTAAATCCAGCAACAATATGCATTTATTTATTTACAACGATTTATCCACATCGACTAACCCATCCATATATTTTTACTTATCCAACTATCAACATCCATCCATCCACCTATCTATCTATCTATTAATACATCTATCCAGATTTATCCACTTATGTTCATATCCATTAATATTGTTACGAATCTTACTATCCAGGCTCTCTGCAAACTGCACCATACACCACCAATGTAAAGAACTTGACAACTCAGGGCTCCAAAGTAACGTAACACTTTAATAGTTGAATAAATAACAGCCAATGCTGTACAGTTGGCAACACGTACACTGTACAAATATCTCTCCGATAACACCATTCCGCCGTATTAACTCTTACACTGGCCTCTCCGTCTCGTTCCGGGCTTGCATTGGGTTCAACAGTTCAGGACTGACTTCACACACTAGGCTCGTTGTGTCGGACTCGATCACAGACCAAGATCAAGACGCCAGTCGTCTCAACTGTACTTGACAGTACTCCGCACTGAACCGTCGTAATGCTCCGTACAGAACCACAACGCTGAACTGTTCTGTAGTCGACCTGACTGTAGTGGACCTTCTGTCGTGAACCTCCTTTCTGAACCGTCTTGACTGCAACACCTCCGCTCTTATATAGGGTCCCTACTGGCCTTCTCGAACCGGGCAGAACGTCTCTCGACCATTCTGGGTGGTCATATGACTACATCCCTCGTGACGCTCCTGAGCTGTATTCACGAAGCCGATCGTACTCAAACCTTCATATTGACACTCGTGTCGGCTGACCATCGTAACTCGTCTAGCGCTGGCCTGGGGCGATTTGCGTCGGCTGACTACACTCACACCACTACCCCCATCTGTGCCACCACCAGGTTTATAACAATATACATCTACCCATCCATTCACATTCAATGATATACAGCTATCCGAAATCCACTAAACTGTTCACGTGATCCATCCATCCATCCAGATCCATCCATCATAATCCTTTTCTTCTTCCCCGTTGTCATTGTTATTTTTTAGCGTTAATTAAGATGACTACTTAAATACCGGTATACGAGATTAATTGCGCAGTGGTTTCCGAATCAGGTAGCTGTCATTAATTATAATCTATATCCATACATATATTTTCGTCCATCCAACATTTATTCATCCATCAATACATGCACATCTATACAACCTCCAATTTATCCACACATCCATCAACATCCGACTCCATTTTAATGTAGCAAAAGGACAATGGATCTAGAATTTCTAGATTTATCTTTTCAATGGCACTAGGATATTTTTTCGACATTGTTTCAAAGTACCATTACTTGCTCTCTCTCTCTCTCTCTCTCAAAAAAAACAAACAAAAAAAAAACCTCTAGATCTATCAGATCTATCTCAATAATGTTATAAGGGTTTTTTAATTTTTTTATTTAGTCCACTTCTAAAAGAAAGTGAAAATGACATAAGTCATATTAATACTAGGGAAAAATAACAATATTGCTTTTCTAATTAGACTGTAACCTTTTGGGAAATACGAAATAGAATATTACAACAGTTTAATGGAAAGCTTGCGTTTTTTTTTCGCGAATAGCGGTCAGCAGGTTACAAATCTGTGAAAAGCCATTCTTTGTGAGCTTCTAGGAGGTAAAAGGAAAAAGTGTTCGAAATTTCCAGCAATTACCTGAAACTGTCAAAGAGAATTCATGATCATTGGGTCGTATATATATTTATTTTCAGATCAATTTTGTTCAGCTTTCTCCTATCACTTGTCTGGATCAGTTGTAAAAGTGGGAGGGAAGAAGGGTGTAGGTTGTGAATGTTTACATGATCTTTTTTTTTAATGCTTAACAAATGTTCACTCGGTTCAACAGATCCCTAAAGGAACTAGTTCAACTTTTATACCACTACATCTGTTCAAGATACCAAACAAAATAATTAATTACCAATAGTTAAGTTACTAATTGTTTTTTGTTTTGTTTATTGATACTTGTGTTGTCAGTTAAAAGAAATAGTGGTGCAAAATTACAGCTTATTCCGAGAAAGGGTGTGGCAGAAATAACATACACAAACGTTTTACCAGAAAGACAGAGTGAGTGGATATAATCTTTGTAAATAAAATCGCGAAATTACACACCAAAAACTGTAATTCAACATAAAATGTATTTTGGCTATTTAAAATTGCCTTTAAAATACAGATTTGGAAAAACATGACTACAGTAGTCATTTTAACCAATAAGGATGTATTTGAACAATGTAAGTATAGGGTACAGAATAACTGGAGAAAATATAATTTTTCGTATGAGCACTTCAAGAAAATAATTTAGATTATATTTTACAAGTATAAACTGGTCGTAACCAAAAGTATTAGTTAAATAGGCTACAATGCTAAATACTAGTGTATTTATATTAGCTGACTAAATTGATAAATTTATGAAATAAAAAAAACTCATTTGGAGAATAATTCATAATTACCCGAAAAACAGAATGAAAATTATAGTGTATTTAGCATTTATTGCTATTATTTCATATTTAGTACAAAGTGTGGAATCCGTGAATCATCAAGAAAAGCAAGATTTCGCACACAAAAAAAGATATCTGGAAAATGTAAGTATCACAAAAATATCGCTTGGTTTAAAATCATTAAAGGCACTAAATAACTTAAAACAGTCATCAAATGCTGCCCTTTTTTAGAATCACATAAGAGTCTGTTACTTGAATCCAGAGATAAATGCAATCAGGAGGGGAAGTGGGAAACCCTTTTTGTGGAGAAATAAAACTATTTGTGAAAATAATGAGTTTAAAACAATAAAATAGACACTTTTTTTTCGGTATGTGTTTGTGTGTGTGTGTGTTGGGTAGGAGGTTGTGGGATGACGTATATTGTGGAAAAATCACACAATTTGTGAAAAATAAAAATAGTGACATTTATAAGTTTTATTTGACATTTATATATTTTTCTGCCCACACTTTCTTTATATTTCCACCGTTCAAAAAAAAAGTTGGTTAATGATGAAGTGTTTTAATTATCACGTCTTTCCATTTGCCAAAAAAAACCATCATTTAATTTACAATATTTATTTTACTTTGACATCATTAAACCTCAAAAGTTCTCTTTTTTTTGTGTGTTTTTTTTTTAAATTAAGCTTATAGTTCTATAAGAAAATGACATTTAATGTATTGACCACAATTACTTTTTTTTTCATAATTACTAAATATGAAAAAAAAGTTTATATTTTGTGTCAATTATTTTTTCGAGGGCGATTCCTCTAATTTATCCTTCTCTGAATCTGTGTAGTGCAGAGTGCTGAAGGTGGTGATAATTTGTTAAAGAGACAGAATGTATATTGTATTTATCTTTTTTAAATACATACATTCTGTTGACTTTATTGCTTAGCAAAAAGGGACAGCTAGGATACGTTTTGCTGAACCGGACGGTTATTTTTTATGACTATCGCGTCAAATAGATACTCTTAAGCTACGTCCCTATAGTTTCCGTCACAATACGTATTGTCCTATGCCCCATTTATTCGAACGATATCAACATTTTTTTTTACTGTAATGCAGAGGTGGTAAAATTACGATCTGCGAACTACTTTCCAGAGCGTTTCATGCGGTCCGCGCCACGAAAACCAACGAAAATAACATGCATCCATTGATTACATCTATAAAAATGCATACATATCTATATCTATATCTATCTATCTCTCTATCTATCTATCTTTATATATATATATATATACGGCTTGTCTTTGAGTACAAAATTTATTGAGGAATGCAGTATTTTCCGTGGCTACGTAGCCCCAGCTGTGACCTACATATTTAGCCACATCAAGGGCAAGCATAACCATTTTCCGCGGTTGTCAATTAAGATTTCTTTTTCGACGTCTACGTTTGTCCTCGGCAGCCGATATTTTTTGCTCTCAAATGTGTATCCCGCGGCCTTTGTGAGTGATCTCCTGCTGTACATGCCGCGCAGCATTAGGCCAGATCCGACCATATCTGACAACGGAGTCAACAAAAAAGTTAGTTGTGACATTCATACTCTCTCGCCTTGACTACTGCAACGCCGTGCTATCAGGAATACCCGATGACAAAATAGCCAAGCTGCAACGTATACAGAACAACGCCGCTCGAATAGTCCTTAGAAAAACAAGACGAGATTCTGCTACAACGCTCTTGCGCACGCTCCATTGGCTTTCCGTGAAAGCGAGAATCGATTACAAGGTTGCTACACTTTGTCATCAGTGTATATATAACAATGAGATGACATGTACCTTAGCGAACTGATTACTCCGTATGTCCTTCAGTAAGCCCTGCGCCCAATGAACTCTTCCAGTGGTGCTACGTTTCTCTCTCAAAAGCTACGGTCTGCGTGTTTTTCCATTGCACGGACCAAAGGTTTGGTACTCATTCCCCATTGATCTCAGACAGACAACATGCTACTCAACTTTCAAGAACATTATGACCTGTCATGTTAGCTCTTGTGTTTGTGTTTGAAATGTTATAACAGCGCCTTAAGCCTACATTTTGTTTGTTAACAGCACTTTATAAATACAATTTATACATATAAATTGCTTTTTTTTACGGTACGCACTGGTACGGCGTAGCGGCACCTTTTTAAATGTGAGGAAAAATTATTACTTTTTTTGAATTTTAACGTTTATTATTAATTTATTATTATTGTGACGAGATGTTAATTAGTTAATAATTGGCTTGTTTATTTAAGTCTAGGGGAAATTTTATTAATTTTAGCCCGCTCACAAATACAAGATCTTGGACAGGCACACCGCAATTAACAGTAAGAACAGACCAATTTTTATACGTTAATAAATAAAAATAATTTAATAAATGAAAGTTTACAAAAGATAAATAATGAATGTTGAGAAGAATGTTGCTATGTCTGGCTACTTATTTTCTTAGCTGCTAGCCCGTGAGTCGTCTTCTGGCGGTCGAAGGACTGGCACTAAGAAGGATGAGTCTTTCGGCTCTGTCTTAGGACGTCGGCTCGGGATATTCTCTATACTGTAGGCAAGCTGGCTCTAGGGTGAGGCCGCTGCTTGTTTAGCAGTAGAGAGGGTTGGTGCTGCAGACTAAGTTGTAGTGGGTCGATCTCTAGCTCGTAGAGAGCCGTGCTAACTCAACACCAGTTTAACTTCTGCAGCGAAGGTTGCTCTAATCAGTCGGCAATAGGCACTAGCTATTGGGCAGTGGACAGTTTGGTGCCGGGTACTGGGCAGATGATACTGGGCAGTATAAGGCACAGGGCAATATTTTAAGGCCAAGGACAGGGCAATGCCTTCTTGCTACCAGGTATGTAATTGGGGGGGGGGGGGTATCTGGTGTGGTCTGCTCCGGTTACAACTTTCTATGGAGATCTGGTAGTTATAGCTATCGGGTGTAGCAACCGTGTGTAGCAACAAGGCTGGAGATAAGACAGACAATTAGGAACCTCGTAAAGGCATTTAGCACGGATTCCCAAATGCCTTGCAATCATTCAGATGCAGGCATTGGTATCAATCCCAATAAGGCATTTAAGACAATCATGTATAAAATCTAAAATCACGCATATCACTCAATAACAAAAAAGATACAAGTAAGATAACCACAATAAATGTGATATCATACAATGTAGGATGATACTAGTCAAGATTCATCCATTAAATTTGATTTCGACGATAAGTAATCAGTTATAGTAAAATGGGGAATGAGCATATTATATACAAAGGATAAGATGAAAATAAAATACTAGGGCTCGAGATAATACGATCAGGGTTTGATATAATTAATCAAAATTAAACTCATCCAAGGAACTATAATTTCACAAGTGTGTGAGACATAATATTATGTATGAGAGATATACAATATGAATGTAAAATAATTATATTCCCATGCGCTCTGTAAGTTAAGAGCACTGTGATCTAAGTTCTTGGACAGTACTTGGATTTACGAAAGGTTATTGTTGACATCAATCACTAAGATACAGGAATGGATGAAACATAACAAATCCAATTCAATAACTATGGTTTAAATGTAGACAACCATAGCGGCATTAGAAATACTATATGAAGACATAGCATCGACATAAAATAGTACAATGTACATGCATAATAAAGTCATAATGTAATGACGGGGAACGTGGTTGTGTACTAATGTGTACTCACACATTCTTATAAGATGAAATAAGTATAGTAAAATGTACACACTTACCCGTTTGTCATTATGAAACCTCATTAATAAATTTCCTTACAGAGGAGACTGTATGAATCTTAGCGGGCCTAACTTAGAATGCTTTAAACATGGTTGGGGCATTTCGTTTAACGGGTGGGGAAGATAGCTAGGTGATTTTCTCACATGTATCTATGTACTGGACATGTCAGGCGTCATGTCCGATTTATGGCCTGTACCGTGAGAGTAGGGACTAAGGCGAATATGTATCTATCCAGCCCGAGTGCAACGCTATTCTGAGAGCGGTGAAATAGGTGTGAAAAGTTATTAGGCCGCTGCGTGTAGCGCTGGTGCAGCTACTATTGTGTGCTGGTCACCTGTACAGCGGTCAAAAATTAAAAGTTAGCCCTAGAGAGGCTAGTTAATGTTTTACGTCGAGAGTTGTCCCGTGAGAAACAATGCGAGGAGAGACAAATTCTATCAGAATTTAGTTAAGGGTGGACAGGAAAAGAATTGTTTTAAGAACCTATTCTAGGGCCCAAAAAACGTCTTCCTAAAGAATGAAGGGTCAGAATGTAATAAAGATTATGTACACACACGCACACATACATACACATAAATATATTTTTTCGCGGGTGGGGGGGTGGGCGGAGAGAAAAAACACACACCCACATCCGAAAAAAAAATCCTGGATACGCTTATGATATATATATATATATATATGGGTGATTTTGTCACAATTGTGTGTGTGGCGCAAATTACACAGTCCAGCGCTAGAATAGCTGTCAACCTAGATGAGTGGCGACGGTCAACGGCGATGAGTGTCGACACATCGAAGTTTCGGGAAGGATTTATATTGTGTACAGCTTTCAGGCCAGTTACGTCTGATATAGTCATGTGCACAACCAGAATGGTCGAGCAACGTTCCGTCAGTTACTACAAGGCATTTGGGGATACTGTATAAAGAGCGAATGTGTCGGCGGTTAAGACGGCTTGGTTCAGTTCAGTGCGGTTCAGTGAAGTGGTTCAGTGGTACGGCGCATTACGACGGTTCGGTGCAGATTAGAGTCAAGACTCTAGTATAGTTATTTATATTTTTTTTTTCTTCTTGTAGTTCGATAATTCTCATAGCAGTCACTACAGAAAAAAAGCAGCGTTTCGGTAGTCATGAAAATATTGGTGGAAAATAACACATTATATTACTAACTGATATTGTTGAGTAAGGTAATGTACGAATGTTAATCTTATACTCTTAAACGAGCCATTCTAGTATATATACACATCTCCTAACCCGAAATGAAATCCCCCCTCCCCTGCGGGCTAGGGGTAGAGTTTTGTGAATGATTTTTTGCTTTAATTTAGTTTATTTTAGATGAGATTTTATGTTAAACCCTCACTTGCCCCAGCGCAGCCAAAGCTAAGACCCCTTACTATAAAAACAAATAATACACACGACAGTCACCTAATTCCACGAGCGTAGCAAGGGGGTTTGAAGTTTAATATCCCCTCCAAAAATTTTTTACGACAAAACTCACTATTCAATATAAGACTGAAGCATACAACAGTCACTAGATTCTTTGAGCGTAGCCAAGAGGGCTTTGTGTTTAAAACCACTCCATAGGACTTTAATCCCTGACCACATGGTTTTGAGTTTAAAACCCTCTCCAGCGGGGTTTGAAGCTAAAAACCACCTCTTCAAATTAAAATTAAAGCAAATTACACACATAAATTCTATGAGTGTAGCCAACGCGGGGTTTGACTTTACGCACCCCCCCCCCCCTAGCGCCAGGGCTCTCAGTTTAAAACCTCCTGCAGGTGGTTTTGAGTTTATCCCCCCCCCCCCAAGATAGTTTTGTGATTAACCCCCCCCCCCTCGTCTAAAGCAAACATCAGTCACCAAATTCTACGAGCATAGCTAGAGAGAATTTGAGTTTGTTTAAAAAAAAAACCTTCAGAAATTTTCTAGTTTAAATTCAAAAAAAAAAGAAGAAAATTTTTGAACTGAACTTTTTAATATCAGGATAATGAACACTAGATACCTCAGAATATGCATTTTTTTTGCTTTAAATACCGGAAATGGGGTTCCACGACAATTCGTTCACTGACGTTTCGTTCACCGACATATCGTTCACGACACGGACATATTGTTCATTTATTTACATTAAAACTTTTGTAGCTATTATTTCCAAAAACAAAAAAATTCTAGAGATCAGGTCTGTTAACATTGAAAATATCTACTAGACACTAGTATAGTACATTCCATCAAGTTTAAAAGGAGTTCTATTTTATTTTAAGTTTAGTTAACTTGTTTCTATATCTGACCACCCATTGGTAGACTAATTTGATTGCTTGGACTTCAATAAAAAATGTATTGAAACAATTTTATTTTTTTGTATTGCAATAAATTTATAATTTTTTGATAGGGAACCAAAATATTTCCTAATGTTTTATATGTAATTAGTTTTTTTTCTTAGATGTCTTAATTGATACGTATTAACCGTAGATCTGTATCTAGTATGTGACGTTTAGAGTTGAACATTGAAACCATATATTGTACCCAATCTAGTACCATTGTTAAAAATCTAAATTATCTCTCATAAAAACACTGACAGGATTGTGGAAAAAATACTAGTGTGTCAGTGTGTATATTTTTTTTTGTTTATAAGATGTCAATAAAATAGGTATGTTAATTAAACATCTGGACCGCTATTAAGAAGATTAGTAAATATGGGTAGGGCGAACAAGACTACATGACAGACATGAGTGTAAAAGAAGGCCTACATGTTGAAAGTAAAAATGTTACCTATAGTAAAGTGAGAGCCCATTTAAATGTTTCAGCTTGCTTGTAAGATCTCTTTTTTCTTTTAAGTGTAGATTTTATCACGTACTGTCCTCATTAACAAAATATTAACAACAAACAAACAAAAATTAACAAATAATTTCGAATTAGGCCCGATCTCTAGCAATCTTTTGTTTTTGGAAATATTCAGTGTCCTTGATCCCATAGCGGGGGAGGGAAGACAAAATTCCCCCCCCCCTTCAAAAAAAAAACTTGCTAGCTTGTAAGATCTCTTTTTTTTTCTTTTAACCCTTAAAGGGTACCCATGCGAAAAAATAACACTAATGGTACCCTGGGGTACCTCAGTACCCCGCTAAAAATACATAATTAAAACAAGTAAAACGACTTTAATTTTTTTACTTTAACGTCACTATCGCCTCAACAGAATTCCAGGTAATACATGTACCACAAAAGTCATAATGTTTTTACATGACCGAATGTAGTTTACTTACTGTATGCGTCAGCCATCTGCACAGCCTGGACAGATCGTATGTTGATGGCTGGCACATATAAATTTGTCACAGCGGCAACACTTTGTTTTACTTTTGCGATCCTTAGATCGATCGCAGAATGAGCACCTGCCGACTCTTCCTGCTCGTCCACCTGCCTGGCGTGCCTGAGCCCTCTCAGCTGGTTCAATCTTGAGTACACCGTTGATGAGCGAGCGCAGGTTCTTTGAAAGTTTTGGATATCTGAGACGGGCTTCCATCTGAGGTTTGATAAGAGCCTTAGCCAACGTCTTGAGGTAGGTATGTCTGTCTGGTACTGCTTCTTTGTCATCTGCATGTGAGCCTTTTAGCAGTATCATAAAATTGATACCAACAGCATTGAGAAGGCCGTAGAATACAGTTAGTGGCCAACGCCGCGTACGTCTGGATACAGAGTAGCGATGGCATAATTGATCAAACGTATCAACACCACATTTTGTTTCATTATAGAACTGAACCATATCTGGTAGTCTCACTGTCTCTGTCGTGTCACCCCGTCGGTGCATTGTCGATAGCAACATGACAATCTTTTTAGGTTTAGGAGGACAGTATAATAGAAGAGTAAGAACACCACTGAATGCAAACATTTCTGAGTTCTTTTCTCTACCACGAAGTTCCACAAAGGAAGGAGGGATTTCAACTTTGTTTTTCTTCATGGTTCCTACTATAGTCACTGCATGATCATCATACAACTTTCGAGCTGTATTGATAGATGTAAACCAGTTGTCGAAGGTACAGTTTCGGTTCGTTCCGTGAATGGGTGTGGTCATTTGAACAGAATAGTATTCTGTAGCTGAAACACCAGCTGGTGTAGATCCTTTGCCTGTATACACTTCAGCATTACACATGTAATAGTTCTTCGAATCACACATCATCATGATCTTGATTCCATACTTATCAGGTTTTGATGGTATATACATCTTGAAAGGACAGCGTCCTCTGAAAGCTAGCAATAGTTCATCGACTGTGCAGTATTCTGATGGTGTATACAACTGCTGACTAGTGTTCACAATTTTATCAAATAGCTCTCGAATGGGTGCTAGTCGATCGCGTTCTCTTTTTTCTTGCCTTGTACCTTTGTCATCAAAGCGGATACAATTTGTCAAAAACGTGAATCTTTTCTGTGGCATAGTGGCTCGAAAGTATGCAACTCCACAGTCTTTGTCAAACAGTTCATAAGTGGTTACACCATTCATATTCAGGACACCTGCTAGGTAGTACAAGCCTAATAGTGCTTTGAGTTCAACAATGTCCACATTACGGGTAAAGGATGGACGAACTTCTTCCTCAGCATCATCGTCATCATCATCACTATCCGGCTGCCTGTCATTTGCATACTGCACTACTATTTCAGCATTTGTGTGTGTCACAATGTCATTCAGTAAATCATCAGTGAAGAACAAAGACCATGCCAATATTCTTGATGAAATGTCCCTTGCTTCACCCTTATTGCCAGGTTGACCAGTCACCTTGTTTCCCTGTGGTATGCGCGTGTCCTAAGCGGTACAGAACCACTCCACTTGTACTTGTTTTTCCCAGCTAGATTTACTGGCACTTTCAAGACTTGTAACAAATCAATATCATTTTCACCTTCAGGTTCTGTATCTGAATCTTCAGCTTGCCCTTCAGGTTCTGTATCTGAATCTTCAGCTTGCCATTCAGGTTCTGTATCTGAATCTTCAGCTTGCCCTTCAGTTTCACCAATGTTCTGAGTACTGGGACCGACACCAGTAGCAAGTAAAAGATCTGTGGCTGCATCACTTACTGTGTCCTCATCAGCCGAACAAATGTCCTGTATAACCTCGTCCTCTGTTTCACTTCCCTCATCACCGTCATCATCATCTGATGGTTCATCAATTATTGCACGTAAAACATCAATAGCTTGAAAGCGACGACGCTTAGTGTCAATACTAGTACTTCGACGTTGCATTATGAAATCATTGAATCAGTCCACTAAAAACACAAAAAAATATTGTGCAATATGTGCCAAACTTAGATTGTGTGTAGTTTTAGGGTTGGAATTAGAGCATTCAGAAAATATATAGCGTAACTATAAATTTTCTTGGAGACGACCCGGATATTCTACCGAATTATTTTTAAAAAAAGAAAATAACTGGAAAAAATATCAAGCAAAAAACATATAGTATTAATGGTACCCTGGGGTACTGGAGTACCCCATGACCCCTCCCCTGCTAAAACCGAAAACGGAAAAAAATCGACACTATCAGCCATGTAAACACAGCATAATGACAGGAAGGTAAACAAACGATGACGTACTTCCGGTTAAAAGCGGCTGAGAATTTGAAATTTATTTTTTGTCTGGGGTGCTCCAGTACCCCAGGGTACCCTTTAAGGGTTAAGTATAAATTTTATCACATACTGTCCTCATTAACCAAATATTTACAACAACAACAACAACGAAATTAAATCAACTCGGATTTGACCTGATCTCTAGAAATGTTTTTGTTTTGGAAATAATAGCTACAAATGTTTTAAAGTAAATAAATTAAACACGCGACGAGAATATATAATATTAACAATAATTATGTTACTATCCAGTGAACAATTTGTCTTTGCCGTAAACAATTTGTCGGTGAACGAAATGTCAGTGAACGAATAGTCGTGGAACCATATATTGTCAGGGTTTTACTTGAATGAGTGTTCTTGTACTGTTAAAATTACCTCTTCTGGTATTGCTGGTATATCTGCGGCACTAATTAAATGCTCTACTTCACGCCCAATTTGTTGTGCATATGTGCATCTCTAGGTCTACTGAGTAATATTATCACAACATGCAGAAAGATGACTAGACTCCAGTCCTCCCCCCCCCCCCCACCCGAAATGAAATCCCCCCACCTAATGGTGGGGGTTCGAAATTTAGTGACTGATGTTTTGCTTTGATTTTGTTTATTTTAGGTGATATTTTAATACTAAGCCATCACTACACCCAGAACAGCCAAGAGGGTTTTAAGTTTAAATCCCCCTCCAGTGGGGTATGAAGCTAAACAATACCTCTTCAATATAAAAAAAAGCAAATTACGCACTCTAGAACCTATGAGCTTAGCCGAAGGGGTTTAAATTTCAACCCTCCCCCCGGTCAGCGGGGTTTGAAGTGAAAAAATTCCTCTTCAATATACAAAAAAATAAAAAAAAGCAAATTACGCACTCTAAAATCTGTGAGCGAAGCCAAAAGAGTTTTAAGTTCCCCCCCCCCCCCCCCCCCCCCCGAGCCAGCGGGGTTTGAAGCGAAAAAATACCTCTTCAATATAAAAAAAGCAAGTTAAGCACTCAGAATGCTATGAGCGTAGCCAAAGTGTGTTTTGATTTTAAACCCCCCTTCAGAGGGTTTGATGCTAAAAATACTTCTTCAATATAAAAACAAAAGCAAATTAGACACTAAAATTCTTTGAGCGTAACATTTCTTTTAAGGTTTAAATCCATCCAGATGGTTAGGAATAGGGTTGAAGACTATTCACAACTGGCTGGGATAGGGTCCGCCTTGAATATCGACTTAGATTCCTACAAGTAGGAGAAAAAAATAGTGGATCTAATGTTAATATTTGATCAGTAGACCTCTCTATTCATATGTGAATAATTAGGTTTATATGGCTTATTTTCAGATGGTATATAGATCTATAGGTCTAGGAACTTTTATGTAGATTATTTTTAAAAAAATTGTTTTAAAACTAATATATATTATATATTCCATTTAGATCACAGACTTCTAAAGCCTGGTGCTGTGCAGACCAAGTTTTCTTTTTCCAAAAGTACACCAAGCCGAAAAAAGGCCAACTATGAATTGAGGTCAATGTTTGGAAATATCTTCAGTAATTATGTTTTACATTTTTTTATCTCAATAGTAAATATTTTTATGATGATCATGTTTGACTGTACACTTAAATATATTTTGTTTCCTTTTAGACAACCTCTTTTACCCCAAGATACTACCATTGTGGAGAAGACTAGAGATGTCACTATGCAAACTGATGAAGACTTTATTACAGATCTTCTAAATACTTTGGAACCAGGCAATGCTAGCCTTCTGGAAGAAGTTGCTCAGTTAAAATTGTGTTATGACTCTTTGAAACTAAAAGGAGATAAAGCCTTTAAAAGTTACACTGGCTTCACATGCATACAGTTTTATACTATATTTAACTTTTTTTGTCTAAGTAGCTGTTTAGAAGACAAATTATTGTTAGATTCTCAAAATCAGCTACTGGTCACAATGATCAAGCTTAGACATGGCTTGACGAACAATGTACTTCCTATTTTAATAAATGTGAGTCAACTATTTCTAGGATTTTTACTAGATGTATTCAGGTATTGTGTGTGAAATGTCGAAGTGTCAACATATGACCTAGTACTAAACAGGTCAAGGCTTTCATGCCTTATACTTTTGTTATCCATTCCTCAGCATGTCATGTTATTATAGATACTTGTATTTTATACAGCAGCCTAAAAATCCCAAGCAACAGCAAAGCAGCTTTAGTACATATAAAATCACAATACTCTGAAGGCACTAATTGGCATTACACCTAGTGGGGGGATTTCATTTATTTCTGATCTATATAATGGCACTATATCAGACAAAGAAATCACTTTAAGAAGTGGACTGATAGAGAAGTTGGAGCCTGGAGAGTGTGTCCTGGCAGACAGAGGCTTCACTGTTTTAAAAGATAATTTTGAAGCCAAAGGTATAACGCTCTTGACTCCCCACTTTAAAAAAATAAATCTCAATTTGAGGTTACAGAAAGAGGAGAAAACAAGAAGGTTTCTTGTCACAGATGTCATGTAGAAAGAGCTATAAGCAGAATTAAAAATTTTAAAATATTGGCTGTGTAAATCCCATACGCTCTATTACATATCATTGATGAGATTCACTGTTATTTGCTTTTGGTTAACTTCCTAGACCCTTTAATAAATATAGCTTAATCGAATCTTCTTCTAGTCAGCTTTATTGCTGCAGTGACCAAGAATTGAAAATAATATTACTTTGCCTTATAAATATAATGTTTACTCGTGACTTGATTTTGCATTTTTATGACTAATGAATTTTAGCAACATTTAAATTTAAAATTGATGTGTATATGATTTAATAATATAAACTTTTTTATTATGTACTTCTACAGATCAGTGCCCAAAAATATTAAATATTACTTCTTATTAATATAGTTTTCCCCTTACAATGTTGTTACTTTGGTTTATTATGACTTATCAATTTTTTATCTGGCAACTTGAAATTTAAAATTGGTGTGCATATTTTATTAATATAAGCTTGTTTATTTCATGTTTAAAATTTGTATATTATGTATATATTTTTAGTAATAATATCAGCTTCTTTGTGTACAATATACTTTTTCATATCATTCAATAAAAAAATACACTTGTAGAGAAACAAAGATTTTATTTTGCTATAACATTGTATCATATCTATTTAAATGAATCGCAAAAATCACAAAGCTGAAAAAAAATATAGATGCATGTATTTTGGTACAATAATAGTTGAGGGTAGATTTAAGGAAATAACTTTAAACCAAATTGACTACTGATTCAATGAACTGAACAAGGCATCAAACATCTAGACATTCATAAAACAATAAATGAGACAAGGCATTTTTACTCAATGCTTGATTTAAATGCTCGAGACATAGGTGTCAAAAAGTCACAAAGCTAAAAAAAAAAAATTATTAAAATTAATACTATATACAGTATTTTAATAATAGTTGGTTGGGTTTTAGATGATTATTAACCAAGTTGGCTCCTGTTTCAATTAATTGAACAAGGCATAAAACATCTAGATTTCCCTTGAAACAAGTTCTGGAAGATAATATTGAAAGTAAAATTTAAATAAAAGAGACAAGGCATTTTTACAAAATGCTTGATCAATATGAATGACTGTTTGAAATCATAAAACAAAGCAAATAAACATATATCTAAATTTGTACAGAACAGTTGCATCTGTATCTGGGTGTAATAACTATGGGTTGTTTTAAGCACAAAGTTGCCTTTGTCTTTAGAAAATTCAAGACAAAAATCTTTCCTTTTATCAGATAACTGAATAAGACTTTGTCTGGAAGGATTGTATATACATTTGATCTCTACAATCAATGGATTGTCAGGGTGGTAAAGCAGCCCATCAGGAAAAGCTCCAATAAAAGGAAAGAGTGAGTGAACAACTAGTCCAGTGTTGCATAATATATGTTTGGAGAATTTATTTCTCAAAATATTTTTGACCATGGGTTCCCTTAGTTTACCCAATCTCCCAGGCAAAACAGCACTAAAATCTTTTCTACTATTTGCCAGTAAAGAAGCAGCGAAATCCACAAAATTATCCTGCGCCTTTAGAAATGTATGGACATTTGATGCTGTTAGTCGATAAATTCTTTCTCTGCGCCACTGCTCACAATTTTGCAGCATTGTCTCTCTCTCTCTAAATACACAAGTTCGTCTAGATTTTTTCTCACTTTTTCATAATAAAAAACAATTTGAAAAAGAGGAGGTTCAGCTGGTAGGTCTTTGCCAATGTCTGATAAGACAAAAGCTGGCAAAAGTATAGTTCTGTCATAGAAAATAATAATGTCAGAGGTTAATTTTTTAGGATCGGCTTGCAGAACTGAAAATATAGGAGTGTTCTGAGGTAAGGCAGCCAAAGCAGACATTGAAACATTGGATATCATCTAAAAACTGAGATTGGAAAAAGGCCGCGCTCTTAAATGTATATATTAAAACAATAATTGTAGATATAATTATTGTGTAAATGTTTATAAAAATACTGAAGTAAAAATGCACTAAAATACATAATTGTTAACAAAGAAATGGTTTCCACGTCGTACTGTTACTGTGACGTTTTCTACTATATTAAAATCGAAATTATTTATTCCAAACTATGGACATATTAAACAAAAAAAAGATCAAAACTGCCGCACATTTAATTCTAAAACTTGTAACAATTCTAGAAAATTGAAATTTAAAACAAACAGCAAACATTCTTTCAACATATAACATTGTGATAAAATATGTGCTTGTATATAAGAACAAAAGTTTTTGAAGATAATAAGAATTTAATGTTACAAAACAATATTTGTTGAAATAAAACACAATATTAGGAATATGATAATAAACAGTTAATATTGAAAACATTAAATCAGAAATGGATTAAAAAAATACAAAATTAAATTAGTTGTGTCTTTCATGCCATGCTTGGATAAAACGATTACATTCAGGATATTTCCAATCACACCAAAGAATCCTAACAAAATACAGAAAATTAGTCTACACATATGTTGCCACAAGTCAGATAATTATTAATTAATCCATTAACGATAAGATTTTCATTAAAAAATAGGTATGGTCAGGGTGTTCTATGCCTCACGTTTTATACGACCCTATATCTGGAAACCCTATTAAGAAACCTTAGGATAGACAAAGATAGTGTATGTATACAAATTCTTTTCTTAGCCACCTCCCAATTTCTTACAAAACATATAGAAAATCATTAGACCAAGCGAAAAAAATATAGTTAAAAGAATAACAAAGCTTACATTAAATGTAGCTATATCGATTAATTAGGATCAGTCCGGCAATTAAATTTGCAATATATCTAGACAATAATAAATCTGTGCGATTATAATTTTTTTTACCTTTGCTTTTTTTAAATGCTTTTCTATGATATCACTTGTCTGGACCAGTTGGAAAGGGGGGGGGGGGGGAATGAGCGATCTGAATTCGAACTCAAGGGCTAAGACCACCTCAGCCTACTCAAGCGAATACGGTAACGACTGTACTTGAGAACTGCTTATGAAAATAGGTCTTATAATCTAGTTATTTATAAACATTTCTCTCTACAAACAATAAAGGGGACTAATTCAACTTATACCACCTTATCAGTAAATTATTGTTTTTCCTTATTCGAGATACCAAACAAATTAATTAATTAATTAACTAATTTCCATATTGAATGATACCCCGAAATGACAATTTTGTCTGTTTTAAGGAGATTTGCATCAGTTTTCAATGGATTCTAATAATTTCAAGACATGACTCTTCTTATATTTTATAATCTCAGGAGAAATCCAGGAAAGGTTTTAATTTATTCATTTACACCTAGAATATGCATCGCGTGTGGTCTATGAAAGTGCGGGGCCTACTGCAGTGGCCTAAGACTGGCCCTGCAAACTTGTTTGATCAGCACGTGGATGAGAGAGTTATGTTTTTGTTATTAGTCACAAGGGATGCAACTATTGTCATGCTTCCTTTCCGTAATCTGAAAGTTGGGTCCCTTTGTATTTTTTTTTGTTACGCAGGGGCTAGTACCGTAGAAATTTTTGTTTCTTTAGGAGTCTTGAGTTGTCATACTTTGATGTGTTCTTGCTGCACTGTCTGTATATAATTTGATTTACAATTGATTATTTAAAAGCAATTCTTCTTTTTCATATAATTTATTCTTCCTTTCTTCTATTCTTCCTTTCTCTATTAATATGTCGTACTATTTCCGTACACTTTTTAAAACTGTAGAGGCGCGTTTCTAGGTTTGGTATCTTAATTTGTACTCTCCTTCTGTATCAAGCATCGAATTGTATTCTTGAAAAAAAGAAAACAACGAACATACTTTTGTTGTCCTTATGTCTGTTTAGTGTACAAGTACCTCGTACATTAGCCAGGTCAACGTAACCTTATGTCTGTTTAGTGTTCAAGTACCTCGTACATTAGCCAGGACAACGTAACCTTATGTCTGTTTAGTGTTCAAGTACCTCGTACATTAGCCAGGACAACGTAACCTTATGTCTGTTTAGTGTTCAAGTACCTCGTGCATTAGCCAGGACAACGTAACCTTATGTCTGTTTAGTGTTCAAGTACCTCGTACATTAGCCAGGACAACGTAACCTTATGTCTGTTTAGTGTTCAAGTACCTCGTACATTAGCCAGGACAACGTAACCTTAACATTACGAAAAAATTGATCAAGTTTTGTGATGTTTGTTGTACTGTCAGAATAATCGAAAAATTTTGGCTCGTTTTCACATTTGTATTTGTGGAGACATGAACGTATTTGGTCTGGAACTAGCTTGGTTCGGAGCACATGCTCTCGTGGGATTACATTGTACTTGGATAGAACGTTAACAAAGGCTTAGAAATGACATAGATTTTATCTGAGCAATTCTTCAACTTGTTCGCGATGCCCATTAAATGCTAGATTTGGCTTTTTTTTTAAGAGTCTAGAGTTAGGCCTTTATTTCTAAGCTTAGATCTAGATGTAACTAGCGTATGTAATGAAGTAACAATAAGTACCATGTCCCCCAGAAGAAAGTGGGCGATTATAATTGCTTTACCTTGAGACATTTAAACAAATATAGTAAATTTGGTTCAACTTCATTAACAGCTTACATTGAATAAAAGAACATAGCAGATAAACAAAGTAGCAAAGTAAATAAATGTGTTAAATGTGTCTTTGTCCATGGATGTACAATGCGTTGATTTCACTGAGTTTATACTTGGTTGATGCTCCTCACCATTTGATGCCCCACATCTATTCTCACATTGTGTAGACAATTGGTATTGAAAATGTTGAACAATGTTTCTATCACATTTGCAAAGTTTGGACAGTCAGACAGAGTGAGTTTTGTAAAACAGACGGAGTGAGCTGATAAAAGCCTTGTAACACAGACAGATAGAGTGAGTTGATATGAGCTTTGTAAGACAGATAGAGTGAGTTGATATAAGTTTCGTATGACAGATAGAGTGAGTTGATATAAGCTTTCTAAGAAAGACAGGCAGATTTGGCAGAAAGAGTATATATAAGAATTGTAAAACAGACAGATAGAATGAGTTGATATAAGCTTTGTATGACTACAGACAGATTCAGTTGATATAAGCCTTGTAAGACAGATTTAGTGAGTTTATATACGCTTTTAACGACAGACAGATAGATTAATTTGATTTAAGCTTTGTAAGATAGACAGATTGACTTTATGTAAGCTTTGTAAGACAGTCAGGCAGAAAGAGTGAGTTGACATAAGCTTTGTAAGACAGCCATTCAAAGTGAGTCGACATAAGCTTTGTAAAAATTTTCTTTAAAAAACAACAGGCAGCGTCAAACGTAACACACAAACACAAGATAGGAGGAAGCCTGCAAGACATTACAACAAAACTGAAACCACTTGGGCTACAATTTATCGATAGAGGTTAGGTCCCTGGAACACTTCCCCCTAGTCTAAACTATTTCGGCTTAAGACTCAACGAAATTCTCCCCATCCAAAACAACCCCCCCCCCTCTACTTCGCCCCCCCCTCACTCCCCTGTTTTACAGTTCACTAGCCAGACACAATAACGAAATCCTAATGCAACAAAGAACTAAAATATTTAGTCAGCACTTAGAGACAAATTGAAAGAAAAGTTAGAGCGTAGGATTGAAGGCGGTAGGGAATTAGGAATAGCAGTCAATACACACACACAGACACATTCACGCACCTACACAACACATAACACAGAAGGCGCGATTATAACAAAGAAAAAAAGGGAGAGGATCCATTATAAATGAACGTAATGGAATGTACGGGGCAACCTTGAATTTAATTATATAATTATTTTATTACCACGAGGAAACTAAATGTACTGTCAAATTCAATGGAGCCCAATCAGCACCTTTTGAGGTTTGCAGTGGTGTCAAGCAGGGATGTGTGCTCGCACTACTCTGTTTGGCATATTTTTCTCCTGTCTACTGCATTATGCGAACAACGACATAAACCAAGGTGTGTTTCTCCATACAAGATCCTCTGGAAAACTATTTAATGTATCAAGGCTGGGGCAAAAACCAAGGTAAGGAAGCTACTCGTCAGGGAACTCCTGTATGCTGATGATGCAGCTATTGTGGCTGATTCTGATATTCAGCTACAGTCCCTGATTGACAAACTATTTGCTGCTTACCAGAAGTTCGGCTTAAACATAAGTCAAACCAAGACTAAGATACTTGTCCAAAACACAAACACTGCACCTCAAGTAAGCATTAATGGTCAACCACTAGAAATTGTTGATCACTTTTGTTACTCTGGCTCCATCATATTCATCAACACTCTACTGGATAAAGACATAAACAACAGGATAGCCAAGGCAATGGCCACCATGTCACAGCTGCAGAAAAGAGTCTCGGACAACATATTGCTGACTAGCAGTACTAAAGCTCTAGTCTACCGGACCTGTGTGTTGAGCTTGCTGTACGGAATCGGAACATGGTCAACCTACTCATGGCAGGAAAAAAAGCTGAATGTTTTCCACCTCCAATGCCTAAGGCGGATCTTTAAAATAAGGTGGCAAGATAAGATAACCAATGAGGAAGTGCTACAAAGAGCAGGGTGCCAGGACATCCGCTATGTTATCAGCAGCAGACGCCTTGGCTGGCTTGGCCACGTTCGTAGAATGCCAGCAGGCCGACTTCCACAGGACATCATGTATGGAGATCTAATAGAAGGCAAGAGAGCCGCTGGTCGCCCACTTTTACGTTATACGGATGTATGCAAACGCGACATGAAGCTCTTCAAAATCGACACTGGCAATTGGGAAGAGGTGGCACTGGACAGATCCTCAAGGAGAGAGAGCATACAGAAAGGGTCAAAGATTGTCACACACAACAGAAGCAGAAAGAAGGGTGAAAATGCAACGGCGCCTGGTGATTATATATGCCCAACCTGCGATCGCAGCTGTGTATCAAGGATTGGCCTCTTTAGTCACAAAAGAAGTTGCAAAGGGAAAAGATCGTCTATCGAGACGTAAAAATGCCACAGAATTATTTTATTCTAAATAAGAAATGGTTCTAAACCAATCCCCTGGAAACAAATCAACGGGCGAAGCCGATGGGCAATGCTAGTCATTAATTGTATAGTTTATTTGTTCTAAATAAAAAACATTAAAAACTATATTCAAAAAATTATTGAGTTGACTTTAATTCTACTCCTTTCTTTATTCTTTTAGGTTATTTTCAGACATTGTTTCTCTAATTACCTTCCCAGGCCCTGACACGTTTGTTTCCTGAAAGTTTCCGCCATGTTTTCTTGTTCCTCACTTTCCAGTTACAATCGAGAAAACCTTTGCTTCCCTTGACTCTTGCTCACCTCGTATCTCTACTCCGTCTGTTTGCCCAGCACGTGGCCGAGAGAGTTATGTTGTTTTGGTTTCAGTCACTAGGGATGCAACTATTGATATGCTTCCTTTCCGTGATTCTGAAGGTTGAGTCCCTTTTTTGATTTTACGAAGGAGACAACACCACAGTAATTAATTTTTGTTAGGAGTCTTGAGTTGCCTTCCTTGGATGTTTTCTTTCTGCACTGTCTTGTAGGATTTTGTTAACACTTGACTATTTAAAAGCCCTAACCCTAACCCTTTATTATACCTAGACTGAAAATCGGAAAAACATCTTTTACGATAATGATCAGGTTACAGAACTGTTAGGGAATACGCCCCAAATGGAATAGAATGCGCTATTATTAATATTAATCATAAAACTATATATCTACAAAAATCTACCATATTAAGCCATTTCCTGTTAGTTTCCATTAAGATAATATTTCAAAAATCCTAGATCAAAATAATTTAAGTCTGTTGATATTAATTATCTTATGATTTTAGATTGTACATTTAAATAGATTGATTATATCGATCTTTTTACAATACAAAATAATAATCATTGCTCAATTACATAGGTTAGGGTTGAAAAAAAAAGAATGTTTTTCAGCTTTTTAAAAGTTTTTCACATTTTGTCTAGTGTTAGATTTCATTTCACCATATACAGTCTAGTTATAATATATATATGTCTTTGTCTAGAACATCAACATATATAAAACTCTCTTCATGACTCAAAAGTTTGGACAAGAAGTAAAGGAAAGATCACTCTTTTATTTCTGCAAGTCAGACTAGAGTTACCCTGCGAAAAAAGAGTGGGGGGAGAACAAGTAGTATTCACCCGTTACAAAATAGCAGGGCAGGACTTAACCGTTGTGACCAAGAAGTCATAAAAACATCACTCTTTCTACCCAACGTAGATTTAGAGGCGAAAAAAAGAGGAGGGAGGTGGAGAAGAACAAGTAATCTACTCTGTATTCACCCGTCACTAAATAGAAGGGCCGGACTCAACCGTTGTGGTGCCAAATTTAGGTAGGGATACGGATAATAATTTTGTTTCCTACATATATCACGCTCAAAAGCAATAATTAACAAACGTTTTAATCTATCTACAAGAACTGTTGACCTCAAGTTTGACCCCATTAGTTTGAGGCGCGATAAACCTCTTTCACCAGATTCCACAATTACGGGTATTGTATAATGTTTTTTTATCGTGCTTAGGATTGGCGTTTTTTATTTTGAATGACACCCCAAAATGAAAATTTTTTGTCTATATTGTTGTAAACCTGGTTGTGACGCAGATGGTCGTAGGCTGTGTGTATTTTTAGCCTACGCAAATCGCCCCAGTCCAGCGCTAGACGAGCGGTGAACCGTGACCAGTGACAATACACGCCAGTACGGCAAGGACCTGTGTGTAAGTATTTCGCACGGAAGTCACGGCGAAAGTGATCAATTAGAGTGGTCAAGCAATGTTCCATCCGGTTCGAGAAGGCCAGTAGAGACTCTTTATAAGAGCGAGTTTGTCAGAATCAAGACACTTCACGTACCTCGCAATGTGACCAGTACGAGACGAAGTCAAAACCAGCACGGTTTGTAAAGTCCGGAGCAGAGGCTAGGTTTTTGGACAGTCAGTGTGATGTTGTTGCCAACTATTTGTATTTGTAATGTATTTGAAATTAAACTGACTGATACTTTGGAGCCTTAAGTTGTGAGGTTTTTTAAGTTCGTTGTGTCGTGTGGTGCAGTTGGAAGAGAGCCTGGATAGTAGGAGAGACGTAACAACTGGTGTCAGAAGTGGGATGTAGTAGCTCCAGTGGCGGACTGAAAGGGTTAATGTGTGTGCGGCCTACTGACACACACGACTCAGGCCAATCACACAGGTCAAGGGCTGTTGAACAAGTGACAGTACTGCTAGTATACGCATGTATGAACTGTGTTGTGGTCATGTGATCAAAAGCCTTTAATGTCGAGAGACAATGTGTATGAAAGGACAGTTGAGTCCAGAACAGCAAAGCAGTAAGGACTGTGTGGTACCTTTGAGTACTCGAAAATGTAACTGTACGAGCAAGAGAGACTTGTAATATTAAGTTAGGCAGTTCTGTTGTGTAGCAAAGCATTTGAAGTTAGTTTAGCCAATTGTGTTTATTGGCTGCTGTTTATGTATTTGTACGCCACATTGTTTATTGAAACTCTTGTTTTCAAGTTCTTGTATTAGATGTGCTGTTGTGTTTAGCAGTGTTTACAGAAGGCCTGATAGAGAAGATCATAACACTGGTGTCAAGTGGGATTTCTTATGGCTTCTGTGAAACTGCTGGAGGAACTTGATCTAAAAGAATTGAAACAAGAGCTTAGGTGTCGTGGACTGAAATGCTTTGAAAGAAGCAAGAAAAATCTTATAGAACGCCTTCGTCAAGCCTTGCTGGAGGATGATGAGAATCCGGACTCGTATCTGTTTGAAGTAAAGCCAGATATCAGAGAGCTCAACGGCGCCGTGAAAGAACAGATGAACTCGTTCCAGGTACAGTTGGGTTCGAAGCTGGAAGAGGTCAACGAGCAGGTCTGTACCATGATTGAACAGACAGGTACCAGTACCTCGCTGAACAAGACTGGTGAAACGTTTGGTACCATGCAGAGTAAGATAGACGAGTCGATTAATTCCCACGACAAGAAGCCTAACGTTTGCTGTGACAACACTGAGCACAGATCTGATTATGTCAATGTGATTCTTGCCTGCTCCCAGGCATTCAACAAGTACTGTGCTGACGGAGCAGCCTCGCAGGGAGAGTGCGAGCACCGGAAGACTTATACAGTCTTGACCAAAGTCTTGTCCTGATACCAGTATCAGCAAGAGAAGCGCTGATGGTGGTGCAGCAGATGGACGTGTACACATAGAATGTTATCCACGTGCCCCACAGATGCCCCCATCTAGATAGCAATACAGGCCCCCTGCCGCTCCCACTAATACACCCCCACCTGCGTCGATAAACCTCCACAGCCCATTTCGTGTGGTAAAATTTGTCCGTGACGGACACATCTAAGAAGGGGGCAATGTAGTAGCTCCAGTGGCGGACTGAAAGGGTTAATGTGTGAGCGGCCTACTTTCACACACATGACTCAGGCCAATCACACAGGTCAAGGGCTGTTAAACAAGTGACAGTACTGCTAGTACACGCAAGTATGAACTGCGTTGTGGTTATGTGGTCGAGAGCCTTTAATGTCGAGAGACAATGTGTAAGAAAGGACAGTTGAGTCCAGGACAGCAAAGCAATAAAAACTATGTGGTACTTTTGAGTCCTCGAAAATGTAACTGTACGAGCAAGAGAGACTTGTAAGGTTTAGTTAAGCAGTTCTGTTAAGTACAAGAAAGCATTTGAAGTTAGTGTAGCCAATTGTGTTGAATTTGCTGTCGATGTAATTGTAATTAAAACGCCACATTTTTTATTGAAACTCTTGTTGTCAAGTTCTTGTGTTGATGTGTTGTCTGTTTAGGAGTGTTTACAGATGGCCTGATAAAAAAGATCGTAACAATATATTTCAGGAATATTTTTTTGGATTTTTGATTTTATTTTAAAATTCCGGAGATTTCCAGGACTATTTCGTATATTTTGCAATATCATGAGATTTCAAGGAGCTCCTGGTAAATCAGGAGGCTGCGTAAATTCTGTTATAAGTTATAAAATGATTTAATTTAATAATTTACACCTTGAATTAGCGCGGGTCCTTTGAAAGTGCGGGGTCCATTGCCGTCGCATAGGTTGCATTGACCTAAGGCCGGCCCTGTAAATAGTGGCGTATGCTACGTCGTGGGTCGACTAGTTTGATTTATTTCAAAAGATGTCGTGATGATCCGAAACACTTTTTCATTCCCTTGAAATGGAAAGTTTAGTATGAAAATGTTTAATATATTACCCATTTAGCTGACACATCGGTATGTAATATAAAATACAATGAAACTGGGTTTACATGATTTGATAAAACCTTTAGTTCTTCTATTGATATAGATTAAGTGTATTTTTTTTAAAATTATTATTTTAGGTTCCTTAGGTTTCTGGAGGGATATTGAACAGACTAAATGTGTCTGAACTATAAAGAAATGGAGCATGTACACTAACAATAGACTAGTTCCGGCATAAAAGTTTTAGTCATGATTTTACTTCCTGTAAAAGTTGTTGACCGGTTTAGAGATTTCTGAAACACATCAAAGAATCTTATTCTCAAAACATAGTATTTTCCAATGCTTCACATACTGATTCTCTGCTTGTAATTGACGTCACACCAAGGTCACTACAGTTTTACCTGTTGGGCCTAGTCCAAATGGTCACACTATAGAGAAATCGTCTTTGTTATAGGGGAGAAGAGGAGACGTCATGACAAGTAGACTTCTCTCTTTTTAACCTTATTGTCGCTAAGGGGCATTTTTTGTCTTGTAGCACAACTCCACTAGCTAAGTGCGTACCTGTGACACCTTAGCCTTTTTGGTACCAGTACCTGGTCGATCGATAATTGCTAGTCTCCTGCTCTCTCTCACCAGTTTGTGTTTACAGCGTCTCCACTCTTTTATTATGCTCAATTGTGTATCGAGCGGGGGAGGAGGGTCGGTTTTGCAAGACTAAAATCTGTTCGATGTACTATCACCCCCTTGAAGCAATTGAGAGACATTAGTACCGATATTATGTTTAATGTAAAGCCGTTTCCGTAATTAGTTCTTTAATAACCTCTAGTAATAAAATGCTTGTTCAGAATAATATTTCTAAATTTAAATAATTTTAGATTTTTAATGCTTGCAATTTTTATTCACAAAATGTCATAAGCAGTTATTGGTAAACAGAATCAACAATCATTGTGCAGGTTAGCAAAAAATTAATCAGTTACAGTATTTTCCTACGGAGCGGAATGGGGGAGTATATTAGGTTAGGGCGTGTCGCCCCAAAACCTCAACCACCCCACTTTCACTTGGTATTATTTTAATTCCTTGTCCTTCTTTTATATATGTGTGGTGTCTTTACCAGCAGATGTTTAAAAATTACCCTTTCATTATAAAAGTTAAGACAACTGATAAAATATATTTTTAAATTGATTTTGTGCATTTCTGTTTCAAATTAAGAGCATCATTTAAGAGTTTATGAATTACTTTGATATACATTTGCTGTTAATTGTAGACAGTTTTGTCATCTTTTAGTGTCTCATTTTGGTCTACTTAGAAGACAGTAAACATTTTCTACTTCTATAGAATGTCTAGTCATTCTGAAGAATGTCTAGGTAATGTAGGAAGCATTCTATAGAATACCTGCATATATATACATTTATACACAAAATTTGCTTGCCTCAGAGTATACAATAATAACCTATAACTTAATAACTTAATTAGTATGCATTATAAGTTAGACATAAATTAACACTAATAGTAATCTTATAAACGTCATTTTCGTGCACTTTTTTAATGCGAAATTTTTTTTTCTGTGCATTCGAATAAAAGATTGAGCCTTTTCAAAACAATTATATCAATTATAAGACTTCAGTAGGGCCAGGAGAGGCGCGGCAGCTGAGCGGTAAAGCTCTTGGCTTCCGAACCGGGGGCCCCGGGTTCGAATCCTGGTGAAGACTGGGATTTTCAACTTCGGAATCCTTAGGCGCCTCTGAGTCCACCCAGCTCCAATGGGTACCTGATATTAGTTGGGGAAAAGTAAAGGCGAATGGTCGTTGTGCTGGCTACATGACAACCTCGTTAACCGTAGGCCACAAAAACAGATGAACTTTACATCATCTGCCCTATAGACCACAAGGTCTGAAAGGGGAACTAGTTAGGCCAGGTTCACATCTAACTTTGCATTCACTTGCACCTATCCTTTGATCTGCTGTACCGTTGGGGCACTACACAAGATCTGTCAACCTTCTTTCTCCATTCTTATCTCTCATTTGTGTTTGATATAATTTCATTTGGATGTTCTTTCTGAAAATATTGAAGCCTGCGTGGGTTGACCACTTCGGGGGCCGATTTTGAGTTTGTGTTTCCACACAAACTGTCTTTGTAATCTTGTTTTCTTTAATTTTGTTTATTTTAGGTGAGATTTTAATACTAAACCATCACTTGCCCCAGCGCAGCCAAGGTTTGCAGTTAAACCTCCCTCTTCTATAAAACGACAATCCCTAAATTCCAAGAACATAGCTAAGGAAAATTTTGATTTTAAAACCCCTCCGAAGAGGCTTCAGACATTGCCAGTGACAGATTTTTGTGGAAGCAGCTTGCCGTTCAATGCGCCGAACGACGCGGGAGGATCTAAGTACACAAACACACACACATTTTTCGCCGGGCGGGGAGAAAAAAATCCACCCCCCAAACACCTCCCCCCGAAAAAAAATCCTGGCTACGCCCATGAATTAGAACCTAATCAGAAACTCCATTAGTAACAACCATGCTGAGAATTACTCCCTTAGAGCACGAAAGAGCAAGCGGGCAGTGAGTTGTAAGGTCGTCTTATCCCCGTACAAGGACCAGTATTCTCTGTCTCAATTCCTTTTCCCGATCGTCCCCCATGCAGAGCTCGGCATTCATAGAGAATGTGCTCTATTGTCTCGTCGTCCTCGACGCAGTGGCGGCACCGTGTGTCGTAGTTCACCTTTCCCTGTCCAAAGTACGCGCTTATTGGACAGTGCCCGACTCGGAACTGGGCTTGAATTAGAACCAGAAAATAGTTTAAAGTTAAAAGAAACTTATTTAATAACATTGTGTCTTATTTACTGTTTGATGTTTAAAAAAAAGTGGTTGTCATCAATGTGTAAAATGCTGGGTTCGTGTGTCTTGGAGCTACACCTAGCAAGTAACAAAAATAAGTATGATACATGAACTCGAGTCCGATTCCAGAAGACAAAATAACGTTTATCAAATGAGAATAATATACTGCAACTTTAAGCATTCAGTTACAAATCACTGGTTGAAATGAATTAATTAAAAAAAACGTATTGTGCCGAACACAGGGCAACCTCAATAGACAATTGATCCTAAAGCAGATTTATATTTCACGAATAGCCTCAAAGACAACAAGAGTAACTTTTTTGTGTATACACGTAATTTTTCAACATAAACAAGAAATGTATATAATGTTTTCAATTCCACCAGAAACATCAAAATAAAATTATTTGTTTATCATCGCAATGTATATAACTATCTACCAATAACAAAAACATGTACTTACTTGTTACAAAAGTCTGCATTCATTTAATACATAAACAAAAAACAACAACAGTTGATAATTTCAAGTCAGTTTTCTTACGGCACTATAAAAGTTTTTGTTGTTAAGAGAGTGGTTCAAGACAAATACAAGGAAGAAAAGAATGTCATGTATTAAGATGACGTCACTTCGCTTTCTTATACTCTGAACTCTGTAAATATTGATAAATATTTAGTCAACAACAACAAAAGAGGCATGCTTTGTTCAATTATGTATTGTTCAATACAATAATATTCGTCCACACCCCAATACTATTTCAATCAATAGAGAATGAAAATCTTTACAATTGCTTATTGTTCCATCCAAATATACACAATGAATAATAGCAAGCATATAAGACATTACACCAAAGAACATTTTATTATTTTTGCGAAAACTTGCGTGGTTACTATTTTAAAAAATTACTGTCGCTATTTTAAGCAAGATGTTTTTTTTTTGCAGTGTAACTGAGAATTTTATTTTCTGTGTGTGTCCAGCGTGATGGAGAGTTATGTCCAGTGTGTGTGTGTGTTCATAATCTTTAAGCAATGTCGTGTGAGATGTGTTTCTGCTCGTTCATTGTCTACTGCAATCTTGTCAAATAAAGCCATGTTATTGGTAGACTAGTAGTTGTTATTTCATTAAAATTTATTTTCATATTGTTTAAAGCTATTATATTTTTATTTTACCAAAAGAAGCAAACATCATAAAACTCTCTAATAGTTTGGAATTAATTTTCTGTATATTCAAATGACAAAAATACATTAGTTATGCTTCTGGTATCTACCAGTGTTTCAGAGACATGAGCACGCTCTCCTAGATATAAAATATTTTTTGATTTGCCGCTATCCCAAAATTTTGTTAATAATTGAGCACAAAATGACCAGTTTGTCTATCAAAGTTCATCAATAAATAGATAGTTGGAATGAGTTTTAGCGTAAGAAGAAAAACAAAAATTGGAATCATTTGGAATCATACACAATGATTGGTCATGTAACCTTGGCAAGATCAATCAATCTCTCAATCAATCTGTCTGCCTGTCTATCTATATATCAATCTATCTATTAATAGATTTAAGACGTTTTTTTTTTACTTTTAAACACCAAAACACCATTAGTGTTATAATTCTACATATTTTGAATATGTTCTTTACATAGCATACATTTCTTTTCAATGATTCTAAACAAATAAATATATTTTACTTTTTGACTAGATTCTTAAGTTGAAGATGAACACTACACACAAGCAACATTACACAATGGTGACTCAAGAATATTTGCTAGATGTCAGTGATAATGTGCACATCGCTTTTGACATGTTGCTGAATTGCCTTTTGGCTGAATTACTTGCTATAACAGGTTTTATCGGTAATCTCCTTACAGTCTGTGTATTTTCTCAACAAGGACTCAAAGATAAAACTAATTTATTACTTCTGTATCTGGCTGTGTAGGATTGAACTTTTTCGTTTCTAACCATTTTACACAGAATTCCTTATGTGGTATTTTATTTCAATACACATTTATCAGTATCTCTAAGTTCATACAGTGTACAATTTTTTGATACGATTAAACTTGTATCATTGTTTGCTAGCACATATTTGATCACAATGTTATCTGTTGAAAGAATGTTTGCTGTTTGTTTACCATTTCAAGTTTCTAGAATTGTAACACGTTTTAGAATCAAAATAAACTGCAATGTGTATAACTGTAATACTTTTTCTATTCCTGTTCCATATGTATAGTTTCTCATATTTAGACTTTGGTATTGTGGACAATGTAACTGAGATTTGGACTTATGGGACACATTTTTAATTTTGATAATTATCAATTTTGGACACATTTTTATTTAAGTTTATTTGTCAATATCGTTACAACATTTAAAGGAGGCAATTCAACGAGGTATGGGAACAAAGACAATACAAAGTTTAATCAACATAGATCATCAAAACAAGGACCGTTCCAATCTTCTCGCACTTCCTCTTCCTCTCTCCCCGTTCATTTAGTCCATTCTCGTGCGCTGGTGCGCAACCATAGAGTCACTACAATATTTATTCAGTGGCTATTACAATTGTTATTGTAATAATATGCACAATTATGACAATAACAAAGTTAACGGCCTCTTCAAAAGTTACGAAACAAAATGTCTCGCACATTACGCAATCAAAAAAAGTAAAAGACATGATATCAGTCAAAACCAGTTTATTGCTGTCTACATTTTTAATCTTTTTTGTGATTGCTCCATCAGGAATTATTGAAACTTTATTGTATACAAGATATTCTGATTTACATTTAACGAGAAAATCTGTGCATTTATTACTTTCTTCAGAACAAATTCTTTACATAATAAACTCCCCATTCAACTGTATCGTTTATGTTATTACAAGTTCTAAATTTTCAAAAACTTTGAACACACTTTGTACGTACTAATATATTTGTTTTCATTTATTTATTTCATTTATTATTGAACTCTATAAATCCCTGGATAAAAATAAGAAAATATACTTTTAAATTGTTTTATATTGATGTCAAAACAATATCATTCCCTATATGCAATGACTACGCCTTCTTAAATATGTTACCGGTAAAGGGCAAAATCCATAATTCTATAGAGTTCCTAGGCATTCTATAGAATGTCATAAACATCCAGGTTAAGTGAGAAATGATTTCTCTATTTCCTACTTTGCCTATGCATTGTATAGAACAATTTTATTAGCATCAAAATCATTCATACAAATTGAAACTTAGAAAGACATTAAAATCAATAATTTGATTCTAAAAAGAAAGAGAAGGACCAAACATTGTTAAATGCATTCTATAGAGAGTCCAGATCTCAGAGCCATACAAAAAGTGTGGTGAGAACCACTGCTTTATTAACATTGATTTTTGTTGCTAGGTGAAGAGACCTATTCCGTCATACTCTCAGTTTGAGGTGACCTAAATAGCTTTGCGAGACGGTTGTCTGTTTTTCTGGATAGTGACGCATTGTTGGATACTGATCTGCCCAGGTAGGTAAAGTGGTCAACAACATTAGGAAGATGGCTATTCACATCTGACATCTGAATAGCGGTAAATTAATCCCCGACACTTTATCCCTTGGCTAGTTACTTCTTTGTCATTTATTTGCTAATAAAAAATTGTTATTATACATTATGTGTAATGGTGGTTAAGCATTCATTACATCAGTAATGTAAAGTATATATATGTATATATTGTGACTATTGTGTTGACCACAGGATATCCACATAAACTTTTTCGATAGACATTGAAAGCTGGACTTACAAATCGATGCGCACAATTTTCATAAACAATAATTTATTAAACTCTTGAATCAATTACATTTGAATATTCCCGAACGCAATAGTCTTATCGAGAACGCAATAGTCCTTTGAAAATCGATGTTTGCTTTAGATCTAAGTTATTCTAAGTCAGTACTCAAGCCAAATTTACATTTATTTATTTTATCGGTCAAACTAGAGTTTTCTCCATGTGGACGACGAGCAAGTAATTCTTTCCTCAGCAATATACAACAACCATTAAATTTCTAGGAGAATCTTCAGAGCTATTTTTGAGATCAGCATCCAGGCTGGATCTATGCAGGTTCCTGATTTGAAGTTATGACTTGAATTGTAAATATATTGTGATTTTTGTAAGAATAGATCAAATATTCCTGATTTTATAATATTATTTAAATGTATTGAACACAAAGATCAGAGAATGAAATGACCGGAGACAAATGACAGGGGGATCAGTGACAGGACACAGTAAAACCGTAGGCTAGGATGCCTGTAGGATTCCGATTGATCGGTGGAATAAAAATGTTTTTGTGTTGTAGTTTTTAATGTGTATGAATTTGCCCAACACTGGACATTTAACA
This sequence comes from Biomphalaria pfeifferi, assembly GCA_030265305.1. Classification (NCBI taxonomy): domain Eukaryota; kingdom Metazoa; phylum Mollusca; class Gastropoda; family Planorbidae; genus Biomphalaria; species Biomphalaria pfeifferi. Next base: position 186,309 of record JASAOG010000259.1, read on the forward strand.
ATTAGCAAAAAATTTTTTTTTTTACTTGTGTTGATCACAAGATACCTTTATAAACTGTTGGCTTTAGCCGTTAATCAGTTGTTGTTGTTTTTTTTACCAAACATTTAAAAAAGCACAACTAACCAATGTGGACATTTTTTAAATGCACAAACAATGAGACATACGTAAAAAAAATATTTCTTTCCAAAAAGGTCTATAAAGTATAAATACACAAATATTGTAATAGATTACATCTACATTCTAGATCTAGAAGTTGACTAGATCTTTAGAGTTCTAAATCAGAACTTTTGGTCTAGTGTTAGACCTAGATGTCCATATAATAAACATACCAATACATAATCGCATAAGGTCGACTTCCTTGTGACCGTTTTAGAAAATGTAGACGTTCAGCTTCAAGCTTTAGCTGTGTTGATTACGGGTTCGAATCCTAATTCAATCACATATTTTTGGTTTGTTTTTTTTATTATTATTTCATAATTTTAAAAGCTTACTTAATCAGTTACAATATTATCTTATTTTACAAAATATATTTTAATATATAAATTAAATGAATTGTATATGCTTATTTTCAAATAATTCTACAAAACAAGTCTTTATTCCATTAAAAAATGTTCGAAGTAATCATTATCTGACAAAGATTAGCAAGTTTCTATAACATAATCTGAAATAGCGGTGTATTGAATTTACTGTATATTAATAATCAACAATTTAAAGATATGCTTTTATTGGTTTCACATTTAAATCAATTTTTATCTCTTCTCTACAACATTTCTATATTTAAGTTATGCTAATTGACAGAACTATACTGGTACAATCTTCATTATTGTGTATTGTTAAGATATAAAACAAACGTAAAAAATATAAAATGTTTAGAGAGAATACTAATTGTAAGCTCCACATGTTAGGGGTCCTATCCTATAATGTTAGAGGGAATACTAATTATAAGCTCCACATGTTAGGGCTTCTATCCTATAATTTAAGAGGGAATACTAATTGTAAGCTTCACATGTTAGGGCTCCTATCCTATAAGGAGATGACCATTTACCAGAGACAGATTAAAAAAAAGGAACTTAAAAGAAGACAGCCTAGATAGATTAAGGTCACAGTTGAGTATTGACTTAAACTGCACTCTTTCTTAATCTTCACATCTCGAAACCTGTTTTCACACACACACACACACTGAAACAGAGAGAGAAAGAGAGAGAGATAGAGCAGTTTTCTTATAATGTGAGTGGTAACGTTCATGTGTATCCACTAGGTGTTTAAGAATTATTAGTTGTGTTTTTTTTTTCTGTTTTTTTAAATTTTGTTGCCAATAAAATATATGTATTTGTGACTATTATTATTAAAAATGTTTTTTTTAGCTCTTCAATAGGTACATGTACTATAAATATCACAAGTGATGAAGGCACACACAATTTACTCGATGTTAGTGACACAATATATACAGCACAAGCGTTGGCTTGGTTCGGTTTTCTTGGTAATATATTGAATATTTGTGACTTGTCGCAACAAGGCATGAGAGACACAACAAATTTATTGCTGCTGTATCTGGCTGTCTCAGATTTAATTTTTTCTTTTTTGACAATCGCTTATCGAATTTAAAACATTGTTTTCTAAGTTGATAGACATTTATCAGTTACAATATTATCTTATTACTATGAAATATTTGATAATATAAAATATACAGCTTTGTTTCAAGGTACATATTTTATTACAATGTTATCTGTATAAAGAATGTTTGCTGTTTGTTTTCCATTTCAAGTTTCTAGAATAGTTACTCGTTTTAGAATCAAAGTATGTGCATTCATTATAACGTTTATAATTTTTGTAATCCAGTTGCCTCTGTATGGTACCAATTACTTTTAGACATTTATATTGTGGACAATGCCACTGAAATGAGAAGATATGTGACTAATTTTACTTTAAACAACTACGATTTTTTAATAAATTTTATCTGAGTTTATTTGTCAATGTTTATTCAATGGTTATTCCTAGTTATTGTTATGGTATGCTCAATAATTACAATAACAACAATTCAAATGTTTTTAAAAATACTTGGAAATAATCGACAAACTCTCAACTAAAAAGCACAAAAGAAATAAGATCTGTGAAACTAAGTCTAATTTTGTCATCGTCTCTTATAAGCCGAGTTCTTGTACCATCAGGATGTATTGAGAAGTGCTTATAATAAAAAGACTAGTCTCTATTTATCCGAAAAAGCTTATCGATTACTTTTTTCTTCAGATCAAATTCTTTATGTAATGAATTCGTCATGTAACTTTATTTTGTACGTTTGAACAAGTCAGAAATTTACCAAGACATTAACAAATATGTTTGTATTAAAAAAGTAAGTTTGTTATACAAAAAATATTGTTGCTTTAGAATCATCTTCAGACACAAACAATATTGAATATTGTCACAATAAATGTCCTCAAACTAATTTCTATTCTTTTTTTTTTTAAATTTCGTACAACGTCAATGTAATGCCAATGTAATGTAATGCACTACAACCGCTACAAACTACAGAGGTTATACCAGCACACTGTCGCCAAGAAGATAAAATGCCGCCTAGCTCATAAAAACAGAGTAGCCATTAATCAGACAACCAAGAAATAAAAGTATTATCAGAAAACTCTCCAGAGTTATTTCGCATAATTTAAATATGTATTGTAACCGTTCTATTACTTGCAATTTGTATATCCTATACTCTTAAGCGATCAATTCTGGTATATATATATATATATCTATATTATAAAGTAGAATGTGAGGTGTATGTATGTATGTTACTTATAGACATAAAAACCGCTTGACCAATCTTGATAAAACTAGGCAGGAATGTTCCTTGGGTACTAACTTAGACCGTAGTGTATGTATTGTAGCCCTAAAACAAACTTAAGACCCTCAAAAAAAAAAAAGTTGTCTGACTCTATTACAGCTATAGTATTTTATGGATCTAGGCCATGGTTAACAATGTTGACATGAGAAAAGATCGAAAGGATTTAGACCTAGATCTAATTTTAAGAAATGCACTTTGCGCACATAGTTTTTTACTTTGACACATGAAAATACAAAAGAAGATCCATTGATTTCATTATGTAATAAAATTAACCTTCAATTTTGTGTTTCAAAAGCATTTTTTACATAAATTAGTTCCTGATATCTGTGAGTACAGATTTCCTGGCGAACATTCTTTCATTAGACATTACCAGATGGTTACACATTAACACATCTCTGTACTGAGTCTATTCCTAGGTCTAGATCTAAAACTCTTATTGAACTCTAAGATGATAAAACTTGTTTTTGCAAAGATAGTTATGTGCTTTAACACATAAACATACAAATTATTGTCCATTCATTTGATATTTTAATCAATTTAACATTAAAATTTGTTTTTCTAAAGCATTTTTAATACATTCGTTCGCTGTTCGCTAAAGTTGCGTAGCCGTGTTGAGATAGGCCTATATTCATTCATGAAAAAAGGTCACGCATGCGCAACACAGAATGAACTCTATAAAAGTCAATTTTTAACTCTAGATTAGTGTAGATTTAGATCTATGTCTACCTCAAGATCTACTTTATACTTTAACACATGAACATACAAAATTAAGTCTATTCACCTGAATTTTAATCAAATATATGTAGGCCTACAAGCAAATGTTTTAATTTGAAAAAATGGATTTAAGCCTATTAGCTATTTTTATTTGATAGCTTCATTCACACTATTTGTACATTGACACATTCGCTTTACTTATTACATTATTATTTCGTTTAATTGTGACTATATCGACAGTAATGCGCAAATAAAGACCCGCGGGTCGCGGGTAACATTTGTCTAGTTAATAATAAACTTTAAAATACAAAAAAGTAATAATTTTTTCCCAACTTTGAAAAAAGGTGACTGTACGCCGTATTGGTGCGTACAGTCACAAAAAAGCCCTGCTCTTATATATATATATATATATATATATACCCTATTATACAAAGGGTTAAGGTTTACTGTGCGTTAAGGTTAGGGTTTTGACTAATCCGCCTTCACTTTTCCAAAGTATGAAAGGTGTCCATAAGAGTTAAATTGATTTAAATGCGTTTTAATTAATCCAAAGTTCAATAGTAGATATGATACTTATATTCTCGTCTTTATTAATTACATTATTAAGTCCCTAGCTAGCTCTGTGACGGAAAAAAATAGTTTTTAACTAAAACAAAAACTAAAAGTTTCTTAACCCTATAACCTATAAACAATGTCTATTTATCTATCTATCTATCTATCTATCTATATATCTATTTATCTATCTATATCTATCTATCTATTTATATCTATCTATCTATCTATCTATCTATCTATCTATCTATCTATCTATATATATATATATAGATTAAAGTTTAGAGATTTGACGCAAATGTGAAGATCTTACACGAGAAGACGGCTCTTGGATATGACCTAATGGCTTGCGTTTCCTAAAATCGTCTTAGTCAATTCATCATGTATTGTTCTAGGAAACATGTTATAACGCAGGAGATTCTAATAGACAGCCTTACTAGCCTATCAATGTTCTTTATACCGGGGTTTCCACTACGTCTCGCTCTACTTGACTGCCAACGGGTACTACTAAATCTATTTGTAAACATCAACGTACTCTGTAAGAAGCATTATAGAATTATTGCTAATGTCTCTGCAGTCAGTCTCTCACTAATAGTCATATCTTTTGCTTAGTTAATGTCCTGGTAAGTAAAAATAAAAGAATTTAGCTGATGAAAGTTGTGATCGTGACGAAAGATTTGTCTTTGTGCCAACTCTTGAAGACGTACCTGTAATAAGAAAAACATTAACTTATAAAGCCATTTTTACGTCATGGCCACGTGATTACCCCCCCCCCCCCCCCGTGTGTGTTGTCATGACTTGTCGTTGGATTATCGACTCGATCTCTTGTCAATCACAAATCATAACTGAGTTCAGCAAAGCGCAATGACACGCCCACGTAATTTTCTTATACAGTTGTAACCAATGACTTTGCGAGTGAGTCATGCATACTTGATTAGAGACCTGAAGAAAAGGTCTGATGTAAGTGTTATGCCAGTAAACATTACACACTAATTTTCGAATAGCTTTTAGTATGGCTTATAGATTTAACCTATAATGTTAATTGCTATACATTTGGAATTTTCTACTAAATAATGTTGATTAGAGAAAGTTTTGTTTGAATAAATAGCTATTCATTCAGGGGTTGGGGAGAGGGAATAGGTAGTGGGGGAAGGGTTAGGTGAAAGCAAAGGATTGAGGTTTGCGGTAGCCAGGGTGGGGGCTTGTTGTAGGGGTTGTGTATTGGATAAGAAATGGTCTGTTGTGTCAAAGTTTGCAGTCTATCTATCTATCTATCTATCTATCTATCTATCTATCTATCTATCTATCTATCTATCTATCTATCTATCTATCTATCTATCTATCTATCTATATGTCTGTCTGTCTGTCTGACGTCCTGATAAAAAAGAGGGGTGCAAAAACGGTTAATTTCTATTTCAAGGTACTAAAACGTTGTATTTTCAATCTTATCATCAATCCATATTCACCAAATAAATTGTATTAGTAAAAAAATATTTTTTTTAGGAAGCATTAAAATTTTTTTTCTCAAATAGTCTTTTCATTTTGTTATTACATTCTAAAAGCCTTTAGTACCTCACGTTGAGAGCCTATAGCGCTCGCCCAACTCAGCAGCTAGCTAAGATGGGTCAACACGAAGTTTTTCTCTTTGAGTGGACGGCATAAGTAGCAGTTTGAGAAACACTTTCATTACACATTTCCCCATTGCCATTTTGCTTTAGTTCTAAACCTACCAATTGTAACTTTTATAATTTATAATAAGCATTCTTTAAAGAACATTCTATGCTTTCCTGTAACTCAATTCTGTCGTACATTATGAAAATGAGGATGACATTTTTTAAGATAATAAAAGAACTTCTAGTCAAATCATAGTAGCTCACTCAATAGTTTACCACCGCTAAGACGTTATTGAACATATTCTTCTTCTCTAGGCACGGAACATGATAACTTGTATTTCTTAATTTTCAGTAGAAGTAAGTATTGCAACAATTTTTCAATAATGTCTCAGTGCAGTTTACAGTAGCATGTTAAATTTCTTTAAAAATGCAATTGTGAAAACGTGACAAAGTTGTTAATACTAATAAAACAAAATGATTACAAATATGCCTTTGTTTATCCCGGTTAGGTATTGATGAATGCTTTTAAATATTACACAACAACCATTGTATCTTAACTTTCTTAGTATATCTCTAAAGGTTAAACTGTTGTGACTTTCCTCCGATAGATAGCGAAATCAATTTTTTTTATATTGGAATTGGAATTTAAACTCCTTTGGCTACGAATATGGAATTTGATGAATATTTATCCTTCAAGTTTTTTTTTATATTGAACTGGTGATTTTTAGCTTCAAGCCCCGCTGGAGGAGGGTTTAAACTCAAAACCCTCTTAGGTTACGCTAATAGAATTTTCAGTGTGTAATTTGCTTTTATTATATTGAAGAGATGGTTTTTAGCTTTAAACCCGCTGGAGGGGGGGGTAAACTCAAAACCATCTGGTGGGGTTTTAAACTTAAAGTCCTCTGGAGGAGGGGGTTCAAACTCAAAGACCTTCTTGACTATGCTCATAGAATTTTGAGTGTGTAATATGCTTTTTTTATATTAAATTCAAAACCCTCTGGAGGGGGGTTTTAAACACAAAATCCCTATTGGCTACTCTCATAGACTTATTTATGCTTTAGTATTATATTGAAGAGGGGCTTTTATCGTAAAAAAAATTCGGAGTGGGTAATAAAATCAAAATCCTCCTTAGCTATGCACTTGGAATTTAGAGATTGTCGTATGAATTATTATTATTTTTGTTTTGTTTTATAGAAGAAGGGGAATAACTGCAAGGCTCCCTGGAAGGGGATTTTAAAATCAAAGCCGGGGAAAGTGATGGTTTAATATTAATATCTCACCTAAAATAAACAAAATTAAAGCAAAAAATCGGTCAAAAAATTTCATCATTATGCCGGGGGGAGGTTGAACCTCAGGAGCCCCCCCTCTCCTTGACTACACCCATGTGTCACAGACTTATTCATTGATAACTCAAGCTTCATTCATAGATTCGCATATTGGTTAAAAAATTTTGAAATTGATAATAGAATCTAAAATTGTGAACAGATTATTGAGTAATATAATTTCAATTTAGTAATTCATAGAATGGAATACTGATTCAAATGTTGTTTTAAAAAAAGAATCTTGATTCGAACTTCGTTTTAGTTGTGAATACAAAATACAAGATTACAAAATATTTTGTCTAGTATGTAGGTAATTAATATGACAGAAATTACGTATGTTAGTAATACAATTATATAAAAAAAATATTTTGATAAAAATCTAAAACCGTTTGCACAAATAAGGTAAAAAGTAATCGCCCTTACTAAATAGCCTACGTGTTTGTTACTGTTAATAGTGAATACTTGTAAAAATGGTGTATTGTTTATGAAAAAAACTGCTTGCATGATTGATTTTAAAAATTAAATGTTTCGCTTTCAGAAAGGAAAAAAAGTAGCCGTTGCATCATAACTTTAAATGGTATAAAATATCATGTTTTCAGATTTTCAGTATCTTTTCTAGTTTACGAGATCTAAATGGGACGGACGGACGGATTGACAGACAGACAGACTACACAAAACTAATAGCTGCTATTTACCTTTCGAAAGGCCGCTAAAAAGCAAACTACTTTTCTAACGCAGGCTAGATATAGGTCTAGATTTAGATTTAATTGTATTTTAAAAAAATGAACAAAATTTATATCTATAATCTATTAAGTATCACATTAAGGGGATGTTCACCTAATAAAATATTTTCTTTAATATTGATCAGAGGCTTATGAAAATTGGTTGATTGGTACAGTTACTGATCCTGATACAAAAAACTTAGAAAATTGAGTGTAACTTTTGTGATTTCCATGTTAACGGCCGTAATCTTGTTGTTTTTTGTTATATGATTTTTAAAATGCTATTACTTTATTAATAATCCATGAAAATGACTCAATCTTTTTTCTTTTGAAGTAAAAAACATGATTATATAATGTAACATCTCAACAATTATTACATTTCTATTTTTTTTCACAAGATTTAGAAGTAAAATAGGTGGTATAGTTTTTTTAAGAGAAAACTAAGACAATAAAATGAACATCATAAATTTTTTTTTAAAACTTGCTTGTAAGTTAAGAAACGAAACAATGTTTTCTAAGTGTATCAAATTTCATGCAAATATCTTAAATGGTTGCAAAGATTTATCAATTTTAGTTTGGTATTTTCGGAAAAATTAGATTTTAAGAAAAATTGATTAAAAACAAAATTTTATTTGTCAAACTATGTAAAATCAATTTATTTGAAAAAAAATAACACTGCAAACTTCAAGAACTACATATAATCTAATAATCTTCAAATTTTTACATCATTTTATCAATTATATTTTAAGTTATGGTACTTTTAAAATTATATGTCAAAAGGCAATGAAAAAAAAAAGCTAAAAATTCAAAATTTACACAATGGATTTAAAACTTGTTATGAATATTTCCATAACAAAACATGATGATAAAATTAAAGATAATATAACAGGACTAAAAGGAAAGAATCCAAGAGTATAGAGAGGTAGCCCTAACCTATATTGACGAGTCCTACAAGTTTCTGAAATCTCAAAATGAATAATTAAACAGTCCTAGTAACTATAGCTCGTCTCAATAAATCGAGCCATATAGCCTGTTGCTTATGATTATTATTATAATTTTAATTTATAATCTATTTTAGCATTTACATCATTACTACTTCTATTTTGTTTTTACTTTTATTATCTTGATTATGTTATTTGTATACTGTTTTTTTTTTTGTAATTACCGCCTTTGTAGCAGTTGATGTTTGTGGCAAAACAAATAAATTGTTAAATTGTTATTGGATGGGTGACGGGGTGCAAAAGTTGTTAGTGAGGATCGGTATGACAAAAAAATTAATTAATTAATTAAATACACATTAGAGAATAACACCAGTCAGTAGCTGTGGTCAGAAGACACATAGTGGTTAGAGGCTTTATGAATTCAAAAAGGGAGCGAAAAGCAACATAGACTCCTGTTGGAAAGAACAAAAGTACTAAGTTATTCAATCGCCGGCTTGATATGATCATATTATGGATATAGAAATGTAAATAGATGTTGAGTTGAATTAATTAGTTTGTCTAGCACGGGACGTTTATTATACTTGGAAAACATAACAGGTGTCGCATTTTTAATCGGAGACCAGCTTAGGCGCTAATTTGATTTAACTGACATAAAAGAGAGCACTTGTTTGCAGGCGGCTTCGGAATGAAATAGCTGAAGACCACTTGCAAAGGTCGCGAGATACACATTTGAAACCAGAAGAGATATTCAATGTCTAAAAAAATCTATTATTAATGCTATAGAAGTTCTAGTAATTCTGTAGAATGCATAGACATTTAAAGGATAATTTAATCTACGATATACAATTCTTGGTCTTGATCACTCATATTTGCCGTGGGCAACAGAATAGGAAAATTTAACCTACTCTTTCTTAACTTAAGGCTAGATCAATTGAAGTATTTTTGAGATCGAAGACAGGAAATAGAGAGAGTTATTTGTGAATTGTTACAGTAGGAAAGTTTTTCCTATCGAAGATAGTCCGTGTTGGATCGATTGTACCGGTACTTAACCATTTTTGTGTGAATCTCCATGACGTCGTATGTAGTAAATAAGTTAAATAGTTTAATAATAAAGTGTTTTTTTTAAGCGGCCCCCGAAAGGGGAAAAGACGCTATAAGTTTTGTGTGAAATCGTCCGTTTAGATCTCGTTAACTAGAAAAAAATAGTGAAAATCTGACATCATAATATTTCAGATCATTCAAAGTTCTGATGCAACGGCAACTTTTTTTCTTTTCTGAAAGCGAAAAATCTTTTTTTTTTTTCAATCACGTATGCAAGCAGTTTTTTTCATAAAAATACACCGCTTTACAACTATGCACTATTAATAGTAACAAACACAGGAGGCTCTTTAGTAGGGGAGATAGCTAGGTACCATATTTTTAACTCATTTATGCAGATGGTTTAAAAAACATTTTTTTTTACATTTGTATTGGATTTTTTCTTGAGGATTTGAATAAGAATAATTCGATCAATTAGATATTTATAGTAAGACATCAGTAAGGCCAGGTTCACATCTACCTTCACATTCACTTTCACATATCTTTTGGTCTGCTGGACCGTTGGGGCACCACACAATATCTGTCAACTTTCTTTCTCCATTCTTCTATGTCGTTTGTCTTTGATATATTTTCATTCTGCCTACCTTTTTATCTGCCTGGGTGGACCACTTCGGGGGCCGATTTTGAGTATGTGTTTTCACACAAACTGTCTTTGTAACCTTGTTAACTATAAATCTATGTTTGTCTCTTTGATGAGTGTGCTATTTCTACACTGAGAGATGTTCCTGCATTATTGTAATCAAAAGACTGAACTAGTGCTTGGACCTGCTCATCATTGATCCGACCCTCTACACAACATCCTTCATAACCGTATATTCAACCTTTATGTATACGAGGTTTGGTTAATATAATTTGTTCAGCATTTACTAGCATATCGTATGTTCTTTATAGTAACTTGCTTATCGTATTTTGAACATGTATAATGAAATTTAGTAATATACTCGTGGTTTTTTTTCCAAAATGTCACTCACGTATGTGTGTGTTTTATCGTCCAGTTCCTATTAAGATTTATCTGCAAGTAAATAAACTCAGTTCCCTAATAAGGTTCGACCCCTAGACTGTGTCAACATGTTGACCTCATGTCCATATTGTTACGTTTTCCACTATCCAGGCTCTCTGCAAACTGCACCGCACGTCACAACGTTATAACCAGGGCAGAGTACCATAGGACTGGAAAGAAGCTACTGTCACCCCCTATTTAAAAAAGGAGACAAATCTGACCCAGGAAACTACAGACCAGTATCACTTACCAGCATCACATGTAAAATCCTAGAACACATAATATGTAGCAACATCATAAACCACTTAGACAAACAAAATGTCCTCACACCATACCAACATGGCTTTAGGAAATATAGATCATGTGAAGCACAATTAATAGGACTAATTGATGATTTTTCAAAAGGTTTAGATAATAGTGAACAAATAGATGCTATCTTACTAGATTTTTCTAAGGCTTTTGACAAAGTTCACCACCATAATTAAAGATTTTCTGATAGGGAGAGAACAAACTGTAAAAATAAATGGCTCTAAATCAACACCGATAAATATAAACTCAAGTGTACCTCAAGGAGCAGTCTCAGGTCCACTACTATTTTTAATTTACATCAATGATTTACCAAATTGCACCCCACATCCATTTCCCAACTGGTCCAGATAAGGAATAGAATCTAAGCGTTTTGAGAAAGCTAAAAACATGAAATTGCGCTTAACAAAAACAATTGGTAAATATATTTCTAACTGCACAGATTTATTGTTTTTGGTCTAGATTTATTACGAATGGAAATTCGTATTTAAATTTAAATGACTGACTCAAACTAATTGATAGAGTCATAGTTCATATAAGCACTTTTTAAAAAGTATTTTTTTTCTTGTTTACCCTCCTATATCTATTCAAATTAAATGATAAAATAAATAAAAATATAAAATTGTGAGACGGTTGTCCTTGTTCATTCATACATTTAAATAAGTGCTAATAGTAAAAGTATATTGTGTTATGTTTTAATTTTAAAATTACATATTAAATTAAATGTACTACTTCTTTTATATTCAAGCAGCCGAACATGAACGTCACACAAGCTGGAAGTAACACAGTGAACAACACTGAGAATTTGCTGGATGTCAGTGATACAGTTTATATTGCTTTAGACATTTTGATCAATTGTATCATACCCCAGTTCCTTGCATGTCTGGGTTTAGTTGGTAATGTTTTAAATATTTGTGTTTTGTCTCAACAAGGAATGAAAGATACAACAAATTTATTACTTCTGTTTCTGGCTGTCTCAGATTTGATTTATTCCTTTTCCACAGTCTTTTTTCGAATTCCTAACATTGTTTTTTACATTGACAAGCATCTCTCTGTTACCTTAAAATCATATTATTATCAATTTCTGAATAATACTAAAATACTTTGTTTATTTTCAAGCACATATTTTATCACAATGTTATCTGTAGAAAGAATGTTTGCTGTTTGTTTTCCATTTCAAGTTTCTAGAATTGTAACACGTTTTAGAATCAAAATAACTGCAATGTGTATAGTCATAGTATTATTTATACTTTCATTTCCCGTGTACTGCTTTGGATATCTCGACATAGTTATTGTAAACAATGCAACAGAAATTAAAATATTCGGGACACATTTTTACTTTGACAACTACAATTTTTGGACTGGCTTCTATTTAAGCATATTAGTCAATATTTATTCGATGGCTATTCCTGTATTAATTGTCATAATTTGTACAATAACGACAATTACTCAAATAAAAACAAGTACAAAAAGTATACAGAACTTATCAGAGAATGCGAAATATAAAAGAAAAAAAGAAATCAAAGCAGTTAAGATAAGTTTATGTTTGTCTACAATTTTGATCTTTTTTGTACTTGTTCCCACGGGAATTTTAGATACTTTTTTAATTGTAAAGTTATCCGAGTTTCGATTATCATATAAATCTTATCAACTGTTACTTGCTGTGGAACAAATTTTTTATGTTGCTAACTCGTCATTTAATTTTGTTTTGTACGTTATAACAAGTCCGAAATTTGCCAAAACATTAAAAAATCTGTTATTTTATAAAAACATAAATTGAAAGGGCTGAGATAATTTTCATATTGTCATGTGTGAACATCAATATGTCATGTGTGAACATCAATATGTCATGTGTGAACATCAATATGTCATGTGTGAACATCAATATGTCATGTTAACCCTTATAGAGTAAAAGACGAAATTAAGGTTAGAGGTTTCGTAAAAATAATATTGTTTTTTAAAGTTTTTTTTTAATAGTTAATTTTTGAAAATGTTTAGATTTTATATAATACCCATTTTATCTTGTCTAGATAAAATTGAATACAATACACATTTTTAAAATTTAAAATGACATTGGTATTCTTGTATGATGTAATGTTTTTTTAAATTATTAATTGAAAATATTTAAACAAAATCACATCTCAATAAAAAAAATTGAAAAATTCGTGCCTCAGTATCAATATTTCATAATTATGTTTAGAAAATGAGCACGAAAAGTTCGTTGCAAGCTTCTTTATCTTTCTTATTATTGCGCTCTCTCTCCCCTCCAACAAATGCTACTTCGTGTCATATCGACTATTTTTATTTCACATGACACTACATTACTTATTCGTATGTTAATCTTTGTGGCACCATAAACAAATCTTGTAAATGTATAAAATATATAACTATACAAATTAAAGTATTTCTATCTTTTAATACTTATAGTGATGAAACATAAAAGTTACACATATAAAAGCAGCAGTAGAAAACAAATATTTAATAACAGTAAAATTTGAATAAAAAATACCGAACTAATGGACAGTCGTGACCATTGTTATAAAATTCTTTATTTATCAGTGTAATATAGAAAAAAGATATTGATTAAATGCATTTTTGTGACGTAGTTCATTTTTCTTCAGTTTTAGAGACAGAAATGAGCCATTTTTTTATTTAATACTAAGTTGGAACAACAGCAGAATATGTCTAGATCTTCAGCTTGGCTTACGTTTAGATAGACCTAAAAGTGATTAACTTTTCGAGACGACTTTTGTCCAAACCCTTACTCTTACGTCTAGTAAACCCTAACCCTATAGATATATATATAAAATAAGGCTTGTCTTCGAGTCCGACGACTAATGAGGAATGCAGTATTTCCCCTGGCTACGTAGCTCCAGCTGTGACCTATATAGTTAGCTACAGGAGGGTTTTGTTCTCGAGATCATCTAGGGTATGATGTACTTCGCCGGGCTCCCCCTTGAACAGTGTTTATTAACTTTCTGCCGGGGTTGTAATTTAGCTTTGGCTCGTCTGCCTGGGCACCACTAACAGTCTAGCAATCGATTTATGAAATGAATATCAAGGAACGAATATAGCGCATTGAGAAAGCTAAAATGTAAGCTAAACAAAAACAATTGGTAAAAATAATTCTAATCGCACAGCTTTATTATGTCTAGGTCAATTGCATATACAATTTCAGACTGTTCCAAACTAATTGATACAATTAGACTTAATATAAGCTTTGTTTTTTTTTAAAGTAGGCATAATTTCTAAATGTTTTTCTTGTTATTGTTTTTTAAGTTGAAACCACGCCTATAGCGGGATATTGCATTTTGTATTATATTCTCTATTAGCTGGCCATTTTAATTCAGTAATGGGAGACCATTACGATAGGTAGGGGGCACAAAAGGGGGCAAGAAGAGAGAAGATTATATGGGCGAGCTATATACGATGAGAAGGGTGTAAAAAGGAAAAGGGAGTTAAGGAGATAAAGAGAGAGGGAGAGAAGGTGAGTGAGAAAGAAAAGAAGGAAAGGAAATATGAAGCGAAAAAAGTGAAATTGCGGACCGTTCCAATTCAACTTAAAATTCTAAATGAGAGAGAATTTCGATGCGAAGGTTGCAAAAAAAAAAAAAGAAGGGGAGCCGGAGAGAGAAAATGAGAAAGAGAGAGAGATGAGAGGGGAGAAAAGGAAAAAAGAGAGACAGAGAAGGAGATATAGAAAGGGAGAATAAGAACTGGCCGTTCAATGCAACGTATCAGATACTAGTAGTTCACAAGCTTAAAAGTATGTTGCAGGAGTCGATAAAATATACCAGTGATGCTTAACCTTATTCGGTCGGAGGGCCATTTTAATTTCCGACACCCGTGTCGCGGGCCACATCACCAAAATGTTAAAATATTTTTTTTAAAATCACATTTTTATTAGAATCTAGTGCTTACTAGTACTTCACGAGACGTCTATGTTAAACCAACTTTTACTTATACAGCTGCATAGATGAGATACCAAGACGGAGCACTGATTCTAATATTTTAGATGTTTGTTTGTGAGAAAAATTTGCTGAAAAAGTTTGTTTTTAGTACTTGTACTTATAATGATCCTCCTTAACACCTGTTCTCAGAGATGTAGAAAACGTTTCATAAAGTAACACGTTGTAGAAATCAGTTTCTGAATTACTTGAATTTTATCTAGCTGGGATGTCTAGCTTTGTATGTCAACCAGTACCAGTTGTAGCTTTGTCTGGGCACTTGACACAATGACTTTTTGAAATGACTAACAAAGTTCAATCTAAACACGACCATCATCACACCTTGCCCCATAGAATTTGTTAATGAATAATTCAATGAATCCTCATAGACTCGGTTCCAACTTTGCAAATAATTCTTGCTGTCTACCAAACTTCTGGAACCATTAGTGTCACTCCCACTAATTTCTTCCAATGAAGATCTTCTGTGATGATTGAAACTTCTTTGACACGACTTCGCCAGTAGTGGCCACATGCATGCTTCTTATAACTACTAACTTCTTTGATCTTAAAACTTCTGTTTGTAAATCAATTAAATACCATGATTTTGAGAGGTATCATATGTTAGTAGACTCTCTCAGCGGATGGAGATATTTACCCATATCTTCTAATCGTCTTGTTCTTGTCACGAGGCAGCTTCAACAGCTTTCTTCTGATTCTACCATCATCTGATTCTACCATCATCTGATTCTACCATCATCTGATTCTACCATCATCTGATTCTACCATCATTGCTAGCAAGCGCCATTTTTTCATCCATCGTTGACAAATGGTTTCGGGTTTCTAATTGCAATATCAGAAACTCTGTGGCTTGTCTTACACTTGACTCATTTTCTTGTCTCTTTCGGTAAATATTCTCATCAATCCTCAACTCTAGGTGCTATAACTAAGAATGCTGACTTCTTTATATGTTTCATTTACTAAAGTTATTGAATATTTTTGTTTTCTTTAAATAGAGACACTCTTCCTATAAATACGCTGATTTTTTATTACAACCAAAACATTAAAATAATAATAACATTGAGAACCATAACGTAATGAAATTTTTTTTTTTCGAATTTTTTTTTTGCGGAGACAGATTTTTTCACTATGTGCCGACGTCTTCGCGGGCGGAAGGAACCACGTCGCGGTCCGAATGTGGCCCGCGGGCCGTACTTTGGGCATCACTGAAATATACAATATATATCCTGTGAACAAATCAACGCGAGTAGCTTCCGTGTAATGCTAGAATATTTAAAGGCTCAAATTCTGTATGCTCATTTATTTATTTATTGTATGAAGGCCGAGCTTTAGAGGAAACAAAAAGTTGTACTTTGAGTTGCCTTCAGGCCTACTTTAGTCCAATTACCTTGCACATTTAGCCAACTTTCGGTAGATGGAATCTAACTTGTTTCTTCCTTCACATTCTTAGACAAATTTTTAAAAAAAAGGGGGGGGGGAGATTGCAAGAGCGCTTTACACTTGTATATTTTGACCTTATATATAGATCTATAGATTGTTTTTTTCCCTATATAATGTTTTGTACAGTGTGGATGGGTTTCAATGTTGGTCTAGATTTAAATTGTTTCTTTCCAAGACATGGTAGCTGTAGAATCTAGATAGCCTAGATCTAGATAATTAATTATAATCCGAAACAAATTCAGCTCCACACTAGCGATAGGTATTGTGACCAACGAAGTTTCTTAAGAGCAAAAACAAACAGTCAAGCAGTAATTCTCATTTCGCTTTCAGCAAATTAGCAGTGCGCCAAAAGAACCAGGGGATTTCTTGACTAGCGTGGATCCAGATATAAATATGTATACCGTGATTAAAACTTTACTATTAGCCAACATGGTCTTGGCTGGACCTACCAATGTCATATAGGTCATTTATACACCTGATCTAGGCTATTGTATGACCTATGACCCAGATCATAGTTTACCAACTGGTGACCTTCTTTTTAATGGTGATCTTCAGCTTTCACCATGACGATGTCTTCTAAACTCCGATGTCCCAAAGCAGTAAGCTACGTTATGTTCAAAATCATTAAGACCTACATTTTGACCTGACAATATTAAGATTTAGTGGTGGCCCAAGATTGGTGAAAATGATTACATACGTTCTTTACTACATATGTATAGCTCAATGTTCTAGGGTATGATTCTCACATGCAGACCTTAACATGTATAACTATTACAAAGTATCACTTAACGAAGAAGTATAAAATTAGTATTTATTTACAGCCAACAGCAAGTACACATATAATATTGAATGCGTCATCATCAATAACTGACATACTAAAATGTGCCCAACTGACATACTACAGGGCGCTTAGACTATATTCCTTGAACAAAAGGCTCTCAATGCCATACATAATATTACCCACAAATAGTCAGTTCTCATACATAACAATGAATAGAAATATAAATTATAACATCTCCTTACGCATATTTTATCACAATGTTGTCTGTTGAAAGAATAGTGTTTGTTTTTCATTTCAAGTTTCTAGAATTGTAACACGTTTTAGAATCAAAATTACTGCAGTACGGCTTTGCCTATCTGGATACAGGTATTGTAGATAATGTAACCGAAATATGGAGATATAGAACGAATTTTTTCTGGGACAATTACGATTTTTTTAATCAATTTTTATACTAGAATATTTATGAACATTTATTCCATGGGAATTCCAATAGTTATTGTGATATTTTGCTCAATAATAACCATATTAAAAATAAAGACATCTTCACAAAATGTACTGAACATTTCAGAGAAAGCAAGAAACAGAAGAAAAAAAAAATAAAATCAGTCAAACTCAGTTTATGTCTATCTACATTTTTATTTTTGTGTGTGTTGGTTCCTTCAGGGATTCTTTATACTTTATTATTTGTACAACAATCTATATTTCATCTAACATTCAAATCTTTGATGTTGGAACTTTCTGCAGAACACATTTTTTACGTGGTCAACTCATCCTTTCATTTTATTGTGTACGTTATAACAAGTCCTAAATATAAGAAACATTTGAAAAATATGTTTATCTGTAGATAAATGGTAAATTAAATAAACAAATATTTCTCTAATATATATATAATAATAATAATTGCAATACTAATAAGGCTTGTCTTCAAGTCCGAAGAATAATGAGGATTGCAATGTTTACCGTGGCTACGCAGCCCCAGCTGTGACCTACATATTTTGCCAATGTTGTGGCAAGCATAACCATTGTCTATAGTGGTCAATTAAGATTTTCTTTTAGTGTCTGCGTCCGTCCTCGGTATATATATATATAAGAATAGTATGAAACACGACTCTCTTTCAAGGGAAATTGATAACCGTCTGGCCAGGGCCAGTTGTGCTTTTGGACGCCTCTAGTCTAGAGCCTGCCTACCAACCAGTGGTTCTCACGACCCTTCTATATGGATCTGAGACATGGGTACTTTACAGAAAAAAAAGACTTCTTGAACGTTCTGACCAAAAATGTTGGTGCTACAACATAGACATACGGAAGCAAGACTGCACTACAGATAGCGATGTCTTAGCCGACATGAATTTCGTAAGGTGGACGAACGAATTCCAAAAGGAGTCTTTTTTGTGAGCTGAAAGGTGGTCGACGAAACAATGGTTCCGAGCCGAAGCATTTTTAAGTCCAGTGTAGGCTCAAACTTGCCTGACATAGAAGACAGCACTGGGCAACAGTCGGCTTCAGATTGAGGAATCCTGATGCCACTTACAGAGGCCGCGGGATACACATTTGAGAAAATCCAGTGTCGAGAACAGACGTATACAGAGAAACGGATATCTAAATCGTTCACCGGCAGACAATGGTTAATTTCTACGCTGGATATGGTAAAATATGTAGGTCACAGCAGGTGCTGCTTTTCCAAACGAAATACTGCACTCCTCATTATCTTCGGACTCGAAAACAAGCCTTTTTATTATTATGTTAGAAACGAACGAAAATTCATCCTCTGGTGATGCCATTGCCTGCCAGGGTCGAGTTTCGATAAAGGGAAACAAAATTCATCGTAGTCCCTTTATCAGTTTCCACTGAGGATTTTTCTGGTGATGTGACAGGTCTGCAGCAGCATCGCCCTCTGACAGGCAACGAGAATATTCCCAAGAATGTTAACGGACCTGAAGGTATCTGTGAAGTCAGTCATTATCGTCAGTCATCATCTCGGTTAACATAACTATGGGTTGTATTGTTTTATATAACTTCCATAAGCTTATAATCTCCAAGCCTAGGTTCCCATATTTTCGTTGTTTTTCCAACTCATTTTTTCTTAAATTACGAGACAGTGGTACGGGGATGTCCATAATTTTCTTTTTTGTCGATGAGCAGCAGATCAGGGCGATTAAAATATACAGTTTCGTTTGTCAAAAAAAGGCTTATCCCAGTTCAGCAGATAATCAGTAGTTGTGGTGAGTATTTGTAATAAGGAGGAGTATCCTTACCGATCAAATTATGTGTCAAAGGCAAGTGCTGGTGTATTAACTTTGCAACTTGTTTATGACGACCTAGATTCTGATAGGGCTTAACATCCTGCCATTATTATTTTTATTATTATGTTAGTAAGAAAGAGTATTCATTCTCTGGCGAAGCTAGGGTCTAGCTTCATTAAAGGGAAACAAAATTCATCTTAGTCCCATTATCAGTTTCCACTGAGGAATTTTCAGGTGATGTGGCAGGTCTACAGCAGTACCGCCCTCTGACAGGCTATAGAATGTTACTAGGATTGCCAAGGGCCTCAGAGGTATATGTGAAGTGACTTCTTATTATCCCCTCGGTTGATATAACAATAGGGTATATTATTATTATTATCATTATGAATTATTATTATTATTATTTTTATACTTCTATTAAAGTCACAAATTCGGAGTAGAACCTGGGCAAAGTTTGGGTGGACGTGATTCTCGAAAACGTCTCTTAGGACCGTGCGAAAAGTTGGACAACTATAGATAATAATGAAACATAAACAAGAAATAAAATAGTTGACAATAAACAAAATAGAAATATAACAAAAGACATTCAGATGAACTTCAAACAGCATACATATGAGAGGATGATGATGGTAAAGAATAGAATAAAGAAAATAATATGTTTCTGGATATTTACAAACTGATAATGAAGCAAAAGTAATTTAAATATATTTCTATAGATACAAAAATCCTTATTAAATTTCATGCTTACATTAATTTCAAACATAGAATTATGTAACAGTCAACATTGAAATTGCAATGAAAATTTCATCTTTGACAAGAACGATCCAAAAGAATGCCCACTTTCACTAAGCTATTTTTCTGCCTTGTTTCTTTTAATTTACTGAAACCGTTTTTTTAAAATATAAATCAATACTTTCAAAACGAAAATGTAAATCAAAACGTTCATTTGATTCATTTACCATTTTGTCCTATACAACTCTATTTGTCCTGTCAATGTTGCTATTTGTCAACTATTTTATTTACATAATTAGAATACAAATATTCCTTTATTTCATCTTTATTAATACTTTTCCTATACATTTTTAGAACGTAGTATCTATCATCACAAATTACAAAATTGCAGTTTAAAATAGTGCTTAAAAATTCAAAGATAACTTTCATTGTAATTCTAAATTATTTATTAAAAAAAGCTAACAGAAAACGTTTAAAAAATGCTTAAAAGTAAACTAAAGTTCCTCTTTTACACCTTGCGATCTTTAGGGCAGATGATGTATAGGTCATCTATTTCTGTGGCCTTTGGTGAACTAGGGTGTCATTTGGCCAGTACAACGACAAACCACCTTTGCTTTTACCCATCTAATGTACCGAATAGAGCTCAGTAGACTCGGTAGACTCAAGACTCGCCCAAAGATTAAGACACTCGGTTCAATAGCCAAAT
Source organism: Biomphalaria pfeifferi (assembly GCA_030265305.1). Lineage (NCBI taxonomy): Eukaryota > Metazoa > Mollusca > Gastropoda > Planorbidae > Biomphalaria > Biomphalaria pfeifferi. The sequence continues at coordinate 207,283 of JASAOG010000259.1, forward strand.
GTTTTACCGCTCAGCCACTGCTTACAATGTTGATTACATTAAAATGAAATGAAGTGAAATACTTTATATTAAACTTTTAACATAAACAAAATAATATATTTTTCTCTAAACATCTCTCTCTCTCTTTTTTTGTATATATTTTGAATATATGTATATATACATATATGTATCTTTTATTTATTGATGTATCATTTTTTTGTTATTTATTTATACATTTTTTGTTTGTTCTAGAGAGGGGTGAAAGGTATTAAACAGTAAATGTATATACTCTGCAGAGAGAGGACGTGTGAACCACACATTATTCAGTTATTAACTTAATTATTGTGGCAGTTGTTATTTAGTCCAGTGGATGTTTATATTACACAGTAGTGATTTGGACGGCAATTTAATGATTGAAGATATAACAGTGTTCATATAGGAATCAATACTTTGTGTAGTAACTATTTCTATATCTAGCAGCTTATGGCTGCACATCTTCATATTTAATTCTTTATGTACATAAAACTTCATGTCTGCTAAAGCAAGATTTACTAAGTATATTCTGGTTGTCACCGTACTGTGCATATATTGATAGCATGAACCTTAAACGAAGACCTCAGTACATCATTACACACCAGAATTATACACACTTAAGAACCCACGGTAACATGTTACAAGTCAGGCTACGTTTTATATTAGTTAAATATTTTTTTTTTGCCATCTAAACACAGGTAATGTAGACCAGATGTTATCGGGCTTATTTTGACCTGGGGAGCCCTTTATATAGCAAAAACTTGCCACGGAACCCCAAGTGAAAAAGCTACATGGATGCATATTATTCCAGTAGCAAAAGTAAAAAAAAAAATTTATTGAATGAGGTCTTTATTAAGATTAGAACTTTTTGTTTCAAATACAATTTAAAATAATGAATGACTTGGATGAGGTTGACTAGATCTCATGACTTTATGTATGTCCGGCTCGACAAGAACAAATTTCTAGTCAGTTTTCTTTATTTGTGATGAGGTTAATTATGTCAATAATCCACGTTGTACTAAGTAAGAAGACGGGAAAGCAGTCAACAACTTCTGTATAATGACCCATAATGCAAAAAAAGAAATGTGGATTTTTGTTAAACCAGAATTTGTGGTATCCTTGTTTACACATTGGTTTAAGTTCCTCATATGTTGCTATTTCAATAAGCTGTTTCTGCATCAGTAAGGGTTCATTTGTGATTGGTCGGTTGAAAAAAAAAATCTTTTGCAAAGCCACAGAACAGAAAGGGGAGCACTAGAGCTAGCACCCTACCACGATTATAAAGAATCGAAGTATGCTAAACAGCCAGATTATCTTCTGATTTACGCCACGAAAGTTAATGTAAATCTCAACAACACCAATGTAACATTCCTCTGATGTCCAATGGATCGCAGGCCACATTGAAATAGAAGGCAATACAGAAAAAAGACATATAAACTAAAGATCGGAAAATGACTAAGCAATTTAAAGTCATAATAATAGAGAGATGAATAAATGAGATATGGACCAGGTCTTACACAAAGTTCAAGAAAAAAAAATGTCTATTTCAAGCTGTCCCAGCATAACCAACTTATATCTTCTCAGAACAGAGCAGAATAAGACAACACATATTTCGGAAGCTAAAATTGGGAATTATTGAGATTGGCCCTTGTGAAACATCACCTGAGATGAACTCCAATTGGTGACAAGGCAGGGAGACCTAGGTCTCTCGTAGTGCCCTGGTAAGGAACTCTGTTGTGTGGCGTAGTGCCTCATAGCTTCCATACAAGTCAAGTTGACCCCTGGTTACGTCTCCCCGCAGCTCGCGGAGTTGTGGACACTCTTACCGTCTCTTGTGATTCACCGCAGTGTCGGCAACGGGTATTAAAATTTGGCCAGAACAGGGCAAAATAAGCACCAATGGTGCAGTTTCCTGTACGCCAGTGCGCAATTGTCGATTGTTCCGACCTTTTTGGCCTCCACCACGGGTCCTCTCGATTTGGGCGACGCATGTGCTGCCAGATCTTTTGTTGCTATGTGACTTTCAAGGAGGTCTTGAAATTCTTCGATGAAAACTTTTCTTGTCAATTTATTTCTCTTGCTTGGTGGTGGGCGGTACAAGAAAATAAAAGTCAATGTTCTACTGTGGTGGAAGAGGCGAAACTCGCACATCTCAAAGGTGGTGTACGTTGAGCTGTTAGGTCTTATTGTTACATACATACCTAGACTATCTTTGTACAGTATTGCTAGAGCCCTCCGCTGCCTGTTTTTTGAGGTAGATTCTTTAAATAAAAGCCTGGTGGCGTTAGCTCAATGGTTATTGAATCATCACCAACTTTTTAAAACTATGTCTCACTAAGGAAAGCGATGTCGTAGCTATCATCAGTGATGGTGTCTGCAAGCTCAAGAGCTTTGTTACTGCATGACTGGGCGTTTAGGTGCATTATTTTAAGAAGACTGGAGGATGTAGTTACCAGAGGCGTAGCACCTGTTGAAGGCACCGGAGGAGTAATATCACGAATTATAGCTTTTTGATGGGGACATCTGACCTCTGTCGTATGAGGAGTAAGAGGGGTGGGGTGGTAAACAACACAGTTTTGTAGGAAACTGCTGAACTCTGTCGTAGAAGAAATGACAGGGATTGGGGGGGTGTGAGGTTAGCAACACAGTTAAGAGTCCTGGAAACTGTGTGACATGTATCCGTTGAGTTGAATTGCGATAGGTTATACCATAGGCGAGTAAGACGCCCAGCCATAGACCCACGAACTGTCGGCAGTTTACGCCCGATGTCAAGTCGACGAATATTTCGGAAAACCTCTCTATCTAGTCGTGATTTAAGTAACACATATATGCGTCCTATGCGACGTAGTAGATTTGCGTCCATGACTCTAGTACGACGACTTGATACACTAGCAATGACGACACACAGGCTTGCGTTGCGACTGCTTTGTAGTGGCCAAGGTACACAGTTTTAAAAAGCACATCAATCCCTTGGGCGATGAGTATCACTCTGTCACTGTTTATCTAAATGCTTGTTAAACTAAAGGATAGTTACTAAATAAAAAAACTAATTAAATTTAAATAACGTTACTTGAATCTATCGAACAAAGTACACCAATCAATAGACGAAATCTACACAAATCTAATGGTATCAGAAAGATCACTTAACTTTAGAAAATAGCAACACACAAATCCTCCGATACGAGAGACGAAAAAATAACACGACTGCTGCCTGCTGGCACAACACACATATACCTTCTTATAATAGTATTGGGCAATGCTGTCAATGCTGCTTCCATCTTTATTGGACTTAATTTAAGCGACTTTAAAAAAATGCTTTTGTGCCTGGGGCTTCTCCCCGGACAAAGCATGAAGATCTTTTATTACTAAGGTAGTGGCACAGTACATTTTATCCTTTAGGAGGTAGTCAAAGTTTCCATCTAAACGTCAAACAAAAGAAAACATATTTAGGTGATGTAAATAAGTATACATTGTACTTCGTAGTTCATAGTAGATATAGGACTACGTTTCTTAACCATCCAACATATATATATATAAGAATGAAGAGGAAGGGCGAATAATCTGTGATTGGGATCTAAGTTTTTTCACGTGCAAAAAAGTTATATATAAATTCGGGAATATCCAAGTGAAGAAAGTTTTCAACTCTTTTGTTTAAGTCGTCATAGAACCTTACGTAATATCTTATCTTTTATAATACAGACGTTACTTCAAAAAAGAGATGATTACGTCCTACTCGTCATGCATTTAGTCATGCATTTTAACCAATGACTTAAATTCTGCCAAGTCACTGGTTTTCCTGGATAGCTCAGGCAAGACATTTCATGCTCTAATAGCACTAGGGAAGAAGGAGTATTTGTACAAATTTGTCCTAGCATATGGGACGAGGAGTGTACCTTTATCTTTGTGTCTTTCAGAGTATTTTATTAAATTGTGTTTTCGTCTTTGAAGATTATGGTTCAGTGTTTTATGTATAATTGCTACTTTACTTTTGAGTCTTCTGTTCTGAAGGCTTTCTAAATTTAGTGATTTTACTATAGTTGTTACTCTAGTCAAATGTGAATATTCATTTGTTATGAATCTTACTGCTCTATTTTGTGTCTGTTCCAGTTTCTTAATGTTTTCTTGAGTTGAGGGGTCCCAAACGGAGCATGCATATTCTATTATTGGCCTAACCAAGGTTAAATAACATTTTAGTTTTATGTTCTTATTTGATTTATAGAAATTTCTTTTAATAAACCCTAATGCTTTGTTGGATTTTTTTATAGTTTCATCAATATGTGGATTCCATGACAGTTTTTCATTTATTATAACACCTAAGTATTTTGCCTTTTTAGTCTGTGTTACTGGTTTGCCATGAATAAGATAAGTGGAATTAATTTGTTTTAGTTTTTTTGTTACTTTTAACAACTGACATTTTTCTGAATGGAAAGACATGCTCCAATTTGATTCCCATTTCTGTAATTCATCTAATTCTCTTTGTAAAATATCTGTGTCTTGTGTTGTTTTTATTGTTCTATATATTATGTAATCGTCTGCAAATAATCTGACTTTGTTCCTGAAGTAATGCAATTTGGTAAATCATTTATGTAAATTAAAAATAGTAGTGGACCCAAGACTGTTTCTTGAGGTACACCTGAGTTTACTGTTATCGGTGTTGATTTAGAGCCATTTATTATTACAGTTTGTTCTCTCCCTATCAGAAAATCTTTAATCCACTGATGCAGTGGACCATTAATGCCAAAATATTTTAATTTTTTAAGCAAATTATGGTGGTGAACTTTGTAAAATGCCTTAGAAAAAACGAGCAAGATAGCATCTATTTGTTCACTATTATCTAAACCTTTAGAAAAATCATGAATTAGTCCTATTAGTTGTGTTTCACATTATCTATATTTCCTAAAGCCATGTTGGTATGGTGTGAGGACATTTTGTTTGTCTAAGTGGTTTATGATGTTGCCACATATTATGTGTTCTAGGATTTTACATGTGATGCTGGTAAGTGATACTGGTCTGTAGTTTCCTGGGTCAGATTTTTCTCGTTTTTTTAAATAGGGGGGTGACATTAGCTACTTTCCAGTCTTTTGATACTCTGCCCTGGTTAAGTGAAGCCTGAAAGAGTATTTTGAACACTGGGGCTAGCTCATTGCTTAGTTTTTTGAGTAATCTAGCTGGAATACCATCAGGTCCAGACGCTTTATTTGGTTTGGTGTTGGCTAATAGTTTTTGAATTCCATTTTCTTGTACTACTATATCTTCTAACTTGTCTACTTGGTTCAAATTCAGTAATATGTCTTTGTCTCCTGGAGCTGAGAATGCGGATGCAAAGTATTTATTTAGGATGTTTGCATTAGTTTTATTATCATTATGTATTATGTTATGTTCATCTTTTAATGGCACTATGCCTGTTGTTTCCATTTTCTTAGACTTAATGTATGACCATAGGTTTTTGTTGTTATCTTTAGATATTACATTGTTTATGTATTCACTCTGCAGCTGTCTGCTTACTTTTTGGGTTAAGTGTTTAATTTTTATATACTTTTTGTAAACTCTTTCTGCCTTAATTTCTTTAAATTTTCTATATTGGTTTTCCTTCTGTTTACAAAGCTTCTTTAGTCTATTATTAAACCAGCATTTATTTATTTTGTTTGATATGTATTTAGTTGGTATATGATTTTCTATAATGTTTTTAAGATGTTTTTAATGAAATTCCAGAGGTCATCGACTGGTTGGTTAATGTCTTTTTCTAATAAGAATGTTTGTTGTTCCAGAGTAAGATTTTTCTTTTGGGTTTTGTATTGGCTACTGCTTTTATCTGACTGTGTATTTTTATGATCTCATGGTCTGATAGACCAGGGATAATATCATAATCAACTACTAATCCAGGTCTGTTGGTTAAGAAGAGATCTAATGTGTTGTTTAATCTAGTTGGCTTTTTAATGATTTGATCTAAACTTAGGTTGTGTAAAGTTTCTATGAAAAGCTCATTTATGTCCTTAAGGTTTTGGTGTTTATCTATGCTAAGTGTTTTCCAATTTATATCAGGTAGGTTGAAATCACCCATAATCCAAAAAACTGCATTTTTATTTGTCTCTTTAAGTGTAGTAATCTGATTACATAGTTCCTGCATGTATTCTAAACTAGAATTTGGTGGTCTGTAAATGCTGCGTATTATTAGGGATGTTTAGGTGGTATTAATTTTACAAAATGTTGATTCTATATTTTTTGAGTTAGGTAAGGTAGTTTCTTCTGCTATAAGAGTGTTTTTTATTGCTAGAAGAACTCCTCCATGATTATCAGCCCTATCTTTTCTAAAAATTTCATAATTACTATTGAAAATTTCTGCATTATAAATTTCAGGATGTAGCCAATTTTCTGTTCCTGCAATTATGTCTGGTTTCTCACATTCTAATAAAATTTCTAAGTCTGCTGTTTTTTTCCTAATGCTTTAAAAATTTATTACTAAGGTTTTAAGGTACTTTGGCATTACTTCTTTAGTAGGTTTGTTTAGTGAGGCTGTTGTATTAATTTTAGTAGATTTAGGTTTAACAGGAGTGGATCTGGCTAGTGGTTGGTGAGTTTGGTTTGGGATGATGTTTAGGATATTGTATGGGTTAGAAGTGTCTGCATCAAAGGAATCAAACAGTCCTGATGTAAACTGAGGTAACCCACACGGTACACAGTGCCATGATGCGTCATTTTTGCCTAAGGCATAATACACAGGTGTATTCATATGGAGACATAATGCATGGTACCATTTATCGCAGGTGTCACATTGAATGGCTTTCTGTTTCATGGTGCATACTTTTTTGCAGATGTTGCATCTATCTTTAGATCTAGGCCCTGGATTTGACTCTATCTCCTGCTATTAATATTAACAGTGATAGGTATTCATTTCTGCTGTGTCTGATTGAGAACTTCCATTTGTGATGATGATCTTCTTAATAGGTGGAGAGGAGTAGGGGGAAGACAGATATGTAGACATTGAGACATTTACCAGAGAAGACGTATCTTCTAATCGAGATAAACACCGACAATTTGTATCAAGCGAGGCGAAAAGTGTCACCTAGTCGAGACTCGGGAAATAAAAAAACTTGTGCAATCAGAGAACTGAAGGTCTCCGAATAGCCTGTTGCACAATGAAAACAGTCGACTATTTAAACCACACAATTTCTGACAATTAAAAGCACTTACATAGTTTTTTACTCTTGTGGAAATTTAAAAAGAGAGGACTCACTCTCCAGTCTCTGCACTCAATATCTCTTCCATTCTCGGATCGGTTTTTGTATTGGGGTCATCTGCCCTCAGCTACACCGGCGTATCAACTTATAGTCAACCAAATCTGAACTGTAACCGGCCCTGATCTATATCATGAGCCCAACGAGTAGTCAGTTGCAGCAACAAGCCACACCAGTCTCCACAAGGCACTAAACGGCTTTAGGAGTAAAGATAAGCATTGGGCCTAAATGAAACACGAACACTTGCCTAACTCATTTAGTGATGACTAAAATCTAGCTCAAAATTGTATTTTCCAAAAGTTTTATTGTATTTCCATCTTTTTTTTTTTATCTTTTCATTAATACTATTTGTAAATAAAAATTTTCAATTATTGTGAACTAACTAATTGTGAACTAATATTCATTCTTTGTTGCTTGTCTATTGCTAACTCTGTATGTGTACTTAATTTTATTCAACTGCAGTATTAAAGAAACAAAAATCCTAGAAATCAAAACACGCCAACACCATCTTAAAAACACTGTAGTTTTGAATTTATTGCTTATAACATTAGAGCATACACATAAAATACATAGACTGGACAAGGAAATACTTTTTTGTAACTTTAAAACAGGTATATCTGACGCAATTCATTTATAAATTCTGGAAAGTCGCATGCTCTTCAGTTTTAAAAATGTATGTCTATGCATAAGAGGCTTTTAAATGTCTTTGAAAATTTGGGACTTGTTAGAACGTACAAAACAAAATTAAATGATGAGTTGAAAACATAAAATATTTGTTCCACAGAAAATAACAGTTGATAACATTTATATGACAAATGAAAGTCAGATAGCTTAAGAAAAAAAAAGAGTATCTAAAAGTCCTGAGGGAACAAGCACAAAAAAGTTCAAAATAATAGACAAACATAAACTTATCTGAACTGATTTGATTGCTTTTTTTCTTTAATATTTCGAATTCTTTGAAATGTTCTCTATACTTTTTGTACTTAATTTTATTTGTTTAATTATCATCATTGTACAAATTATGACAGTAAATACAGGAATAGCCATCGAATAAATATTGACTAATATGCTTGAATAGAAGCCGTTCCAAAAATTGAAGTTTTCAAAGTAAAAAAGTGTCCCGAATCTTTTAATTTCTGTTGCATTGTTTACAATAACTATGTCGAGATATGCAAAGCAGTACTCGGGAAATAAAATTATAAATAGTACTATGACTATACACATTTCAGTTATTTTGACTCTAAAACGTGTTACAATTCACAACTCTAGAAACTTGAAATGGAAAACAAACAGCAAACATTCTTTCCACAGATAAGATTGTGATAAAATATGTGCTTGAGACTAAACAAAGTATTTTAGTATTATTCAGAAATTGATAATAATATGATTTTAAGGTAACAGAGGGATGATTGTCTATGTAAAAAAAACAATGCTTGAAATACGAAATAAGACTGTGGAAAAGGAATAAATCAAATATGAGACTGCCAGTTACAGAAGTAATTAATTTTGTTGTATCTTTCATTCCTTGTTGAGATAAAACACAAATATTTAGAACATTACCAACTAAACCCAGACATGCAAGGAACTGAGATAGGACACAATTGATCAGAATGTCTAAAGCAATATAAACAATATCACTGACATCCAGTATATAGTCTGTCTGTATTACTTGGCCCCATTCAACTGGTGTGACGTTCATGTTGGGCTTAAATTTAAAGAATTGTGAATGTTTTATCTAGGTGAGTGTATTAGAATTAAAACATTTAACAATATTTTAGTAATAATCAGTTACAATAAACTTTTAATGGCTTTCACTATCAAAACTTTAAAAAATACAACAAATAAACAGGATGACTGCTTTGCAGCAGTTTTTTTTATATGCATTGGAGCGTAATAGCAAAACAAAATATGCGTTCGTACCACAGTTTTTTTTTAAACATTACATTTGAAACTTGCTACACCGAGAAATCTTTTATTACAAGAAACCATTTTATATTGCAAATGTGAAGTTTAGGAAAGAAACAATTTTACCAGAATATAGAAACAAATTATCATTTCTTTAGGTCAACTATATGACATTAATGAAATAAAAACAAATATAAAATATATCTATAACTAAAGTGAAATATTTTCTATGTATATATTCATCAGTAGACTTTGATTGCTACATTGTCTTACAAGTCAAGTCTTTATGTGTAAAGATGTTTTTTAACAAGCAAACAAAAGAAATCTCATTCATCGATTAAACATAAACTATTATATTAATTGACACGAGACAAAGCATGTACAGATGTCTGAGTCTATTGCTAGTCAACCGTTATTAGAGATGTTATAATTCTTTCATTTGTTGTATGACAGATTTGTTTAGGGTAATGTTAATTCATATAAATACATAAGTGGTGGAACAATTTATTTTGTTAACCTATATGTCTAAAATAAAGTGCACAGTTTTACTGTGTATCTTGAATTTAAACTTACACAGAATTTATATTACAACTGAATTTTATTTGGCTCTATGTAATAAGTTGATAACAAATGTATGTTTAAACAGTATTTCACATCATCTTTTTTTATAACACGTGACTACAAGATGGTCTGTAATTAAAAGCTATCCTTAGATCAAAATCGCCCATACCGTTTAGAAAATTCGTAAAAACACCTTAAATGCTTGAATGTCAAAGACTCATTGTATATCTTGTTTGGGTATTAAACTGTTATATCGTGGCTTATTTTAGAATGTTTAGGTTTAATCTTAAGTTTAGATAAGTAAAAGGTTAGATTCAACCCTTTTCATTTATTTTTACCCCGAAATTTAGAGAAAATGTTTCAAAGTACAATAGTAGATCCAAAGGTTTTAAGTGAGGAAAGCGATTGAAGACTGAAAACAATTAACCATTTAAGAGTTTTCTCTCCGTTTTATAATTATTCCTAATTCTTAATGACTGCATTCGACATAGTATAGTGGGTGGGGCGGTTTGATATTAATATTTAGCATGCATGACCTATATTAGTGACATATTCTTGTAAAAACAAAAATCGTGTAGTTTCTTCACTAAAAAACAAAAGGAAAAGAATTTGATCTCACGGATCACCCCTCCCACAGTCTCACCTTATACAGAACATTCTTTTTTAATTTATATTTACTAATGATTTAAATTGAGATTAGAAAGTACCGTAAAATAGTATACAAATGTGTTCAAATATCAATACGTAACTTATAGTATATAAATATTCAACTAGTTTTGTTTACAAACTATGATTTCTGTATAGATATTTGACCGCCCCCACCCCACTCAAAAGGTTTGGGTGGGGAAGGCAGTAGACACAATCGACACCTCCCCCCACACACACTTAATCGGCCAACGTATCAGAAATGGTTGACATAATATAAAGATTGGTTGAAATATCAATAAGTAGCTTATATCATTGAGATAAAAGTAATTCTGTTGACAAACTATTATTTCTACAAAAACAAAAACAAAAACGCCGTGCCCACTTGAATGGTTTAAAGCTGGGGGTGGGATCGGCGCAATCGTCACACCCCCAACTCACAAAATAGGCCATCATACTAGATGGGGGCGATATAACGGGTCTTCCCACCATCTTTACAATTCTCAGGCAACGCCGCCTGCTCATGCTCGGAGATGTTCGCGAATGGAGAGAAATTGCATCCCAAAATTCATTAATTTGCGTCTGGCTCATGAAAAACTGGTCACCGCCATTTTCGTAACGTGGATGTAATCAAACGAGACCTCAAAACAGTGACCATTAATACTGACCATTAGAAAGACATAGCCATTCACACACACACAGAGAGATGGTGAGCAAGAAAGCTATGGACAGTAAAAAAAAAAGATCTCAGCTCTGAAAACAAGCGTGTCATACGATAAAGCTCTGGCTCCTCTATCATCGAAGCGAAATCCACCTTAACCTGCGATATATGTGGACAGGAGTGTCTCTCCAAAATAGAGCTCCACAGTCAAAAGAAAAAGTGTTCCACAAAATGAGCCATATTCGTTACGAATAAAGGAAGCCAACAAAAAAAATTGTTTTAATGTGCATCATTTCCTCGGTAAACAGTTCCTCAGAAAAATTCAAAAATCTTTCTAGAAACACAATGTCCAAAAGAATCAAAGACCTGCACTCTGTTAAAATAAATTTCTTCGTATCAACAGTTTTACTTTTATTTATATGAGTTCCACTGGTTATATCGGAAACTTTATTAGACAAACGTACAGTTTTCCTTAGGTGTTAAAAATAATCATCCCCTAGACATTAAACAAGCCAATCACACACGACATACACGAGGTCCATCACAATGGCAGAAAATGCACTTGCTTGATCCTCTGGAATTTTCTGTAAACTTTCGCTTGGATGTGCAGCCACGTATCTTTGGCATATATTCAAGACTTTGTCCACATGTCTGGGCTTTCTTTCTTGAAGGAATGCGAACAGATTTTTCCTAGCCGACGAAATTATCTTGTCTACAATGATGAACTGTTTTAGGTTCTCAAATGATGCCTCAATGCGCCTGAGGACTGAAACCATTTCTCAAAAGTAGTTTTCAAACTCGCCGACAAATTGTTTCATGTTGCGTAGGTCGGTGGTTTCAGCTAGTGGAATCTATTTCTATAATCGTCCTCACTACACTGGTAAAAATCTAGTAGTGTCTTTTTTGATAAGATGTAGTCTCTCACCTCCTTGTCATTAAGCACCTGCAGCGCATCCAGTGCTCTTCCACCGACTAGGCTGAGGAGTTCTCAAGCTCATTTTTTCTGGGATTCGCCTTCCAGCCTCATCAACATTTCAAACCTATGGATGAACAAATTCATCATGTTTGTCCCTTCAACAAACTTCTTATTTTTGTGCGCCTTTCATTTTTGGTGTTGGTTTCGTCGTTGACTTCAGCTGTTTTGAACTGCTTTGCGATTCGTGCTTTAAATTCCTCTTCCTCAATCTTGAGTTTTGCTGTCACCTGCAGTTCCTGCATTCGGAGCTTTTCTCTTCTCTGCTCTTGCGTCCCTTTCTTCGTTTTGCCGGATAGCTCTGGCAACCCATTCTTCAAGTTCTTCCTTCTGGTACCCTAATTTCTTTCCAGTCTCTTACAAGTCCAGAAATTTTACAGACATTTTAAGTATTTAAATACACGATGAATTAAAATAATACTAGTATAGAATAAAAGAAATGTAAAACAAAACTACCAAAAATATTCATGATATCACATAGCTCCAAAATTTGACAGTATACAATTAACATTTACCTAAATTAAGCAACTATGTTCACTGCCCTTGTAATATCTCAGTAGGGTTCTAGGGAAAACACACTGGTCTTTTAAAAACAAACAAACTATTATCCCTGTTCATGAGCCCCCATGTGATTTGTATTATGGATAGGTCATAATACCAGTGACCTCTGCTGTACTGTCAAGTTAGTCCAGTGGTATTTCGTGGTCCCAAATTCTAACCTAACCTCTAGCCTCTAGATCTATATTTTACTGAGACGTACAAGCCATAACAATGAGAGTTCAGTTACAACTCATAAAGAGTTTATTTAGGAACAAAAGAAAAAGATCATTAAAAGAAAACGGACATAAAGGCCAACAAAAGCAAGTCAAATAATGAAAAAAATATTAAAAAAAGGTAGGACAGGTTCAGTTCAAAATAATCAAAGAACCGCTATCACAGAGACACAATAGTGTCTCATCTCAACAACAAAACGATGGCTTGCAATAATATAATACAGATCCAAACAGTCAAAGGACCGTCATCCATGAGACACACTACTGTCTCGTATCAAGACAAAAGTTTGTCTTTTACATATAATACGACCCAAAGCCGATCTTTATAGAAACAGACAGATACAGGAAAGGATAAGCTGAGTTGTGAATTTCTTTAAGTTTGTGGTGTCGTGTTGTGCACTTTGCAGAGAGCCTAGAACAGCGGTTTTCAACCTTTATAAGCTCAGCGACCCCTTTTTACAATGCTCCACTCTGCCGCGACCCCCCCACACACACACATACAGCAATAGAAGAGTAGACAATAACAACCCATATTTTCGATGGTCTTAGGCGACCCCTGGCAAATCTTCAATCGACCCCCATGGGGTTCGCGACCCACAGGTCGATAACCACTGGCCTAGATAGTGAGATTCGTCACTATATTATATCCCATGTAATAAAAAGGGTGACGTCTTACTACTTCAACTACGTAGCCATTTCTCTTTTCTCAGTAACGTGAAAGATCTTTGCAAGAGTTCTCTTCTAAAGAAGTAGATTAGCGGCATAGCATATATTGACGTTTGGTGAAAGTTAGTGTAGCCAGTATTAAAGAAATGTTTATTGTTCCACAACTACGCTGGCAGATGCAATATTTTTCTAGGATAAAAACTTTTTCTTATTGTAAGTTCTTTTCATGAGCTGAAAGGTGGACGACCTAACACTTTAAGGCATTGCTTTGAATCCTTCTTTCTTTAGCTGACGTACACTAGGGCACTCGGTAGCAGGCTGTTTCCCAACGAGGAAGCTTACAAATGTCGCGGTATACATATTCTGGACAAAAAGAAACCAACCACCCAGGACAGAAGTAGGGCGAGGACAAAATTAGACAAAGACAGACGTAGACCGAGGACAGACGTAGACCGAGGACAGACGTAGACCGAGGACAGACATAGACCTAGAACAGACATTTTCAAAGGTTGACAACAGCTACAATGTTAAATCCAAGACTAAAGAAACTACAACCATAGTGTTCTACTTTCTGACCTAATCATCAGTAGATGTGGATTGCTACATTGTTTTACAAGACATCCTTTATTCCTAGCAGTATTATTCAAAAGAGAATATACAAAGGACATTTTCTTACTTATTGATCTGATGTTTTTCTAGTAATTATTTCTAGAAAAACGAGACAATGCATGTACAGAAGTTTGCGTATATGGCAATTTAACTGTTATTGCAGTTAGTATACTTTTTACTATGGAATAAATATCTATCTCTTTTCTATAACAGTTTTATTCGGGTACATAGTACTTGAATAAACGAGTTATTATGGCGACAAAAGTTTCTTTAATAAAATATTTATAAAAATAAAACAAAGATATGAAACAAATGCATAAATAGCTTTTTCTGTTTGATTGACTAGATAGCTTTATTTCAAACTAGACACAAGAATTCTTTGAACACTGATTTCCTTAAGACTCATGAAATTCATACGAACGTAGACAATATTGAATACTTTTTTTTACTAATAAGGTATTTACCATATATCTGGGTAACTAAAATTCAACATACTAATTGTACATTTTTAGCACTAAAATGTTAGCAGCAATTTTAAGAATAATATGTAACAAAAGTGAAATGTACTAAACTATAATAAAGTATAGTTTGCCGCAATTTATGAAACAATAAAAAACATTTTGGAAAATAATCTAGAAAAAAATGATAAAGAACGTATTTACCAGGCTTGGTATATTTATTATGTTTTTAAAATATTTTTTTGAAGTCTTTTGTAATTCTTAAAAGTCTATCTTTTTTTTCTCTCTCTCTTACTCTAATTCATTTTACAAGGAACATTCTGTCTGGAAACAGGACACGGATCTCAAAAACGACTCTAAAGATTTTCCTAGAAATTCGTAGAAATTCGACAGTTGCTATACATTGTTGGAATAGAATTGCTTGCTCAACACAAGGACATGAGACACTAGAAAGAAAGGTTAACCATTTTTTTTCGGTGGACTGGGGGGTAATAGATGCGGAGTAAAAAAAAATGTTCAATTTTTAAAATCTATTACTCTTTAGTTATTAAGAGCAAAATAATTGCGCTTTGAAAGATTGGTCAGCTGTATTAAAGCGTAATTGTCTTTAAGAAAAACTTTTTTTTTTCAATTCCTTTTATTAGGTTGCAAATTCTTCATTAGAAAAATCAAGAAGACGAAAACAAAATAACCTCGATGGACATGGTTTTAAAAACAAAATAACCTCGATGGACATGGTTTTAAAAACAAAATAACCTCGATGGACATGGTTTTAAAAACAAAATAACCTCGATGGACATGGTTTTAAAAACAAAATAACCTCGATGGACATGGTTTTAAAAACAAAATAACCTCGATGGACATGGTTTTAAAAACAAAATAACCTCGATGGATATGGTTTTAAAAACAAAATAACCTCGATGGACATGGTTTTAAAAACAAAATAACCTCGATGGACATGGTTTTAAAAACAAAATAACCTCGATGGACATGGTTTTAAAAACAAAATAACCTCGATGGATATGGTTTTAAAAACAAAATAACCTCGATGGACATGGTTTTAAAAACAAAATAACCTCGATGGACATGGTTTTAAAAACAAAATAACCTCGATGGACATGGTTTTAAAAACAAAATAACCTCGATGGACATGGTTTTAAAAACAAAATAACCTCGATGGACATGGTTTTAAAAACAAAATAACCTCGATGGACATGGTTTTAAAAACAAAATAACCTCGATGGACATGGTTTTAAAAACAAAATAACCTCGATGGACATGGTTTTAAAAACAAAATAACCTCGATGGACATGGTTTTAAAAACAAAATAACCTCGATGGACATGGTTTTAAAAACAAAATAACCTCGATGGACATGGTTTTAAAAACAAAATAACCTCGATGGACATGGTTTTAAAAACAAAATAACCTCGATGGACATGGTTTTAAAAACAAAACACTATGACACTTTTCCTAGAAATTAGACAATTAATCATATTTTGGGGAAATAAATTGCTAGCTAACTAGCCAAAAGTGGAAAACCCTAGTTGGACCTCTATAATTTATTGAAATATTTTCTTAAAAATGGTCAGGAAAAATTTTATCTTGAACACATGCCAGCGGATTTTTCCGCATGTAGGCTCTATTCTTAAAACATTCAATAGATAAATTGACATTAGCACGCAAATCTTGATCTATCGGTCTATCATTAGAATTTTATAAACTCTGACTAGATTTATACATGCACTTAGCCAGAAATGTTTTTTAAATGTTTGTGTGTGAAGGGGGAAATTGAAGCGGGGTGAAATTTGCTATTCGTTAGAAGCGTTGATCAGCTGTATTATGGAGAAATTGTATTTTTTCTTACAATTTATTTTTATTTTATTTGTTTTACAATTTCTATTATCAGACTGCAAATTCTTCATCGAAAACAGATCTAACGGTTTGAGAACATTTGATAGTTGATGTTTATCATGGTTATACCATTACTAGCTAATTCTCCTCAATGGGATACTCTAGTTGGACCGTTATGTTTTTTTTAACTATCATGTTTAATTAAATTTGGTCTAGAGACTCTTTATCTTGAATATATATAGTATATATATATATTATATTATTTAATAGAAAGTAAAGCGTATTTATGTATGTATGTATGTATGTTTGTATGACTGTGTTGAACAGTAATCAAAACCGTTTGACCAATCTTGATACAACTTGGAAGAAATTTTCCTTGGGCTCTAACGTAGACCATAGTGGACGTATTGTAGCCCTAAAACAAACTTAAGACCCTCAAAAAAAGTTGACCAACTCTATGAAAGCATTATAACTTCTTCGATCTAGGCTATGTTTACCATATCTACATGAAAAGATCAAATGATCTAGATCTAGATCTAATTTTAAGAACTGTACTTTGCGCAAATAGTTTTTTACTTTGACATATGAAAATACAAAATATAGTCTATTGATTTCATTATTTTAATAAAATTAACCTTCAAATTTATGTTTTAAATGCATTTTTTACATAAATTCGTTCCTTATATCTGCGAATTTAGAATTCCTGAAGAACATTCTTTCATTAGACATTACGCAAAATGTTACACATCTCTCCTAGGTCTAAAACTCTAATTCAAGATGATAAGAACTTCCCTTAGCAAAGATAGTTTTATACTTAAACACATGAACCTATTAATTATAGTTCATTCATTTAATTTTTAATCAAATTAACATTCCAATTTGTTTTTCTAAAGCATTTATCATACATTCGTTCACTAGAGCTGCGAAGCCGTGTTAATATATATTCTAATAGTTTCATTCATGAATCTAATTAAAAAAGGTCAAGCATGCGCAGAGCGAAGCCTTGATGCTCAGAATGAATTCCTTGAGTAAAAAGGGTTCATTAAAGAATTTAATAAATAGCATTTGCACCGCCTTCTAGTTCTAGATCTATAGACCTATAGACATCATGACTAGCTTAACTTGCCTGAAGTGGTGAAGTGTTTCGTATCGAGGATGTTCTATCCCTGAAGCATGATTGGGTTCTTTTGTCTGTTGTTGATTCTCATAATTCCTGTTTTCTTTTTGTTAATTAGAAGTCCAGTCTTTTTCGCTATTTCTGAGAGTCTGGTCAGTTTAATCTGAGCATTTTATGCATGGGAGAGGGGGCAGATGTCATCGGCGATGCTCAGATCTTTCAGATGTTGTGCTAGGTTTAATTATTTTCCGCTTTTATTATCTAGGACTGTCTGCCTCATGACCCAATTGATTATAACCATATTTATCAAGGGTAAAAGCATACATCCTTGTGTTACTCCTATTTTTACTTCAAAAGGATCTGTCAGCTTACTATTACTTGGCATGATGTTGTATTTTTATAATCGATAAATATACTAACAGTCTTTAACTCAAGAAAACATAAGAAGTTAGAACAAATACAAAATAGAGCAGTGAGATTTATAACAAAAGAATATTCCAATTTGATGAGAGTTAGACCTTAAGTAAAATTACTAAACCTAGGTACACTTTAAGACAGAATGCATCCAGTTGTGCTCTTAAGAAAGGGGCTATAATTGAAATGGTACAAAATTAAATTACAAATAAATTAATGTTTTAAAGACTACATGGAATATGTGTTTTGATTAATGAACAAAATATTTCTTTTGTTTAGACAAATATTTTCTTTTCGACTTTTTTCTAATTTTTTTTTCTCTAAGAGGTTAAAAAAATCAGGAATTGTTCTTTTTGGTTGATATTTGTCATATTTAGATTGAAAAATCTAAAACAGTTATATAAAATCTCATTTTTCGCAACGTTACTCAAATAGCGAATATTCTAATGCATACTTTGTAAATTAACAAATGTAGACCTAGATTACCAAATAGATATTTTATGTAAAAATAAAACGATACTTTAAAGAAAAGCTAATATATAGTGTAGCTGCATCAAGTAGTTTGGTTCAGTCATGTAAATAAACTTGTAATTGATCTAGACTCCAGAAAATTGTCTTTAACGTTTTTAGGCCTACCGCACACTTTTCGTATATTTTTAAAACTCCTCCAGCGCCCCCTCTAAGAAAAGCATTTATAAAAAAGCGTGAGAAGGCAATTTCAAAACAAAATATCATCTATTTATTAATTTTTATGCTGTCAATAACACTTATCCCGCATCTTCTTTGGTAAGCTTAGAGTAGGACGGAGTTACAGAGATGCCCCCTCCCATAAGCGCCATAAAGATCCACTAGGCGCCATTTTGCTCTCACTGGCATAAAGGAAAGTACCTGGCAGCAGATGGCCCCTGAGAGAGAGACAGTTAGAGAGCTCTCACAAATGCTGCGGGACAACCAAAGTGAGACTTAAAGAAAAGCAATTATTGAAGACAAGGCGCAAAAGACAGAAAGAAAACTTAAATAGACCGTCAGCAGACAACGGCTTTGTCTGCAAGAATTTTGGAAAAATATGCAAGTCGCAACTAGGTTTGCGTTGTTATGTGAAACACTGCAATCAGCCGTAATCTTCGGAATCGAAGGCAAAATCAGCCAATATTATCATTATACAAAAATTATGTGAACTAATTTACAGTGATTACACACAAAAACTAATCTCATTGTCATGACTTTTAAATCCTATGAAGTTTCCTTTTAAATTTTTGAATATTAGGGCCTACTGCTTTTAGGTTTAATTGTAAATTTTGTTTTATTTATTTTTAAAATAAACATTATTATTGCTGAATTCACTAAAAAAGAAATTAAGCTAATGGGAACCTTGTACCTCCTGCCTTCTGACAATATTAGAAATGTCAAGCTTTAAATTAGCCAAAGTAAAACGAAGGTCCCTTCTAGTGGCTACATCCGGTCTATTTCTTTGCTTATTCGTTCAGTTTGTTACCCACTAAATCTTTGTTAACCATGTAAGTTGATGGAAAAGCTAAAACATAATTTCATTGTCGTCCATAGTTTTGGAATTTTACTGCAACATTTAAATGCAGCCACATCTCTGCTGTGCCTTCAGGGGCGTAGATAGGAATTTCCATTCTTTGGGGGGTCAAGGGGTTTGACCTCTTTGGGGGACCATGCATTTTGCGTAATATTTAATTTAATCATTAAAACACTCATGTACGGACCCTCTTAAATGGTGGCCCGGGGGGATTTTTAAATTCTCCCCCTCCTCTCCCACACACTAGCTACGCCACTGTATGCCTTTTATGTTTACATTCTTTTTACTGAAGACATAATTTTGTAAATCTATTTTTTCCTGCAACTCAATTTGAACATCAGTAACAGATGTTTAATAATAGTTTTTTTTTAAATTTACATCCTAAAAGCGAATCGTAATTTCTTTATAGAGCATTGTTGTGTGAATTGCTGATATCGGTGTCTTTTGGCAGTATTTCATTTGTTAACAAACAAGTTACGTGAGATTGTAAAACTATTTAAAATAGATTTAATATCTCGATAAAGAAAAAAAATGATATTATAACTGTTAAATTAAAGTTTTCCAAGTGAGGCCAATAAGCTAGTAATTCTTTTCCCAATGATATGCAAAATCTTTCTAAATTCTAGGAATATTGTTATTGTTTTTTGAGATCTGTGTCTATCTGGTTTTTGAGCCCTCACCCAAAAGTCTACATAAAGTTGAGAGTTTAAATTTAGGCATTGTAATAAAAACAAGATATTACTTATAGATAGCTTTTGTTTGGGTTAAAATTAAAATAAACATGATTTCGAAAGGAATGTGTTTTGAGACAAAATATATACATTTACTTCTAAAAAATTACACAAACTACTGACTCATAAAAAATCCTCTTTTTCATTAACCTGTGTACATCTAAACATAATTAGCTATAAATATATTTAATATCTTCCCTATTGCTATTAGTGCATGGATTGGGTTGCCTGAGCTAGCCAGGAAAACCAGTGACTTGTCACCCCACATCCCTTTCCCAACTGATCCAGATAAGGAATAGAATCAAAGCGTTTTGAGAAAGCTAAAAACATGAAATTTCGCTTAACAAAAACAATTGGTAAAAATATTTCTAACTGCACAGATTTATTGTTTTTGGTCTAGATTTATTACGAATGGAAATTCGTATTTAAATTTAAATTTAAATGACTGACTCAAACTAATTGATATAGTCATAGTTCGTATAAGCACTTTTTAAAAAGCATTTTTTTTTCTTGTTTACCCTCCTATACCTATACGAATTAAATGATTAAATAAATAAAAATATAAAATTGTGAGACGGTTGTTCTAGTTCATTCATACATTTAAATAAGTGCTAATAGTAAAAGCCATTTAAAGTATTTTGTGTCATGTTTTAATTTTAAAATGACCTATTAAATTAAATGTACAAAATTGTTTATATTTAAGCAGCCGAACATGAACGTCACACAAGCTGGAAGTAACACAGTGGACAACACTGAGAATTTGCTGGATGTCAGTGATACAGTTTATATTGCTTTAGACATTTTGATCAATTGTATCATACCCCAGTTCCTTGCATGTCTGGGTTTAGTTGGTAATGTTTTAAATATTTGTGTTTTGTCTCAACAAGGAATGAAAGATACAACAAATTTATTACTTCTGTTTCTGGCTGTCTCAGATTTGATTTATTCCTTTTCCACAGTCTTTTTTCGAATTCCTAACATTGTTTTTTACATTGACAATCATCTCTCTGTTACCTTAAAATCATATTATTATCAATTTCTGGATAATACTAAACTACTTTGTTTATTTTCAAGCACATATTTTATCACAATGTTGTCTGTAGAAAGAATGTTTGCTGTTTGTTTTCCATTTCAAGTTTCAAGAATTGTAACACGTTTTAGAGTCAAAATAACTGCAATGTGTATAGTCATAGTATTATTTATACTTTTATTTCCCCTGTACTGCTTTGCATATCTCGACATAGTTATTGTAAACAACGCAACAGAAATTCAAAGATTCGGGACACATTTTTACTTTGACAACTACAATTTTTGGGCCGGCTTCTATTTAAGCATATTCGTCAATATTTATTCGATGGCTATTCCTGTATTAATTGTCATAATTTGTACCATAACGACAATTACTCAAATAAAAACAAGTACAAAAAGTATACAGAACTTATCAGAGAATGCGAAATATAAAAGAAAAAAAGCAATCAAATCAGTTAAGATAAGTTTATGTTTGTCTACAATTTTGATCTTTTTTGTACTTGTTCCCTCGGGAATTTCAGATACTCTTTTATTTGTAAAGTTATCCGAGTTTCGTTTATCATATAAATCTTATCAACTGTTACTTTCTGTGGAACAAATTTTTTATGTTGCTAACTCGTCATTTAAATTTGTTTTGTACGTTATAACAAGTCCGAAATTTGCCAAAACATTAAAAAATCTGTTATTTTATAAAAAAATAAATTGAAAGGACTGAGATAATTTTCATATTGTCATGTGTGAACATCAATATGTCATGTTAACCCTAATATAGTAAAAATAATATTGTTTTTTAAAGTTTTTCTTTAATAGTTAATTTTTGAAAATGTTTAGATTTTTTATAATACCCATTTTATCTTGTCTAAATAAAATTGAATACAATACTTATTTTTAAAATTTAAAATGACAGTGTTATTCTTATATGATTTAATGTTTTTTAAATTATTAATTGAAAATATTTAAACAAAATCACATCTCAATCAAAAAGTTGAAAATTTCGTGCCTCAGTATCAATATTTCATCATTATGTTCAGAAAATGAGCACGAAAAGTTCGTTGCAAGCTTCTTTATCTTTCTTATTATTGCGCTCTCTCTCCCCTCCAACAAATGCTACTTCGTGTCATATCGACTATTTTTATTTCACATGACACTACATTACTTATTCGTATGTTAATCTTTGTGGCACCATAAACAAATCTTTGCAAATTTATAAACATATATAACTATACAAATAAAAGTATTTCTATCTTTTAATACTTATAGTGATGAAACAATAAATGTTACACATATAAAAGCGGCACTAGAAAACAAATATTTAATAACAGTAAAATGTGAATAAAAAATACCGAACTAATGGACAGTCGTGACCTATGTTATAAAATTCTTTATTTATCAGTGTAATATAGAAAAAGATATTGATTAAATGTATTTTGTGACGTTGTTCATTTTTCTTCAGTTTTTGAGACAGAAATTAGCCATTTTTTATGTAATACTAAGTCGGAACAACAGCCGAATATTTCTAGATCTTCAGCTTGGCTTATGTTTAGATAGACCTAAAAGGGATTGACTTTTCGAGACGACTTTTGTCCAAACCCTTACTCTTACGTCTAGTAAACCCTAACCCTATAGGTATACATATATATAATAAGGCTTGTCTTTGAGCATGACGACTAATGAGGAATGCAGTATTTCCCCTGGCTACGCAGCTCTAGCTGTGACATACATATTTAGCTACAGGAGGGTTTTGTTCCCGGGCTCATCTAGGGTATGATGTACTTCGACAACAAAGGTTGAATGGGTTAATGACATGATGAGACATACATTACCAATAAATATCAATAGCATTTACAAGGCAAATACAAATTACATTCAAAGGAACTATAGCACATCTTAATCTCAGTGACATAGTCGATAAGGGCTCACAACGCCCCCCCCCCCCAAACCCTATGGGCAATAGTCAAATACGAAGCCTACAACTCAGACTCGACTCTAGCAGAGTCCCAAACCTGCGTCCCCAATACTGGGGCAAGAAAACCAACACAGAGAACTCCATCGCAAGGCAAAACAAGAGAGCAATGACACCAATATAGCGCATCCTTAGAAACTAAAAACTAACAAAACCTTATGGTGCACAAAAGAAAATACCAAGCAAGATGCGCACGACACAGAGCAAGCATAACCATTGCCCACCGTTGGTATATTAAGATTTTCTTTTCGCTGTCTGCGTCTATCCTAGGCAGAGGATTTTCTTTTGGTCTAAAATGTGTGTCCCGCGGTATTTGTGAGTGACCTCCTGCTTTCTAGTTCTAAGGCCGCAAGCAACCAGATGCTCTCTTCTATGTCACCCAAGGCAAGTTGGCGCCTAGGCTGCTCTTTAAAGCGTTTCGTGGGGAACCTCTGTTACGAGGGCCACCTTTTATCTCACCAAAGAAAAACTGCTTTTGGCATACGTTCGTTCCTTATACGGTATACGTGCCCTACCCAGTGCAACTGTCGGACCATAAGAAGTCCCTCTTTACTGTCCATACCGGCGTTTGCAAGGACATCGCTGTTTGTAGTGTGGTCTTGCAACTGTATGTCCATGATGAAACGGAAACATCTTTGGTGAAAGCGCTCAAGTAGTCTTAAATGTTTTATGTGTAATACCTATGACTCGTATCCATATAGAAGGGTTTCGAGAACCACTGCTTGGTAGACATTGATTTTTGTAGGCAGGCGGAGTGATTTATTCCGCCAACTTACTGGAGGCGTCAAAAAGCGCTACTGGCCTTGGACAGACGGTTATCAACTTCCCTCGAAAGGGATGCGTCTTTTGACACTATATTTTCTAGATATAAAAAGTGGTCTATCACTTAAAGGAGCTGTCTGTTTTCAATGATCTTTGGGGCTGAGTAGGTTTTATTGGGTGACTTCTGGAACATGACTTCTCTTTTCCCGAGGTTAATAGATAAACTGAAACTGAATCTTGCAAATTCGTTGACCGCTTTCTGGAGATCATGTTCATTGTGAGCTAGCAGGGCGCAATCATCGGCATAGAGAAGCTCCATTATGACCATCTCATTTGTTTTTATATGGGATAGTAGACGTCGAAGATTGAACACATTGCCGTCTGAACGAAACCTGATGTAAATGCCTTCGTGCAATCGCTGCCTCATTTGACCCAGCATTACGCCAAAGAAGATAGCAAATAGAGTAGGAGCAAGAACACAGCCCTGCTTCACGCCATTTTCTATTGAGACGTGATCAGTCAGGTCACCATTATGTCAGATCTGGCCTTTATGTCCAACGTGAAACTGCATGAGAATGGATAGGAACGAAGTTGGGCATCTGAGTTTGGACAAAATCCTCAATAAGCCATCGTGACTGACCCTGTCGAAAGCCTTGGTGAAGTCCACAAAGGCAGCGTGCAGGTTTAGGTTCTGCTCTTTGCATTTTTCTTGTAAATTTCGCAGAACAAATATCATTTCAGATGTTCCATTTTAAGTTTAACTTTGTTGAACTCGCCTGTTGATAACTCGTTTGTTACAGAACTACTATTCAAAGTGATGAACAATAACAAATTGGAAGAGGTAGTAAAGTTATGTAGACCAATTACATTCTACTCTAATAATTTTTTTTTTTTTGAGTAATAGTCCAATAAAAAAATTGAGAATGAGTAAAGGTTTGGAAAGGCGACTACAAAGAAAAAATGGCTTCAGATCCATTATAATCGTTACTCGTATACTTAAAGTTTCTAATGAATTCTAAATTTTTCAAAACAAAGTATTTTTAAAATTAATTATGACATATTCATGCGCAGTTACATAGACTGTGTCGCCATATTTGACTATTCGGTTTTAACAGTCATGTTTTCGTCGGAAAAGGGGATGGGCGGTAGAGTGTAAACGATTAATCATATATGAGTCCTCTCGCCTTTTTAAATTACTGCTAATGATTGCATTTGACATTAGAGAATAGGGGACTTGATATAAGAATTTAATATATAGTATATATAAGTAATGTTAGTGGCATATTTTTTTTAGTTGTAGTTTCTATACTAAAATACAAAAAAAAAAGTATTCGCTTGACCGGTGGAAGGTCGGGAGGAGGGACGGGCAATTGTATCTATCGCCCCTCCCACGGTTCCTTCTGGTACCGACCATGTTTTTTTTCATTTTATATTTATTTTATGATGCAATTTGAGATTAGAGTGCGGTGCGGTGCAACACAATATAAAAAAGTAGCTTATATTGTATGGCTATTATACAATTGTTTTCACAAACTATGATTTCTTTATAAAAATTGGACCACCACCCCTCATCAAATGATAGATGTAGATGTAATCCCCCCGCCCATACGAGCCCACATAATCGGCGACATAATAATAAGATTATTTAAAATATCAAAAAGTAGTATAATAATAAGATTATTTAAAATATCAAAAAGTAGTTTATATCTTGTAGATACAATAACTAATTCTGTTAACAAACTGTGATTTCTACACACAAAAGTGAACAGCCCCCTACACTCCAAGTGTTAGGGTCGAGGGGAAGCGGGATTGATCCATCGCCCCTCCCTACCCCACCAAAATCGGCCAACATACTAGTGGAGTTGCGACATAATCTAAAATTGGTTAAAATTAAAAAAAATTAGTATACATTATTGACATAAATAAAGAAATCGTATACCAATTGTGTGATTTCTCTACTAAAATTTGATAGCTTGCGTCGAGTTGGGAAGGGTGCTAATACTGCGTCCCCTTGGATTATCCTTCCTCATCCATCTATCAAAATCCATTCATCAATCTACATTCATTTATCCACCCAAATGCACCCATCCATACATGCACATCTTTCCATGCATCCACATTCATCAATCCATATCCATCTACTTCCAACAATCCAGTCTACAGTCTATCTGTGCAAATCTATGGCTCTAGAATCGGTACGTGACGTTTTGGCGCAGCCGTTTTGGCGCAGCCGTTTTGGCGCGAGACGTTTTGATGCAAGCCGTTTTGGCGCAGGGGATGTTTTAGTGCGATATATAATTTGACGATAATTTAATAAGTACGTTGCTTTTATAGCAATGTTTATTTCACTTTACCATAATATTGCATGTATAGTATGAATTCTAACACCGTTCAGCGAAATGTTTTTTTTTTAATATAAAGGTTTCGCTTATTTCATGACTATAGGCCTATAATACGTCAGATGCCTGAATGGTAGTGGCGACAGTCTATGTAACTGCGCATGAATATGTCATAATTAATTAAAGACATACTTTGTTTTGAAAAATTTAGAATTCATTAGAAACTTTAAGTATACGAGTAACGATTATAATGGAATCTGAAGCCATTTTTATTTGTAGTCGCCTTTTCCTAACCTTTACTCAATCTCAATCCCTCCCCTTTATTTATATGTAAGTTTTGCTAATCGCACTGGATGACATTTTTCGATTTCTTTCCAAAAGACATTTTTTTGGAAAATAATTTAATATACGAACTAGCTAAGTGTCATACTTTACTATAACAAATCAATGTTAACATCTAAAGCTTTATTACACTGAATAACGAAAATAACTACACATAGTAAAGATCAAGACACAGAATGTGGTCAGTACAAACTTTAACGTGAATCCACAAATGTAAACAAACACTAGGGGCGACAATAGATATAAATAAATTCACGGCACTAAGATACTTTTAAAAGATTGAGAAATTGGGTAGGGGTGATTTGGGGGACACATCTCGCATTGACGCAGGTATAGTTAAACAAATGAAGACAAGACCAGCTCCGAGCACTGGTCGTTGGCGTCATGCGTCTGGCGATTATCTGTGGCATCTATCCCGCCCCCTCTCTTCTGGGCACATTTCCCTCCTTGCATATACTCTTTCCTAAACCCCTTCCCTCTCTCGTGGGTAAGACGATAATCTGTTTCTAGCACTCCTCTTGGCATCCATAATCCTTAATCTTTAATTCCGAGAGCGGCCCAAGGTCACTCTTCTCTTTCAATTTCTTTCGCCCCTACGTCTTAATAAGCTCGCGTAGTTTGGACCATTCTAGTCGAAACGAAGAAAAGACAAAATTTTGCATGAAGGATATCTCTATGTTTATAAAAAGCTTAGTAAAAACTGTTTTGTCCTGCCTGTCCTATATGCACTACTGCCAAAAAAAAGAAGGAGAAACATATCGCCGCATGTTTGTAGCAATGAAAGAGTTGTTGCCAGATCTTAACCCTTCATCTGTTTCTATGGACTTTGAGCAGGCTGCTATCGGAGCTCTTCAGTCAACTTATCCATTATGTGCAATACATGGCTGCTTAATTCATCTGACAGCAAAATATGCGAAAGAAATTGGCAGATAAAAATCTTCTTTCAATGTTCCCATTGAGGACTGGACAAGGCTCTGTTAAAACTCTGGCAAAGGAGCTGCCTTTACATCTCACACCGACAATCATCTGGTTTGAGGCCACACTTATATTGGACGTTGAAAATGTAGTGGAGCTTGATAATGTGCTCTGTTTCCTCCTCCTATGAGGTCTGTCTATCAGAGAACACTAAATGGGAATAATCGAACACGTAACAGTTTAAATAAACCCAACCTAGAGTAATAAACTTAGTATAATGTTATTCCAGTATGGAAAAGCCCAAGTTCAAGTGTATAGAAAAACACATGACGTCATCAGAAACGTGTTAGGTAGCGCCTCCTAGGGAATGATTGGATTGGTTAAAGCAAGTGTTTGGGAGGAGTTAAGAAAATAGATTTGAAAAGCGGGATTTAGAGAAATTAGTTTTGGAGATGTAACTTGAATTGACAAGCCATATATTTTATTAGTTGTGAAATTAGATCTAGTGTTAATCTGAATCTATTTGTTATTGAGTTTGCAAAGAAGATATTCATTTGAAACAGTGTTATTTCTGTATATTCTGTAAATTATTGTGATTCCCAGTTTTTGAATTAAAGTTCAGTATTTGAATTGAAAAGATCATCGTTATTTGAATCTCTAAGGCATATTTAGATTTAGAGACATGTCTACAGAATCCCCGGCACGTCACAGTGTTAAGATATTAGCACCTTCGACGAATAAGCATTTCCAAGAACAAGAAGAGAAATATAACTGTGATAGCTTCACACAACATAAAGCAACCCTATGGCACCCCTGTAATAATTCAATGGATACAGAGTCACATATGTGTGATTGTAAACACACTTGCAGACTCCTTGACCCACCAGAAAGAGCAAACATCACCCACCGAGCAGGCTGTGAGTTTTCATCATACTCTGGCTATAATGAAAAAAAAACAGAAATGGAAAAGTGGTCTGAGTGCAAGGACAAGCCACTGTCCTGTTGGTTCATTATTCTCACTGCTATGGCCAAAGTTTACTTCACGGACCCCCGCTGTGAGGAAGAAGAGGAAAAATGTCTCATATTCTGTTTGACTGCCCCAGACTTGCTGATCTCCCTCTCGACAGGTCTGGGAAAGCAATAATTCTAGACCTATATGGTGACATGTATGCACTATGCGAAACATCAGGGTTTCTGTCCAGGGCTTTTGCAAGAGAGGATTTGAGCCTCTTAAGCCCTCACTCAAATAGAGTTTGATTATTTTGTTGATGATGATAAAAATTCATAAGTAATCCATCCATATCTATACATCTATTTCTACATCCATCTATCCATCCACTTATCCATTTGTCTATCAAGCTATGCCCATCCAACAATCTAATATCATTATTTCATCCATCCACATGTATCCATTCATCCATAAATTTACATCCATTCATTTACTCACATCCATTTATTTATCCACGTAATTTAGTAATTTATCATTTCACATCCATTATTCCACATCCATCCATCTATGTTTAACTATCCAACTTTCCACATCCATTCATTGATCCATATCCATCAAATTCCGTCCATGACATCCATCCATCAATACATCCATATTTATATATCCAGCAATCCACATAATTCCATCCATACATATTCATCCATCCTCTTTAATCAATCCACATCCAATTACATCCACCCACCTTTTCCATCAATCAATCATTCCATATCTTTCCACATCCATCCACTATGTCTATCAATGTATCAATCCATCTTCAACATCCATCTATCAATTTATAATCATCCATTTATTCAGAACAATTTATTCATATCCATAATACACATCTATCCATCTATTCACATCCATCCATGCGTCTATCTACATCCATCCATTCACTAATCCATATCGATTCATAGTCATTCATCCACATCCTCTCATTAGGTCACATTCATCCAATTACTTCAATCTACATCAACCCATTAATCCTTATTTCATCATTCCTCTATCCATCCACATCCATCTATATCCAACCTATATATCTGTCCGTTCACATTTATTTATCAATCAATTATCAATTATCATCCATCCATAATTCCATCAACATCCATTAAAGTTTTTTTTATCATCCATCAAATTATCCGTATTCATCTATCTAATAATATCAATATATCATTCCACCCACTTATTAACACACGTTCATCCACATTCATTTATCAACATGAATCCATCCATTTATCTGAATTCATCCATTCACTACTATCAATCTACATATAATTTCTTTCAACCATCCATCCATTTACATTCATCCAATTATTTATCTGACAATCCATATCCATGAAAATCCATCTTTCAATATACATCTATTTTTATCCATATATCTACATCTTTACATCCATCCAAATCCATCCATTCATCCACACCTCATCATTCAATCCACATCGAACCGTTGCTCAACAATCATTCCATCCATCCACATCCAACAATTCACATACATTTATCTATATCTAATCATTCATCCACATTTATCCATCTATCAAAATTCATACATCTATCTATTGTATCAAATCCATCCTCCCATTTACCAATCCATTAATTCATCTTTGTATTTCACATCTATCCATCTATATCCATCCATCGATTGACATCTATCCATTTACCTCTACCTATCTATCCACATCCATCTATCAATCCATCGACATACATCCATCATTATTTATCGATCCATCAGTCAACATACTTCAATTCATCCGCATACATACATCTATCCACAGACATACATCCTTATCCATCCGTCCATAACCATCCTATTTGACCCAACCACACCACCGATTCATTTATTTATTCATATTTATTCCTTTTTATTTATCCACATTCATCAATCCACTATATCCATTCATCCAATTAATAATCTTTATATCCATCAATAATATGCATTTATTTATTTACAACGATTTATCCACATCGACCAACCCATCCATATGTATTTACTTATCCAACTATTAACACCCATCCATCCACATCGTCCATCTATCTATCTATTAATACATCTATCCAGATCCACCCATGTATGTTCATATTCATTAATATACATCTACCCATCCATTCACATTAAGTCATATACAGCTATCCGAAATCCACCAAACTGTTCACGTGATCCATCCAACATTTATTCATCCATCAATACATGCACATCTATACAACCACCAATTTATTCACACATCCATCAACATCCGACTCCATTTTAATGTAGCGAAATGACAATGGATCTAGAATTTCTAGATTTATCTTTTCAATGGCACTAGGATATTTTTTCGACATTGTTTCAAGATACCAAACAAAATAATTAATTACAAATAGTTAAGTTATTAATTTTTTTTTGTTTTGTTTATTGATTATTGTGTTGTCAGTTAAAAGAAATAGTTGTGCAAAATTACTGCTTATTCCGAGAAAGCGTGTGGCAGAAATAACATACACAAACGTTTTACCAGACAGACAGTGTGAGTGGATGTAATCTTTATAAAAAAAAATCGTGAATTTACACACCAAAAACTGTAATTCAACATAAATTGTATTTTGGCTATTTAAAATACAGATTTGGAAAAAAAATGACTTCAGTAGTCATTTTAACCAATGAAGATGTATTTGAACAATGTAAGTATAGGGTACAGAATAACTGGAGAAAATATAATTTTTCGTATGAACACTTCAAGAAAATAATTTAGATTATATTTTACAAGTAAAAACTGCAAAAATGCAGAATAGGTCGTAACCAAAAGTATTAGTTAAATAGGTCACAATGCTAAATACTAGAGTATTTATATTAGCTGACAAAATTGATAAATTTATGAAATAAAAAAAAAACTAATTTAGAGAATAACAGAAAAACAGAATGAAAATTATAGTGTATTTAACAGTTATTGCTATTATTTTATATTGAGTACAAAGTGTGGAATCCGTGAATCATTAAGAAAAGCAAGATTTCGCACACAAAAAAAGATATCTGGAAAATGTAAGTATCATTAAAGGCACTAAATAACTTAAAACAGTCAACAAATGCTGCCCTTTTTTAGAATCACATAAGAGTCTGTTACTTGGATCCAGAGATAAATGCAAACAGGAGGAGAAGTGGGAAACCCTTTTCTGGAGAAATAAAATTATTTGTGAAAATAATGAGTAAAAAACAATAAAATAGACACTTTTTATTTCCGTACGTGTTTGTGTGTGTTGGGGAGAAGGTTGGGGGATGACGTTTTTATGAAAAAATCACACAATTTGTGAAAAATAAAAATAGTGACATTTATACGTTTTATTTGACATTTATTGATTTTTCTACCCACACTTTCTTTATATTGTGCCTTTCCCCCGTTAAAAAAAAGTTGGTTACTGATGAAGTGTTTTTGAATTTTCACATCTTTCCATTTCCCAATAAAAACCCATCATTCAATTTACAACATTTATTTTACTTTGACATCATCATTGTGTGTGTTTTTTTGTTAGAATTAAGCTTATAGTTCTATAAGAAAATGTCATTTAATGTATTGACCGCAATTACTTTTTTTTATGATTACTAAATATGAAAAAAAAGTTTATATTTTGGTGTCAATTATTTTTTTCGAGGGCGATTCCTCTAATTTATCCTTCTCATATCTGTTGTAGTGCAGAGTACTGAAGGTGGTGATAATTTGTTAAAGAGACAGAATGTATATTGTAATTAACTTTTTTAAATACATACATTCTGTTGACTTTATTGCTTAGCCAAAAAGGACAGCTAGGATACGTTTTGCAGAACTGGACGATTATTTTTTAGGACTATCGCGTCAAATAGATCCTCTTAAGCTACGTCCCATAGTTTCCGTCACAATTACGTATTGTCCTATATCCCCATTTACTTGAATGATATCAACATTTTGTTTTACTGTAATGCAGAGGTGGTCAAATTACGATCTGCGAACTACATTCCAGAGCGTTTTATGCGGTCCGCGCCGCGAACACCAACGAAAATAGCATGCATCCATTGATTACATCAATAAAAATGATATATATTTATATCTATATCTGTATCTGTATCTATATCTATCTCCATCTATCTATCTATCTATCTCTCTCTCTCTGATCTGCGAGGGGAGATAAATTCGTATCGTCACAAGTAGTTAAAAGTTAAGCGATCAATTACTTAGTACAGGCAACTATTCTTTCACAAAAAAGAGCACTGTATATGTATATGTGTGTGTGTATGAAAAAAAAGCAAATTATGCACTCAAAATTCTATGAGCGTAGCTAAATGGGTTTTGACTCAGTTTTGAGTTTAAACCCCCACTTCAGCGGGGTTTAAAGGTAAAAAATACCTCTTTAATATTAAAAAACAAAGCAAATTATACACTCAACATGTTATAAGTGTATTCAAAGGTGTTTTGAGTTGGAACTTCCCTCCAGTAGAGTTTAAAGCTAAAAAATACCTCATCAATATAAAGAAAGAAAATTGCACACTAAAATTATTTCAGTGTAGTCAAGACAATTGAGGGTTTTGAGTTTTAATCCCTCTCGATGGGTTTTTTTTAAACGTTTAAAACCCTCTCCAGATGGTTTTGAGTTTAAAATCCCCCTACAGAGCATTTTGAGGTGGAAAACATCTATCTTCAATATTATTCTAAAGCAAACTACAGTTACTAAATTCTATGGCAGTAGGTAAATGGGCTTTTGAGTAAAAAAAAAACATAACTGCAGAGATATTTTGTTTTAAACCCCCAACAGATGATTTTGACGATAAAACTTCCCTTTTCGATATAAAATCTAAAGCAAACTACAGTCACATTACCACACATTCATGGAGGTCCTTAGAGAATGTGGAAAGAGGCTTCAGACATTATTAGTGACAGATTTTTGTGGAAACAGCTTGACGGCAAATGCGCAGAACGACGCGGGAGGGTCTAAATCAGTAAGAATAGAGCATTAGGTTTTTGAAAGAGTAGACACCTCAAAACATGCATTTTGTTGGCTTTCAATACTCCTATCGCTTCCCCAGACCCAGTTGCTGACAATGGCGAAGAGTCTACAATTTTACCACTAACTCCAGCAAGAACCTATTTTAGGGCCCAATAAACGTCTTCCTAAAGAATGAATGGTCAGAATGTAATAAAGATTATGTACACACACGCACACATACATACACATAAATATATTTTTTCGCGGTTAGGGGGGATGGGCGGGGGGGGGGGGGAAGAAGAAAAATACCCCCCCCCCGAAAAAAATCCTGGTAACGCCCATGATATATATATATTTATATATATATATATATATATATATATAAATGGGTAATTTGTCTCAATTGTGTGTGTGGCGCAAATTACACAGTCCAGCGCTAGAAGAGCTGTGAACCGAGATGAGTGGCGACGGTCAACGGCGATGACTGACGACACATCGAAGTTTCGGGAAGGATTTATGTTGTGTACAGCTTTCAGGCCAGTTACGTCTGATATAGTCATGTGTACAACCAGAATGGTCGAGCAACGTTCCGTCAGTTACTACAAGGCATTTGGGGATAAAGAGCGAATGTGTCGGCAGTTAAGACGGCTTGGTTCAGTTCAGTGCGGTTCAGTGATGTGGTTCAGTGGTACGGCGCATTACGACGGTTCGGTAAAGATTAGAGTTAAGACACCACGAGAGTAGGAAAAGACGTCTGGATCTTGATCTACGATCAAGTTCGGTTGAGGTGAAGGGGCCAGTGCAAGAATTAATACTGTGGTACAGTTTTTAGTGGTGGAACATTTGTATAGTCAATAATATGTGTTGCTAAGTGTACAGTATTGTTTGTGATATACTGGACATTAAAGTGCTACGTTACTCTGCAGCTCTAGCTGAAATTTTTGTTTGAGTTGGTAGTGTCGTATGGAGCAGGTTGCAGAAAGTCTGTATAATGAGAATCAATACAATATAAAGTCCGAATTTATAATTTAGGATTAACTGAGCTAATACTCACTCATAAGCTCTGAATTCTTCTCTTCTCTTGTCTTATGTTTACTTAAACTAAATCTACAACGATTTTTTATAATGATAATGATTTTGTGTTTTTCGATTAAAAGGTAAATTACAGAGTACCGTGATATCAGACATTAGTCTAGCTTTTAATGTACTCTAGTTTAGTTGTTGTTTTTTTCATTTCTTTTTGTAGATCGATAATTCTCAAAGCAGTCACTACAGAAAAAAAGCAGACTTCAGGTAGTCTTGGAAATCTTAAAGGAAAATAAAACATTATATTACTAACTGATATTGTCGAGTAAGGTAATATACGACTGTTAATCTTATACTCTTAAACAAGCAATTCTCGTATATATATACTAGCGAACGTAAACAGGAGACACTAGGAGAGAGAGAGAGAAAAAAAACAGTGCATCAGGGATTGTGAAGAGTCTGAATGTTTGGAAACTAAGAAGCCAGCTTTTGTGCTGCCTGAAAGTTGTAGAAGGGACCTGGAGCGAAGTGGGGAAGGCTGTCGCTGGTCCACATTCGGGTTGCTGTTTGAAGGACTGGTAAATTAGTAGCAAGACTCTGAGGAAGCTAAAGGTTGTTATGTGTTTGTCCTGGTGAATAAACACCTGTCTTTATTTCCTGTTAAACTGTGTTGTATCATTATATAATATATATATCATGGGCGTGGCCATGGGCGGGTTCTTGAGGTTCAATCCACATCCCCTAACCCGAATTGAAATCCCCCTTCCCTGCGGGCGAGGGGTAGAGTTTTGTGAATGATTTTTTGCTTTAATTTAGTTTTTTTTAATGAGATTTTATGGTAAACCATCACTTGCCCCAGCGCAGCCAAGGCTAAAACCCCTTACTATAAAAACAAATAATACACACGACAGTCACCTAATTCCACGAGCGTAGCAGGGGGGTTTGAAGTTTAATACCCCCTCCAAATTTTTTTACGACAAAACCCACTATTCAATATAATACTGAAGCATACAACAGTCACTAGATTCTATAAGCGTAGCGAAGAGGGCTTTGTGTTTAAAACCACTCCATTGAACTTTAATCCCTGACATTGCCAGATACAGAACGGCGAGGGTCTAAGTCAGTAAGAATAGCACATTAGGTTTTTGGAATAAAACTTTTAATAGCAGGATAATGCACTGTAGATATCGGTGACAAGGTGGATTAGGATTTGGCCGTTTAGGGTGTCTAGGGGGTTTTATGATTTGAGAACCCACACTTGCAAATATAATCTACAGGCACAGCGTTATAGTGTAGGAAACAAATAATAAGATGTAAAATTATGTACAGTTTATTAAACAAGATAAATACTTAAAAGCTAAAAGGCTGTACAGTAGCTAGGATGGGATCTAGAGTATTTTCACGTATATGTCTAGATTCAAGAACCAAGTGGTCTGTGTGTCATTAGGCTTGTTTCTTAGCTTTGTGTCCTGTGCTGCTGGTGAACTGGCGAAATGAATAAAGGCGCCGACTGCATTCCAACGGTTCGTAGATACAGGGCTATGCTGCGGCTACTGTCAGTCAAGCCAGTGACGGCTCTATGGCTAGCGTATGGCATTCATTTAATTACAGTAGGTTGTTTGACATAAAAATCAGGGGCGGACTGGCTATATGGGCAAACGGGCAAATGCCCGGTGGGCCAATACCAAATGGGCCGGTCTGGTCGCGACCAAAGAAAAAAAAATTAAATGCAGACAACTTTAAAAAAAAAGTGACAGCAGCAAGACACAAAGACCCGAACACGTTTTCTTTTTTTTTATTATTATTACAATTTATTTTGTTTGAAATTCAACAAGAATAAATTTAACAATTACACTATACAATGTACGTGTTATTATTTGTAAATCATTAGACCGTACTTTCTGCTATGCACGAGCAGCATGGCCTTCAACACTACTTTGATGTCTTCGAGACTGTGTTTGGCCTGATCATTTTGCTGGTCGGCATCGGCCTTTGATGGCACTCCCAGTTTTGTTTTGCTCCTTCACTCACCCGTTTTTTTTATGGTTCCAGTGAAAGTTAACGAAAAAGAGGGATGGGAAAGGTTAAGTTAGATAACATTGATATAACGCGACAAAAGGGGAGACAATTAGCTCTTTAACAAAACTTAATAGACGTTAACTTAAACACATACACACAGCCGCGAAATTGCAAACCACCCAACTTATTCATAGATCAATATGGGTATAACCGTATAAAGTTCTAGTTTCTGCGATTTGAAAAGAAAAAAGTAAGTTTCTTGCTGTTTATTTGTAATAACAAAGATCCAAAAATCCTACACTTAAGGCTTACAAAAACAAGATTACAAAGAGAGTTTGTGTTGCCACACAAACTCAGAGGCGGCCCCCGTAGTAATACTGGCGGATTGTAGTGGGGGGGGCGATTTTTTTCCAAACCCTTACCCTAACGCCCAGTAAACCCTAACCCTATGCATTCGCGTGCGTACAGCAAACACACACACACACATACACATATATATATATATATATATATATATATATATATATATGAGAATAAAAAAAGCAGGATTTCTCAACCTCTGGCGAAAAACAAAACAACTGGGGCAGCGCTATAAGATTTCCTAGTGTTCGCCACGACGCCAAAAGCGTTTTTTTGCATTCTTCAATGCAAAATTGCATTCTCCTGACATCTACTGCTCATTATTCATTAATAGAGTTCGGGGCAAAGCCCCGACGCCAAAAGCGTTTTCTTGCATTCTGCTCATTATTAATCAATAGAGTTTGGGGCGAAGCCCCAGCGCCAAAAGCGTTTTCTTGCATTGTTTAGTGCAGAAACGCTTAATCCTGGCATCTACTGCTCATTATTCATCAATGGAGTTTGGGGTGAATCCCCGACTCCAAAAGCGTTTTCTTACATTCTTCAATGCAGAAACGCATTGCCCTGACATCTATAGCTCATTATTCATCAATGGAGTTCGGGGCAAAGCCCCGACGCCAAAAGCGTTTTTTTGCATTCTTTACTGCAGAAACGTATTCTCCTGACATCTAGAGCTCATTATTCATCAGTGGGGTTCCGACGCCAAATTTCCAAATAATGTTGTACTTGAAAAGTATTCTAATACGAATTTATTGGCCCTTCAAACATTGCAAATAAAACCGATTTTTTCCTTGAAAAGATAAGACAACCTACATATTTAGATTTTGGCTTTGAGGATCGACGCCAAAAAAAAACTATTCAATAAAATTGAAGTACAAATTGTGAGTTATAGTTCCAAATTTATTGAACTAGCAAAATATCAAATGAAGTAAAGGTTGGGAAAAGGGACTATAAAATATTATTTGGGTTTAGAACTCAATCGTGACTCTTATACTGACAAATTTCGTTTGAATTCTAACTTTCTTAAAATAATTATTATAAATACATATGAAATTACATAAACTCTGGAAATGGGAGGGGCGGTAGAGTAAAAACGATTAATCCTCGCTCCTTTAATAATTTCTGCTAAAGATTGCATTGGCATTAAAGAATAGGTGTGAGGCGACTCAACTAATTTTGTTCACAAACCATGATTCTCCATAAAAATAGGACCGCCCCCCCCACTCAGAGGGCTAGAGTGGGGAAGGCAGTACATGCAACTGCCCTCCCGCCAACCCCACCGAAACGGCAAGATACCAGAAAGGGATTGACATAAAATAAAAGTTATATATTAATTGAATTAATGTTGTTCACAAACTATGATTTCTCCATAAAAGTAGCACCGCCCCCCCACTCAAAGGGTTTAGGTGGGAAGGGCAATAGAGGTATTCGCCCCCCTCCCAATCAGCAAACAGGGAACGACATAATATAAAGATGGGTTAAATCAATAACAAGTTTTAATCATATAGATATTTAATTGATTCTGTTAGCAAGCTGTAATTTCTAGAAACAAATTGGACCGCCCCCCCCCACTCGAAAGTGTAAAGGGGAGGGGGTGGCGGGATTGATACCATCGCTCCCTTCCGACCCCACCAAATCGGCCAACATTCTAGTAGAGTTGCAGCATAATCTAAAATTGGTTAAAATTAAAATAATTAGTATACATTATTGCCATAAATAAAGAAATTTGTATACCAATTGTGTGATTTCTCTACTAAATAAATAATCTAAAAATAGGTTGAAATATAAATAAATTAGTATATATTAAAGACATAAGTAATAAATTCATATACAAGTTGTGTAAATTCTATACTAAAATTCGTCCGCCCCTCCTATAAGCGGGGGGGGGGGGGTGTCGGCCGGGGGGGGGGGCGATCGCCCCTACCGCCCCCCTGGATCCGCCAATGCTTAGTATGAAGTAATTAATAATGAAAATTATTACAATAATTACATTCATTTATATAGCGCTGTCACATCCGATATATAATGAAAGGAGATTTAGAATAATTTATATTATAAATAATATATTCATTTACAAATCTCGTTTTTGAGAATGTACTAGGACGAAGCAAAAGCTTTTCACATTTAGAAGTACCTCTCTACCCGTTCTGCTTTCTCTTATCTGGTAAAGGAATATATATTTATATGACCATATATATTATGACCACTTTGTCATCCAGGGGGCTGAGGGCTCTGCACTGGAGTTTTATGTCTCCTCGTGTGGCTGGTGAGACCTTTACGAGCCCGGAATGCTCGACCGCACACTAGGCAGGCTATTCAAGCTGGAGCTAGTGTCATTGGCCTTTCTTTTCTTCTCTGGTGTTTTTCTTCTGCCAGCTTGGTTCTCTTTTCCTCAGCGACCTGTGCTCTGTCATGTGCCTCTGTCTTCCAGGTGGCTGAATCTATGCTGAACGTCTTCAGAGAAGCTTTGAGGGTGTCTCCGAAGCGCTTTCTTTGACCACTTTGTGAGCGATTTCCTTCGCTTAGTTGGCCATACAAGAGTCGTTTAGGGATGCGGTGGTCTTCCATTCTGCATACGTGTCCTGCCCATCACAGCTGGAACTTCATCAGGATTGTGTGGATGCTTTGCAGACCCGCTCTTTGAAGGACTTCAGTATCTGGTATTTTGTCTTGCCATTTGACATTCAGTATTTTTCACAGACATGTCGTGGTAGTGATTCAGTTTCTTTGCATGTTAACTGTACACTATCCATGTTTCTGAGTCATAGAGCAATGTAGGGAGGACGACGGCTCGATAGACCCCTAGTTTTGTATTTGTGGTGATACCACTTTAAAGGAATAGGTTGCCTGAGTCAGCCAGGAAAACCACTGACTTGGCATATTTTAAGTCACAGATCAACATGCATGACTAGATTGACACGTGAAATGCTTAGGACCTATTAATTTTTATTTTTTTGAAGAAACGTCAGTAATCTATAAGTAATACCAAAAAGTTTGAAACTCATTAAGGCTGCTATTGTAGTGTTTATAGTTTTCAGAATACATATATGCATAAATAGAATACGTTATGTAAGCCTACGAAAGCATACTTCCTGTTTTTGATGCGTTATCAAACTTTATATCTTTTGAATAGAATTAAGCTTACACCTATGATAAAACACTTGGGCGTAGCCGAGAGGGGAGGAGCTCAAACCATCACCGGTCTCAGATCTCAGTGTCTGAAAAGAAAACTTTACTTACTTCATCAGTGCAGCCAACTTAAGCAAACTACAGTCACAAAATTTCATGAGCGTAGCCAAAAGGGGTTTTGTGGTTTCCCTCCCCCCCCCACCTCCAATACATAAACTAAAGCATTTTACCCTTTTCTACCAGTCGCTGGATTTAGTTTTTGATTTTTTAGCGGAAGCGTAGCAGGCTAATTGCACTGTAGATACCTCAAAATATGCATTTCTTAAAACTTTAAATAACGAAAATAATGCTAGGATGGGGGAGCCTACAGCGCTCTCCAGACTCCCTAGCTGTCCCTTGGGGGTGTATACTGCCTTTCACTAATTATAGGAAGAGAGTATTCTTGGGTAGAAAAAACGTTTGAAAGAAAAGAATGTAATGAAGATTAATTACACATAGACTCACACTATATATATATATATATATATATATTGCGGAGAGGTTTAAAATCCCACACACCCACAGAAAATATATGACATGACATTTGTGGGCCGGTTTATATGGTAATGCCCGGGCCGATTTTGATACCCAGTCCGCCCCTGATAAAAATGTTTATGTTCATGTTAAATCTTTTCAAAAAAATCATATCAATTTCTCCAGGCAATCATTTGAAATTAGGCTTTGTTCTTTTCCTT
Source organism: Biomphalaria pfeifferi (assembly GCA_030265305.1). Taxonomy (NCBI): domain Eukaryota; kingdom Metazoa; phylum Mollusca; class Gastropoda; family Planorbidae; genus Biomphalaria; species Biomphalaria pfeifferi. The sequence goes on from JASAOG010000259.1 coordinate 247,965, forward strand.
CATTTTACTTTGTTGAAGGTGTAACTATTTCTATTGAAATGATTGAAAAGTGCAAGACGTATTTAGATTTCTGGATAGTGGAATTTGAAAGCAATTTTAAGAGAAACGAGTTTCAATACCTCAGTTCATCATTTAATGCACCATTTCAGTTCCAGGGGACTATCTTTAAGCATATTATGTGTTTTTGTGCCAGAAGCAGCATTTTTGCATTTAAACACTTTGCATTATTCATTCATTTTTTTGGGTTCCCCCCTACGTTTGTGATCAATCATTTTCTTGTTTGAAAAGTAAACAAGTATAAGAACAGGTCGATGCTGATGAATTGTAATATGAAAACATTCACGAGGATAAAAGCTAGTAAACTAGTTCCATAGTCTCACAGACATCTGGGAGTGTAAAAAAGTTGAATATATAATATTTAGTACAACTATAGATTTGTGGTTAAATGTTGTGATATGTAGGATAATAATAGAATTTTGAAAGTATTAGTACAATTAGTTACAGAACTCTCTTTTAATTCCACAATTAAGAAAACAAAAGTTAGATGTAAATGTGTTATATTGTATGAATGTACATATATATACACGCGGACCCCATTCTCAATTTTTTTTAATGCGACATCTTAATAAAAATAGAGAAAGGTTGCCCACCCCTGCCAGAGATGTTACATTTTTATATTTTTAATAATGTTAAATTCTATTTTTATTCAATGTGCCACATTTTTTGTCATGTAAATAAAAATAAATATATAAAGCATTGTTAATATCATACTTTTTAAAGGTTGCCACCTGGATCAGAGGATGAAGTGGCCATGGATAAAATGACAAGGGGATGAAACGACCGGAAATAAAGTGACCGGGGATGAAATTAACGTGGATGAAGTGGCCAAAGATAAAATGACCGGGATCTGTTGATACTTAACTGTGAGATACATTCTAGGCAGTTGAGCATGTATATTTGTAATGGGCTTAATGGAAAGATCATAATCTTTTTTCAGAAAGACATTTTGCAGCCTGCCAAGTTGTTTGGGTAAAAGTGTCAACTGAACGACATAGCATTGCTATTTGTCAATGTCCCAAACATTGTTAATTTTATCCTGAAAAACTCCAATAAAAATTTTTTCTATTCAAAACACGATTATATTTTTAGTTGCCTATTGACAAATTGACAATCACAGCGCAATATGTTGGCCCTGTATTTTATAAGACAGATCAAGAAACAAAATTAGTAATTAGATCTATGTGAAAATTGTTATTTAGCTAAAAATAAATTTTCTAGAAAAAAATTTCCCACACTCACTACTTTTCTATCTGAATGTTTTATATCTAATATATCTATTATGTATATTGTTATAAACCTGGTGGTAAGATAGATGGGGGTATGTGTCGTAAAATTTCCCATGTCACGTCGAAAGTGATCAACTGGAGTGGTCAAGCAACGTTCCATCTTGTTCGAGAAGGCCAGTAGAGACCCTATATAAGAGCCAGTTTGTGAGAATCAAGACAATGAACGTTACCTCGCATTGTGACCAGTACGAGGCGAAGTTAGAAAGAGCACGGTGTGTGAAGTTAGGCGGAGCAAGGCACATTCCTTGTCCCATATGCTAGAACAAATTTGTACAAATACTCCTTCTTCCCTAGAGCTATTAGAGCATGGAATGGGTTGCCTGAGCTAGCCAGGAAAACCAGTGACTTGTCAGAATTTAGGTCATTGGTTAATATGCATGACTAAATGCATGACGCGTAAGACGTAATCATCTTCTTTTTTGAAGTAACGTCTGTATTATAAAAGATAAGATAGGAGCAAGGCTAGGTTTTTTATAGTTAAGGTAATTAGGTCAGCTAGATAGAACAAGACAACGTCTGTGCCTTACCCCAAGCTTGTAGCTGAGGACATTAAAGACATCTGTCAATCTGCTAGTACTGATGAGAGGAACTCAAATTTTGATGGCTGCACCCAGATGTTAGGCAGAACTTTACATGTCGAGCTTTGCAGGGAGAACGCAAACTATAAGAAACCCATCGGCAAGGTCTACAACCAGCTGACATTTGCCCAGCTGCCCAGACCAGAGAGAGAAGTCCTGATGGTGTTTATAAGAATGTGACGAAACCTGAAAATCATCGACGGGGCCTGCACTCAACAGACAATTGCTCCGCTGCTGAGACTAGAGAGAGAAGCCATAATGATGGTCCAGGAATTCAATTGGAAACTAAAGATGATGACGTGTGCAACAATTTCCCATCATGTGAACCTGCAACCCATCCTCCAAGTCTTTCTCGTCAAAGCCCTATGAAGAAACCTGTTAGAGCAACGATCTTGGTGACCCTAGTCCTGACATCATATCAATCCCCATGTGTTACGTGGCTGCCCTCAGTAGTGAAAGACAAAAAAAAACGTTTTATGAATTATAAGTGCATGGCGATGGAACCACGACCTCACTGCAGCAAGATAAAGGTCGATTGGAGGAGAAGGCAACGTTTGATGAGTCATACGTGTAGTGCTATACGACGTCAATGCAACCAGGTGAAAATCAACTAAAGGAGAAGGTGACATTTAATGAGTCAGAATTGCAGTGCTATACGACGTCAATGCAACCAGGTGAAAGTCAACTGAAGGAGAAGGTGACGTTTGATGAGTCATAAGTTGAGTGCTATACGACGTCAATGCAACCAGGTGAAAGTCAACTGGAGGAGATGGTGACGTTTGATGAGTCATAAGTGTAATGCTCTATGACGTCAATGCAACCATGTGAAAGTAAACTGAAGGAGAAGGTGACGTTTGATGAGTCATAAGTTGAGTGCTATACGACGTCAATGCAACCAGGTGAAAGTCAACTGAAGGAGAAGGTGACGTTTGATGAGTCATAAGTGCAGTGCTATAGGACGTCAATGCAACCAGGTGAAAGTCAACTGGAGGCGAAGTTGACGTTTGATGAGTCATATGTTTAGTGCTATAGGACGTCAATGCAACCAGGTGAAAGTAAACTGAAGGAGAAGGTGACGTTTGATGAGTCATAAGTGCAGTGCTATACGACACTTATGAAACCAGGTGAAAGTCAACTGGAGGAGAAGTTGACGTTTGATGAGTCGAAAGTGTAGTGCTATACGACGTCAATGCAACTAGGTGAAAGTCAACTGGAGGAGAAGGTGACGTTTGATGAGTCATAGGTGTAGTGCTATACGACGTCAGTGCAACCAGGTGAAAGTCAATTGAAAGAGAAGGTGACGCTTGATGAGTCATAAGTGTAGTGCTATACGAAGTCAATGCAACCAGGTGAAAGTCAAATGAAGGAGAAGGTGACGTTTGATGAGTCATAAGTGCAGTGCTATACGACGTCAATGCAACCAGGTGAAAGTCAACTGAAAGAGAAGGTGACGTTTGATGAGTCATAAGTGTAGTGCTATACGAAGTCAATGCAACCAGGTGAAAGTCAACTGAAAGAGAAGGTGACGTTTGATGAGTCATAAGTGCAGTGCTATACGACGTCAATGCAACCAAGTGAAAGTCAATGAAGGAGGAGGTGACGTTTGATGAGTCATAAGTGTAGTGCTATACGACGTCAATGCAACCAGGTGAAAGTCAACTGGAGGAGATGGTGACGTTTGATGAGTCATAAGTGTAGTGCTATACGAAGTCAATGCAACCAGGTGAAAGTCAACTGAAAGAGAAGGTGACGTTTGATGAGTCATAAGTGTAGTGCTATACGAAGTCAATGCAACCAGGTGAAAGTCAAATGAAGGAGAAGGTGACGTTTGATGAGTCATAAGTGCAGTGCTATACGACGTCAATGCAACCAGGTGAAAGTCAACTGGAGGAGAAGGTGACGTTTGATGAGTCATAAGTGTAGTGCTATACGACGTCAATGCAACCAGGTGAAAGTCAACTGGAGGAGAAGGTGACGTTTGATGAGTCATAAGTGCAGTGCTATACGACGTCAATGCAACCAGGTGAAAGTCAACAGGAGGAGAAGACGAAAGCAACATTTGCTGAATGCGACGTGGATGGCTTCGTCTAACTCAAGCGGCAAGCTCACTGTCACCCACACCATCCAACCCCCACCTGCAGCAATGAAACTACACACCCCATGTCATGAGATGGAAGGAGGGGACAGTGTTATATTCCTGGTGGTGAGAAAGATGGGGGTTTTGCTGTGTGTGCTTTACGCCAATCGCCCCAGGTCGGCGATAGATGAGTGACAGTACATGCTAGTTTAAACTCAAAAGCCCTTTGGCTATGCTCATATCATTTTGAGTGCCTAATTTGCTTTTTTATATACATATATATTTATTTGAAAGGTATTTTTTTAGCTTTAACTCCCGATGGAGGGGGTTAGGGGGCGTTAAACACAATACCCTTCTTTGCTACGCTCATAGAATCTGGTGACTGATGTTAACCATTTGGGACACCACGCACACAAACGCCACTCTTTAACTCTCAATGAAAAGGTCATGGAAAGATAACTCTTTATTTCTGCAAGCAGGATATAGTAACCCAACGTAACTTTTGCGGCGAAAGAGAGCGCGGCTCGGAAAAAAAATGGGAAGGGGGAGAACAATTAACCAGGCACACACGCCGACTCTAACCCTCCTCCTGCTCACGCCTCCCTCGCTCTCAGGCATGTGCACACAGTGGTTTGCCCAAACCCACCTCGTTATATAACAGCGTATGGTACGCCTTGTGTCAGGTCATTTAACAACAACAACAAAAAACAAGATCTAAATCAATGGTTTAAAAATAAAAGCAGTGTTCAACCATTTCCAGTGATTGGAATTTCCCTAAAAATTTCCCAGTCTTTTAAAATTCAAAAAAAATTTATTATGATTTTTTGAGAGAGATGTTGCAAAAAAAAGACAATTTTAACTAGTTCAGACTTCCTTGACCATCTACAAAGCTACAAGTGCAGTTCTCCCATTCAATTTGTAAAAAGAAAAAAAAGTGTATATTTTATTTTCAGTAACGCATAAGAACCACAAGTTTCAACATTTTGTTGCAATACTCAGCACAGCTATTTCCTATAACTACATTCAACTCAATATAACATATAACTTAATATATCATTCTATAAACAATATTCAATGACTGATAATTGAAAAAAATATTTAAAGATAGTATAATAAAATTATGTATAATCTTCAAAACTTTATTCAGTATGCTTTTGCAGAAAATTTCCTAAAATTTTAAGTCTGTTCTGTGACGATACGAAACTTGCATACAAAAGTTCATTTGTTTTCCCCAGCAAATCGCGTGAAACACTTTGTTTTTAACTTTATCCATTATTTTCTTGTCCACCCATAACTAAATTCTTATAGAATTTATCTCCCCTTGTCGAGACAAAGGTGCTGATTCTCACGAGACGAAGCTCGACTTAAAATATTAGCTAGCGTCTCTATAGCTAAGTTTTAATTGTTGACCGCTGTACAAGTGACCAGCACACAATGGCGCTGCACCAGCGCTACACACAGCGGTTTAATAACTATACAAACCTTCTCCCCCCCCCCCCCCCCCCCCCCGTAGGAGGATATGCGCCGCCATAGGAATAGTATTACTCAGGCTGGACAGATACATATTCACTTAATTTCCTATTCTCAAAGTAGGCAACGAATATTGACCATAAATCTGACCTGACGCCTGACATCTTCGTATACAGATGCATGTGAGAAAATCATCTAGCTTTCTTCCTCACCCGTTAAACAAAAAGTCCCATCTAAATATAGCGAGAGATCGATGCATTTTAAGTTGGAATTCTTACAGTGTCCTGTGTTAGGAAGTTTATTTTGTGAGGTTTCATTCGGGACAAGCGGATGAGTGTAAATATTTTACTATACTTATTTTATCTTACAGGAATAGGTGGATATCTGGAAATTTAGGCACCGGATATTTAGGCACCGGATATTTAGGCACCCGGAAATTTAGGCACCCAGATAATTAGGCACCCGGAAATTTAGGCACCGGATAATTAGGCACTTTTTGACAAGGCGGAAAATTAGGCACCGGATAATTAGGCACTCTTTAATTAGCGACTTTTATTTTGAAAATAATTTTAAAATGTTAACGTATATTTTATCCTTAGGCTATGGGCTAATGATGTTGTTATAATAAATAGCCACTTTAACGATTCTAGCTAAAGAAAAACTGACAAAATGGGGAAAAAATGACAATCGTGAGAATGTGTGGAAAAAATGACTCCTGAGTCACTATATAATGTAGACATCACAGGATTCAGGGGAGGTAAAGATGATTCTCCGCTCATTGGTTCAGTCCATCACATGCCCCTATAAGGTTGACTGGTGAGTTTTTTAAATTTTGATTATGCAATTTGTGAGCGCCACCTGGTTGCAGAAAGAACTCTAACAAATTAACGAACAGGAAAAACACTCTAGTAGTCTTTATAAAAAGCTTTCGAACATTGAGACTTAGTAGTCACAGAAGCAGCTTTTATACAGTGGCCTGCTGAAAGAGGCCACTAACACTGGACCACAAATCGACTTTGATGTAGCTGCATAAAAATTTTATAGCATCGGCATGATATTTCGCATGTCGCGGAAAAGACTCGATACATTTCGAACCCATGATCAACAGGTGGACCCAATTTCTTTAGAGATACCCGCCCGTGTAAAGGAGCCCGATTCATTGTTTTATCATAAACCGTCAACATAATCATCATATTAAGAACTTTAAAGATTTTCATCTGTTATAAGCAGAATGAGTATTCTGCTTATAACAGATGCAAAGAAACCAATATTCCAAATATTAATAGAGAAATTTTCATCTCATCTGTCTTTTCAATAAACTTTCTATTTTTTAAATTTCAAGACATATTTTCTCGGGATTTCTAGCCATTTTGCAATGTCCAACCATATATATTTTATATAAATATTAGAGCACATAAATGTGCATCTATTGAATCTATGCGTAGGTATAGGTAAAAATTAATTACCACAAAAACAATTTGAAGGAGGTAACACACCTATACACTCACACAATAGATCTTCCTTAAGAGGTTGATAATAGAGATTAATGCTGTTATAAAAAAATGAATTCTACTTTAGTTTATTAACATATCAGATCCCTATAAGTAACGCAAGCAAAGCCTCCTCCTCATTCCCATACCCTTTTTGAGGAGACAAGTTTCTCCAGACTTCCAATTTAGCACCTATGCTGTTCCATACCCTTGACCCCAGTGTGTAGCCTTAAGATTCACTAAGTAACTTTTACGACCAAGTTTACATCTATCTGCGAGAAATACTCTCCTTTAAGTGGGAGTGTGTGCCCCCCCCCACCCGCGCCTATCCCATTTTAAAAGTACGACCCCTCCCTTTCCCACAGGCAAAGGGCGATTGCGATTATATTTAACGCCAACACTCCCAGACATAATAAAAATATTGTATAATACTTTTTAATCTAAAGTATTTACATTAGTAACTAAAAATTTACAAAAAATGCATAACCATCAATTAAAAAAACTCACCAGTCAACCTTAGGGGTTGGTGATGGGGGGAAGCAATGAGTGGAGAATCATCTCGACCTCCCCTTCACTGAATCCTGTGATGTCTATATTATATAGTGACTCAGGAGTCATTTTTTCCACACATCCTCATGATTGTAATTTTTCCCCATTTTGTCAGCTTTTCTATAGTTAGAATCGTTATAGTTGCTTTTTATTATAACGTCACCGATAGCCCATAGCCTAAGGATAAAATATACGTTAACATTTTTTAATTATATTCAAAATTGAGAGTGCCTAATTATCCGGTGCCTAATTATCCGTCTTGTCAAAAAGTGCCTAATTTTCCGGTGTCTAAATTTCCGGGTGCCTAATTATCCGGGTGCCTAAATTTCCGGGTGCCTAAATATCCGGGTGCCTAAATATCCGGTGCCTAAATATCCGAAAATATGCGGTGCCTAAATATTCGGTGCCTAAATATCCGGTGCCTAAATTTCCAGATACCGAGATAGATGTGTCTTGAGAGCTCTTGAATTTCTATATTGGTTATTGTTACTGGATAGCCTTAACATTTGCCTTGGACATTTTCTTGTTGGATTATTTTGACCCCTGTTTAGGGTGAGTTTTATTTTTCATTGTATAGTTTTTCTATTTGAATTCGTTTGTATTTGTAAGTCTATAATTAGACTAGATCTAGATGATTAGAAGAATCCTTTCTTTTATCTTCTACAGGGTTTTAACGACAAGTCTAAGTTTTGGTCGTAGTCTCAGTTCAAGACTCTATTTTAAGTTTTGTGTCAAGTCTATGTGTTAGACTCAGTGTAAAGTCTTGGTGTCAAGACTTGTTTATCCAGTCTCAATTTTCTATATTGAGAGTACAACTTTAGGTCTACAGTCCACAGGGCTGAGGTCTTCATCTCACTAATCTCAGTTGGTCGTCTGGTGTTCAAGATTGGTTTTTCATGAGTCTGAGGTTCTAGATTCCAGACTGCGGGTTGCCTTGGTCAGACCTGATGTTATAGTATGAACTATAAACTTTTAGAAATTGTCGTCAATGAACAGTATCGGATCTAGAGGCCAGATCTATGTGGATTATCAGTTTTTGTGTAGGAGGTCTATTTGAACAACTTGTAATGAATATATTAAGGTAATGATATTGTTCAACTAATGATCATTTATATGTAGCAAAGAGAATAACTGGATACTATTATTATCATTCATCATACATCAGTTCATTTGTAAATATATCACTGGAATAAATTTTTATTGTTATTTAACATCATACACTTAGTTTATTAATTTAATATACAACTGTATGTGTATGGTGTGCTTGTCAGGCTGAACTTGGGCCAAAATATTACAAGTTCAGAAAAGAATAACAACAACACACATTGAAATAAAACTATGATAAGTACAAGAAAACACAAGAACCTGACAGCCAGTGACAGATTTTTGTGGAAGCAGCTTGCCGTTCAATGCGCCGAACGACGCGGGAGGATCTCAGTACACACACACACATTTTTTGCCGGGCGGGGTGAAAAAAAAACACCACCCAAACACCTCCCCTCGAAAAAAAATCCTGGCTACGCCTATGAATTAGAAACTAATCAGAAACTCCATTAGTAACAACCATGCTGAGAATTACTCCCTTAGAGCACGGAAGAGCAAGCGGGCAGTGAGTTGTAAGGTCGTCTTATCCCCATACAAGGACAACCCTAATGTCGCACATGGACCAGTATTTTCTCTCTTAATTCCTTTTCCCGATCGTTCCCCATGCAGAGCTCGGCATTCATAGAGAATGTGCTCTATTGTCTCGTCGTCCTCGACGCAGTGGCGGCACCGTGTGTCGTAGTTCACCTTCCCCTGTCCAAAGTACGCGCTTATTGGACAGTGCCCGACTCGGAACTGGGCTTGAATTAGAACCATAAAATAGTTTAAAGTTAAAAGAAACTTATTTAATAACATTGTGTCTTATTTACTGTTTTCTGTTTGTAAAGAAGCGTGTTTGTCATCAATGTGTAAAATGCTGGGTTCGTGTGTCTTGAAGCTACACCTAGCAAGTAACAAGCATAAGTATGATACATGAACTCGAGTCCGATTTCAGAAGACAAAATAACGTTTCTCAAATAAGAATAATATACTGCAACTTTAAGCATTCAGTTACAAATCACTGGTTAAATAAGAAATGGCATGAAATCCTTCATAGTGGTTACATAAACGTAATGAGCACAGCCCAAGATAAGAACAGTTACATCCGCATCTCAGCGGTATCAAATATCATAAGTCCTCTAGAATAGGTGTACATACAATTTTACTACTAAATGACAAAGGCATCACAGCGGGTAAAAAACATGTGTACAGCTCCGAGGACAGCAAAACTACTGACTAAATGTAAATTTTGTCATTATCACTTCCTCAGAAGTTTTTCTCGTGCTTTTCGCCACTTGACCCAAGGTGAACCAATAACACGCAATGTCAAACGAGACTGTGACACTGTTCAAGAAACATAAGAATCTAGCCAGCCTTCTAAGTATTTGATAAATGAATTAATAAAAAAAAAACGTATTGTGCCGAACACAGGGCAACCTCAATAGACAATTGATCCTAAAGCAGATTTATATTTCACGAATAGCCTCAAAGACAACTAGGGTAACTTTTTTGTCTATACACGTAATTTTTCAACATAAACAAGAAATGTATATAATGTTTTCAATTCCACCAGAAACCTCAAAATAAAATTATTTGTTTATCAACGCAATGTATATAACTATCTACCAATAACAAAAACATGTACTAACTTGTTACAAACGTCTGCATTCATTTAATACATAACAAACAAAAAACAACAACAGTTGATAATTTCAAGTCAGTTTTCTTAAGAGAATGGTTCAATACAAATACAATGAAGAAAAGAATGTCATGTATTAAGATGACGTCACTTCGCAATCTTATACTCTGAATTCTGTGAATATTGATAAATAACTAGTCAACAACAACAACAAAAGAGGCATGCTTTGTTCAATTATGTATTGTTCAATACAATAATATTCGTCCACACCCCAATACTATTTCAATCAATAGAGAATGAAAATCTTTACAATTGCTTATTGTTCCATCCAAATATACACAATGAATAATAGCAAGCATATAAGACATTACACCAAAGAACATTTTATTATTTTTGCGAAAACTTGCGTGGTTACTATTTTAAAAAATTACTGTCGCTATTTTAAGCAAGATGTTGTTTTTTTTTGTAGTGTAACTGAGAAGTTTATTTTCTGTGTGTGTCCAGCGTGATGGAGAGTTATGCCCAGTGTGTGTGTGTGTTCATAATCTTTAAGCAATGTCGTGTGAGATGTTTCTGCTCGTTCATTGTCTACTGCAATCTTGTCAAATAAAGCCATGTTATTGGTAGACTAGTAGTTGTTATTTCATTAAAATTTATTTTCATATTGTTTAAAGCTATTATATTTTTATTTTACCAAAAGAAGCAAACATCATAAAACCCTCTAATGTTTGGAATTAATTTTCTTTATATTCAAATGACAAAAATACATTAGTTATGCTTCCTGTATCCACCAGTGTTTCAGAGACATGAGCACGCTTTCCTAGAAATAAAATATTTTTTGATTTGCCGCTATCCCAAAATGTTGTTAATAATTGAGCACAAAATGACCAGTTTCTATATAAAAGTTCATAAATAAATAGATATTTGGAATGAGTTTTATCGTAAGAAGAAAAACAAAAATTTGAATCATTTGCATACACAGTGATTGGTCATGTAACCTTTGCAAAATCAATCAATCTCTCAATCAATCTGTCTGCCTGTCTGTCTATCTATATATCAATCTATCTATTAATAGATTTAAGACGTTTTTTGAATATGTTCTTTACATAGCATACATTTCTTTTCAATAATTCTAAACAAATAAATATATTTTACTTTTTGACTAGATTTTAAGTTGAAGATGAACACTACACACAAGCAACATTACACAATGGTGACTCAAGAATATTTGCTAGATGTCAGTGATAATGTGCACATCGCTTTTGACATATTGCTGAATTGCATTTTGGCTGAATTACTTGCTATAACAGTTTTTTTCGGTAATCTCCTTACAGTCTGTGTATTATCTCAACAAGGACTCAATGATACAACTAATTTATTACTTATGTATCTGGCTGTGTCGGATTGGATTTTTTCGTTTCTAACCATTTTACACAAAATTCCTTATGTTGTATTTTATTTCAATACGCATTTATCAGTATCTCTAAGTTCATACAATGTACAATTTTTTGATACGATTAAACTTGTATCATTGTTTGCTAGCACATATTTGATCACAATGTTATCTGTTGAAAGAATGTTTGCTGTTTGTTTTCCATTTCAAGTTTCTAGAATTGTAACACGTTTTAGAGTCAAAATAACTGCAATGTGTATAACTGTAATACTTTTTCTATTCCTGTCCCCTATGTATGGTTTCTCAAATTCAGACGTTGGTATTGTGGACAATGTAACTGAAATATGGACTTATGGGACATTTTTATTTTGATAATTATCAATTTTGGACACATTTTTATTTAAGTTTATTTGTCAATATTGTCAATATCGTTACAACATTTAAAGGTGGCAACTCAACGAGGTATGGGAACAAAGACAATACAAAGTTAAATCAACATAGATCACCAAAACAAGAACCGTTTCAATCTTCTCGCACTTTCTCTTTCTCTCTCCCCGTTCATTTAGTCCATCCTCGTGCGCTGGTGCGCAACCATAGAGTCACTACAGAACATGGTCATTACACTGCCCCCTTCTTAAGTCTGTTCGTCCCGAACAGACTCTGTTCCTCTCTCCTCTCCACAATACCGATACAAGACGTGTACCACCTTGCATTTAGTTCGAGGACCCCTCTGGATACGGTATACCACGTCGTTGATTCTCTTCACAATCCGATATGGACCTTCCCAATCCTTTTGTAATTTAGGCGATCTTCCCTTCCTTCTCTTTGGGTTGTACAGCCAAACGAGATCATGCTCTACAAACCCCGTAGAATAGGCTCTTCTATCATATCTGGTCTTCATGAGGCCGCTACTGTCTTTTATCCAACTCCGTGCAAGTGCATGTACCCTCTCAAGTCTCCCCCTAAGTTCTGTTACGTATTCGCTAGATGTCGTTTGTTTTTCTCCTGGCAACCCAAATAAGAGGTCTGCTGGCAGCCGAAGTTCCAGACCAAATAATAATTTGGCTGGTGTATAACCGTCTACGTCTTCCTTGTACCGACACCAATAAAACCTTTGTCTCATTTTCTCCAACGTCACCCAACTGACCACCACCATTGTGGAACTCTTGGAGTACTTCTTAAATTCTAACTTTTGGGAGAACTATTTGTAATCGTGTGGATGTCCCATCAGTAGATTCCCACATTCGCTTAAGAACACCGTTCATTTAGTCCATCCTCGTGCGCTGGTGCGTAACCATAGAGTCACTACAGAACATGGTCATTACAATATTTATTCAATGGCTATTCCATTTGTTATTGTAATAATATGCACAATTATGACAATAACAAAGTTAACGGCCTCTTCAAAAGTTACGAAACAAAATGTCTCGCACATTACACAATCAAAAAAAGTAAAAGACATGAAATCAGTCAAAACCAGTTTATTGCTGTCTACATTTTAAATCTTTTTTGTGATTGCTCCATCAGGAATTATTGAAACTTTATTGTATACAAGATATTCTGATTTACATTTAACGAGAAAATCTGTGCATTTATTACTTTCGTCAGAGCAAATTCTTTACATAATAAACTCCCCATTCAACTGTATCGTGTATGTTATTACAAGTTCTAAATTTTCAAAAACTTTGAACACACTTTGTACGTACTAATATATTTGTTTTCATTTATTTATTTCATTAATTATTGAAATCTATAAATCCCTGGATAAAAATAAGAAAATATACTTTTAAATTGTTTTATATTGATGTCAAAACAATATCATTCCCTATATGCAATGACTATGCCTTCTTTAATGTTACCGGTTGTGACAAGAGGGACAATAAGGCTGGCTACCTTTATTTTCTTTATTAGAGTTAGCCCCCTTTATTGCTTGATTTAAGTCCCTGTCAACTGTTTACAATTGCCACTCTCTCTTGAGTCTTTCAACTGACCTGTGTAGCTTGAACTAAATCTATATAATGTTTGACTAATACTTGTGTTGTACTATTGTTGTATTACTCAAGAGGAGTGTGCCACTGTTGTGGGAAGAGTATTTCGATAATGAGCTAAGTAAACTTTATCGATTTGTTAGTTGATTTATGTAAATGGTATAGGTCTACTTAGTCTCTTATTCTCTTCTGTATGTCTTTTTTTTTAAAGACATCTTTTGTTTAGTTACGAGACAGTAGTGTATCTCATGAATGACGTCATTTCATTGTTAATGCATGTATGATATTATTGTAAACTAATGTAAACCCTCGCTTTGGGTTTTGACATAAAATGTCTTATGAATGACGTCATTTCAGTGTTAATGCATGTATGATATTATTGTAAACCATCTTTTTGGTTTTTCGGCATAAGACATTATTGTGCCTCTGTGATGGTGGTCCTTTCATTATATTGACCGGAAACTGTCTTGCTACTTTGCTTTGTTTCATTATGTCATTTTCTTTTGTGAGCCTTTATTGCCATTTTTTTTTTCATGATCTTTTTCTTTTGTTTGTAAATAAACTCCTTTTTTTGTTGCAACTGAAATCTCAGAATTATTAATTGTTTGTCTCGGTAGTTTTATTCATCTAGAGGCTATAGTTATTAGCCTAGATAATATAATTGGGACCACAAAGTACCGCTGGACTAACAGTACAGGTCACTGGTCTTATGACCTATTCTATTTCTATGTCACACCGGTAAAGGGCGAAATCTATCATTCTATAGAGTTCCTAGGCATTCTATAGAATGTCATAAACATCCAGGTTAAGTGAGAAATGATTTCTCTATTTCCTACTTTGCCTATGCATTGTTTAGAACAATTTTATTAGCATCAAAATCATTCATACAAACTGAAACTTGGAAAGACATTAAAATCAATAATTTGATTTTAAAAAGAAAGAGAATGACCAAACATTGTTAAATGCATTCTATAGAGAGCCCAGGTCTCAGAGCCATACAAAAAGTGTGGTGAGAACCACTGCTTTATTAACATTGATTTTTGTTGCTAATTGAAGAGACCTATTCCGCCATACTCTCAGTTTGATGTGACCTAAATAGCTGTTGGCCTTTGCGAGACGGTAGACTGTTTTTCTGGATAGTGACGCATTGTTGGATTCTGAGCTGCCCAGGTAGGTAAAGTGGTCAACAACATTAGGAAGATGGCTATTCACATCTGACATCTAAATAGCGGTAAATTAATCCCCAACACTTAATCCCTTGGTTAGTTACTTCTTTGTCATTTATTTGCTAATAAAAAATTGTTATTATACATTATTTGTAATGGTGGTTAAGCATACTATACATCAGTAATGTAAAGTATATATATATGTATATTAGGGGTGCACCGGATAGTACTTTTTGATATCGGGCCGGAGCCGGATATAACCGGATAGTAAAATGACTCAAGCATGACTCAAACAGCTCGTTTTACTGAAGTTTTTGCAAATCTTCTATATAACATACCTATATTCATATTATTTTGTTATTACTTTCTTACTTTAAACTCTATCACTGATTGATAAATTAAAATCAACAGCATTTTTTTTACAGATATGCTTATCATAAACTAATCTTTGTAACATGAGATGGTGTGTGCGTATGTATGAGGCCGCTAATTGTAAAGTAGAATGTGGGATAACTCATGCAGAATATATAAACTTATATGTAACTAATGAAAATCTTTCAAAGGTAAAGTTCAATCTTGGTTTTATAGCGTAAATCTCTGTTAGTCTTAAGTACAATCTAAGTTGTATAGTGGGTAGATGTTTATGTTTGTGTTCATGTATTTTACACCATCAACTTGTCATTAGGCTAGTGTTTTAAAGGCCACAAACCGCTACTGACAGTTTTCTCGAGATATGTTCCAATTTTCAAGCGATGTTTCAAATGCTGACAACAAATTTGCAGCCGTATGCTGGCCATTAAATTTTGTACAATGCAAAACATAGCTGCTTCGGTCAAATGACTCATTCAACCAATGGGCAGTTAAACCAAAATATGATTCGGTGGTATTATCAGCTGTCCAAGTGTCCGTTGAGAAAATTATTCTTTTAGCTTCAGACATTAAAGTAACGCCATATTAGTGATGACTTTTTATCAGCCATTATTATTACTTTTCAATTTACTAAATGCCCTTGCAAGCCACTTTTATACCCGTGGCTTGTGTAACAAAATACTTGTAGGGGTGTGTCCTGTAGTTCAGCGCTCTAATTGACATTTCTCTCCAAGTAAACAAACTTAGTGTCATTATCTAGTGACCTCTAGACAATGTCAATATGTCTTAACAATTTGCGTTAATCCATTCTGGCTGAAGAATGGTCAATGTCTATATTCTCTATCAATACATTGTCATGGATTAAACAAATAAGAAGTTGGGGGTGTTGAGTCTCTTGAGCCTTCCCTTTAAAGATACCCTTGGTCAGTGTCTGTTTGGCTTGTAGTCCTGACTCATAATTGAGACTTAACTCAAAGTAAACAAACTTATTGCCCGTCCAATAGTATAAAAGGTGTGGTTTGTGATCCAGACCCTTGATTGACAACATATCTCATAATAAACAAGCTCATACCAAATTAACCTTATAGAGATTTGGCTTGTAGTCCCGCCCCTAATAAAAATTATACTACAAGTAAACAAACTCAGTTCCCTCATAAGATGTGACCTCTAGAGAGTGTCAACACGTTGACATCTGGCTTAATGTGGTCAGCTGCCTATCTGTGAACTCAATGTTATGGACTAAACAAACAAAAGGAGGTGGGGGTAGCTCATCTCTACCTCTGGAGATATACCCGCACATCTAGACAGATTATCAGCGTGACGTAGTTAAGGAATATGACATGTTTACTAGACCACTCAAAGGTCAAGACAAGCCAGTGTGCCAGACATCGCTGCTACGTATGTAATACGAATTTATAATGTAAAGTCTAGTCCCCCCACCCCAATAACAAACCTAGTTCCCTCGTGTGACCTCTAGAGAGTGCTTACGTCCATCGTATCTGACTTGGGTTCACCTGTCAATCAATGAACAATGTGATGGGCTAAACAAATAAAAGGGGGAGGGAGTTGTTCATCTAGAAATATACCTGGTTACCTAAGAGGTGTGGCTCTTGTAGTCCAGCCCCCCCCCCCTCCCCAAATAAAGATTAACTACTAAGTAAACAAACTCAGTTCCCTCGAAAGGTGTAACCACTAGAGAGTGTCTATATGCTGACATTAAACCTACGACCATCGTATTTAACTTGTGGTTACCTGCCTATAAAAAACTCAATGTGATGGACTAAACAAATAAAAGGGGGTGGGAGTTATTCATCTCTACCTCTGGAGATATACCCGCACAGCTAGACAGACGTCTGGTCAGCATGACGTAGTCAAGGAATGTAACATTTTAACATGTTAACTAACTTACTCAAAGGTCAAGACAAATTGAAAAAAGTGCCAGCCATTGCATCTCTGTATGTTAAGCGCATTTATGATGTAAAGTTTCATCTCTATTTATATTAAGTTATTAACATGCCTTGTCTTTATAATAAACGATGTTTGGTGCATATTTATAATGGCTCTATTTTTAAGCACATTATTTTGTTTCGTATAAACATTAATACATTCTATAACAGACAGTAATGGAACGAGGTCCACTTTATGCATATTAAATAGGTGTATTTTTTACTATCCGGTTTACTATCCGGTAGTGATATCCGACCGGAGCCGGATAGCACCGGATAGTAAAAAATGCCGGATATTCGCCAGAAGCCGGAGCCGGAGGGACTATCCGGTGCACCCCTAATATATATATATATATATATATATATATATATATATATATATATATATATTGTGACTATTGTGTTGACCACAGGATATCCACATAAACTTTTTCGATAGAAATTGAAATCTAGACTTAGAAAACGATGCGCACAATTTTCCTAAACAATAATTTATTAAACTCTTTAATCAATTACATTCGAATATTCCCGAACGCAATAGTCCTATCGAGAACGCAATAGTCCTTTGAAAATCGATGTTTGCTTTAGATCTAAGTTATTCTAAGTCAGTACTCAAGCCAAATTTACATTTATTTATTTTATCGGTCAAACTAGAGTTTTCACAATGTGGACGACGAGCAAGTAATTCTTTCCTCAGCAATATACAACAACCATTAAATTTCTAGGAAAATCGTTAGAGCTATTTTTGAGATCAACATTCAGGCTGGATCTATGCAGGTTCCTGATTTGAAGTTCTGTCTTGAATTGTAAATATATTGTGAACTTTGTAAGAATAGATCAAATATTCCTGATTTTATAATATTATTTAAATGTCTTGAATACAAAGATCAGAGAATGAAATGACCGGAGACAAATGACAGGGGGATCAGTGACAGGACACAGTAAAACCGTAGGCTAGGATGCCTGTAGGATTCCGATTGATCGGTGGAATAAAAAAGTTTTTGTGTTGTAGTTATTATGTGTATGAATTTGCCCAACACTGGACATTTAACAATTAGCAAAAAAAAATATTTTTTTTTTACTTGTGTTGATCACAAGATACCTTTATAAACTGTTGGCTTTAGCCGTTAATCAGTTGTTGTTGTTTTTTTTACCAAACATTTAAAAAAGCACAACTAACCAATGCGGACATTTTTTTAAATGCACAAACAATGAGACATACGTAAAAAAAATATTTCTTTCCAAAAAGGTCTATAAAGTATAAATACACAAATATTGTTATAGATTACATCTACATTCTAGATCTAGAAGTTGACTAGATCTTTAGAGTTCTAAATCAGAACTTTTGGTCTAGTGTTAGACCTAGATGTCCATATAATAAACATACCAATACATAATCGCATAAGGTCGACTTCCTTGTGACCGTTTTAGAAAATGACGTTCAGCTTCAAGCTTTAGCTGAGTCGATTACGAGTTCGAATCCTAATTCAATCACATATTTTTTGTTTAGTTTTTTAAAATTATTTTATAATTTTAGAAGTTTAATTAATCAGTTACAATATTATCATATTTTACAAATATATATTAATATATAAATTAAATCATTTGTATATGCTTATTTTCAAATAATTCTACAAAACAAGTCTTTATTCCAATTTTAAAAAATCGAAGTGATCATTATCTGACAAAGATTAGCAAGTTTCTATAACATAATCTGAAATAGCGGTGTATTGAATTTACTGTATATTAATAATCAACAATTTAAAGATATGCTTTTATTGGTTTTACATTAAAATCATTTTTATCTCTTCTCTACAACATTTCTATATTTAAGTTATGCTAATTGACAGAATTATATTGGTACAATCTTCATTACTGTGTATTGTTAAGATATAAAACAAACGTAAAAAATATAAAATGTTTAGAGAGAATACTAATTGTAAGCTCCACGTGTTAGGGCTCCTATCCTATAATGTTTAGAGAGAATACTAACTATAAGCTCCACATTTTAGGACTCCAATCCCATAATGTTAGAGGGAATATAAATTGTAAGCTCCACATGTTAGGGCTCCTATCCTATACTGTTTAGAGAGAATACTAATTGTAAGCTCCACATGTTAGGGCTCCTATCCTATAATGTTTAGAGAGAATACTAATTGTAAGCTCCACGTGTTAGGGCTCCTATCCTATAATGTTTAGAGAGAATACTAATTGTAAGCTCCACGTGTTAGGGCTCCTATCCTATAATGTTTAGAGAGAATACTAACTGTAAGCTCCACATGTTTGGACACCAATCCCATAATGTTAGAGGGAATATAAATTGTAAGCTCCACATGTTAGGGCTACTATCCTATAAGGAGATGACCATTTACCAGAGACGGATTAAAAAAAAGGAATTTAAAAGAGGACAGGCCAGATAGATTAAGGTCACAGTTGAGTATTGACTTAAACTGCACTCTTTATTAATCTTCACATCTCGAAACCTGTTTTCACACACACACACACACAGAAACAGAGAGAGATAGAGAGAGAGATAGAGCAGTTTTCTTATAATGTGAGTGGTAACGTTCATGTGTATCCACTAGGTGTTTAAGAATTATTAGTTGTGTTTTTTTTCTGTTTTTTTGTTTTTGTTGCCAATAAAATATATGTATTTGTGACTATTATTATTAAAAATGTTTTTTTACCTCTTCAATACCATGAATATCACAAGTGATGAAGGCACACATAATTTACTCGATGTCAGTGACACAATATATACTGCCTTTGACATTTTGATTAACTGTTTTTTAGCACAAGCGTTGGCTTGGTTCAGTTTTCTTGGTAATATATTGAATATTTGTGTCTTGTCGCAACAAGCATGAGAGACACAACAAATTTATTGCTGCTGTATCTGGCTGTCTCAGATTTAATTTTTTCTTTTTGACAATCGCGTATCGAATTCAAAACATTGTTTTCTACGTTGATAGACATTTATCAGTTACAATATTATCTTATTACTATGAAATATTTGATAATATAAAATATACAGCTTTGTTTTCAGGTACATATTTTATTACAATGTTATCTGTATAAAGAATGTTTGCTGTTTGTTTTCCATTTCAAGTTTATTCAATGGTTATTCCTATAATTTATAATTAACAGACTAGTCTCTATTTATCGGAAAAAGCTTATCGATTACTTTTTTCTTCAGATCAAATTCTTTATGTAATGAATTCGTCATGTAACTTTATTTTGTACGTTTGAACAAGTCAGAAATTTACCAAGACATTAACAAATATGTTTGTATTTAAAAAGTAAGTTTGTTATACAAAAATATTGTTGCTTTAGAATCATCTTCAGACACAAACAATATTGAATATTGTCACAATAAATGTCTTCAAACTAATTTCTATTCTTTTTTTTTTTCAAATTTCGTACAACGTCAATGTAATGCCAATGTAATGTAATGTAATGCACTACAACCGCTACAAACTACAGAGGTTATCACAGCACACTGTCGCCAAGAAGATGAAATGCCGCCTAGCTCATCAAAACAGAGTATCAATTAATCAGACAACCAAGAAATAAAAGAATTATCAGAAAACTCTCCAGAGTTATTTCGCATAATTTAAATATGTATTGTAACCGTTCTATTACTTGCAACTTGTATATCCTATACTCTTAAGCGATCAATTCTGGTATATGTATATCTATATTATAAAGTTGAATGTGAGGTGTATGTATGTATGTATGTTACTTATAGACATCAAAACCTCTTGACCAATTTTGATAAATCTAGGCAGGAATGTTTCTTGGGTACTAACTTAGACCGTAGTGTATGTATTGTAGCCCTAAAACAAACTTAAGACCCTCAAAAAAATAAAGTCCGACTCTATTACAGGTATAGTACTTTATGGATCTAGGCCATGGTTAACAATGTTGACATGAGAAAAGATCGAAAGGATTTAGACCTAGATCTAATTTTAAGAAATACACTTTGCGCACATAGTTTTTTACTTTGACACATGAAAATACAAAAGAAGATCCATTGATTTCATTATGTAATAAAATTAACCTTCAATTTTGTGTTTCAAAAGCATTATTTACATAAATTAGTTCCTGATATGTGACTACAGATCTCCTGGCGAACATTCTTTCATTAGACATTACCAATTGGTTACACATTAACACATCTCTCTACTGAGTCTATTCCTAGGTCTAGGTCTAAAACTCTTATTGAACTCTAAGATGATAGAACTTCTTTTCGCAAAGATAGTTTTGTGCTTTAACACATAAACATACTAATTATTGTCCATTCATTTGATATTTTAATCAATTTAACATTCAAATTTGTTTTTCTAAAGCATTTTTAATACTGTCGTTTGCTGTTCGCTAAAGTTGCTTAACCGTGTTGAGATTGGCCTATATTCAATTATTCATTCATGAAAAAAGGTCACGCTGGCGCAACACAGAATGAACTCTATTAAAGCCAGTTTTTAACTCTAGATTAGTGTTGATTTAGATCTATGTCTACCTCAAGATCTACTTTATACTTTAACACATGAACATACAAAATTAAGTCTATTCATCTCAAATTTGAATCAAATATATGTAGGCCTACAAGCAAATGTTTTAATTTGAAAAAAATGGATTTAAGCCTAATAGCTTTCTTTATTTGATAGCTTCATTCACACTATTTTTACATTGACACATTCGCTTTACTTATTACATTATTATTTCGTTTAATTGTGACTATATCGACAGTAATGTGCAAATAAAGACCCGCGGGTCGCGGGTAACATATATATATATTATTTCGAAAACGGCTCTAAAGATTTCCTTTAAAATTTTAAAGTATATGTATATAAATGAGAAAAATATTTTTTAACTCATTGGCCACATGGGGGAAACTCGAGGTTGACCGTTATATTGGTTTCAAAATGTTTCATTATCGAAAAATTAATTTTGGCTAGAATGTTTTATGAATGAAAATTTTCCATGACGTCAAACGGGAAAAACGCCGCTTACGTCACTAGGCTTACAGTAGTAAATCAAAATATTTCTTTGCAAACAAGAAAAGTTTTAATGAAACAATAGACCTAATTAAACATTTGCGCACCATCTTATTGTAGATTGATTTATTATGTAAGTATGGATGAGAAGTAATGAAATTTAATTTGCTAATGTATGATTAGTTATTGTGTTTAGAGAGCTTTATAAATTGTGTACACTTTAATTGCGTAGAGCGGTATAGGTAGCTTTTACTTTGTTGTTACTTTGCTGGTGACCTCCAGCTGTCTCGTTCTGAGGCAACATGCAACCAGATGCTCTCTTCTATGTCAACCAAAGCAAGTTGGCGCCAAAGCTTCTTTTTAAAGCGTTGCCGTGGGGCTTAAGAATTCCCTCTATACAAAGGCCGCAGGATACACATTTGATACCAAAAAAAAAAATCCGCTGCTGAGGACAGACGCAGACGGCGAAAAGAAAATCTTAATCGACTACTGGCGGACAATGGTTATTCTTGCCCTGGATATAGAAAATATGTAGGTTACAGCTTTGGCTGTGTAGCCACGGGAAATACTGCTTTCCAGATTAATCTGCGGACTCGAAGACAAGCCTTATTACTATTATTTTCCTGGTGAATTATTACCATGTGTTCAAGCTTGGGTGTCTACTGTCCCGTACTAATAAAAAAAAAAGGAAATGGTCATAACACAGCTTCTCTACGCCTTACTTGCTCACACTGAACTTGATATCTAGCTCAACAAGTTTGCGTACGCTGCAGCCTCTTTTGATTTAACTATAAACCTCTGTAAAAGCTTGGGTTAGGGCGTGGGGACGAAGGCCCAGGAGAGATCTGAATGATGGGATGTATTGAAGTAGGTCATATGTAGCTGTAGCGCCACCGGGATGGATAGATGGCAAAAGCCGGTATAGCTTCTTATAGACCGAAAGTCAGGCTGGGCAGGGCGCGTATCACTCATGGGAGACGAACATATGCCGAAGGCAAGGTGGTTCGCGTAACAGAGGTGCTCCAAGGAAACGTTTCTTTCGAAAACTAATGCAATGGTTTAAAACTATTAAGAAAAAATGCGCCATTTTTCTTTGTCACAAAGTGCCTGTTTTACCCCATAACGTAGAAATTTGCGTCACTTAAATTTTCATACTAAAGCCACAATGAATATACTAATTGCAATATTAAATGTCTGATCGAAATCAGTTGAGAAGTTACACTGCAAAGACTTTTTTCCAAGCCAACAATAGCCCAATAGTTTTACGCAAAAGATGCAATGTAAAACGACACGACGTGAGTTGTGGTTTTCTATACTGCTAGGGGCGGGGACTTAAGAGACTTTCTCTTCTAATCGCCATGTACAATTACATTGAGAACTGACAGAACAAAAAAGTAACTCTTCAGATTAGTAGTCTTTACCCGATTTTTCATTTTCGTAATTACAAAAATATTCTAAAATGACTTCTAGTATATATCCTTCCTTAAGAATTGTTTAACAGAGCGAGGCTCAGCTACCTGGTACTAAATATCTAATACAATAGTTGTTGATAATTTTATATGTCCACTACCTCCACGTTAAGTTAAAATGATACCATAGACATAGAAATAATGGAATAAAAGATTGACATTCTTAAACTTCTTAAAGAATGAAATGGTACATTTTTTTGTACTTCCCACTATATCCTGATATAATACATTTATACACATACACTAAATACTTAACACTACATACATTTAACATTGTCAAAAAGAATAAATAAATGAATCACATATATTCAAAAGAATTCATAGTCAAAATCTACATGTTCATAAAACCATTAATTTCTACCACCTCATAAATTAAAATGTACATAACTCACATTAAAACCCACCACCACCCCAAAGACAAATGTGTGAGAGTTAAAACAAAGTAAGTTTTTTGTTTTATTTCTTACCAATGACTTTTAAACTTCATAAAATGTATAAATAGATATATCAATTAACTATTAAATTAATAATTAATCACAGTTTTCTTTATCTATGCTGCCAACCAAACAAATAAAAAATAGACATTCTCTTATTGACATTCTCTTACTATGAATATTCTTTTAATTTTCCAAAAATGATAACAAAATTTTAAAGATAATTTTGAACAAAGATTTTATCAACTCTCTATCTGTCTTGTATAAGGTTTGCACACGTTACTTAATATACATATGTATTTGATAAACTGATAGTCATGAAGATATAGTTAAATGGTAACCTGACCTAATGGATCTTATTGAATGATTATCTAATTGATTGATTTAATTGTTTTGTATAAGGGTAATTTAAAATTCAAAGCTTCAACAAAGAAATGTTTCCCTTTAGCACAGTGATACCAATATACTGCTAGTGTGAAGGTTCGGGTATATATTAAAAACACTACTTATAATTATTGTTTTAACTTATATGTATACTAAATAGATTTTTCTCTCTTTAAAAAAGGAAATGTATGTATCTAGAATGACAGAAAGTATATAATATTGTGTTTTTTTTTACTATTTCTAACCACATAGATTTTTTTTTACTGTCTTTGCGAATTTAGGACTAGTAATAACATACACAATAAAATTGAATGATGAGTTCAGTACATAAATCATTTGTTCCGAAGAAATCAGTATTTCTTCAGACTTGAGGGTTAAACGTAAATCAGAGTATCGTTAAAAAGATCAAATCTGAGACTGCCAGATAAAGAAGCAGTAAATTCGTTGTATCTCTCATTCCTTGTTGAGACAAAACACAAATATTCAGGATATTACCAACAAATCCTAGCATAGCAAGCAACATGGACATAAAGTAATTTAATATTAAGTCGAAAGCAATGTACACCGTTAAACTGACATCTAGTAAATGTTCTGTAGTCATCTTGATGTGATCTTGTGTAGTGCACAGGTTAAATTTGTTATCTAATGACGAAGAAACAAAACAGCCAATCAGTGTTCAGAATGTTTAGAAAGAAAGAAATCTACTTTAGGAATAAAACTCTATTTGTTTGTAATCCACCTCATAGTAAACATATTTATTACAGTAAAATGACCTAGAGGTCTACTATAAAGAGTTTGCACAATAAGCGTCTTATGTAATCATGAGTACGACCATTCATAAGAAGGTTGTGAGAAAGAGATGTTTGGCTCTTGAAAGTAAGTGAAGTGATGCTGCGAGCTAGACATTGTGTTATATTGCTGAGCTTATATCAGGTCACTCACTCCGTCTTTCTGATCAAAATCTTGGACACTTGTACAAATTTCCATTAACGATTCCAGTTGAAACTTTGAACAATTATTCATTGTCGATGATAACACATAAAAAACTAACCAATAAATTTATAAATTAGTCGAAATTAATTAATTTTGTTTTATATCGAAAATATATAAGTCCCAACGGGCGATCCGCGACAATGATAACAATAATTTAGATAATTCGATCATTTACACATTAACAATACATATATAAAACATTTTAAAAATAAGTACTTGAATAGCTTAGAGGCAAAACACGTCGAGCTTCTATTAAGGAGGCTCGGGTTTAAATTCATACTCGAGCAACTTTCCTTTCATTTTTAGTGGCCCCCTAAAGATGAAATGACCCTCTTTGTTGTGTGTGGCCTGTCTGTCGGTCCGTTTGTCTGTCCGTCCGTCCGTCCCGTTTAGATCTCAAAAACTAGAAGAGAAAATAACAATCTGACATCATGATAAAGTTCTGATGCAAGGGCTACTTTTTTCTTTTCCGAAAAAAAAAACAATCAAATTTTTAAAACTATATATGCAAGCAGATTTGTCATAAAATTACACCAAATTTTTTCAATGAAAAACTTCACGTGAGGTAATTTTTTTTAAAATTTAATAGTACATGGACTTCTTCATTAATAACTCAAGCTTCATTCATAGATTCGCGCTTTGGACAAAAAATGTGCATCTAAGGTCACAATGGTAAAAGTGTCAATGGATCATTATAAAATATATTTTCCATTTATTAACTAACTCAATGTATAGAATACTGATTGAAATGTTGGTTTTAAAAAAGAAATTTGATACGAACTTCGTTTTACTTACTTTTATATAGCGCAGTTTTGACATATCCTCATTATAAGGACCTACACTTGATAGTCTAAATAAGAATAAATAGATCCCAGATCTAGATATATTTATAATATATAATAATAATATTAATAATTTGAACAAAATAACCTTGTTTCTTAAATTGGTTTAGAAAAGGCAGCACAAAATCCTCTCCCTTATATGTATATCTATATCTTTATATCTATCTCTATCTGTATCTATCTATCTATCTATCTATCTATAGATTATTTATCTATCTATCTATCTATCTATAGATTATCTATCTATCTATCTATCTATCTATCTATCTATCTATCTATCTAACTAACTAACTATCTATCTATCCATCTATCTATCTATCTAACTATCTATCTATCTATCTATCTATCTATCTATCTATCTATCTATCTATCTATCTATCTATAGATTATCTATCTATCTATCTATCTATCTATCTATCTATCTATCTATCTATCTATCTGTCTATCTATCTATCTATCTATAGATTATTTATGTATGTATCTATCTATCTATAGATTATCTGTTTATCTATCTATCTATCTATCTATCTATCTCCTATATGTGTATGTGATTGCAGGTAAATTGAAACATTTATAAATTAAAGAAATAAAAATAAATGTTTATTTATTTTCTTACTCTTATCTTATAATTATAGTTAGTTTATACATTATAGTTTTTATAGTGTAAGATGTGACATGTTATGTTTTTTTTTTATATTAAAAGAATTAATATCTGACATTAAAATTTACGGATAAAAATAAGTCCTCTTAATCAGCATTGTACAGGATAAAACAGCTTGAAATAGATAGCAACAACATATTTTATGATCAGACGTTCTTACATACAAGTCCTAAAGCAAAGCAGAAAAAATCTATCTGGATGGCCTTGTGAATTAAAACATAGGGGGGAGGGTTTCGTTTGCAATTTTGTAAAGAACAACAGTTGTCAAATACTAATAGCATTAAATTCTACAAAACATCAACTATTATGCTCCAAACGAATCAGATGGAGGTTTAAAAAGAAAGAAAAAAAAAAGACAAAGACGTTTAAGACTTATTTTGTAACAATCCTTTCAAAGAATATCAGAGCACTACTTAGCAGTCTCCACAGGACTGGGGCTGTATCTTATAATTCTTGGAAAAGATATGGGGGGGGGGGGGCGTCTTATCTTTTTGCACTTAATCTAAATTAGATTTTAAATG
The DNA here is from genome assembly GCA_030265305.1 of Biomphalaria pfeifferi. Taxonomy (NCBI): domain Eukaryota; kingdom Metazoa; phylum Mollusca; class Gastropoda; family Planorbidae; genus Biomphalaria; species Biomphalaria pfeifferi. The sequence continues at coordinate 275,357 of JASAOG010000259.1, forward strand.
ACTTAAGTTAATAAATTATGTACTTTACGACGTGAACCTAGCTAGAACATGCCTATATGTGTTCTATTTATGTTAACATCAGAAAATATTTATTTTCTACTCGATTTACAACAATAGTCTTTATTTATATCGCCATTGCTGACTACAAACAGAAGTGTTACTGTCTGACATTGATTATGCCGTTACTCTGCTATTTAGTGCACAATGAACGAGATAATGAGTTCTCTGTTGTTTGTGTATATAGATAAGTGACAATCAAATGACTTGTTTTTATTTCTATGACACAATTCATCTCTGTTCTGTAATAGTGTTGCTAAGGGTGAATATTTACTTTCTTCTAGTGTAACAAAACATTTCCGTTCTCCTGAAAAAAATGCTTTGATTTTTTTAAATTTGGAAAACAATGAATTAATCAATTCTATAATTTTATCATTACCTATTATCACTTGTCCAGAAACCAATTTAACAATGTGCATTTCCTCTCGGTATGAAGCAACCAATCTAGCGTGTCACGTGACATGACATGAATTATAAAAGACTAAAATGAATAATTTTAAAATACAGCATTTATTTACATTCCAAAATTGAAACTCAAAAACACGTTAATATACTCCATACTTGCCACACACACACACAAAACTTTCACAAGTTTAAATTGTATGGAATGTCACGCAGAAACTCCATCAGTGGCATGTATCCGTACGTTGGCAATATAGCTGCAAGACGTCTGTTTAGTTGGAGGTACTTGGTTTTGCTTGCATCTTTACTTCATTCTCCAGTATTGTACATTAGAATCTTGTTTTCAGTGTTCTCCTGTTCTCTGAGGAAGTGAGAGATTAACTTGTAGACATTGGGGGGAATGAGATGCCCTCAAAAGACAACTGAAATGCATTGTGCCATCCCTCCACTGCGTTGTTTGTTCTTGGTAGATTGTTCTGTACTCGATCTCTAACATTCCATTATGCTATCGGAAATCTTGGAGTCACTCTGCGTTTCGTCTCCAAATAGCTGTCCTCCCAATAGTAAAACGAATTCCATAAACATCTGGCCTAGCATCATTTAATTCATCGAAGGCAGTATTTAGAGATAAGAAATGTGATCACCAGCTTAATTAAACTGACACACATAAAAGTTTGCAGATGTTGAGAAGCCCTGGTTTGATCAAAGAGATAATCAAGTTTTTTAAAATTATACTATATAACACACATTATCAAATTAAACGCGTTCACCACATTTAAAAAAATATTTTTAGCATTTAATGATTATAAAACATATGGCATACATTTAGATCTTTTTATATTGAAGAAGATAGAGACCTCAACAAAAAATGCTGCCCAGGACCTTCAATTACTAAAATCCTGTACTTTTATACACATCATATATAATTCGCTCTATTTTGTCTTGCGATATTATGTCGGGAAATTTAGCACCATTTCGTCGGCGCTATTTAGTCAAGCAATTTTTAAACCATCAGCAAGTTATTTTTAATGAATGTGTATACCAATCACTCAGTTTACAGTCAACATTCTGTTTCAGAAAACGACTAAATATTAGATTTTTGGTACAATTATTCTTTTCGCTCTGAAAATAAAGCCGAACAACGCAGTGACTATTGCAAGATGTCTTCAATTGTACCAATCTTTTTACCCATTCTGTTGGGTAAACGTAGACAAGAGTCCATTCAAAGTTTTGAAACTGATGAATTAGCCATTAACAAAGTGTTTGTTAGAGGTGCTTCTAATATTTTTTTCATTATCAAAAGCATGACAGCACAAAATTGACTAAGAGGCAGGAGAAAAAAAAAAAAAATATATATATAAAAAGTTGCATAGACAGGACTGTGGCTGCACGAACAGTGGTGATGGAGACGCTGGGGATTGGAGCGCGTCTGTGTTGTGAGCAAGTCTTGTGGGTGTGATTTTAAAGACGAGAAACGTGACAACGATTGCTGCGACGATCTCAACGAGATGTACCGAATCGAACTGAAAGAGACAAATGAAGAAACTGAAGTCTGTTATGTGCCTGAAGCGTTTGTTCCTGTTGTACCTGTTACTAGTACCTTAATGAGCCGGACAGATCAGGACAACTTTGGGTCTGCGTCTAAGCCTGTTGCTTTAGATCTTAAGGAACTCTGCCTATCTGCGGTGCTCACAAGGGAAATTTGAAGCTCGACAACTACATTCAAAAGTTTAGCATGACATCACAAAGGAAATGGGGATGCCAAGATAACCATAAACAAAGAGTTTGGTCTGTCACTCTGAAGGTACATCCGAAACATGTAGAACATCTTACAACAAACAAACACAAAAAAAGCTATTATAAATCATATTATATAATGCCAAAATAACACTTAGTTTAAATCTTTAATATATTTTGTTTATTTGAAACAAAATATTTTAATGTTTATATTATTATTTTGTTTTGAAATTTTGATACATCTGAGTTATTTGCATGGTTAGATTATCAAGTTTAAAATTAATACTACACTTGTTTGAGTAAATATCACGATGACTACAGAACATTTACCATAATTGCCATAGGTGCACTGTACGCGGTTTTTTGACGTATCACTCAACTATATTTTGGCCCTTTGGTTGCTATATTTGGGCTTTCGTAAATGTCCTCAATATTTGCATTTGTCAAGACAATGCATGAGAGATACAACAAATTTATTTCTTCTGTATGAAGTGTCAGACTTAGTTTTTTTTCTTTTTTTTCATTCTTTTCTTTTTCGAATTACAAATGTAGTTTTTTTTTTTATTTTGATAAAAAGTCATAAGGGTCTTTAAAATATTATTGCTAACAGCTTTTTGATTGCATTAAACTTTTACCTTTATTTGGGAGCTCATATTTCATATCAATGTTATCTGCAGAAAAAACGCTTGCTTTTTGTGATCCAAGTTTCGATCTCACCGCCCCAAGCCTAATATCCTGAAACAAAGAGAAACTTAGATCTAACAATGCCGCCACAAAACTTTCATTAGCAACATTTGTTTTCAAATATCAGTCTCTGATTTATACATATTTGTACTTACGTACCGTTAAAACATGGAAACAGTGAAAACTGTAAAACTGTATATATATATATAAACTGTTAATTTCTATGAAAATCGTCTGTTACTTTTTTGAGATCTGTGCCCAGGTGCCACCCTCCACCTCTCAAGTTCCATAAAGTTCTGTCTTGCGTAGAGGATTGGTAAAAATAATTTTAAAAAATCTTCCTTTATAGAGTTGATCAACCTTTTTAAGAGCGCTTATTTCGCTCTTAACTTATGTTTTATAGATTTTTAAAATGGAGTATTTCTACCTAAACCCTATTTCCCCCCTTTCCCTTACCCAAAAAAATTAGTTAAGTGAACGTATCAATTTACTTTAGACATTTCTAATGGTAAATATTCACACCTAGAAGATGGTGCGCTTAATGTTCCCAACCATCTATTAATTGACTAAGCTATTTAAAAGTAAAGCTTATTTAAAAAGCTGTTCAAATATAAAACACGAATTTAAATATTTCATTTCTTTCTTGCTTTTTTATTTAAGTAACACACAACTATTAAAATATTTTCTCTGTAAAGATAATAAACCCACACGTCTATAACAATAACAAAATGTTCGTCTACCATAAAGACATGTTTTGAACGGTTTGTAGTGACACTTCTGTCTTCTGTCATATTTTATCTCATAATGTTCTACTCTGTTTTACACATAAACTATTTAGAGTGTTTGTGTCTTTAATATGAAATAAGGACTGAACTTATATATATGCATCTCTTTATAAGAAGAGAAATTAATCCTTATAAAAACATTTGTAAATAATAATTAAAAAATGATTATCTGGATCTGATGGTATTCCAGCTAGATTACTCAAAGAACTAAGCAATGAGCTAGCACCAGTGCTCAAAATACTTTTTTTAGGCATTTCTTAAACAGGGAGAGTACTAAGGGACTGGAAAGAAGAAAATGTCATCTCCTATTTAAAAAAAGAGAAAACTCTGAACCAAGAAACTAGAGACCAATATCACTAACCAGTATCACATGTAAAATCCTTCAATACATAATATGTAGCTACATCATAAACCCACCTAGACAAACATAATGTCCTTACTGCTTACCACATGGTTTTAGGAAATATAGATCATGTGAAACATAACTAATAGGACTAATTAATAATTTTTTTGATAGGAAGAGAACAAAGTGTAATTATTAATAAGCTCCAAATCGACACCAAGAACAGTTAACTCAGGTGTACCTCAAGGAACAGATCCACATAAATGGTATACTAAATTACATTAGTTCAGAAACAAAAGTCAGATTATTTGCAGACGATAGCATTATATATAAAGTAATTGTAAAATTTCCCTTTCAGACACGCAATATATAGAAAAGATTATATAAAGGTTATATGTTTCTTTGGTCTACAGTTAACGAGAGGTGTTATGTGCTACTTAGATCTAATGCAATCTAGCTAATCACAGACTTAACTGTTCTCAAAAGATACCAGTTAAATCCTTTTTAACTACTTGTAAATAAGCTTATGTTATGCGATTTTTATTTTCTTAAAAGATTTTAATATTTTTAAAGAGATTTCGTTTCTTTTCACAGCTTTCCTGTTAGTACAATATCGTTGGTTGTTGTTGTTTTCTAAAGGTCAAACTTTTAAGTAAAGATGAAGTAATCTGTAAATTTGTGTTGATTTAAAAAGTGAAAGGAAGATTTGATCACAATCACTATTCAGTCGCACAGTCCTAATCACAAAACAAAGTTGAGTGTCTGGGCATTGATTGGCTGCAGTTTGTTGTTCAGACAGACACAGGTACTTCAGGTGATTGTGCAGGTTTATCAACATTTTCTTTGTAACACCAGAACCACCTGTTTCTTGTCAGCTGAGATCAAAGCAAGTCTTTGTATTACCATAACATTATTATATAAAGTGAGATAATGGTTAGGTACTATGGAACACAATGCACTTAATCTTTACATTAACAACTTTTTAAATGCGTATTTTACATCTAATTACAAAGCACTGTTTTTATTGGATTAAAAAGAGGAACGCACTCAGTGAAGGACAACACTTACTGTATCAACTATAACATATCATTGAAATAATCTTTATTAGTTTTTTTTTAAAGACAAATTATAAGATACACATATATTGTGTTACTTTATTGGATAATATTTCCTTCGACTTGAGTAATAAATTTTGCGTTTTGGGAAGGTAGGCTTACTCCTTAATCCTGAAGGATTGCGTCGATCAAAACAAATTGTTTGTTTAAACCTTAGATATTAATTTTTATTGACATATAAAACTATTGCAATATATTTTAACTAAAAAACCGTCACTAAAATATCGATTCCGGTAAAAAAAACACAAAACAAAAAAAAAAGAACATTGACCGTAAGAGATGCAAGAATTCACGTCAAAGGTGTTTATGGGCGGAGCTTTATAATGCAGACCATTTTATTGGAAGAGGAAAAAAAACAACAAACAAACTCGGTGTCTCCGGACAAAATAAAAATATTATATAACCGACTAATTATTTACACGGCTGAGTATAAAAGAGATGCATCTAAAATATAGAAAAATTATATCTTTTCTATAGCGCTATTTTCATGCTTATATCATGCTCAGAGTGTTACTATCCAATCTCATGAGTAGACCAGTTGGGGGGGGGGGAGGGGGTATCTGGGATAATTTTTTTTTACGTGTAAACACAATTCTGCCCGAGTCAGGGCGCCTCATGCGCTCTCAGATTTCTCGTTTTTTTTTTAGATATGCCCTAGCACTTAAACCATTTTTCCATTTCTATTTCTTTTTTTTGTTGCCAGAACATGATGAAAGTTCACACCCTACTCGGTAGGTGGAGTTAACCTTTTCATTTGAGCCAAGGAGTCTGTAATATGTGACTCGGTACCCACTGCATTATTACAAGGGTGCCATAGTTGATTTATGTTGTGTGAAACCATGATGACGGTGGGTTTCATGGCCCAGAGATTTGTAAAAGCCTGTATTACAGGTTTTGAGTCAGTGACCACAACAATCTGTCCCTCGCCGAGTTGAGAGTCAATGACTTTAAGGCTTCAGAGACTGCCATGGCCTCAGCATCAAAACTGCAAACACTACCACATGGTTTAAAAGACTTAAACTAAGTTAGAGACAAAACACTCAATGTGGGCTCCATAGTCAGCTCTTCCAGAGTCTGTTGATGCCGACCCATCAGTAAAATGCGTAAAATTTGGAGTCGATGAATGGCCATGGTTTAAAGCTAGTATAGAAATATACAAAAGAATTACGTATTACTAAGCTTCATTAAATCTCTGTGAAGATGTTACGTGGCTATTGCCAACAAATCTTGACTCATGGCTTTGCTTTTTTTTCACCCTGATTTTAATAATTTGAATATATATATATAATTTTACACTGCTATTTCCTCTGAAACTTAAAATTGAAATCTTTTCCTCACACGTGACTTTACGACTATTTTAAGGTTCTATTAATACTTCTCAGATACTTCGATAGTTTGGTTTCTGGTCAGTTAAGGAAGAACCTGCCATTCAGTGTAAAGTATCATTGCCCAGATATGCGACTTCTGTTACACTCAATAAGATAAGATCAATTCCCAAAGCATAAAATTCAAGCAGATTATTTGAGATCAGGATTTTCTATTTTCTCAAGTCCGTCATACTGATCAACTGTTCATCACATGTGGAATTTCTTTTCAATAAGTTTGGAAAGCCATACACTCTTGTATGATGACATAAAACATTGCGCGAAATGTCAGGTTTTAAGGGTTCACTGATGAGAGAAATTCAACCGTTCAAGCGTTCACTCACGTGAACGTTAATGATGATGAATGATACCCATAACCGACCCCCATCTACTTTTCTTGATATATTTAAGTTCTGTACTTTCTATTAAAAAGTTCCTCTTTATACCTTATTCCATTCAAAGTGAAATATACAGAGCAATAGTGACATTCTTTTTTCAAGTAGAACGTATAGTTTTATGAGGTTGACTTTAACCATTTCATATTATCCTAGACAATTTTCATGTCTTTCAGCAGTGGCAATCATAAGATGAGCGGAACGTGTTGTACACAATTATTCTAAAAAAACCACTTAGACAAACATAATGTTATCACCCCATACCAACATGGCTTTAGGAAATATAGATCATGTGAAACACAACTAATAGGACTAATTGATGATTTTTCAAAAGGTTTAGATAGTAGTGAACAAATAGATGCTATTTTACTAGGAGACAAAGACATATTTCTTAATTTGAACCAAGTAGACAACATAGAAGATTTAGTAGTACAAGAAAATGGAATTCAAAAACTATTATCCAACACCAAACCAAATAAAGCATCTGGACCTGATGGTATTCCAGCTAGATTACTCAAAGAACTATACAATGAGCTAGCCCCAGTGTTCAAAATACTCTTTCAGGCATCGCTTAACCAGGGCAGAGTACCAAAGGACTGGAAATAAGCTAATGCCAACCCCCTATTTAAAAAAGGAGAAAAATCTGATCCAGGAAACTACAGACCAGTATCACTTACCAGCATCATATTTAAAATCCTAGAACACATAATATGTAGCAACATCATAAACCACTTAGACAAACATAATGTTATCACCCCATACCAACATGGCTTTAGGAAATATAGATCTTGTGAAACACAACTAATAGGACTAATTGACGATTTTTCAAAAGGTTTAGATAATAGTGAACAAATAGATGCTATTTTACTAGATTTTTCCAAGGCTTTTGACAAAGTTCACCACCATAGTTTGCTTGAAAAATTAAAATATTTCGGCATTAATGGTCCACTGCATCAGTGGATTAAAGATTTTCTGATAGGGAGAGAACAAACTGTAATAATAAATGGCTCTAAATCAACACCAATAACATTAAACTCAGGTGTACCTCAAGGAACAGTCTTGGGTCCACTACTATTATTAATTTACATAAATGATTTACCAAATTGCATTAGTTCAGGAACAAAAGTCAGATTATTTGCAGATGATTGCATAATATATAGAACAATAAAAACAACACAAGACACAGATATTTTACAAAGAGAATTAGATGAATTACGGAAATGGGAATCAAATTGGAGCATGTCTTTCCACCCAAAAAATGTCAGTTGTTAAGAGTAACAAAAAAACTAAAACAAATTAATTCCACTTATCTTATTCATGGCAAACCAGTAACACAGACTAAAAACGATAAATACCTAGGTGTTATAATAAATGAAAAACTGTCATGGAATCCACATATTGATGAAACTACAAAAAAATCAAACAAAGCATTAGGGTTTATTAAAAGAAATTTCTATAAATCAAATAAGAACATAAAACTAAAATGTTATTTAACCTTGGTTAGGCCAATAATAGAATATGCATCCACCGTTTGGGACCCCTCAACTCAAGAAAACATAAAGAAACAGGAACAAATACAAAATAGAGCAGTGAGATTCATAACAAACGAATATTCACATGTGACTAGAGTAACACCATTAGTAAAATCACTAAATTTAGAAAGCCTTACGGACAGAAGACTCAAAAGTAAAGTAGCAACTATACATAAAACACTGAACAATAATCTTCAAATACAAAAACAAAACTTAATAAAATACTCTGTAAGACACAAAAATAAAGGCACATTCCTTGTCCCCTATGCTAGGACAAATTTGTACAAATACTCCTTCTTCCCTAGTGCTATTAGAGCATGGAATGGGTTGCCTGAGCTAGCCAGAAAACCAGTGACTTGGCAGACTTAAAGTCATTGGTTAATATGCATGACTAAATGCATGACGCGTAGGACGTAATCATCTTCTTTTTTGAAGTAACGTCTGTATTATATAAGATAAGCGACAGAAAATCTTCATAACAACAAATAATTAAAAAGTTTAAAAATTACTTCTACACTTTACAAAATATATTCTTAGTTAACTAAAAAAACACAGTAATCATTTTAAGAGTTAAAGCAGTTATCTTAATCACCTTTTTAAAACAGTTCAAGCATTAAGAGACAAAGAATTCAACATTCTCACTTAATATTACAAAAGAAAAAAAAAACGGCTCTAATGATTTTCCAAGAAATTTAACTATTGGTATATATATCGATGAGAATTACTAGCTTTGTTGTCCACGGGGAAGACTCTAGTTTGAGCTTTATAATTTTTCAAAGTACAGAAATAGAAACTTTAAATTCCATTAATTTGGCTATAAAGCCATATTCAGCCGAGTTGTTTATTAGATTTTATTTGCTTCAAGCTTATTAATAGATTATCTAAGCTTTGCTTATATTTTAACGAAAATCTAATCTAGATTACATCTATATTTTAGACCTAGAAATAGATATATTTCTATACCAGATCTTAAAGAGATCTAAATTAGAAGCTTTGGTAGATCTAGATCTACTTATATATGATGAAAGTAATATAATTAGTGGGGGCGCGTTGGCTGAGTGGTTAAGCTCTTGGCTTCTGAACCTTGGGTCCTTGGATTTGAATCTCAGTTGAGGCTGAGATTTTGAATTTTGTGACTTAAGATTCGGTACGTAATGGAGGTTGGTCATTGTGCTGGCCACATGATACCCTGCCCGTTAAACGTTGGCCATAAAAACATATGACCTTAACATCGTAAGGTCTGAAAGGGGAACTTTTACTATTATTATACTTTTACACAATAGAGTCTTACCTCAGTAGCTAACCTCGTTGGGAGCTGACGGGGCTGAAGAAAAAGTTCCATACCCAGCTAGAGCACGGATTTATTTATTTATTTATTTTAAGTTGTGCAATGGAGGTATGGTCTCTTAAATTTTTTTTTTTTAAATGCTTTTCTTGTAAGATAAAATAATATTGTAGTTAAAAAGTTAATTTAATAACATTATATGCTGCTTTTTCTTACAACATAAATTTAAAACGAAGGAAAATGCTATAAAAATTCTGCAATTTTCATTATATTATTTTTTCGTAGAGAAATATTTCTGTTATGAATTCCACCACTGATGAAACTCAAGACTCAAGTCTCAAACAAAAGAATCTTATCGAGTTGAGTCTTGATGTCTGGAAAGCGATGGATATCTTAGTCAACTGTCTTTTAGCCTTAGCACTAGGAATGTTTGGTGTATTAGTAAACATCCTGAATGTAATCTTCTTATCCAAGCATAGCATGAAAGACACAACAAATTTAATTTTGTCTTTTTTATTAGTTTCTGATTTATTGTTTTCAATATTGACTGTTTATTATCGAATTCTGAATATTGCGTTTTATTTCAACAAATATTGTTTCGTTACAATAAATTCTTATTATTTTCAATTTTTTGATGGCATAAAAACTTTGTCTTTATTTACTAGCAAATATTTTATCACAATATTATCTGTAGAGAGAATGTTTGCTATTTGTTTTCCATTTCAAGTTTCAAGAATTGTAACACGTTTTAGAATTAAATGTGCAGCTGTTGTGATCATTTTTGTGTTAGGAGGTTTATTATCTCCATACTTTGGAATAGCTTATTTAGATGTTGGTATAGTTGATAACGTCACAGTAACAGTCCGGCTTGGAAACTATTTCTATTTTAACAATTATGACTTTTTAATGTATTTTTACTTTAATACATTTATGAATATTTATTCAATGATTATTCACACAATTATTGTTTTGATATGTAATACTGCGATTGTAATACACATAAATTTATCATTAAAATATATTCAAATTATTTCAAACTACGCGATGTCTAAAAGAAGTAAAGAAACGCGCTTTGTAAAGATAACTTTATTTTTATCCACATTTTTAATGTTTTTGGTATTAGTTCCATCTGGAATCATAGAAAATTTATTAATGCAAAAGTTTATTGGATCAGATTTATCTTTAGAAATCATTAATTTAATAGTTGATTCAGAAAATATTTTATATATAGCGAACTCATCTTTTAATTTTCTTTTGTACGTAAGTACAAGTCCGAAATTTGCCAAAACTTTTAAAAACCTTTTTAATTATAAGTGAAGTGTATATTTTACGCTAGGGCAACACCGTTTTTTGTTAGGGGTCTTGAGTTGTCTTCCTTATTCGTGGATGTTTTCTTGAGGCACAATATTTTAATGACCTAAGTCACAATTAATTACTCCAATAATTTTAATAATTCAAGATGGCCACAGGAAGCTTATGTTGTTTTTGTCTCTAGTCTTTTTTAATTCTCCTTAAGCTCAAGACAGACGCCCATTTCATAACACAAAACTTTAAAGTGCAACCAGCAATGTCGGAAACTCGTTAGGTCTATTTAGTTGTACTTATTTTATACTAATGGTCATTGTGGATGGTCTTTAAAAAAACATTATTCACACATGATAACGCCTTTTTTTCCCTTTACGTCCAGTCCACGTAGTCTCAGCCTAGATCTAGTTCTAAAAGACTTTGACGCTTATACTAATAAAGCTTACATAAATCTGCAATTTGATTGTTGGGCAGACTGGGATCTACAGTCCTGGTAGGCAGACAGTCTAAGAGATGGGAACTCTGAATTAAACCTACAGCTATCTGTTGTTTACAGCAGTCTCAGACTTATGTGCCACTGTATATGTAGTGCATATTTAGTGTAAAGATTGGTATTGGCCTGCGCAAGCCAATTATACATTTAAAAAATACTCAGCGCAGGCTGGAAGCTATACAATATTTTTTATGACTAGCCCACAAATGACTAGTCAAAACATAGTCGATAAAAGGATACCTCTAAAAGTCGTCTGCTGGAATGTCCGCACACTGCAGGACAGCAACAAATGTGAATATCCTCAAAGTCGGCACTGGTCGCCACTGGTAGCATTACAGTTGGCCCGGTTAGAAGCAGACATAGCTGCCTTAGTTAGGTGCGCTTGTCAGATAAAAGGGATGTTAACAGAGAAAGGGGCGGTTTACACTTTCTACTGGTCTGGTAGTTGCTCTAAGGAACACAGACAAACGGGAATGAATTTCATGATCAAACAATCTCTTGCCAAGAAACTATAAGATATTCCAGTTGGTCACTTATACTAGCTGATTTCACTCAGACTACCGTTAGATGATTCTAAATTCGCCACTATCATTAGTGCTTACATTCTCACGCTGCAGGAAGAAACTGATACTAAGGAAAAATTCTACGCTGAACTGATGAGTCTTATATAAGGTGGATGCTGCTGACAAACTCATTATCATGTGCGACTTTTGGGTGAACTCTTCTCTATAGCAAAGCTTCCAATAACAAACACAATTTTTAACAGGAGCCAATTAAAAACAGTACTTCAGGACGAGTCGTGGGGTACTGCAGTAAACCCAGTAGAGACTGGTTTGATAAAGACAATGTGGAAATTCATGAGCTGCTATTCTCCAAATTACCTAGATCTAAATATTTATTGGTATTTATGTTAAAAACGTTTGTAAAATTTGTAATTAAACTTTTTAGTTTGTAACTAAAAAAAGTAATTAAACTAGGATTTTAACAAAACTTTTTTTTAATTAAACTTTGGCCTTAACTATTTTTTTTTAGTTAAACTAAAAGTTAGCAACTTTTTTGTTAGCTTTTGCCCATCACTAAACAAGGGAAACAAAAATTTCAATCATGTGCATGAACAGTGATTTGTCATGTCACCCTAGACATATCAATTAATCAATCAATCAATTATTTAATCTATCTATCTATCTATCTATCTATCTATCTATCTATCTATCTATCTATCTATCTATCTATCTATCTATCTATCTATCTAACTATCATCTATCTATCTATCTATCTATCTATCTATCTATCTATCTATCTATCTATCTATCTATCTATCTATCTATCTATCTATCTATCTATCTATCTGTCTGTCTGTCTGTCTATCTATCTATCTATCTATCTATCTATCTATCTATCTATCTATCTATCTATCTATTTATCTATCTCTTCAACAGATTTAAGATGTTATTTTTTACTTTAAAACACCAATGAGCGATTTTTGCTGAACTATTACATATTTTAATTATATTCTTTACATAGCATGCTTTTTCAATGATTCTTAACAAATAAATATATTTTATTTTTAGAGTAGATACTTTAGATTAAGATGAAAACTACACAAAAGTAACATTACACGATGGTGAATAAAGAATACTAGTTGACCAGAGGCGTAGCATACACCAATATTTTGCAGGTCGGCCCCAGGCCACTGCATCCTATGCGACCTCCGTGGGCCACGAACTTTTAGTGGACTCGCGCTAATTCTAGATGTATAAATTATTAAATTAAACCATTTTACAACTTATAACAGATTTCCCGCGGCCTCCTGTTGATTTACAAGGAGCTCCTGGAAATCTTCCGAAATTGAAAAATATACGAAAAAATCCTGGAAATATCCGAAAATTATTAAAATCTTTAGAAAACTCATACGAATCTCCTGAAATATATAGACGAAATTGTCATTTTGGGGTGTCATTCAATAAGGAAAACGCCAATCCTACGCGAGATAAAAAATACCCGTAATTGTGCAATCTAGTTATAGAAGCTTCTCGTGCCTCAAACTAATGAAGAATTACTTGAGGTCAACAATTATCCTAGATAGATTGAAACATTTGTTAATTTATGCTATTGAGAGTGATCTATGTAGGAAACAGCATTATTATGATATATTGTATGATTTCGCTACACGGTAGGCTCGTGTAATAGTTCTGTGCATGGTAAAAAATGAATAAAATGCAAAGACGAATCTATTTTCTAATACAAACTCTTAACTTTCACTTATTATTCGTATCCTTACCCAAACTGGGCCCCACGAAATCCGTTTCACATTGGGCCCATAATGATTAGGTCCGGCCCTGCTATTTAGTGACGGGTGAATACAGGGTAGATTACTTGTTCTCTTTCCATCCCTTCTTGGTCACAATGGTTAAGTCGGGACCTGCTATTTACTGACAGGTTGTTCCCCCCTCCTTCTTTTTTTCGCCTCTAAAATAACGTGGGGTAACTCTAGTCCATCCGACTTGCAGAAATAAAATTGTGATCTTTCCATTAATTATTGTCCAAAATATATAGATTTGGTAGATGTTAGTGTTAACGTGTACATCCCTTTTGACATATTACTGAATTGCATTTTGGCTGAGTTACTAGCTATAACAGGTTTTATCGGTAATCTACTGTTGTTGTTTTTTGTATTTACAAGGACTCAAAGATACAATTAATTTATTACTTTTGTATCTGGCTGTGTATTAGCTCAACAAGGACTCAAAGATACAACTAATTTATTACTTTTGTATCTGGCTGTGTATTATCTCAACAAGGACTTAAAGATACAACTAATTTATTACTTCTGTATTTGGCTGTGTCGGATTGGATTGTTTCGTTTCTAACCATTTTACACAGAATTACTGATGTGTTTTTTTTTATTTCAAAACACATTTTTTTATACGATTAAAGTTGTATCTTTGTTTTGTATCACAATGTTATCTGTTGAAAGAATGTTTGCTGTTTGTTTTCCATTTCAAGTTTCTAGAATTGTAACACGTATTTTTCTGTCTCCTATGTATGGCTTCTCATATTTAGATACTGGTATTTTGGATAATGTTACAAAAATTTGGATATATGGGACTCCGTTTTATATTGACAATTATCCATTTTTCCAAAATTTTTTCAAAGGCTATTTTCATTGTTATTGTAATAATATTGTAGTAAATCTCTGGCAAGCACTCAACGAAAAGAGATAAAAATAAACTTTGTATATATTTACAGCTTTGAAATATACAGTGAGACTGAGACATGGACTTCAGCTATGAAGTCACTGGGAGTCTCGTCTTAAATCGTACAATTCCTTACAATACCTAAACAATAGTGTAGACCACCGACACACTTCCCAGAGTTCCCTGAGGTCCTCAATACAGTTCAATGGTCGCACAAAGGACGGTTTTATTTCCAAGAAAGCTCAGACTCCCAAAACTTGTAAATAGCTTGAGTCGGATCTAAATCGATCCTTCATCTCGAATTTATAACTAAATAAATACATCATAAATTATTACTTCCTTTCATTGAGTGCTGGCCTCCTAAATTAATAATAATTGGTTTAAGAAGTTGGATTTGGGCCGAGGAAGCTAAATAGCTACAAACAGTTAAAGGAGTACACCTGAGCCAGAGAGCTGAAGATTGTCTAAGACAAAAAAAAGACGAGAGAACGTCTTCTTCAAGACCTGAGGGGAGGTTGATCCCGAGACCTACTTGTTTGAGGTGGATCCAGATATTGGCGATCTCCAGAACAATATGCACGAACTGTTACGGGAAAGAATGGAGCAAATAAGTACCTTGCAAGATTTGATGAATTATTCCATGTAAAAACTGATGGATACCGTGCAAGGTCAGATCGAACTTTTGAGAGAGAAAAGTTTAACATTATTTAATCACGAACCATTGCTCATTCAAGAATTGGCTATACTGTTAGGCCTAGTTTCAAAAAATGAGTTACTGGTATTATTGCTGTTTGTGACAATGATAAGTGCTACCATTATGACTTTCAAGACGAGAATATGACAACAATTGGTGCGAAGATCTTAATAAGTACACAAATGAAAAGAATGAGACAGTAGAAGAAATAAGAGAAGAAGTCTGAAACTTTAATTGCAACAGCTACAAGATAGATCAAGACAACGTTGGGCCTGCGTCCGAGCCTGTCACTTTAGACCTTTAAGACCTCTGTTTATCTGCCAGTGTTTTTTCGAAAGGAACTCGAATTTCGATTACTGCATTCAGGTGTTTAACAAGAACTGTACATGTGGCACTTCACAGGGAGAATGCAAATGTAAAGTAATCCAGCAACAGGGTCTGGAACCAGCAAACTTCTATACATGTGATCTCACCGGTGAGAGTAACACGAACAATGGCGAATCACTTTCAGCGATATCTGATGCTTGGGTTACGAACATTTCCATATAGAACATTGCTATGGTGCTTTATGGGCATACGTGAGTGACGCGGCTGACAATAACAAAAAAGTAAAATGAAGAGGCACGATGGCTAAGATTGACAATGTGCTAGAAACCACGTCTGTGGGCCCACTACTATGTCACAGGACGTCCATCGAGAAGGTCTGCTAAAGATGCGTGCAGGACCAACTGCCCTTATGACAACTTCAGGGATAGCCACTACCTCTACATGTGTCAGGTGGTTTGCGTCAGCGACAACGGCCACAAAGAGGTCGAAGCAACAATCACGACATCGTTTCAAGAAGAAAATTCCCAACTAGAGAAAGAGAAAGCGGCACCTGTAGAGGATAAAGCAGATGGCTTCCTTGAGAACACGTTCTCCGCAGTCTGTGGCTCCCATCAACCGTCCTCCACCAGCACAAACCTTCTACTACCTTGTCATCCGCATGAATCTAATCAGGGTGTAGAGAACTAAAATAGGAACCAATGATATAACCCCGCTTTCGCGACCAAGGTGACGGTGCCCATCATCGCGCCGTTCAAGACGAGGAAGAGACGACATATTGATATGAAATGAAGGACAGTTTTAGATCCGACTGAAGTGATTTGCATGTTATGGGAGTCTGAGCTGTCTGGGACTAAAAACCATCCTTCATGCTACCAGTGAACTGTATTGAGGACCTGGAGCGACACTGGGAAGTGTGTCTGCTGTCTGTACCATTTTCTGCACTAGTGTTTTAGTAGTCCATTTATATGAGTTTATTATGTTGTTTTTTTTCAGTTCATAATTGATTGGAGATTTACAAATTAAGATTTTCTTACATGTAGAGAAATCCATAATTAGCAAGCATTTCGGCGTATACATTGTGACAATTAAAGATGTTTTAATTTCAATAGCTAATTGAAATACTTTGCTTTCTTTTTACAGCTCTCAATAAACGTCACACAAGGAACAAAGGAGCACGAAGTGGATACAGACTTCTTACCGGATCTCAGTGACACAGTTTATATTGCTTTAGCCATTTTGATCAATTGTGTCCTGTCTCAGTTCTATGCATGGCTGGGTTTAGTTGGTAATGTTCTAAATATTTGTGTTTTGTCTCAACAAGGAATCAAAGATACAACAAATTTAATACTTCTGTATCTGGCTATCTCAGATTTTATATATTCTTTCTGCTTTGTTGCATTTCTCCTTTCTAACATTGTTTTTTATATTGATAAACATTTATCTGTTACTTTTTTATCATTCTATTTTTATTACTTTGATACTATAAAAGTCACGTCTTTATTCACTAGCACATATTTGATCACAATGTTATCTGTGGAAAGAATGTTTGCTGTTTGTTTTCCTTTTCAAGTTTCTAGAATTGTAACACGTTTTAGAGTCAAAGTAATTGCAGTCTCTGTATTGTCTTAATTCTTTTTTCCCTTCTCACTCCTATGTACTGTTTCGCATATCTTGACACAGGTGTTGTAGACAATGTCACTGAAATACGGAGATATGGAACACATTTTTTTTGTGAAAACTACGACTTTTTAGTTAATTTTTACACAAGTATATTTATGAACATTTGTTCCATGGTTATCCAAATAGTCATTGTAATTGCTTGTTATTTAATGACAATAACAAAAATCAAAATGTCTTTAAAAGACATACACAACATTTCGGAGGATGCTAAATCTAAGATACTAAAAGAAATTAGATCTGTGAAAATAAGTTCATGTTTATCTACATTCTTGATATGTTTTGTACTTGTTCCATCTGGAATTCTTTATACGTTATTAGCTTTGGAAAGATCAATATTTCATTTAACATATAAATCGTATCTATTGTTTGTGAATGCTAAACACATTTTTTATATAATTAATTCGTCATTTAATTTTATTTTGTACGTTTTAACGAGTCCTAAATATGCAAAGACTTTAAAAAGTCTATTCATCGTAAGAAATCCTATACAAGACGTTGTCTGTTGATTTTATAAAGTCATACTATCCCAAAGATGTAATATCAATTATGGTTATAAAAGTATTTAGAAATTTTCAATATAGCAATACTAAATATTCTAAAAAAAAGGGATATATATATATATATATATATATATATATATATATATATATATATATATATATATATATATATATATATATATATTTCTTTTGTTGTTGTCTGTCTGATTGTTCTGTTAAATTGTAAAATAATCTTTAAGCGCTTTGATAATTTGGTTTACCGGTATGTATTGCTTATAATTCTTTATAGCGTATATCGCGTGGTAAAATTAATATTTGTAGTGACAAAATTAGTCATATCCTAATTAGTATCAATTGAGTTGCATAGCGTTTCCCAGGCTCTCATTTCGTCCTCTATATTGAGTCATAGTCATATTACAATTTTGTGTTATATATGAAATCCGGCGATAGGAGAGACCTATTTTCACAAAGATTATATCAACTTTGGTTTGAATAGGTTTGAGTTCAAGTTCGAATTCAGGTCTTCAGTTTTTGTTTTCTAAATGCATTTAAAATGTAATTACTGTACCATTCACCTTCATTTCTCCTTCTTTATTATTGTTAGTCTAGATCAATTACAAATTTAATTGTATGACTGATTCAAACTAATTGATAGAACTAGGCTAAATTAAAACTTTTGTTGTTGTTTTTTTCTATTATCTTGTTGTGTATTGTTTACTAGGCATCGTAACTAGGTTATTAATGAATGGCATGACTCTGACCATTTTCTTGAAGCCACTTTGTATCTTTAATATTTTCTGGTCGATCAACGCTCTTACTAGTCTTTTCTTTTTTGCTCATTTCTTAATTTTAAAAAAATGTAAAACTAATTCGGTCAATATAAGCACTGTCCGGTGAGCGGCAATGTTTTTCTGCAGAATGGTCGCATAAACTATAATCCTGAGGTATGTCGTCATGAATGTTGTATGTGTAAACGTCATTCCTTAGTTCCTTGAACTTCTTGTCAAGTTGGTTGGACTGGTGCTTATTGTTGGTGTTGGCGTTCTGATACTGTTTTTCCCCTTGTTAAATAATAAGTACACAGAAGTCGGCTTTATTATATGATGCATGATGCCAGAGTAATGCAAGTGCAGAGCCAGGTCTCCATTCATGTAGTTATTATAGAAAACAACTCAAACGCAATAGGTGCCAGTTGTTTAATTACAATTACGTCAATCGTACGATACACTAAGTATGTTAAGTCCTACATCTTGGCTAGACAAGAGACATGATATGCTAAATGTAAAATTGCGAGTGGCCTAATTTGAAGCAATCGGTCAAATCGGCCTAAGGCCGGCCCTGCTATCACTTTAGAAAAAGGAACAAGACCTAGACTACTGACCATAATTGCACAGGGGAAGACTTTTGATGCTCAAGACACTCTTGAAAGATAAAAGAATAGTATATTAGACTTTTTCCATATGCTGGCCAAGATTCTGAATCTTTGTAAATAATTATTCAAGATGTGTTTCATAACTACAAAAGGTGTATTGTTTTACAATCTATATTATCATAATTGTATATAAGTTAAAGTCTCTAATTATCCAAAATACATTTTTTTGTAATAAAATATGATATCTGGACATACAAAGAGCCACGTATCACAAATCTAAAAATAAAACGTTAACAACTAACAAACCTAAAACAAATAAAAACCTCAAATTGCACTCATGGTAAATCAGTAACACAGACTAAACTCAAAATATCTGGGTGTTAATAGTCAATGAAAAGTTATTATGGAATTCCTATATTGATAAAAGTATAAAAAATAAAAAAAAAACATTCGAGTTTATTAAAATATTTTGTACTAATCAAATAGGAACATAAAACTAATATTTTACTTAACGATAGTAAAGGTATATTAGAATTTATAATATACATCCTCTGTTTCGGATCCCCCAAGTCAAAAAAACCTAAACTAGAACAAATACAAAATAGAACAGTGAGATTTATAACAAACAAATATTCACATTTGATTAGAGTAACACCTTTACATAAATCCCTAAACGTAGAGACACTTTAGGGAAAAAGAAGTTTAATTAAAGTTGCAATGCCTGCATAAAAACACAAAGTCTCTTTTGTATCTTGTTTTATTCGCCAATTGAATACTTGTTTTGATGGACAGAGAGTTCTCTTTTAAAATAGCTAATCATTCAAACAGTCAGTGAACACTACACAGTCGTTTTTTTCATTCACAAATGATGGGACATTCATTAAATAAAATAGTTGTAAAAAACACACCATATCTACAACTTAGTTTTTATATTTTCTATACTTGCGACCATCACTACATTATGATTGTTAAATTGCTGTGAATTCTTTATTCCTAACGTCATTATTCAATACATAATACAAAGAAAATATTTCTCATGCATTAATTAGCCATTATTATAATAATAATTATTACAAAATACTCAGGTGTGCGTAATTTGATAACTTATAGCTAAATTGAATATTGTTATAATTTCGGTTTAATCAATATCTGTCTCTGTTCTAATGTTTATTGACATGACATGACATGAAGACATTGGCATTGAGACAAGCATTTTTTTTTGTTCATTGTTGAATACCAAAGAAAAAAAGAACGTATATACTTACAATAAATGATGGATTCTTTTTTTCAAGCACAAATCTAGCTTCAAACTAAATATCAAGTCCTGTATGTTCATTTAGTTACGTTTAGCTCTTACGAAAACACACACAGATAATATACTAAAATTTCCAGATTTTGAAAAAAAAAAATGTAACACCTAAAAAATGTTCTTAATGGTTATTGTGACACTCAAATATGATCAACTCCGGTATCATTGATGTAGTACAATATTATGTAGTAGGCCTAAAGAAAAAGAATAATATACTGTAGTAATACCCTGCCCGCTGGCATCCTCTGTCGTCCTGCGCGAGGTTTGAGCAAGGAAGTAGATTATCTTCAATTCTATAGGAAAATCCTAAACATGTGAAACATTTTATATAAAAAAAGAAACAAAGAAACAAAAAAGACTGAGTTACTATGACAAATGGCTGCTGAATTAAACACATTTTTAGTTGTGTAAGACATGACATGTCAATATCGGTCATACATTACATATTCAATCTTGGTTGATTATTAAAACACTTTGAGATTTTACATCGAGCTGCTGCATATGGAGGACAATATTTTTCTTGACATTTTAACATCTTTTATCCTCTTCATCCTCAATCAGGAGGCACGGTGGCTGAGCGGTAAAGGGTTGGCTTCCGAGTCTGGGGTCCCGGTTTCGAATCCTTGTGAAGACTGGGATTTTAAATTTTTTTATTTTTTTTTTGGGGGGGGGGGGGCGAAGCTCAAAAGGGTACATGACAAGTCGTTGTTCTGGCCACATAACACACTCGTTATCCGTGAGCCAAATAAACAGATGAACTTTACATTATCTCCCCCATAGATCGAAAGGTCTCAAAGGGGAACTGTATTTTTTATTTTTAAATCACCATTACCGGATGGTCCGATTTATTGCATTACCGTAACCCAATAGTCTCTGTAAGATAGATTTGAAGGATACAACAAACTAAAGCAAGCTACCTTCCTTTTTATACAAGTCCAGTGTAAACAAGGTCAGAAAATATTTTGTTTCTCTTGCTTTACATTGCAAGTGCAGCAGAAGTTTGCCCAATACAGATACGTGCAGTTCCTAAGAACAACAACAATCTTACCAAAACCTCTTCAATTTATAGCCGGCTTACACTGAGACAACTAGACTGGTAATCAAATTAACCAACGATAAGGGGCAAAGAACCTGACCTTCAGCTTTTTAATAGATACATTTCAAGGATATATAAACTACATCAAGCCACATTCCTTTAAGTAGATTCATGTTTTTCTTTTAAATTAAATATTTCCTTGTATATATTTCCTATATATAATTCTCTTCAAGGGTCAAGAGTTTGGACACCACGTAAAGGAAAGATCACTCTTTTATTTCTGCAAGTCGGACGGACTAGAGTTTACCTACGAAAAAAAAAGAGTGGGAAGAAGGAGTACAAGTATAAACAAAGACAGGATGTGACGTTTCCTCACTTGTTGTTCCAGGTGATACTAGCAGTGTTTGTGCAACTTTGGAGGAGCGATTAGGGACTCTATATAAGCCAGAGGGTTAATGTGAAAGTCGTGAGTGAGTCGTCGGTACTGTTGTCTACTGTGCGAGACAGTAGAGGAGAGATGCAAGTTAACTAGGGTATTATTAACTGGAGTGGACTACTGTCGTTAAAGTCTATACAGCGAACTACAGTGGACTTGAGCCGTTACAGCCGATACAGTCGATGTAAGACGTGTGCCGCTCTGATTCGGTAGACTTGAGTACGACTTGGTTCAGCTTTGGGAGACCTGGAGCGACACTGGAAAGTGTGTCGTTGGTCTGTTCTTCTGTGGAATACGGCTCGATGCAAGTTGAGAAGAGATAAATAGCAACAAGTGAAGAGGTGAATCGCAACGAAGTATTCTGTGGCATTTTACGTCTCGAGAGACGATCTTTTCCCTTTGCAACTTCTTGTGTGACTAAAGAGGCCAATCCTTGATACACAGCTGCCATCACAGGTTGGGCATAAATAATCACCAGGCGCCGTTGCATTTTCATCCTTCTTTCTGCTTCTGTTGTGTATGACATCTGCAATCTTTGACCCTTCCTTTATGCTCTCTCGCCATGAGGATCTGTCCAGTGCCACCTCTTCCCAGTTGCCAGTGTCGATTTTGAAGAGCTTCATGTCGCGTTTGCATACATCCGTATAACGTAAAAGTGGGCGACCAGCGGCTCTCCTGCCTTCTATTAGATCGCCATACAGGAAGTCCTGTGGATGTCGACCTTCTGGAATTCTATAAACGTGGCCAAGCCAGCCAAGGCGTCTGTTGCTGATAACAGAGCCGATGTCCTTGCGCCCTGCTCCTTGTAGCACTTCCAAATTGGTTATCTTATCTTGCCACCTTATTTTAAAGATCCGCCTTAGGCATCGGAGGTGGAAAACATTCAGCTTCTTTTCCTGCCACGAGTAGGCTGACCATGTTTCACTTCCGTACAGCAAGGTGCTCAACAAACAGGTCCGGTAGACCAGGGCTTTAGTACTGTTAGTCAGCAATATGTTGTTTCAGACTCTTTTCTGCAGCCGTGACATGGTGGCCATTGCCTTGGCTATCCTGTTGTTTATGTCTTTATCCAGTAGATTGTTGTTGGATATAATGGAGCCAAGGTAACAAAAGTGATCAACAATTTCTATTGGTTAGCCATTAATGCTTACTTGAGGTGCAGTGTTTGTGTTTTGGACAAGTATCTTAGTCTTGCTTTGACTGATGTTTAAGCCGAACTTCTGGCAAGCAGCATATAATTTGTCAACCAGGCACTATAGCTGAATATCAGAATAAGCCTCAATAGTTGCATCATCAGCATACAGGAGTTCCCTGACGAGTAGCTTCCTAACCTTGGTTTTTGCCCGCAGCCTTGATACATTAAAAAGTTTTCCAGAGGATCTTGTATGGAGAAACACACATTCGTTTATGTCGTTGTACGCATAATGCAGTAGACAGGAGAAGAATATGCCAAACAGAGTAGGTGCTAGCACACATCCCTGCTTGACACCACTGCAAACCTCAAAAGGTGCTGATTGGGCTCCATTGAATTTGACAGTGCATTTAGTTTCTTCGTGAAAACACTCAATGAACTGCAGTAGTTTGGGAGGGCAACCTATTTTCCCCAGGAGTTTGAAAAGGCCACTTCTGCTTACCATGTCAAAAGCTTTAGTCAGATCAACAAAAATAATGTAAAGGGGTCTGTCTCTCTCTCTGAATTTTTCCTGCAGTAGTCGTAGAGAAGATATCATGTCTATAGTGGTTATACCACTCCTGAATCCACACTGAGACTCTGGGTAGGCTCTAGAAGCTATCACTTGCAGCATGGATAGTGCCACTCTAGCAAAGATCGTGCCCACTATACTGAGAAGAGAGATACCCCTGTAATTGTTGCAGTCACTCCGATCCCCTTTGTTCTTGGAATTGGCTTTGTCTTGTGAGCGAGGTGTGCAGATCGCTTTTTCTCGATGCAAGGTTCCATATGTGCTAGATTCGCCTCAAACCAGTCTACATTTTTGTGTTTTTGAGGCCCAAAGGCGGTGATTGCCGAACTGTAGATTACATCTCTTAATTTCTCCCGTCTGATGTCTTCTTCATCACTTAACGAGGGGATTGAACTGTTCAGGAGCTCGCCAAAGAGTGCACACTTCTCTGGGTCACCTACATGGTTGACGTTAATTTGCCTAGTTCTGGGTTGAGTGGAAGTATAAGCCTTTATGAGAAGTAGTTTGATTTTGCTTAGCACTAGTGAATGGTCTGAGTTTCAGTCCGCACTATGGTATTGAACGGGTGTGGATGACACTTTTCAGATCCATCCTTCGGGTGATGCAGAGGTCAAGCTGGTGACACCTTTTTGAGCGTGGGTGCAGCCAAGAGACTTTATGGCATTCCTTGACAGAGAAGAATGTATTTGTTACACACAGTTCATGAGAGCTACAGAACTCGAGTATCCTTTGGCCATTGTCATTGATTTTGCACACAATGACGTCCCAAGCATTGTGGCCATGCATCATTTCCATCACCAACACGGGCATTAAAGTCTCCATTTATATAGAGGTGCTCGGATTTCGGAATACTTTTAATTACCTCCTCTAGAGCTTGAAAGAATCTGTCTTTGTCCTCTTCCGGTGCAGCAAGGATTGGTGAGTAAGCACAGATTATATTAACTTTGCCTTGCGGTGATGCAAATTTCATGTGTGCTACTCTTTCATTGCCAACGGGAAGTATCGCGAGACTGTTTCTTATTGCGAAGCCGACGCCATGTATTCTAGGGCTTTGTTCTGGTTTTCCTTGCCAGTAGAATGTATAGTTGCTTTCTGTAAGAGATCCGCTGTCTGCCAATCTGGTTTCTTACAGGCAGGCCACATCAATGTTTAGTCTGCTGAGTTCTCTGTCGATGATAGCTGTTTGACGCATGTCGGTGACGAGTTCAGGGTCAGTATTGAAGCCAGGACACATTGTCCGTATGTTCCAGCTTGCAAAACGCATTAATGTTGAGGGTTTTCTTTTGATTGTATTTGCAGGTGCGGGTGAGCAGCTTGCTTTTTTATTTTGTCTTAGCACCAAGCAACGAAGTATAGCTAACTGTAAACTGACAGATATTGTACAGTCTTCTACGCTACATGTTACAGTAACAAATTGTTAGAGTTAATAGTAAATAAAGTTATATGAAGCTGAAAGTTGAGTCGTCACGTTCTTTACAGTGTTTTTATTTGTGTGCCTACTAGTAAATTTAGCCAGAAGATTCAGAAAAACGTAACAATATTTTTATTTCTATTGATGTTTTTCCTTATTTTTTGTACATATTTTAAATCTTTCTCTTTAATAAATTATAAATATTCCATTCTTTGTTGATTGAGATGAAAATATAAACCTTAAAAACACATTATTTGATAAAATGTAATTTAGGTCTAAAGTCAACAGTTGTATTGCGTCTCAGAACTTGAAAAGTATTTACAGATTCAAAGTATATGGTAATTAACATACAGATAGGAGGGAGAAATAGATATATAAAGAAATACATATATAAAGGGTTATTCGTTAGAATTCGGCATCAAACTCGTTCTTCGGCACCGTCAGCTTGATGAGCTTAGGTCTCTATCCAGTAGACCAGAGCTACTCTGCATAATTGTTATTATATTATTATTTATTGGCACTTATATTATATAGACATCTAGAACTAGATTTTGACTGCTGATTTAGAACTATTAAGTTCTAGATCAAGATGTAGATTTACGTCTACAGGTAGAATCTAGATGTAATCTATATTAGATTTACGTAAAAAAATAATCAACGCTTAGATAATCTAATAATAAATTTAAAGCAACTTTAACTTTAAAGATAGCGTTAAACTAGAGCTGATTACGCCATGCTTTTCTTAAATGTTTTTTTTTTCTTAATAACTAATGAATGTCATATTTAAAAAAAATGGTAGATTTTGTACCTTTCCCCCACGAGAAAGAATCCTGGTTAAGCCTTAAGAAGATTTTTAAATCTACTAGACTTTATAATGTTCCAATGAAAGACCTTTAGATCTAGACCTCGAGGACTATGCGCAAATTTTGTGAACATTAATTTATTAAAATCATGAGTCAATAAAGCCTTGCATTCGGAATTTCCGTAAGTGATAGTATTTGCAAGAACGCGATAGTCGTTTCAAAACCAATGTTAGTGTTACATCTAGCTCTCTATCTATCCAAAATTACATTTATATATTTCCTACTTTCAAAAATTATAACGGTCAAACTAAAGTTGTCCCCATGTGCCCAAAAAGCTAGTTATTCTTTTTTCAGCGATATACGTCAACTGATAATTTTATAGGAAAATCACTAAAGCCGTTTTTGAGCTCAGTTTCCAGGTTCCTGGTTCCAGTTTCCATGAAGTTCTGAATCGAAAAAACGAATTCTAAAATAACATTGTATCAATTATTATAAATCATAATGAAACCCTCTAATTTTAAAAGTATTTGTATGGCGCAGTTGCTGGAAAGTCGGCATTACATATTGAGACCTCGAGTTTGAAATACAAATTCGAGAATGTATCTTTAAATTACTATTCAAAAGCAACAAGGAAACCTTATCCCGGACTTATTTAATTGATTTATAGATGTGATTACAACTAAGTTTATGTATCCAGAAAAAGTTTCAAACCTTAACATTTAAAAATGTACCATCAGAATGCATGTCATTGTTACATGCTCAATGGTTGTTCAATCGACATCTACAGATCTAGATATAGGGACTCGTTAACTCGTTAATATGCTGCTTTGACTCTTTTCTAATTGAAAGTTATAAAAAAAAGCAAATTGATGCAATCTCCTTAAATTTTCTGAGAATACCTCATTAATGTTGGTATTTTTGTCTTTAGAATAACACTTTCCATAAACAACAATCGCATTTATTGGCATAATGTAAAATTGTTCATTGATTTAATACATAATTATTATACTGATATGAACAACTGTACTTTTATATTCTCTATTTATGTTATTCTTAGTCAATGTTTATCTTTCCATAGTTATACAAGTAAAACTTTTGTTTATTGACGCAAAAAATAAACAATCAAATGTCTGATGTTACTTGGTAGTAGCACATAATTCCTAAAAGCTATAACAAGTTAATGTGTTGCTGAAGATTGCGAAACTCTTTTAAACAATAAAAGAGACAATGACGCTTTTATTAGCTGTTGTGTTTGTATTGTAACATAAAATGTTCTTCTAAAGGTTGATGTCTACACACACTTTCTTTTGTTCAATAATTAAGTTATTTTTACATTGTCTTCGAGTTTAAAAATATGGTTTCGAGTATTAGCGTATTTTTGTTACATTTTTGCTTAGTTACAAGATATTTAATGAATGTAACAGAATGACCAGACAAACACAGATGAAGGTCAACTTTGAATACACAGTATTATTCTTGTCCACTTCCATTATTGGCCGGAACTTTTTTATCCTACTAAACATTTCTTCTTTATCCCATCTAGAACAGTGAACAAGAGAGTGTGCACGCCTTTCTTGGCTGTGTGGATGGCAGTGTGCAGGACAAAGTTAAAGCGTCTATACATACAATCTAAACAAAACTGATAATTTGTTATACTTTTAAGACTTTTTTATAAAATAAAACTGAAGTTGAATATAAAATTAACGTCTCTTACACTCTATCGAACACAGTAATTAGCACAGACTACTTACTGGATGTCAGTGACACAGTTTATATTGTTTGTGACATTCTGATTAATTGTGTCCTATCTCAGTTCCTTGCATGTCTGGGTTTAGTTGGTAATGTCCTAAATATTTGTGTTTTATCTCAACAAAGAATGAAAGATACAACTAATTTATTACTTTTATATCTGGCTGTTTCGGATTTGATATTTTCATTTTGCTTTTTTAATTTTTGCATTACATGCATTGTTTTTACATAGACAAACATATGTCTATTACCTTACAATCTTATTATTTTCAATACTTGGATACTGTTAAACTTTTATGTTCATTTTCTAGCACATATTTTTTTCACAATGTTATCTGTTGAAAGAATGTTTGCTATTTGTTTTCCATTTCAAGTTTTTAGAATTACAACACGTTTTAGGATCAAAATAACTGCGCTTTGTGTAGTCCTAATACTTTTTGTATATCTTTTGCCTATGTGCGGCTTTGGTTATCTAGATACAGGTATTAAAGATAATGTTACTGAAATATGGATGTATGGAGCACATTTTTACTGGGACAATTATATCTTTTGGACATATTTTTATACAAGTATATTTATGAATATTTATTCGTTGGCTATTCCAATAGTTCTTGTAATAATTTGTTCCACTATAACAATAAGAAACAGTAAATTTTCGAATATTGAAATCATTTCTGAGATTGCGAGACATAAAAGAGTGAAGGAAATAAAATCAGTGAAAAAAGTTTATCTTTATCTACTTCCTTGATATTTTTTGTCCTTGTACCATCTGGAATACTTGAAACGTTTATAGCTGTAAAGAAATCCTCATTGCATTTAACACATAAGTCATATTTATGAGTATTAAATGCAGAACAGATTTTTTATGTAGTTAACTCGGCGTTTAATTTTTTCGTGTATGTCATGATAAGTCCTAAATTTAAAAAGACGTTAAAAAGCATGTATATCTTTAGAAAAACAAATTGATTTTTTTGTTCCCTTTTCTGCAGGAATAGCTTTGACCCTATACAAAACAATTAGATCAATAAGATATTCATTATATGAAATCAGTTAAGCCAGATTCTTATCTAACTTCACATTCACTTTCATCTATCCCATGGTCCGCTGGACCGTTGGGGCATCACACAAGAGCTGTCAACCTTCTTTCTCTATTCTTCTCTGTCATTTTTCTTTGATAGAATTTCATTCTGATGTTCTTTTTGAAAATATTGAAACCTGCCTCTTTACCTGCCTGGTAGGACCACTTTGGGGGCCGATTTTGAGTTTGTGTTTCCACACAAAATGTATTTCTAACCTTGTTTTTTATTGGAAAGAAATGCCTCAATTTTATTCCCATTTGAGTAAATATTCTTATTCTCTTTGGAAAATGTTAGTATCTTGTGTTTTTTTTTAATTGTTAATATACTATGTAATCATAAATTTGATATTGTATGGAATCGTATATATTTGAAATTATGACTTATACTTGAAATATTTTCATAATCACTCTATATTTTTATTCTACAAATTCGTTTTATATAGTGAGTAAAAAATTCTTTTAATAAAGACATAATTGGCAAAACGTTTTATATTAATAAAGCCAATATTTTTTTTATTTAAATGTTATTATTTTTCAGTTATTTAGCAGAAAAAGTATAAATATGCAAACATTATGCAAGAAGTATAATATGCTAAAATTAATAATTTCAAAATATAGTATTTTTTTTACATTTCAAAAGTGCACAAAAAAAAACGCTAATTTAATTCCATACTTGTCAGATTTACTCACACACACACGCACACAGCTTTCACATCCTTTTTAACTGTATGCAATGTCATATAGAAACTCCATCAGTTGCTTGTTTATGTACTTATATAACCCCCTTCAGCGGAATTTAAAGCTAAAATATTCCTCTTAAATATAAAAAAACAACAAATTACACACTAAAAAATCTATGAGCGTAGCTAAAGGGATTTAGGGTTCAATCCCGCCTCCAGATGGGTTTAAAGCTAAAATAATACCTCTTCAATATAAAACAAGATTACAACGAGAGTTTGTGTTTTCACACAAACAGAGAGGCGGCCCCCGTCGAAGTCGGATCTTTTTCAGATCCGCCCATTCGCAAGCAATAGTCAAGACGTGATTTAATTTTGATGGTCGAAAGTAATAATGTTTCAAAGATCCATTTGCTATTGCAAGAAAATGTGGTTTTTTTTTACAAGTTCTTCTAAGTTGAATATAATGAACTTCTCGCTGGACGACGGAGGATAACAGCGAGCAGGGTATCAGCCCTGCCTGGTAGTGATGTTGGCATGCTAAACTATTGTTCAGATTTATCGATGGTTCCTGGTTTAAACCCTGTCCGTTCTTATCCCTCGTCGTCCTGCGGGAGGTTTGCACTAGGAAGTAAACTATCTTCAACTCTGAAGGAACATCCAAAACATGTAAAACACAAACCAACAACCCGGGACCATCGAGATAATCCGTTCAGAACGCTAACCGCACGACCAGACATTGCTCTTAACTTAATAACAAACTGGTTACAAACTAATAGCCTGACGATTGTAGATAATCTTTCAGCATTGATTTGTAAGGATGTAGATTTACATAAAGTAAACTTATGATTTAGCACTCTTAAGATATATATATATATATATATATATATATATATATATATATATATATATATATATATATATATATATATATATATATCCTAGATCTAAGATCTAAATTTTAAAAAATTTAGATATAATTTAGAAATGATTTACGTAGAAGAAAAAGCATTGATAATCTCTCAATAGACTGAATGCAACTTTCAAATAAAAAATAGTAGATTTGTTTTAGTATATTATAAAATTGCAATATAGATCTAGACATATGAAAATAAAAATCTACACTTTAAGTCTTGAAATTCTAGATCTTGATATAGTCTATATAATTCTTAGCTAGACCTAGAAATTCTAGATCTAGAATCTACAATGATTTCAATTAGAACATAAATCTAGATTTATTATAAAAACAAAAATAGATATAGTGTTAAAAATCTAGATTTAGTGGAAAAAATCTAGATCTAGTGGAAAAAATCTAGAGTAGAAAAAATTCTTAAGTCTACGTCACACTACCTAGTTAGATAATGTGTTTCTTTTTATATACGAGAGCATTGGCGAGCTTTTAAAAAACGTTAGTGCAACGAGCTCTTATAGACATTTCATTTAAAGAATTCATTCCACGTGACGTTAAAGGAAAACAAATACATGACGTCACAGGCCTATTATATAATTAGACTAAAAATGTCTTTATTAACATGAGAGAGAGAGAGAGAGAGAGCTAACGAAGGTACATAGACATGGAGGAAACTGAGCTCTTATAGTATTTCATTCAAAGATGTGTGACCTACATATATCTTATATCTTATATTATAAAGTAGAATGTGAGGCGTATGTATGTATGTATGTTGCTTATAGACATCAATCGTGACCAATCGTGATAAAACTTGGCAGAAATGTTCCTTGGGTACCAACTTAGACCGTAGTGTAGCCCTAAAACAAACTTAAGACCCTAATAAAAATAAAGTTGTCCGACTCTATTCAAGCTATAGTATTTTATAAATCTAGGCCATGGTTAACAATGTTGACATGAGAAAAGATCGAAAGGATTTAGACCTAGATCTAATTTTAAGAAATTCACTTTGCGCAGATAGTTTTTTTACTTTGACACATGAAAATACAAAAGAAGATCCATTGATTTCATTATATAATAAAATTAACCTTCAATTTTGTGTTTCAAAAGCATTTTTTACATAAATTAATTCCTGATATCTGTGACTACAGATTTCCTGGCGAACATTCTTTCATTAGAAAATATCGTTATCAATCGCGTACTAAAAATTAATTCGCTTAATTGTTTACTTCATAATCCCATTCATTTAACAAATCGGGTAAACCCTATTTAATTGTACTATTAATCTATCGTTCTTTTCGTTTTGAATAGATATGTATGTATCGACTTCGGTTAAGCCCATTTTCACAAAACTAATTTTATTTTCGTAGCGAAAGAGAAATAACTTGAAATGATCAATAGCTAAGGTTAACATACATCTAAATCCAATCCACTACATTAGTAAACTTAGACCCGTATAAAGTAAGGCGTATGTATGTATGTATGTATGTATGTATGTATGTATGTATGTATGTATGTATGTATGTATGTATGTATGTATGTATGTGACGAATAGAAATAAAAACCGCTTGACCAATCTTGATAACACTTGGCAGAAATGTTCCTTGGGTACTAACTTAGACCGTAGTGTATGTATTGTAGCCCTAAAACAAAATAAAACCCTCAAAATTTGTCCAACTCTATTAAAGCTATAGTATTTTATGGATCTAGGCCATGTTTACAATGTTGACATGAGAAAAGATCGAAAGGATTTAGATCTAGATCTCATTTTAAGAAATACACTTTGCGCAGATAGTTTTTTCTTTGACACATGAAAATACAAAAGAAGATCCATTGATTTCATTTTATAATAAAATTAACCTTCAAATTTGTGTTTCAAAACCATTTTTTACATAAATTAGTTCCTTATATTTGTGACTACAGATTTCCTGACGAACATTCTTTCATTAGACAATACCATAATGAATCGCGTACTAAAAATTAATTCGTTTAACTGTTTACTTTATAATTCCATTTATTTAACAAATCGGGTAAACCCTATTTAATTGCACTATTAATGTATCGCTCTTTTCGTTTTTAATTGATTTTAATGTATCGGATTCGGTTAAGCCCATTTTCACAAAACTAATTTTATTTTCGTAGCGAAAGAGAAATAACTTGAAAGGATCATTAGCTAAGTTTAACATGCATCTAAATCCAATCCACTACATTAGTAAACACAAACTTAGACCCGCAGGCCGCGGGTAATGCTAGGCTTGTATAGTATAAAGTAAGGCTTATGTATGTATGTATGTATGTATGTATGTGATGAATAGAAATAAAAACCGCTAGACCAATCTTGATACAACTTGGCAGAAATGTTCCTTGGGCACTAACTTAGACCGTAGTGTACGTATTGTAGCCCTAAAACAAACTTAAAACCATTCAAAAAAAAGTTGTCCAACTCTATTAAAACTATAGTATTTTATGGATTTAGGCCATGTTTACAATGTTGACATGAGAAAAGATCGAAAGGATTTCGATCTAGATTTCATTTTAAGAAATACACTTTGCGCAGATAGTTTTTTACTTTGACACATGAAAATACAAAAGAAGGTCAATTAATTTCATTATACAATAAAATTAATCTTCAAATTTGTGTTTCAAAACCATTTTTTGCATAAATTAGTTACTTATATCTGTGACCTCAGATTTCTAGACGAACATTCTTTCATTAGACAATACCGTAATGTTTCTTTCCATCCCTAGATCTAAAACTCTAATTCAATTCTAAGATGATAAAACTTCTCTTCGCACAGATAGTTTTATACTTTAACACATGAACATCCTAATTATAGTCCATTCATTTCATATTTTGATCAAATAAACATTCAAATTTGGTTTTCTAAAGCATTGTTAATAGACTACATTCGTTTATGAAAGCTGCGAAGCCGAGTTAAGATAGCCCTATATTCATTCATAAATCGCGTACTAAAAATTATTTCGTTTAATTGTTCACTTTATAATCCCATTCATTTAACAAAGCTATCACTTTTTTCGTTTTTAATAGATATGAATGGATAGGAGGAAAAGGAAGGGAGATAAGATGCACCCCTGTCTCACACCTGTCTCGATAGTAAAAATCTCTGTTGTTCCCTCTTCTGTTTTAATGCAGCAACTAGACTGACTGTAAATGTGTCGTAGGATCTGGACAAATTTTTATGTGATGCTATGAAGAATTACTTGAGATCAACAACTTTCAAAGATAGATTAAAACATTTAATAATTCTTGTAAAATGTTTTTTATGTTTCGGATGTTCCTTCAGAGATGTTCTGTATGACTTCGCTACACGCAAGGCTCGTAAAGAAATTCTATACGTAGTAAAGAATGAATGAAATGCAAAGGCGAATTTATTTTGTAATACAAACTCTTAATTTTTACTTATTATCTGTATCCCTACCCAAACTTGGCCCCGAAAAATCCGCTTCGCATAGGGCTCTTCAATGATTAAGTCCGGTTCTGCTATTTAGAAACGGATGAATTCTACTCCCTCCCCCCACCGCCCCTTTTTTTTCCCACCTCTTAAACTACCTAGCATAATTTCCTCCGTCCGAGTTACAAAAAAAAAGATCTTTCCATTGTTTCCAAACTTTTGAGCGTGCTCCGTCGCTTCGATAGTTACTACAAAGTAGATTACTCCCCCCCCCCCTTTTTTTTAACGTGAGATAGAATTAAAAAAAAGAGTGATATTTCTTGTTTATAACGGTCGGCCCTGATATTTTGTGCCTACGTGTTCTACCCCCCCCCCCCCCCCTCTTCTTGTTTTCTCGTGGACTATCCGCAGAAATAAGAGAGTGATCTTTCCTTTACTTCTTCTCGTTTACACTGTTGAGGAAAGAAGAGAATTATATATATAGATAGATAGAACAATCAAATTGTATACCACATTTCATTGTCTTGCTAGATCGTTAATATTATGTTCCGGATTTTAAAGAAAAGAACTTCTTAACACCGAAGTATTGTATGGAAATCTCTCCAGTAAGTTAAGGGTGCATGTACGTTTTATGCAAGAGTGCCAGGGGTTCTCAACCTGTGTGTCGCGACTCCCTTGGGAGTCGAATGACCATTTGCCGGGGTCTCCGTGGAAAATATGGATTATTGTGTGTCTATCTCGACTCTTTTCTAACTTGTAAAGCTTGACAATGTACAAAGTTTTTCCATTGGAAGTTAATTTGTTCTTAGTGTTACTGAAGGATAGACAACTAAATCAGTGTGCTTTCAAACATATTAATCATCGCAGCATACATAATTTTTCACAAGTTTAAATAAATGCAAATTTAAGCATAGCTCAACGATGCGGAATCGTAGTTAGTATTTGTATGGTAACGTCATGACGAAAGTGAAAATAGATTGTCATTAATAAAAGGTTACTAGATTCTCGTTTAAATAGTCCATGTTATTAAAATTAAATATTTTCAATAGGAAAGAACCCATGGAAATTAAACATAAAGAAAAAAAAATATTACGTTGAATTAATTACGGTTAGTTTTACTTCAATAGTATAAGCGGGAATTGAAAAATTCCTGTACCTCATTTGTAAGGAAGCTTTATGATCATAAGCTATATAAACTAAATAACTCCAACGTTCTATTGATATTCAACATCTGAACTTTGCCGACATAGAGGCCAAGTAATATAGGCCTATGTTTAGGTATTGAAATGATGACTATCTAAAAGACCAGTTTCTCTTTTGCAAACCAATTGGAACGACTACAACATGAGATGTATATCAGAAAGCTGATTTATTTTTGGAAAAGTGGAAAATCTCATTGAAAACTAATAGTGATATTTGTACAGATGGTACAGGAAGTTTGCCAGTATGACGGTCTAGATTTCAACGTCTGCTACTGAATGAGTCAACAAATGTCATCGAAGCTCACGAAATCGACAAATATTAGTAACGAAGACACAGCCACAAGAATTTTAAGAAGGAACGTAAAACTTCACTACAAGGACCAAAAGCAACATGCCTCTCAAGTCATCTGGTCCTTCAGAATAAAACTTCAAATTGACAAACAAACTGTCACAAAAATAATATTTCCATGTTGCCAAATCTAATAATAATAATAGAATAATAATAATAAATAATAGAATAAATAAGAATAATAACTAGATTTAGGTATTTTAGATCAACAGATCAGTGTTAAAAGTGTGCTGGCACGTTCGTCCGAAGGTGTATTGGTCCCTTCTTATACTGCCTAGGTTATTAGGTATAACCTCCAGGTATACAATTAAACTAATGTATGCGACAAAAGACTTTGCAAAGTTGCAAATAAACATATATACAAAGTTTATTTACGTGAGTAAAATAAATGTGTAAATAGATGGCCATCAACTTAAAGGCCGACACAACAAAAAGTAAACAAGGTTTCAAAGACAGTTTGTGTGGAAACACAAACTCAAAATCGGCCCACGAAGTGGTCCACCCAGGCAGGCTTCAAAATTTTCAGAAAGAACATCCAAATGAAATTATATCAAAGACAAATGGGAGATAAGAATGGAGAAAGAAGGTTGACAGATTTTGTGTAGTGCCCCAACGGTCCAGCAGATCAAAGATTAGGTGCAAGTGAATGCAAAGTTAGATGTGAACCTGGCCTAACTAGTTCCCCTTTCAGACCTTGTATTCTATAGGGCAGATGATGTAAAGTTCATCTGGTTTTTTTTGGCCTACGGTTAACGAGGGTGTCATGTAGCCAGTACAACTACCAACCGCCTTTACTTTTCCCCAACCAATGTCAGGTACCCATTAGAGCTGGGTGGACTCAGAGGCGCCCAAAGATTCCAAAGTTGAAAATCCCTGTCTTTACCAGGATTCGAACCCTGGACCTCGGTTCAGAAGCCAAGCGCGTAACGCTAGACGAACTCAGCACTGCCCTGGACTCGACTAAGAACAATAAATCACCCGTCCAGATGACTTAACCTTTGAACTCTATAAAACCTTCTTCCCCCTGCTGGGTCCTCTCTTACTGCGACTATATGGCAACGCCATTAAACTGGGACAATTTCCTCCAAATTTTAACGAAGCATTCATCACACTTTTGCCTAAGAAATCTGAAAATAACACTTCACCTAGCCACTATAGGCCCATTTCAATTCTCAACACAGACTATAAACTTCTCACAAAAATGATTTTCCTAAGAATGAAACCACTCATAAACCAACTTATAGGACATGACCAGTACTGTTGTATTCCTGACAGAAACATAGACGGCATGACGCATTTTTTACGGGATTTTATCATGTACAGTAAGGATAAAAACCTCAATGTGTCTCTTTTATCTGTAGATCAAGAAAAAGCCTTTGACCGAGTAAGCCATAGCTTCTTGTTCAATGTGCTTGAGAAATGTAAAATAAGTTCCCTGTTAATCAGATATATAAAGCTTGTCTATACAAATGCAACAAGTACATTGACAATTAATCATTCTCTCAGTAGGAGTATCCTCATACAAAGGTCTGTCAGACAGGGCTGTCCCGTATCCCCCTTTTTGTATATCCTTTGCTTGGAACCCTTCTTAAAATCTGTAAGATCTGACCCCTCTATTATTGGGATAAATATACTGCGTCATTCCTTTTCAACCATCAAAGTCAACCTTTTCCATCTTCAGAGCAAGATATTGAAAATATACTAAAGAAATTTACACTTTTCGGAGAAGCTAGTGGTTCAAAAATAAACATAAATAAATCCTCTGTAATTGGACTACGGAAATGGAAATTCAAAGAGAATAGCGCTTTCAAATATGTAGATAAAATCAAGATTTGTGGTATTGTCTATACCTGTAATCCTTTGTTCTATTGTAAAGACCAGTGGGAGAATATTTTTGTCAAAGCCTTAAACTTGATTAAACTTTATCAGCACACAGGTTCTACAATATTTGGTAGAGCTGTATTGATAAATAGTTTGGTCATTCCAAAGATTGTCTATTTAGCTAACATTACAGAGCCACCTTCTAAATTCATAAACAAGCTGAACAAGTTAATTAGAAGCTTTATATTTAAAAACACTATTAGGAGCATGAAGCACACTAAAATTATTCAAAACAAATATGATGGGGGGATAAACTTGCAAGATGTTAAAACAAAAATACATTCGCTAAGGCTAAAATTTGTAGGTCAAGTAGTTAGAAACCCAACAAGCTTTCCCTTGACAATTTACTATTATGGTTTAAGATTAAGTAGTCTTCTTCCAATACACAATGATACTCCTCACTATTTTGGTACAGTCACTCATCCATTTTACAGATCTATTTCTAGAATTTTACCTGGTAATGAACATTTAATACACAACAAAACCAAAGAATTATACACAACACTTAAAAAGCTGTTACATGAAAGCCTAGTGAATAGGATTAAGTGGGGAAGAGTTCTTGGAGTGACAGAATCCAAGGACACATTCATAAACCTACACAGAAACATATTCCACCAAAAGCTAGAGAGATAAGTTATAGACTTATCTTTGGGATGACCCCTATGGTTAGAAAACGGACAAATGACCGTGAATGTATATAATGCCATCTTTAAAATGAGATAATGAGAAACTTATGTATTTGGAATGTCCATTATTCCTTTAAGCTAGAAGTACTGTAAGGGACTTATTAGAAGCAAACTGTGGCAACTATATAAATGTTAACTTGTCTATAGTTTTAAACAAGCTGCCAAAACTAAAAAATAAAATGAGAAGTAATATTAACCTGATTATTGTTTTCGAATACAGGAATCTTGTTTGGGCTAGCTGGCTCCAATCTCTACATAATAATAAGGTGTTTGATCCTAATCACTTAGAATAGACATTTAGAAAAAAAATGGATTTTAGATTAGAGAATTATCTAGTTTGATTTTTATATACCTGTACAATGCTTAGGTAGTTTTCCAGACATTGGGTATTGGGGGTCAGGGATATCTGATATTTTGTTGATTGTTCTGAAGTAGAGGATACTTGTATCATTTTTCTGTCTTTAGTGGGTTCAATGGTTAGGATGGTTAGGTAGTATGTCTTTGATATTACTATTACTATTATTATATTTTTAGGTTAATAACTTTTCAATTGTTTATGACTTAATACTTGTGAATTATGATAACTTACAAATAAAAACATATAAAAAAAGCCCACAAAAGAGGCAAGATGGCCCATAAAA
The DNA here is from genome assembly GCA_030265305.1 of Biomphalaria pfeifferi. NCBI lineage: Eukaryota > Metazoa > Mollusca > Gastropoda > Planorbidae > Biomphalaria > Biomphalaria pfeifferi. The sequence continues at coordinate 313,905 of JASAOG010000259.1, forward strand.
GAGGCAAAGAGGCCTAAGGCCCAAGGATTCCTTAGATGATAAACCTAAAATTGAAAAGCCCAAAATTCTGAGGTTTCCTTTGTAAAAACAAAAAAAAAAACAACTCTTATTTTAATTTAGGTCTTACTTATAATGCATACTAATTAGCTTTTTCTCTTTAAAAACTGCTTGCATAACTGATTTTTAAAAAAAAATAGATTTTCCGCTTTCAGAAAAAAAGGTTGCCGTTGCATCAGAACTTTGAATGGTCTAAAATATTGTGATATCGGATTTTCAATATCTTTTATAGTTTATGAGATCTAAAAGGGACGACGGACAGACATTTCGCACAAAACTAATAGCGTCTTTTCCCCTTTTGGGGGCCGCTAACAAAAGATATTCAAAAATAGTATGTGACACAGACCTAGTCATATTTTACATTATCGTCACATTCTGGAGATCACACATCAGTGTAGAAAAATGAAGGTCTAAGCCTCAGGTCAACACATGAAAACTTTTGACCATTGTGGAGTTACAGGCTTCAGGCTGACACTAGCCACTTTTAGCCAAAAAAAAGGGTCATGAGGAACTATAGGCTTCAGGGAAACCTATGAGACTACAAGCTTCATAGAATTTTACCTATAGACATCCGTTTGGTAAAGCCCATCTGTAATTCAATACAGGTTGAATCCCTCAGAGACAAGGCTATAAAAATATGTAAAGCCCATCTGCATGTTCAATACAGGTTGAATCCCTCAGAGGAAGGCTAGAAAACTATGTCACTTTTGAGAGTACAGCAGGTTGCAGAACATCAGAGTAAAAATATACTGCCTGGAAATCATTTGAAGCTATATCTACTAATTAATACATTAAATAAAATACAATAATACTAAACATGTACTTAGCCCAAAGATCTCTAAAGCAGGGCACACTTCTCTGAGTACCCCATGACACACGACCTCTAACAGAAAAAATATTATTCACAACACAGGTCAAGTGGTCAAGTGGTCAAGCTGGTAACTCAGGAGCAAGTGGCAACTAAGCACAGTTTGCAAGCCTTATAGAAACTTCATAAGAGGAATCACTCCTAACTTTACATTACAAGTAATCAAAAATAGTTAGTTCCCTATTATGTGACAATGGCTTTTCCAGCCAGTTAGTTCTCAAGTATAGCTAAAAAGACTTCATGCAGAAGACATTCTTTGTGATCTTGCAAAGACAATCCCAGGAATTCATAATCTGGAGAAACAGAAACAATGTCAAACTGTTACAACAATTGTAACAATGTACTTTACTATTACCCTGATCACTATCCATGCTCCTCCGAGCTTTTAAAATTGTCACATACTATGGAACATGAATATGGCGGATACCTAATAGAAAAGTTTAAGAATGCACACCTTCAAATTGTAGTCATTTGGAATTTAATTATATGAAGAAATATATTTCCAGATATACAACAATTACAGATTGTTTTGTAATTAAACATAAAATTGTATCAATACATTCATATTTGTATTATTTTTTTTACCATTACCAAAAGCAGTTACTTAGGCATATAAAAAACGAAAATAATTTTATTTTTGGGGGTCGCCGCATAGTTGGGAACAGTTAAAAGCGGTCGCCACTCTAAATAGGTTGAGAACCGCTATGTAAAACATCCACAAAAAAAAGTCAATAGTAGTAGATTATTCCAGGTTAAGTGGAATCACTCCTGTCTTTACCAAAACTCAAAAATATTTAACTCCCCATTATGTCACAAGCCGTTTTAGCGAGAGCTCCCCATCTGTCCATTTCAGTCACACTTACATAACGCTTTAAAGACAGATATGATTTATATAGATAGATATAATTAGGACTTTGATTTTTTTGGTTGGTATTATATATCATTTTCTTGAACATAAAGAAAGCATACATATATATCGCGTCAATCTAGTCTAGGTGTGTTATTATTATTTTCAACCTCTTTTTTTTGGAGGTTTTATATTATCCTAATTATACTTATAGATAGACATATACATTGTAGACTATACTCAGTGATCAGGTTTGAGGTACTTTAACATTAATAGTTGGGTGCTTTGGATTGCTAATGATGAAGGCAACACGATGGTCAACACAAACTATTTACTGGATATCAGTGATACGCTTTTGATGTGCTTAGCGTCCTGTTAAGTTGTGTCCTATCTCAGTTTCTTGCATGTCTGGGTTTAGTTGGTAATGTCCTAGATATCTGTGTTTTGTCTCAACCAGGAACGAAAGATACAACACATTTAATACTTCTGTATCTGGCTGTTTCTGATGCATCATTGTCTTTCTCTACTTTTATATCTCTTATTCCTAATATGGTTTTTTACTTTGATCAACATTTGTTTGTCACGTTACTATCATTTTATTACCAGTATTTATATAATTTTAAAGTTCTTGCACTATTTTCAAGCTCATATTTGATCACAATGTTATCTGTTCAAAGAATGTTTGCTGTTTGTTTTCCATTTCAAGTTTCTAGAATTGTAACACGTTTTAGAATCAAAATAACTGCAGTGTGTATAGTTGTTATACTTTTTTGTATTATTGTCTCCCCTTTAATGAATTCGCCTATCTAGACAATTGGTATCGTAGATAACGTCACAGAAATTTGGAGATACGGAAAACATTTTTACTTTGACAACTACAATTTTAAATCGGTTCTTATATAAGCTTTTTTGTTAACATTTATTCGATGGATATTTCTATTGTTATTGTCATTTCTTGTTCCATAATGACAATAGCAAAAATAAAATCATATTCAAAAAATATACACAACATTTCAGAGCGTCAAGACAAAAAAAAATGAAAGAAATAAGATTTGTGAAAATAAGTTTATGTATATCCTCAACGTGGATCATTTTAGTTCTTGCATCGGCAGGAATTCTCGATTCATTCTTAACAGAAAACAGATTGGTCTATCTTTTGTCTATTTGATTGTATTTGTTGTTGATTGCTTCGGAACAGATTCTTTACTTGATCAACTCATCATTTAATTGTATTCTATACAATTGTTTCTGGAGCATTTCATACCCATTAGCAAATAGAAGACATTTTATTTTTGGTGTATCCGGTGTACAGTATATGAATGAACTGAAAAGCAAAGCATTTTAATAAACCACATTTTCTGAACTGTAGAGTCAAATGTAATCGAATTTTTATTCTTAGTTGAAACCAGAGATCTTTCAGTAGTACATACTTGACATTGCTTAGTCTGTTTATTTCTATAAAAGTCTCCGCTAACATTGATCTTTTTCTTTTGTTACGTTTTTCTTTATGATTTATTTTTTAGCCTTGCCATTTCTTTTTCATATTGCTTTCTCTTATTTATCAATTTGGTAATATTCTTTTGCTTAAAAACGTAAATAAGATAACCTATATAAAAAAGTAAGCAAATAACATATTTCAGAGATTAGACCTTTTAGAAGATCACCAAGATATAGACTTAATCTCTAGAAAGTTAGATTTTTACCTATGTAAATTAGACAGGTTTTCGTTTATATCATTTTTAATATAGATCAATTTTATCATTTTGAGGGTATTTGTATTTACATGACACATTAGATTGCGTTATTTCATATTATTGTTTATGTAGCCTGCATCTTTATATATAACACTGGGCAACAGCCAAAAAATCGTCGCGGGTTTCTCAGCTGATTTAGACTAATTTTGATGTCCTGAGTCCGAATATCACATTGGTTTTGCTCAATCAGGTCAAATTTTTGAGCTATCTGACAATCTACACTAAAGTTTGGAATTCCGATGGTATGGAGGGAGCTATTTGACCACGCATCGGATTGTTATTTCTGTGTCATCAATACTGCAGGCATCAACCGAAAAAATCGGCGCAGCCTCCAGTACCCCGACCTTCCATCTGCTCGTCGTCCAGTTCCTCATTGCGAAGAAATACCCGTGCCAACGTTCCGAGAGATTCCAGGCAGCGACGACGAGGCCACCACTTCAGACGAGAAATGTGGTACAGAAGAAGAGTATGAAGCACAATATGGTCCGCAGCCCTTCACACAATGTGAGCTCAATGATCTAGTTCGGGACCTAAGCCTGTCGAAGAATTCCTCCGAGCTGTTGGCTTCCAGGCTCAAAGAGAAAAACCTGCTTCACAAGGACGCGCGTATTACCTTCTTTCGTAGAAGGCATGAGGAGTACATGGACTACTTCTGCCAGGAGGAAAACCTTGTGTACTGCCGAGATGTCGCCGGTCTTCTTGATAAACTGGGCGGTCCTCAATACGATGCGAGAAATTGGCGACTCTTTATTGACAGTTGCAAGCGTTCTTTGAAGTGTGTGCTCCTCCACAATGGGAACCAGTTTGCCTCAATCCCGCTTGCGCACTCCACGACTCTCAAAGAGAAATATGAAGCAGTGAAGTATGTGCTCGAAAAAATCCAATATCAGCAACACCAATGGATCATCTGCGTCGACTTGAAAATGGTGAACTTTTTACTTGGTCAGCAGTCTGGGTTCACGAAGTACCCATGCTATATGTGTATGTGGGACAGTCGAGACAGAGCTATGTAAAGAAAGAGTGGCCGGCGCGAGAGCAGTTAGTACCTGGGGCGAGAAACATCATAAACGAACCTCTTGTTGACCGGGAGAAGATATTGATCCCACCACTACACTTGAAGTTGGGTTTAATGAAACAGTTCACGCGCGCTCTGGACAAGAATGGGAGGTGCTTCAACTACATGTGCCGAGCATTTCCTCAACTGACTATTGAGAAGCTGAAGGCCGGCTCATAAACGATGCAGAGTTCTGTAGCTCCATAAAATCACTTGAGTGCGCCGCCTGGGAATCCTTTGTGCAGGTGATGAACAACTTCCTGGGGAAAAACTAAGGCAGCAAACCACGCAAGGCTCATCAGCACCATGATTGAGGATTTTCAAGAACTCGGGTGTTTGATGAGCATAAAGATGCATTTCTTGTTTTCGCACATGGATAAGTTTCCGGAAAACCTTGGGGCGATGAGCGATGAGCAGGGAGAAAGATTCCATCAGGACATGCACCAAATGGAGGAAAGGTACCAGGGGAGGTGGGATGCAGTCATGCTGGCGGACTACTGCTGGTCGCTGAAGAGAGACAACCCAGCAGCTTCTCACACACGGGAATCTAAGAAACGCAGATTTATGCCCTGAACTTTTTCTTCATATTATGTCAATTATGCTAATAAAATTTGATAAACTAAACAAAAACTGAATTAATTGAATTGTGTTGACTTTAATTATTGAGGAATACCGAAAAAATCGGCAGGGGTTTATCGACTGGTGAGCCGCAAAAATTTTGTTTTTTACAAAAAACGATTTTTTAAAAGTTGCTGTAGCAAAACATTCTGACCTGATTGAGCGAAACCAAGCTCATTTTCGGACTCAGGGCATCAACATTAGTCTAATTCAGCTGAAAAACCCTGGACGATTTTCCAAAAAATTTTTTTTGTTGCCCAGTGTATAATTAGAAGATATTGCGGTAATATTGTTTATTTTTATGAGGCCTGCGATTATACGACTATTGGTTGTATATTTGTTTATGACTTTTAATTGTGAATACAATTATTTTCATTCAACTTTTCCTGCTATGTGGTTTGACATATAAGTTTGAGATTATTATTACATTACACAAATAGTGACTATACTTGATTACCTTCGCGGTATAAGTAAGGACCAGCATACCATTTGACAAATGTATCAACACAAAGTAACTCCCTGATCTTATGACCTTTTACTCTTTTTTTTGGGGTGGTATGGGGGCCATATATATATATATAATATAACATGTACTTACAAATTAGAAAAATACGATAGTTAACTATGTATAATGTTTTAAATTTACATTTATACAATATTATACATTACATTTCACTCTTTTACACTCCTAATTGAAGAGTTACAACAAGAATTGTGTTAACTAATTTGACTACGGTTTGTTTAATGTACCTGAACGCCTCTACGTCAGATCATTTCACCTCAAATTCAAATATACTGTCTTTTTATGTGAAGTATTTAACTGTTTACACTTGTGCATGTTGTTCTGGAACTGTGGAACTAGCTCACTAGTTCTTATCTTCATGACTGCTTTCACATTACAGTCAGCATTGACCTGTTCTTACACTTTTTTTGAAATATGAATATGCTTGTTTACAGAAGTATGTGTAGCCAATTAATATGAATTTTTGAAAGTAATTAATTAAGTTTTATAACATTAAGTCCCTTCATTTTTTTTTTGAAAATTTAAGTACCTTAAGATTTTTTTTAGTTTCTTTTAGTCACTCCCATTAGGGGATCTGAGAGAGCGCTTTCAGCTCCCCAGTTAGATAAGAGTGGAGCCCGGCGATAAGCATTATTTCTTGTATTTGAAGCTAAAAAATGCATATTCTGAGGTGTCTGCTACTTTTCTATTAAAATTTGTAAGTCTATCAAATCTGTTATTCTCTGCATTTTATTAATGTAGCCACGTGACTGGTAGAATCACAAAACAATGTGATTTTTTTTTCATTATAGTAGAATGACTCAAGTTTGCTTTATTATGTGGCTTGAATACTCGCAGATATACTTTATCAATGGGTTCCAGCAACTGGCAGAAAAACCCGATTGCTAGGTTCAGACGGAAACTAGAGTTATGCTTTTTAAACGGCCCCCGAAACGGGAAAAGACGCAATTAGTTTTGTGTGGAATGTCTGTCCGTCCGTCCGTCCCGTTTATATCTCGTAAACTAGAAAAGATAGTTAAAATCCGACATCATAATATTTTAGACCATTCAAAGTTCTGTTGCAACGGCTACTTTTCTTTCATTTCTGAAAATGAAAAATTTAATTTTTAAAATTAACTATCCAAGCAGTTTGATTTTTTCATACAAATTCACCATTTTACATCTATTCACTATTAATAGTAACAAACACGGGAGGCTATTTTGTAATGGAGATGACTATCTAAAATATATTTAACACATTTATGCCAACGGTTTTAGACTTTGACAAACATTTTTTTTTTACAATTGTATTGCTAAGTTATGTGTGTACTACCACATTAACTACAACATTTACAACGAAAAAATGTTAACTTTTATTTTTAAAGAGAAAAAATATCTATATAGTAGGTCTATAAGTGGAACATAATTTAAAACAAAAAAAAGTAAGTAGTTTTTTATATTATCGCGCGAGCAATATGCAGCTCCATAACTATGGAACACTTAACTAAAGCAAAAAGAGATATTTTTTTCCTGACGCTTTGTTTGAATACGAGATTAAGCCTTTACAAAACAATTACAACAATTAGCTAATCATTATATGTCATTAGTTAGGCCAGGTTCACATCGAACTTCTCCTTCACTTTAACCTATACATTGTTCTACGGGACAGTTGGGGCACCACACAAGATCTGTCAACCTTCTTTCTCAATTCTTTTCTGTCATTTGTCTTTGATAGAATTTCATACTGATACTCATTCTGAAAATATTGAAACCTGCCTTTTTTACCTGCCTGGATTGACTACTTCGAGGGCCGATTTTGAGTGTATTTCCACACAACCGTATTGGATATTTTGGTTAATTTCGTCATCGATCTTGGATGCATAAACAATGTGATTTTATTTAGAAGTGAAGTATCGTGTTAGGCCAGATGAAACTTCTCCTCGGACCGGACCTGACTCGCGGACCGTAGTTTGCCCATCACTGTACTAGACTTTATAATATTCTAAAGACAGATTTTTAGATGTAGGTGTAGAAGATGAAGCCCAAATATTTCTTGAACATTAATTAAACTAATTAATTAAACTTTTGAATGAATGCCAGAATAGACATATTATATAGACACATAATAAGCTCAAGATAAATATTATTTTTTATTTACCTAAAGTTAAATATTTTTTTGTTTTTTTTTTAAACATTATAACGGTTAAATTAAAGTTTTCCAAGTGTGGCCAACAAGCTAGTAATTCTTTTTCCAATGATATGCAAAATCTTTCTAAAATCTAGGAATATTGTTATTGTTTTTTGAGATCCGTGTCTATCTGGTTTTTTTAGCCCACCCACCCAAAAGTCTACATAAAGTAAAGAGTTAAATTTAAGGAATTGTTATAAAAACAAGATATTACTTATAGATAGCATTTTTTTGGTCAAAATTAAAATAAACATGATTTCGAAAGGAATGTGTTTTGAGACAATATTTACACAATTACTTCTAAAAAATTAAACAAACCACTGACTCATAAAAATCCTCTTTTTCATTAACGTGTGTTCATCTACACATAATTAGCTATAAATATATTTAATATCTTCCCAAATGCTATTAGAGCATGGATTGGGTTGCCTGAGCTAGCCAGGAAAACCAGTGACTTGTCAGAATTTAAGTCATTGGTTAACATGCATGACTGAATGCATGACGCGTAGAACGTAATCATCTTCTTTTTTGAAGTAACGCCTGTATTATATGAGAAATAAGATAAATTTAGATGAAGATACAGATTAAAATTATATAGTATACAGCGGAAGGGATTGGAATACTAGATTAGTATTAATTTTGAAAAGAATGTCTTACTTTAAATTTATCAGGAAATATTTGTTCAAATTATATATATATATGTATATATATATATATATATATATATTCTTCTTAAAAAATACAGACGTTACTTCTAAAAGAAGATGATTACGCCTGTTCCTAGGTCAATCTTGCCATGCATCATAATAAATGACCCATGTTCTGCCAAGTCACTGGTTTTCCTGGCTGACTCAGGCAACCGATTTCATAGACAGATTTACTGATATTCTGAATAATACACAAATAGGAAGTATCTACATTCAGGGTGATAACAATATAGGAATATAAATCCATTATCTTATATAATACAGACGTTACTTCAAAAAAGAAGATGATTACGTCCTACGTCATGCTTCCGACTACATATTTTAACTACGCAACATGTTTCTTTTTTATTTAGGCACATTTCAACTAGTCAACATTTCAAACTAGATTTTTTTTTAACTTACTTATCTTTCCTATTTTATGTTTAATTAATCTTCGTATTCATGTATGTTTCATTTTTTTTCCTAAATACTATTACTTTTGTTAACTGTCGATTATGGATGTGTACTGTATAACGATACAGGACGTTTTTATGCATTCGTATTGGTGCAATCCGAGCCACTGTTTTGGGGACGAATATTTTGGCTAAATGTAAAGCTGGCTACTTCAAAAAGTTGATGTTTTTTTCTGTTAAACGAGGAGCAGAAAAGTTACAGATGACACTATGAATGGTGCTTAAAATGTGGGAAACACTTAAATGTGTTGTGTTAAAAGATAAATACACATGAAACATCTCTAGGGTTGTTTAGCGCGGTACTAACAGAATAAAGGTTAAATTTAAATTATTTCCTTTCATAACTATCGAGGTTAGGTTTCTGAAACTTTCGGGCTGCTAATCAACAAATGAACTAAATTAATTACATTGTTTGAGTCGCAGTGAGATGATGATAATATAATTGATAACATCGTATAATAAATGACTTACAAATTTGTATTAACTTGTAACTTATATTGAAAACGCATTAATTTTAGTTTATTATACAAGACACGCGCCATGAACTCCATTTGTAGCAAAAATTATATACTGTTTATACATCATTTACTAGTATTGGCCAATTTTCCTCGACACAGTTGCACAAGAAAATCTTTTATTCTTTACTACATTAGTCATCCTAACAAAAGAGCTATTGTTACACATCGACTAGTTATTCTTGCTAATTATCACAGGAAACACATAGTAATGAGTTTACAAAAGATTGTATAATTAAATGAATCCTTTATTCTCAGAAACTAGAAACAGTTTTTTAAATTCTTCTTTGTTAAACAGTGTCTAATTATATTCTATAACTTTCTTTTATAAACTGAACGTGTACATTGTCCTTGTGGGACAAAGGCAATTCTTTTCCATTCATCAAACTAGTTTTGTTCATGTAATAAACAAATTGTATAAATAAAACATTTTTAGAGTTATACGTAGACCACATTATTTCGAGAAGATTCATTAGTAATTTGTTTAAAGTTTAAAAAAAAACAATGAAAATAATAATAATAATTTTAAAAAACATTGAAGAAAAAATATTTCTTTATAATTTTGTTTACTTTCTACATTTAAATCTGTAAGCGTTGGGGGTTCGATGGAGCGTGTAGTTTTAATCTCGCCTTTGGAGCCGCGATTAACCCTTGATTAGTTTGACCCTTGAAATCTCTGAGTTGTAGTATTTGGAGCTATCGGGCCGTTTGGCCGAAATATAGAGTGCGTGCGGGATGGTTTTTTTTTAACTATCCCATGATTGGTAATGTTCTAAATTTTATTTATTTGTATTTAGTATTAGATGTTGTTATTTTTTAACGATCGTTGGACACTTATTTACAGTTCGGTTATTATGCTACTTGGTTTGCTGTTGCTCTTTGATTAATGAGGAGGGGACCCGGTTAATTATATTCTCCCCTAGATAATCCAGTAAAAAAAAACCTTGACAGTGCCTAGACGCTGACCTAAACAATGGCTTGAACGATTCTTGAATATATTGAACAGTTAGATGTATATCGCTGAGGTGAAAACTCTATTTTGAACGTTTTATTTTTTTTAAATAAAATATAAATAATTGGATATTTGGCGAGAGAAGTAGATCTAGATGTAGATCCAACAATAGTTTTAAAAGGACTCGAAACTGTCAGGTAGAGTTGAGCCTTCGGCTGGTTCTGATTTAGCCTCTTTTTTTTCCAAAGAAAACACATAACATATTATTTCATATCAATAATAATACAAAGAATATTTCATAAAAACACATTTCTATAAAGGAAATAGTTTCAAAAACACATTCCAAGATTTCCAGCTTGATCGTGGAGTAGGCTGCAGCGATGGTCCAGAAAAAGATGACAACAAAGGTCTAAAAAATGATTGTCAGGGTTATGTTAAGGCCTTAGCTCGTTTGCCCGGGCCCCTGACATTCAACCAGGCACCTTCGTGCTTGCAATAAATAAGTGACTCACTGTTGACAATGTAAATATTTAATGATTTGATTATACGTTATGATGACAAACTAATGGAGTAATGACATTAAATTTGGAACATTCTAATATTGTGAATCTATTCATTAAACAATAATTCTACACCTTGCTATCACCTTGCCGTGATACATAAATGCTCGCAATCACACAAAAACACACTGCTGAATCTAGTGCTTAGTGTAGAACTCCAATCCCATACTAACTCCCCTAAACAGGGGAACACAGAAGAATTTTAAAGAAAACGTTTCACCAGCATAATAACAAAATCGCTCCATCAGCTTACAAGCAAGGCAACAAAAAGAAAGTGCGTTCAAAAATTGTGCACTTTATACACATTGGTGCTAAAATGCCATAACCTACGCACCGACAATGATGACAAAGTCAATTTACAAAAATCTTGAGAATTTTTGTCAAATCAAATATTCCAAAACAGAAATGTGTTTTTTTTTTTTTTTTTTGCAACAACTTTTCCCCTTGAGAACCCAGGACAAAAGACCTCCATCCTATATCACCAGGAACTCTCTGGGGTCTGTTACAAAAATGTAAAAATGTACATATAATGAATGAATTTGGTTTCTATAATAGTGCAGAATACATACAAGTATGAGTAAGAAGAGCATAAAAATTATGACATTTCTAAATATAACTCATTTTAAGATTTATCTTATTACTTAAAACAAGTATTTTATAGATCAATTTTGTCCAAATTGAAATAGTTTTTTTAAAACAATTTAGTAGTCCATTAGGTCCATCCTCTTGAGTTCATATCTTGTTTGGGTTGTATTGAAAATTTATTATATTTAATCCAAAGGGATGTAACCAAAAGAAAAATTTTGGTGTAATATTGAAATGATTGTCACTAAGTTAACAACATTGGTAGTACAGAGCAGGAAGTACTGCACTTAGTTAAAACTACTCAAGTGTGACAAGAATGAAGATCTCCTTAAGTAGTTTTTGAGTCTTTTTTTCCCTGAGCTTTAAAGTTGAGAATATCCGTGGAGTTCATTGTTTATGGATCAACATTTTTCGGTGATTTGTAAATTCTTGTAATCTCCCTTCCTTGGGACGAAGCATTGGCGTTTTCTGAGTTTCGCCTTCATGTTTTTTCTTAAGTTTATAGTGGTGTGAGTTCCTTCGAACAACAGACATTCTTATCGGTGTTGTAGGACTTCCGGTAACGGTGTGCTACTGAATTCGCCTCGTACTGGTCACATTGCGAGGTAACGTGAAGTGTCTTGACTCTAACACATTTGCTCTTATATAGAGTCCCTATAACCCTTCTAGAATTGGATGGAACGTCGCTTGAACACAATCGCGTGACTTGCTTGCGTAATATTTACGACACAGGTCTTTGTTGAACTGGCGTGTACTGCAACTCGTCACGGTTGACCGCTCGTCTAGTGCAGGCCTGTGGCGATTGGCGTAGTCGAAAAACACACAGCACTTCCCCCATCTGTGTCACCACCAGGTTCATAACACTGTCCCCTTCTTAGATCTGTCCGTCTCGGACAGCATTCATCTATGACATGGGGTGTGAAGTTTCATCGCTGCAGGTGGGGGTCGATCGGTGGGGGGGACAGTGAGCTTGCCTCTTGAGTTAGACGAAGCCATCCACTTTGCATTCAGCAAATGTCGCTTTCGTCTTCTCCTCCAGTTGACCTTCACATGGTTGCACTGACGTCGTGGTTGCATCGCCATGCCCTTTGGACTCAGCAAACGTCGCTTTCTTCTGTCATTCACTACTGAGGGCAGCCACATGGGGAGGGATAAGATTCCAGTACCGGGGTTATCAAGATCGTTGGCCTATCAGGCTGTTTCATAGAGCTTTCAAGAGAATGGGCTTTGGGAGTGGATTTTAGGACTACAGGCTGGAAAATAGTGGCACATATCATCTTCCGAATATTCTCAAAAAAATAAAATTGTTCGCGTTATTTCTCCGACAAACAATCTCGGATCAAGCTAAAATTTAGCACAATTATTTCTTTTACCTGCAACAGAAGAATCAATTTAAAAAATTAACCGATTAGTTAACTAACAATAGTAATTAATTATTTCGTATGGTATCTCGAACAAAGGAAAGAAATTGTACTTGACAAATGTGGTGATATAAACTGAATTAGTCCTCTTTATAGGTCGCCGCTTTATAGTAAGTTTTCACCTCACTAGCAGAATGGTTAATATATCGGCTTAAGGAGGCGTAAATCATGAGTTTGAACTCAGGTCGTCCGCCCATTTTGAATATTAATGCTTTAAAAAGGGATTACGGGAATATTAAACCACATATCCCTATCTTTCTCCCTTATCACCATACATCCCTTTCCCTGGTCCAGATAATTAATAGAATCAAAGCGTTTTGAGAAAGATAAAAACATAAAATTGCGCTTAACAAAAACAATTGGTAAAAATATTTCTAACTGCACAGATTTATTGTTGTTGGTCTAGATTTATTACAAATGGAAATTCGTATTTAAATTTAAATGACTGACTCAAACTAATTGATAGAGTCATAGTTCGTATAAGCACTTTTTAAAAAGTATTTTTTTTTCTTGTTTACCCTCCTATACCTATTCGAATTAAATGAGTAAATAAATAAAAATATAAAATTGTGAGAAAGTTGTCCTAGTTCATTCATACATTTAATAAAGTGCTAATAGTAAAATCCATTTAAAGTATATTGTGTAATGTTTTAATTTTAAAATTACATATTCAATTAAATGTACAAAATTGTTTATATTTAAACAGCCGAACATGAACGTCACACAAGCTGGAAGTAACACAGTGGACAACACTGAGAATTTGCTGGATGTCAGTGATACAGTTTATATTGCTTTAGACATTTTGATCAATTGTATCATACACCAGTTCCTTGCATGTCTGGGTTTAGTTGGTAATGTTTTAAATATTTGTGTTTTGTCTCAACAAGGAATGAAAGATACAACAAATTTATTACTTCTGTTTCTGGCTGTCTCAGATTTGATTTATTCCTTTTTCACAGTCTTTTTTCGAATTCCTAACATTGTTTTTTACATTGACAAGCATCTCTCTGTTACTTTAAAATCATATTATTTTCAATTTCTGGATATTACTAAAATACTTTGTTTATTTTCAAGCACATATTTTGTAACAATGTTATCTGTAGAAAGAATGTTTGCTGTTTGTTTTCCATTTCAAGTTTCTAGAATTGTAACACGTTTTAGAATCAAAATAACTGCAATGTGTATAATCATAGTACTATTTATACTTTTATTTCCCCATTACTGCTTTACATATCTCGACATAGTTATTGTAAACAATGCAACAGAAATTAAAAGATTCGGGACACATTTTTACTTTGACAACTACAATTTTTGGGACGGCTTCTATTCAAGCATATTAGTCAATATTTATTCGATGGCTATTCCTGTATTAATTGTCATAATTTGTACCATAACGACAATTACTCAAATAAAATTAAGTACAAAAAGTATACAGAACTTATCAGAGAATGCGAAATGTAAAAGAAAAAAAGAAATCAAAGCAGTTAAGATAAGTTTATGTTTGTCTACAATTTTGATCTTTTTTGTACTTGTTCCCTCGGGAATTGTAGAGACTGTTTTATTTTTAAAGTTATCCGAGTTGCGTTTATCAAATAAATCTTTTAAACTGTTAATTTCTGTGATACAAATTTTGTATGCTGCTAACTCGTCATTTAATTTTGTTTTGTACGTTATAACAAGTCCGAAATTTGCAAAAACATTAAAAAATCTGTTATTTTATAAAAAATAAATTGAAAGGACTGAGATAATTTTCATTTTGTCATGTGTGAACATCAATATGTCATGTTAAAAGACGAAATTAAGGTTAGAGGTTTCGTAAAAATAATATTGCTTTTTACAGTTTTTTTTTAATAGTTAATTTTTGAAAATGTTTAGATTTTGTATAAAACCCATTTTATCTTGTCTAAATAAAATTGAATACAATACACATTTGTTAAATTTAAAATGACATTGGTATTCTTGTATGATTTAATGTTTTTTAAATTATTAATTGAAAATATTTAAACAAAATCACATCTCAATCAAAAAGTTGAAAAATTTGTGCCTCAGTATCAATATTTCATAATAATGTTTAGAAAATGAGCACGAAAAGTTCGTTGCAAGATTCTTTATCTTTCTTATTATCGCGCTCTCTCTCCCCTCCAACAAATACTACTTCGTGTCATATCGACTATTTTATTTTCACATGACACTACATTACTTATTCTTATGTTAATCTTTGTGGCACCATAAACAAATCTTTGTAAATTTATAAAAACATATAACTATACAAATTAAAGTATTTCTATCTTTGAATACTTATAGTGATGAAACAATAAATGTTACACATATAAAAGCAGCACTAGAAAACAAATATTTAATAACAGTAAAATGTGAATAAAAAATACCGAACTAATGGACAGTCGTGACCAGTGTTATAAAATTCTTTATTTATCAGTGTAATATAGAAAAGATATTGATTAAATGTATTTTGTGACGTTGTTTATTTTGCTTCAGTTTTTGAGACAGAAATTAGCCATTTTTTTATGTAATACTAAGTCAGAACAAAAGCAGAATATGTCTAGATCTTCAGCTTGGCTTACGTTTAGATAGACGTAAAAGTGATTGACTTTTCGAGACGACTTTTGTTTAAACCCTTACTCTTACGTCTAGTAAACCCTAACCCTATATATATATATATATATATATATATATATATATAAAATAAGGCTTGTCTTCGAGTCCGAAGAATAATGAGGAATGCAGTATTTCCCCTGGCTACGCAGCTCCAGCTGTGACCAAATTATTTAGTTTCACCGGGCTCCCCCTTGAACAGTGTTTATTAACTTTCTGCCGGGGTTGTAATTTAGCTTTGGCTCGTCTTCCTGGGCACCACTAACAGTCTAGTAATCGATTTATGAAATGAATATCAAGGAACGAATAAACCAAAATATTAACATATGCTAATGAATAACAAAATTGCATATAACAACAAAGGCTGAATGGGTTAATGACATGATGAGGCATACATTACGAATAAATATCAATAGCATTTACAAGGCAAGTACAAATTACATTCAAAGGAACTATAGCACACCTTACTCTCAGTGACATAGTCGATAAGGGCTCACAACGCCCCCCCCCCCAAACGCCATGGGCAATAGTCAAATACGAAGCCTACTACTCAGACTCGACTCTAGCAGAGTCCCA
The DNA here is from genome assembly GCA_030265305.1 of Biomphalaria pfeifferi. Lineage (NCBI taxonomy): Eukaryota > Metazoa > Mollusca > Gastropoda > Planorbidae > Biomphalaria > Biomphalaria pfeifferi. The sequence goes on from JASAOG010000259.1 coordinate 330,174, forward strand.
AGCCTGCGTCCCCAATACTGGGGCAAGAAAACCACACATAGAACTTCATCTCTATGCAAAACAAGAGAGCAATGACACCAACATAGCGCATCCTTAGAAACTAAAAACTAACAAAACCTTATGGTGCACAAAAGAAAATACCAAGCAAGATGCTCACGACACAGGGCAAGCATAATCATTGCCCACCGTTGGTTAATTAAGATTTTCTTTTCGCCGTCTGCGTCTATCCTAGGCAGAGGATTTTCTTTTGGTCTAAAATGTGTGTCCCGCGGTATTTGTGAGTGACCTCCTGCTGTCTAGTTCTAAGGCCGCAAGCAACCAGATGCTCTCTTCTATGTCACCCAAGGCAAGTTGGCGCCTAGGCTGCTTTTTAAAGCGTTTCGTGGGGAACCTCTGTTACGTGGGCTACCTTTTATCTCACCAAAGAAAAACTGCTTTTGGCATACTTTCGTTCCTCATACGGTATACGTGCCCTACCCAGTGCAACTGTCGGACCATAAGAAGTCCCTCTTTACTGTCCATACCGGCGTTTGCAAGACATCCCTGTTTGTAGTGCGGTCTTGCAACTGTATGTCCATGATGAAACGGAAACATCTTTGGTGAAAGCGTTCAAGTAGTCTTAGTTGTTTTATGTTTAATACCCATGACTCGTATCCATATAGAAGGGTTTAGAGAACCACTGCTTGGTAGAAAAAACGTTTGAAAGAATGAAAGATAAGAATGTAATGAAGATTATTTAAATATAGACACACACTAATATATATTATATATATATAAATTGCGGAGAGGTTTAAAATCCCACACACCCACCGAAATGACATATGTGGGCCTGTTTATATGGTAATGCCCGGGCCGATTTTTATACCCAGTCAGCCCCTGATAAAAATGTTTATGTTCATGTTAAATCTTTTCAAACAAATCATACCCATTTCTCCAGGCAATCATTTGAAATGAGGCTTTGTTATTTTCCTTCATTTTACTTTGTTGAAGGTGTAACTATTTCTATTAAAATGATTGAAAAGTGAAAGACTTATTTAGATTTCTTGATAGTGGAATTTTAAATTAATTTTTAAGACATCAAGAACTAGGAACGAGTTTTCAATACCTCAGTTCATCAATTAATGCACCATTTCATTTCCAGGGGACATATCTTTAAGCATATTATTTGTTTTTGTGCTAGAAGCAGCATTTTTACATTTTAACACTTTGCTGCTAAATTTTCATTTTTTTGGGTCCCCCTTACATTTGTGATCAATCATTTTCTTGTTTGAAAAGTAAACAAGTATAAGAACAGGTTGATGCTGATAAATTGTAATATGAAAGCATTCACGAGGATAAAAGCTAGTAAACTAGTTCCATAGTTTTATAGACATCTGGGAGTGTAAAAAGTTGAATATATAACATCCAGTACAACTGTAGATTTGTGGTTAAATGTTGTGATGTGTAGGATAATAATAGAATTTTGAAAATATTAGTACAATTACTTTCAGAACTCTCTTTTAATTCCACAATTGAGAGAACAAAAGTTAGATGTAAATGTGTTATATTGTATGAATGTACATATATATACGCGGACCCCATTCTCAATTTTTTTTAATGGGCATCTTAATAGAAATAGAAAAAGGTTGCCCACCTCTGCTAGAGATGTTACATTTTTATATTTTTAATAATGTTAAATTCTATTTTTATTCAATGTGTCACATTTTTGTCATGTAAATAAAAATAAATATATAAAGCATTGTTAATATCATACTTTTTAAAGGTTACTACTTGGATCAGAGGATGAAGTGGCCATGGATGAAATGACAAGGGGATGAAAGGACCGGAAATAAATGACCGGGGATGAAATTAACGTGAATGAAGTGACCAAAGATAAAATGACCGGGATCTGTTGATACTTAACTGTGAGATACATTCTAGGCAGTTGAGCATGTATATTTGTAATGGGCTTAATGGAAAGATCATAATCTTTTTTTAAGAAAGACATTTTGTAGCCTGCCAAATTGTTCGCGTAAAAGTGTCAACTGAAAGACATAGCATTGTTATTTGTCAATGTCCCAAGCATTGTTAATTTTATCCTGAAAAACTCCAATAAAAGTTTTTTTTATTCAAAACACGATGATATTTTTAGCTATCTATTGACAAACACAGCGCAATATGTAGGCCCCATACAACACTATGATTACATGAAATAACACGCGATTGGGGGTCTTTTGCAGAATTAAAATAATCATTACTGTATTTTATAAGACAGATCAAGAAACAAAATTAGTAATTAGATCTATGTGAAAAATGTTATTTAGCTAAAAATAATTTTTCTAGAAAATAATTTGCAACACTCACTACTTTTCTATCTGAATGTTTTATATCTAATATATTCATTATGTATATTGTTATAAACCTGGTGGTAAGAAAGATGGGGGTATTGCTGTGTGTGTTTTACAGTACGCCAATCGCCCCAGGTCAGCGCTAGACTAGCGGTCAACCGTGACGAGTGACAGTAAACGCCAGTTCGACAAGGGCCTGTGTCGTAATATTTCCCATGAAAGTCACGGCGAAAGTGATCAACTGGAATGGTCAAGCAACGTTTCATCCGGTTCGAGAAGGCCAGTAGAGACCCTATATAAGAGCCAGTTTGTGAGAATCAAAACAATGAACGTTACCTCGCATTGTGACCAGTACGAGGCGAAGTTAGAAACAGCACGGTGTGTGAAGTCAGGCGGAGCAAGGCACATTCCTTGTCCCAAATGCTAGGACAAATTTGTACAAATACTCCTTCTTCCCTAGTGCTATTAGAGCATGGAATGGGTTGTCTGATTTATTCAAGCTTAACAGTTTTTATAAAAATCTATATAGCATGAGTGTGTCTGTGTGTATGTACGATGCCACCAATTGTAAAGGATGTGTGTAGGAAGGTCAATGTAAATAATGTTAGTATATATTTAAATGTAAATGTCTCATAAGTAAAGTGCAATCTGCCTTGTATAGTGGTTGGATGTATGTGTTCATGAATTTCAGACCAACAACCTGGTCAGATATACGTAGTGAGCCTAAACATGTAGTCCTAGTGTAGTGTGTATAGGTGTTTGTGTTAACCATCATGCGTTGTTTTTTCCTTGGGTATACGCACGCAATAGTGTTGGGTGGTCAGTCAAAAAAGAAAACACATTGGCATGGTCAGTGAAGCATATAGACAAATTATACCCGTCCACTAGTTACAGAGGTTAAGGTTTGTTTGTTTTTTACACTCCAGCATATTGTTTCTTTGTTTGGTAGATCTAACTGCGGTACTATTATTCAATTTCTTTTATGCCATTTTAAAATTTACTGTAAAGTTTCCGTTATTTATTAAGTCAAAAGAATTAAACAATGAAATTAGCCTTCTTTCTAAAGATTTTACTACAAGGCAAAAATACACACACACAAATATACACATCTTTGTTTTATTTTATTGTGCAAAGAACGCGCGTAAGAAACATTAAATGCAAAGAACGTATGCTAGAAACATCTTCCTTAACGTATTAATTATTTTATTCGTGGTTTCAGTAACTGTTACAGAAGGGAACGATAGTAAGCCTATAGATGTCAGGTGTGTAAAAGTCGTCCTAGCCTGATACACAGTGGCTAAGTACGTGTTGATGGAATGTTATATATTAGGAAGAGTTTTGCCCATGCACAAGGGAAACTACTCTAGTAGCAAAGATGGCGGATTAAACTTTTATGTGTTTACCTGAGAGTGTTCGTATTTCAAGTGTATTTATATTTGAGTGTCCATCATAACAGTACGCATCTTAAGTAAAAAAAATAGTAATAATAAGGAGTAAATTGACTGTCACAAATGATTAAAAAATATCGTTATCAAATCAAGACACTTAACTGCAGGAGTAATATTCAAGTTAACAAGTTAGAAAAATTATTTAACCGTAATATGTATTGACAGTGTAATATCCTTTGTTAGCACGTTATGATTTTTCATTTTGGCTTAAAAATGGTCAACGTCTATCAATAAATTGGGTGTCAAGGACCAAAGAAATAAAAATAAAGAGAAGGGTGTGTTTAACTCTCAATTTAAAGATAGCCCTGGTCGTGCCTTTTAGGCTAATATAGTTTTTTTTCTACAAAATAATTAGTTACTGGCTTACTGGGCTATATAATCTCGCGGTTTGTGTTCTGTGTAGCTAAAGGTCACTCGTTTAGTTGTGTGTGATCTTTAGTCTAGATTACTAATTGAGATTTATGTTCAAGTAACTCGGCACACTTGGAAAGGTGTGGCCTCCTGCCCAGTCATGTGATTCAGATTTTTCTCCAAAAAAAGCAAACTCTTTGTCCGGATACCTGTGTAGATGTTTGGCTTGAAGTCCAGTCCATCCCCTAATAAAGATTTACTACTAAGTAAAAAAACAACTAGTTCCCTCGTGTGCAAAGTTAGGTCTGTGTTAAATTGGTTGGTGTGTTTATTGATAGGTGCAAAGTTAGGTCTGTGTTTAATTTGTTGGTGTGTTTATTGATATGTGCAAAGTTAGGTCTGTTGAATTGGTTGGTGTGTTTATTGAGATGTGCAAAGTTAGGTCTCTGTTGAATTGATTGGTGTGTTTATTGATATGTGCAAAGTTAGGTCTCTGTTGAATTGATTGGTGTGTTTATTGATATGTGCAAAGTTAGGTCTCTGTTGAATTGGTTGGTGTGTTTATTGACATGTGCAAAGTTAGGTCTCTGTTGAATTCACAATAGCCATTGTCAATAGTCAATAACCTTAATGTCTGATACTTTTTCTATTTCACATATTACAGGTGATACGATGAATAAAACTAAGGTCAATGAAGTCACAAGTAACACACAGACGAATCTCACTGAATTGAGCTTTGAACTTTGGAAAACCTTTGATATTTTAATTAATTGCTTTTTAGCAAAGGTTCTTGGAATGTTTCGTATTATTGGAAATGTAATCAATGTAATAGCTTTATCACAACATGGCATGAGTAATACAACAAATTTAATTTTGTTATTTTTAGCAATATCTGATTTAATATTCTCACTATTAACTGTTTTCCATCATATTCCAACTATCGTTTTTTATTTTAATCATTATCTCTTAATTACATTGACTTCATATTATTTTCAATTTTTTTTATGCCATAAAAATTTTGTCTTTATTCACTAGTACATATTTTGTAGCAATGTTATCTGTAGAAAGAATGATTGTTGTTTGTTTTCCATTTCATGTCGCAAGAATAGTCACAGGTCCTAGAATTAAATGTGCTGCTCAGGTGATCGTTGTTTTGTTAGGAAGTTTACTTTCTCCTTTTTTTGCACTATATAATTTAAATTTTGAGGAAGTTGATAATGTAACACATGGGCGTAGCCAGGATTTTTTTCTGAGGGGGGCGGTTTGGGGGGATTTTTTCTCCCTCCCCGGACCCCCCCCCCTTTCCGCGAAAAAAATATTTATATGTATTTCTATGTGTGTGTGTTTACATGATCTTCATTACATTCTGACCATTCTTTCGAAAGACGTTTATTGTGCCCTAGAATAGCTTCTTCCTGGAGTTAGTGGAAAAATTGTAGATTCTACAATGCATTTTCCTGCTATTAAAATTTTTTTTTTCAAAATCCTAATTTGCTATTCTTACTAATTTAGAACCTGACGCGCCGTTCGGCGCATTTGCCGTCAAGCTGTTTCCACAAAAATCTGTCACTGGTAATGTCTGAAGCCTCTTCCCACCTACTCTTAGGACCTCTATGAATGTGTGGCGCCAAGTTGTACTAGGATGTCATCGCAACTTTTCTTATGAGTAATTCATTTTGTCGGAGAACATGTCCCGCAAACCTCAGGCGACGCTCTTTCTCAATCTTACTAAGGGGTCGACTCAAAGTTCGGCATAGGATTTCCTTGATTTAGACCCGATCTCTATAACTGACTCCTAAAATCTTAGTTATCTTTGTTGAGCCACATTTAGTGTTTTTCAATTTCGGCAGATGACTATTCACTGTACTTTATTAACGGAGCCCCGCCACTGGTAGAAATGTGTAACCTCTCTTAAATACGCTCTTGGAATTAAGTGAATAGAGTTTGCTTCAGATTTATATCGAAAAGGGAAGTTTTATCGTCAAAATGATCTGTTGGGGATTTTAAACTAAAAATTCTCTGGAGTTATTGTTTTCTTATAAATTCAAAACCCCATTTAGCTACAGTAATATAATTTAGTAACTGTAGTTTGCTTTAGAATAATGAAGATATTTTAATGTGAGTAATTTGCCTTTTTTTTTATATTGAAGAGGTATTTTTTAGCTTCAAACTCCACTTGAGGGAGTTTAAACTCAAAACCCATTTGACTACACTCATAACATTTTAAGTGTATAATTTGCTTTGTTTTTATTATTAAAGAGGTATTTTTTACATTTAAACCCCGCTGAATGAAAAGTTTAAACTCAAAACTGAGTCAAAACCCATTTAGCTACGCTGATAACATTTTGAGTCCGTAATTTGCTTTTTTTTATATTGAAGAGGTATTTTTTAGCTTCAAACCCTACTGAAAAAGGGGGGGGGGGGTAAACTCAAAGCCACTTTGGCTACGCTCATAGAATTTTGAGTGTGTAATTGGCCTTTTTTTATATTGAAGAGGGGGTTTATCGTAAATTTTGGAGGGGGTTTTAAAATCAAAATCTTCCTTAACTGTGCTCTTGGAATTTGGGGATTGTCGTTTGCATTTTTTTATATTTTGTTTTATAGAAGAGGGGGATTTAACTGCAAAAACCCCTGGTAGGGGGTTTTAAACTCAAACCCCCTGGTAATGGGCTTTCAACTCAAAACCCCCTTGGCTGTTCTGGGGCAAGTGATGGTTTAGTATTAAAATCTCACCTAAAATAAACAAAATCAAAGCAAAAAATCAGTCACTAAATTACGATATCCCCCCCGCAGGGGGGGATTTCATTTCTAGGGGGGGGGGTTTCAACCTCAAAAACCCTCCCCTGGCTACGCCCATGATGTAACAGTAACACAACGTTACGGAAGTCATTTTCTTTTGAACAACTATGATTTTTTAATTAATTTCTTCTTGAGTACTTTTATGCACATATGCTCAATGATTATTCCCACAATTATTGTTTTAATGTGTACTTTTGCTACTGTTATAAAAAATAAAAATCTCATTACAAAATTTCCAAAACACTTCTAAATACTCAATGTCTAAAAGAATTAAAGACATGCGCCCTGTTAAAATCAGTTTTTTTCTGTCAACAGTTTTAATATTTGTTGTATTCGTTCCGTCTAATAACACTGAAACATTATTAATGCATAAGATTATTGGATTCAACTTATCTATGAAAATCATTTATTTGATAGCAGATTCAGAAAATATATTATATATTATTAAATTATCTTTCAATTTTGTTTTCTACGTAGTTACAAGTCGAAAATTTGCACAAACATTTAAAAATCTTCTGAAAAAAAAATTAATTATAAGGTGACTACTTATTGTGTTCTTTATACTTGAAAGCATGGCATGAAAATAAAATCTAAGCCTACTATAGTGTGTTGATTTATCAAAATATATGTAGCATCATATTTGGTCTCCAACATAATGATAGATATGAAATCTCCTGCGTTGGGACAACAATAAATTCATTTTTTATAATGCTGAATTAGGAATACTAATAGTTGTTGTTTTTTTCACTCTAATTTTTTAGTCTACATTAAATAGTTTTTAAAAAGGAAAATAAACACACGCACATTTAGACGGCTGCTACGCTTAAGGCTATGTGGTGGCCATATTATTGAGATTTATTTCAATAGTCAACTATATAATAAATGACATTATTGGACCACAAAATACAATTATTGACCGGGAAAAAAATATCAGCAACGCATAAAAAAAATGGAACGCATCTGCAAAAACACACTTTATATTATATAAGTATATATTTGTATGTGTTTCTTGTTATAAGCTGTGGTCAATTTCTTAAGTGGTGAAATTTTAATAGAAGAAGAAGGTGTAATTTATTTTTAAAAACTTTATTCTTCTTCTAATATTTCGCTCAGATGTTGTTTTTTTTTAAGGAAGGGAATTAAATACGTTAACTTGGTCTTATGTTTTATTTTGTTGAGGATTCCATAAAAGTAAATGTATATGTTTAATTAATACAGAGTAGATTACTTGTTCTCCTATCCCCTCTTTTTGTTTCGCCGCTTAAGTTACGTAGGTTAACTCTATTCCGACTTGAAGAAATAAAAGAGTACTTTTCCATGAATTCTAGGTAACAATGTTTACGTCCGGCCCTGTTATTTATTGATGGGTGAATACTACTTGTTCCCCCAGTTTTTTTTCCACCGCTAAAGTTACCTAGGGTAACTCTAGTCCGACTTGCAGAACTAAAAGAGTGATCTTTCCTTCATTTTTTTGTCCAAACTCTTGAGCCATGAAGATAATTATATATATATATATAGTCTACCTACGGCGTAAGATAAACTATTTTGCAGGGCCGGCCTTAGGCCACTGTAACCTATGCGACCCGAGTGGGCCCCGTACTTTCATTGATTTCGCTCTAATTGTAGGTTTAAATTATTAAATTACACCATTTTTAACTTATAACAGATTTACTGATTTACCAGGAGCTCTTGGAAATCTCCTGAAATTGCAAAATGTACGAAAATGTCCTGAAAATTTTAGAAATTATTAATATCTTTTGAAAACTCATACAAATCTCCTGAAATATATAGACGAAAATTGTCATTTTGGGGTGTTATTCAATATGAAAAAAGCCAATCCTACGCGCCTTAAAAAAAAAGATATTATCGAATAGCCGTATGTAAAAATCTGGTGAAAGAATTTTTAGCGCCTTAAACTAATGAAGAGTTACTTGAGTTAAAGAATTCTCGTAGTTAGATTTAAACATTTGGTAATTCTTTTATTGAGCGTAATCAAGGTAGGAAAAAGAATTTTATAATAAACTTTTCTCTACACGCAAGACTCGTCAAGTAATTCTGTATGTAGTAAAGAATAAATAAAATGCAAAGACGAATTTATTTTCGTATACAAACTCTTAATTTTCACTTATTATCCGTATCTCTAGCCAAACCAAACCAATTATTTTGTTTGATATCGAACTAGAAAGTGTACTTGACAGATGTGGCGTGTAGAGTGAATGTGTCGCTTTAAAGTTTGAAACGAACAATAGATAGCTACGAAACTTTCTATTTTTTATCAGACATTGCACAGTCGTTAGTTGTTGGAGCCTTGGTATTAAATTCAGTCTTACATTTTTTTTATATTTCAAAAGCCGTCAGTTCTTTCCCAATGCTTTCTCCAATCTAATTCATACAATTACACTTAAACTTACACATAAAATTTGTTGTTGTTTTTTTAACGTATTTTTAATATTTTTCTTGTTAGTCTTTGTAAATGGTTTACCACGAGATTCTTTTTTGCGTCTGTAATTAGTCTGTTGCCATGTTATATCCTCTTTGTAAGGTTTGAACTGAAGGGACACAGATGATGTGATAGCCTTATGACAAAAATACATTTGAATTATTTTTTATGGACTGAATACCCTCAACATTTCTTTTTTTTAACATTGTCTCAATTATTATTTTCTTATATGTTCTATTTCTAAGTTTAAACCTAATAAATTTTAAATTATTTTTTAAATAGTTTGAATTTCTGTGTGTAGTAGTGTCTTGGTATTTCATACATTGTTTTACTTCAAGATATATATTTCATTTCTTTCTGCCTAATTGATTAATCGCTATCGTTAATAATCCGAAACACTTTTCAAAATACCTTTAAATATTCTTACGCATTAAAGAGAAAGTCTAAAAATCATATTACATGTTGAGTATTTCAAATTAAAGAATATGGTTACAGTAATCCTCCTCTTACATAGCAATCAAACTTTAAATTAAGATTTCTATGAATAACTTAACAATTTCTGAAATATTTAAATAACTAATGCTCACATACTCTAGTTATATAGATTCATAAAATAATGTATTAACAATTTACAATAATAAACTGTATGTCTTGTGTTCACCCCTAACGTATTATGAAATCGACATTTATCATTATACAGCTACCCAATGAGAGCTTGAACTGCTACTGAGATGATTCAAAACAAACAACAAAGAAGTCATTATAGGCCTACTTATCACTTAATTGATCTTATATCTATTTTTATCATGTAAGACATGCTTGTACACTTCAACAGTAATTGACATAAAAACAAAGTGACATTTGACATTTGTTGAACACACAAAACTGTCTTTAACTTTTCGGGGGAAAAAATAATAACAAGAAAGACTCTGTTTTATTTTTAAAATATATTTTCTTATTCATTGTAAGTTTATATATAAGAAGGTATACAGAGAATGTAGAACACTGATTGATTAATAGTTATTGTTAAAAATTACATTGTAAGGTACAGATAAATATCTTAACCTGAAAGCTTATAAACTTAAGTGACAAAGGGAGTTCTAGATAGTCATAGATGGCCTACTCAAACATGAATTCATAGATATATCCATACCTAGATCATTTATATCTTGATATAAGCATGTGAAAAACACAGAATTTTTATTAAATTTTATATCATTTTTTTATATAATTGCTAAATGAAAAATTGTTAAATATAGTGGTTTCTCTAACAAGAATATTATTAATAATAAAATATAGCTGTTTTATAATAGTTAATGCTATGTAGCAGATTTTTAAAAGTGCATGCTCACACACCATGCTAAGTAACTTTTACAATGAAATACCGTGTGTATACCTTTGAAATTAGAAAATATTGTCTTGAAATAACTGTCTGGATATTGAAATGCTTGACATTTTATTTTAATGTTGATATCTACATTTTAGTTCATCTATAATGCTTTACATTTTTTTAGTGAACAATAAATAAGAAAAACATTTTAAAATACATTTTTGTAAAAATAAAAAGAATTATTTTTCTCTTAATCACTAATAAATGTAAAGATTTGAAAAAATTAGAACATTTACCATTTTCACGTAAATTTTTTTCTTAATATTAGCGTTCATTACAATTTGTTACTTACCGAACCCTATACGTCAAATATCGCATACGAAGATTAGTAGTTTTATTTCAATGAACATGTGAGTTATAGTTTCTTTGGGATTAAACAGTGTACCTCTATCGTGTGTTCAGAATAAAAACAATTTTCTCTAAAATAATTTCTTCTAAATATTGCATTTTGAAATTCGTCAACTTCGTCTCAAAATCACATTTCTTCTTTTTCAGCTATAAACTATTACATAGCCTAAGATTCCAGAACACTAATCCAAATACTAATATAAAAACCCTTTATTATAAACGGACCTAACAGTACTCCTTTTTAATTTTACCAATTATATAAAATCTAGATAACTAAAAGATTTTTTTTTCGTTATGAGAATTATTTACAATAACCAACGCAATTGTGTTACTTCATCAAATAACAAAGAATTTTTTTTTTGTGTTTTAAGAATTCAAAATATCTTACATAATAGTCTCTCTATAATGTTATATTTGCATGTAGGAAAATGTTATAGGGCAAAACCATATGGTGATGGTGAATATATTAAACTTTCGTAGTATTTGTTTCAATTACATATGAACCATTCGTCCTATTAGAATTAGTCGTCATATTAATATATTAATTATGTGCAATAAGGAGAACCACAAAATACACTGATTTTTATGAAATAAAAAACAAATGTTTACTAATGTATTAATCACATTTTATTGTCTATTTTTAAGCTGAAAATGAAAGTGACAAATACAACAATAAACAGACTATTTCCTGGATGTCAGTGACACAGTTTATATTGTTTGTGACATTTTGATCAATTGTGTCCTATCTCAGTTCCTTGCATGTCTGGGTTTAGTTGGTAATGTTTTAAATATTTGTGTTTTGTCTCAACAAGGAATGAAGGATACAACGAATTTATTACTTCTGTATCTGGCAGTCTCAGATTTGATTTTCTCTCTCTTCTCTGTATTATATATTATTTCTAACATTGTTTTCTACTTTGACATACATCTCTCTGTTACCTTGCAATCCTATTATTTTAGATATTAAATACTGCTAAAATTGTGTTTTTATTTTCAAGTACATATTTTATCACATTGTTATTTGTAGAAAGAATGTTTGCTGTTTGTTTTCCATTTCAAGTTTCTAGATTGTAACACGTTTTAGAATCAAGTTAACCGCATTTTGTAATGTTTGTATACTTTTTGTACTAATATCACCCGAGTATGGCTTTGCCTATCTTGACACAGCTGTAGTTGATAATGTAACAGAAATATGGAGATTTGGAACACAGTTTTACTTCGAGAATTTTAACCTGTGGAATGAATTCTATTCCAGCATATTTATCAATATATATTCAATGGCTATACCAATAATTATTGTCATGTTTTGTTCAATAATAACAATAACGAAATTATTGGCGTCTTCACAAACTAAACTAAACATTTCAGAAAAGGCAATGTATAATAAAAAGAAGGAAACAAAATCAGTAAAAATTAGTTTATGTTTATCTACATTCTTAATCATTTTTGTACTAGTACTATCAGGACTTCTTGATACCATTCTAGTTGTAAATAAATCAACACTTTTCTTAACACGGAGAGTTTATGAAATATTTCTTTCTTCCGAACAGATTTTGTACTTGATTAATTCCGTATTTAACTTTATTTTGTTTTGTCATTTAGTCAGCACTTAGTATTAGATGGAAAAAAATGTATGCACAGTAATTATTTCTATCTGTGTAATTAAACATTGTTTAGTCAGGATGCAACAACTTAATGATCTTCTAAACTTTGTAAACTATGATAGATATATATCATAATTATAATGTACAAATGATATGCCTAAATTACATATATATATATATCTTATATATGTATTTTATTTTATATAATACTTCAAAAAAGCAGATGATTACGTCCTACGCTTCATGCATTTAGTCATGCATATTAGCCAATGACCTAAATTCTGATGTCTCTGGTTTTCCTGGCAAGCTCACGCTAGCTCTAATAGCACTAGGGAAGAAGGAGCATTTGTACAAATTTGTCCCTACATATTGAACGAGGAATGTGCCTTTATCTTTGTGAATTTCTGAATATTTTATTACATTTTGTTTTGTATTTAAAGATTATGGTACAGTGTTAATTTAAGAGAGAGAGAGAGCAAGAGAGTGTGTGTGTGAGAGAGAGAGAGAGAAATAAGTTACGCTTAGCTAACAACATTGGCATTTCTAAGAGCTAAGCTTTTTCCCCAGTAAATCTAAAATAAAAGAAACGCAAGAATATTTTACTTTAAGTGACATTTAACTGCTTTTCTAATTGATTTAATGATAATGATAAACCAGACAAATACAATATAATGTCACAATAATATAAATTGTTTCAACTATTTTATCAGGAAAGAAAACAAAAAACATATGAAAGATAATAAAATAAGCGAGGAGTCATTGTATTTAATTAATAAAATCATCTGAATGACGTCAAATGAAAAAATAAAGTACCATTACGTCTCACAGCTTAGTTAGACTAAAAATGTCTTTTTTTAACACAAGAAAGCTGACGAAGGCTAATAAACGTTGGCGAACGAAGTTTTAAAAATATTTCATTACATAAAATCATTCTGGATAAAGTCAAAGGAAAATAATCTTTCCACTACGTCACTCGGCTTAGTTAGACTAAAAATACCTATTTCATCACCAGACCGACAGACAGAAGGAGTGAGCTATTATAAGCTTTGAAAAAATTGTTTAGATCTTACTTCTATTTAGATTGACGTCAGAAACATAAGGAGGACAGGCTACAAAAATATAATAAATACTGACGTGTCGCTGTCACAGCTTTTGGTTACTTGGATCACAGTCTGTTTTGAACAACTAAAAATAATTGTGATTAAATGATCAACTGTTCAAAGTATGTGTAATGGAATGTAAACCTACAATATATTTGGACGGAAGTGTCTCTAAAATAAGGCTCCAAAGTCAGATAAAAAAGTGTTCTATGAAATGAACCATAAGGTCGTTACGACATAAAGAGGCCAGCAATAGTACGTGCACACATTGTGCATTCTTAGTTGTTGTTTCTTAACATAATAAAAATTTTCTATAAAATGTTAGTAGCTAATAGACAAGAAAATCTACAAATACAAAATACATTAATATATTTATCAAAGCTAGACTGACGAATAGAAACAAAACACACAAAAAAAATAATAAGGCTTTTACATTTTGGAAATCGCTAAAAGTAAAAAAAACAAACTTTTATACATTAAATTTTTAATCAACTGTAACTAATGAAATTTATTATGACTAGTCGACCGGTGACGTAACATACGCCGCTATTTTGCAGGACCGGTCTTAGGCCACTGCGACCTAAGCGACCAAATGAACCGCACTTTCATGGGACCCGCGCTAATTCAAGGTGTATAAATTTTTTAATTAAACCATTTTATAACTTAAAACAGATTTCCCGCGCTTTCCTCTCGATTTACCAGGAGCTCCTGGAAATCTCCCAAAATTGAAAAATTCATTAAAATATACGGAAATATATAGAAAAAAATGAATGTCATTTTGAGGTGTCATTCAATATGGAAAACGTCAATCCTAAGCGAAAACGGCATTATGCACTAGCCGTAATTGTGTAATCAGGTGAAAGAAGCTTCTCGCGCCTCAAACTAATGAAGAATTACTTGAGGTCAACAATTCTCCAAGATAGATTGAAACATTTGGTAATTGAGCGGGATCTATGGAGAAAACAAAATTATTATGATATACTGTATGAGTTTGCTACACGCAAGGCTCGTAGTACAGAATGAATAAAATGCATAGACGAATTTATTTTCTAATACAAACTCTTAAATTTCACTTATTGTCCGCTTCCCTACCCAAACTTGGCCACCCGAAATTCGTTTCGAATAGGCCCCACAATGCTAACGTCCGGCCCTGCTATTTAGTGTTTGTAAAATGTTTGATTGTAAAATGTTTCGGATGTTCCTTCAGAGTTGAAGATTGTTTAATTTTTAGTCCAAACCTCCCTCAAGACAAAGGGGATGGGAGCGTGCAGGGTTTCACAGTCCAGCGCGCAGCCATCTGAAACGACGTGTGAATACCCACTTGTTCTCCCCCCCCCCCCCCTCTTGTTTTCTCGTGGTCTTTCCGCAGAAATAAGAGAGTGATCTTTCCTTCACTTTTTCTTCTCGTTTAAACTGTTGAGGGAAGAAGAGAATTATATATATATATATATATATATATTGTTATAACCCTATCGGCGGCGCGATAGGGTTAACTATAGGCTCAGTTTACACACACGGCTCAGGCAAATCACTCAGATCAACGGCTGTTGACAAGGGACAGTACTGCTATTACACACAAATATGACCGTGTTATGGTCATGTGATGATAAGCATGCGTGGACCAGAGTGTGTAAGGCAGTGCAGTTCAAGACAGGACAGCTAGGAGACCGGGACTGTTAGTCTGCCATGTAGTCGGTCCTGGTGGAGTCCTGAAGTGAATGTACGAGTCCAGGATAAGATAGAGACAGTAGAGTTTATTAGTTTAGTACGGTGATGTATAGCATTTTTGTGTTGATGTATTGCCAATCGTGCATTTTTGTGTTGATGTATTGCCAATTGTGTCATATTGGCTTTTAATTAACCGTTATTAAAGCACCAGATTATTTGTAGCCTTTTTGTCAGTTTCTTGATGTGTTAGATGTGCTGTGTTTTGTTTGGCAGTGTTTACAGAAGGCCTGATTAGGAGAGATTCGTAACAATTTATTCTGTTTGTTTGTTTGTAAAATGTTTTACATATTTCGGATGTTCCTTCAGAGTTGAAGATAGTTTACTTCCTAGTCCAAACCTCCCGCAGGACGACGGGGATGGGAGCGGGCAGGGTTGAACCCTCGACCTTCGATAAATCCGAACGACAGTCCAGCGCGCAAACCGCACGACCAGGCAGCCATCCATTGTAAAACAGCTTAAAAGGATTTAAATGTTGATCAAAATAAAAAACAATGTTAGGAATACGAAAAGAAATGTGGAAAAGGAAAAAACTAAATCTGACACTGCAAGAAACAGAAGTATTAAATTTGTTGTATCTTTCATTCCTTGCTGAAACAAAACACAAATATTTAGGACATTACCCACAATTCCCAACGAGGCTAGAAATAGCCAACAAAATGGTAAGAACAGTATTATCTATCATTGACATCCAGTAAATATTCTGTGTTTATTTGAGTTTTGACTTCAGCTTATTTTACGTTCATTTTGGGCTTTTAAGCATATACGTGCTTATAATTAAGCATCCATAAAGACAATGTTAGATAAAAATATAAAAATATCGATAAAGGCACATATATAGAGATTTAGATTAACAAACAAAACGTTAGTGTTATTTATTAGTTGCTGAGGATTTTTTGATTTCATAACGGAAAAGTTGCGTAAAAGGCCCATGAGATTGAGATTCTAATCCAAAGGAAATGATTCCTTCCAGAATAAACACTTTTCTGTAACGAAGGGTCTTGTTAGAATAACCTTTTAAAAAAGCATATTTTGGCACTTGCAAAGAATGACTAAAAACACTACCTATTGAATATTTTTGAAAATAAATTGTGTAATGGTATTAGGTTTGTTTTAATGTTATAATGTGAGCCTTTAGAATTAAAGATTAAATTCTAGCTCAGTTTACTGCAGAAAGGAGTGGGATTGCAAAGGGAAGGACCATCAAGTCGACTGACTGCAGCTTATACCATAAGACTAGGCAGTCGTCCGTATGTACATACAATAAACATTCTTTTTTTTTAATTATTCTTTTCTGTTCATTATTAGCAACTAAAACACTTGAACACACATATAAATAATACATGTATTATATTTTAGAAATGGTTTTGGAAAAATGACAAAACTAGGTATAAATGTAACAAAAATTAAAGAAATAATATAGTTTCCTATTCTAAATCCCCTCTACTTAAATCCATATTTGAAATAAACCATAATCGTTATGATTGAAAGAGACCAGTACTGAGTGCGTTTCTTAAAAACAAACACTAATTTAACAAGTAAAATATGCAAATATTAGTCAAGAAAAACATTATTTTTTTAAAAAGTTAATACAGTCAATGTTGGTTTACGGGTTTTCTAGGGAATGATATGATGAACAGCGTTCCTCACCTCAACAGGGTAATGTCATAATTAAAAAACAACAGCAAAGCAAGTGTCAGGTGTATGATGATTTCAATAAAATTATGATTTTAATGATATTTGTACAATGTAAATGATATATGAGCAATGAAATATAAGCGCTTATAGTGTGGTGTAAAAATTCAATACTTGTAATAGGATTACAATACATACTTAATTACTTTTAAAAAATACGGATAATCACCTTAACTTATAAGGTTCAGTAATATTGTCCACAACAATATTTCAAGACAACAACTGGCAATACAAGTCAATCTATCTTCCAGCCAAGATACTGTTTACTGACAATCAATAGTCAAAAGTTGACAGTAGCATCAAAATTAACAAAGCACCGCCCAGGTCTGGATACAACAGTCTGGAATCTTGAACCTCAGACTCGTAAATCAAACTTGAAATATCAGACAGAAAACCTGAGATGAAAAACCTCAGTCCAGTAATCTAGAACTGAGACTGAAACCTGACACTGAAACACTATAAAAAGATAAAGAACAAATTCTTCTAATCTTCTAATCTAATTACAAAAAATGAATACAATCGATTACATTCAAAAAATAACTATTCAATGTGAAATAAAACTCACACTAAACAGGGGTTAAGATAATCCTTTAAGAATATCTACCATGGCCAACGATAAGGCTATCCAATACCATAAGCACAAGGAGAAATTCAAGAGCTGAACAGAATAGAGCCTGCTTCAGTCTAGCAACATGGCGTGAAATGCACCAAACATCCACGACGAATAGCTACGTCATAAAAAATGATGAGGAAGCAACGAGATCACCTAGTGCACACAAATAAAATAGCGCGAATTAGATCTTCTTATCTTATCTTACTTCTTATCTTATCTTACTTCTGATAGAATACACAGACGTTACTTCAAAAAAGAAGATGATTACGTCCTACGCGTCATGCATTTAGTCATGCATATTAACCAATGACTTAAATTATATATATTATAAATGAAAACGGTGTTATTAAATAGAAAACATTTTTACTATACAACTAATTCAATAGTTGCGACAGCAAGTTGCATAATAACCGAATCATAAATAAATACTCAACGATCGATGGACTTATGGACTATATATATTTTTTATTAAATACTAAATACAAATACATAATATTTCTAATATGTACAAATTATTTGATAATAATTTAATGCAATATTCATTTTTCTAATGAACACACCTTACTCAAAACAGCGTTGGGTCTGCGTCCAAACCTGCTGTTGTGGATCCTAAAGACCTCTGTCTATCTGCCAGTACGTACAAAGAAATCTCGAATCCTGATAACTGCACACTGGTGTTTAACAAGAACTTTATGTGAGGCGCCTTAAATGGAGATACCTGATAATGTGTGACAGAGAAGATAAATGCAAGCTGCGTGACATATAAGATACCAGAAAAATGCATGGCAGAAGAGTGTAAATGATTGTTGAATGGTGTAAGACTGCAGAATGCGAATGTCGTGTAATGCTGGGTTCTTGCTTCCTGAAGTACTCTTGACACGTGACAAGACAAATACTATAAACTGACCTAAGTCCGTTTCAGCAGACAAATATGAAGTTTATTTTACAACACAATAATAATAATACTGCACTCCTTGTTAGTGCTACAAGTCAAGAAATGATAAACAATCCTATCCGCCTAACAGCGGTATCAAATGTATCCAATATGTGTTAGTTACAAATCACGTCCGCATCTCAACGGGAAACAATAAGAACAATTACTATTAGTGACACTGGAGCTCCAACTATAGATATCCATTTAAATACGAATAATACTTAATATTCAATAAACACATAATGAAATCAGCTCTCAAATATTATTAAGCAACAATCACCGGTACATCTACTTTTTCATGCTATATACATATATATACACCAGTCCAGGAAACAACGTCCAAACTTCCTGGACCGGGAGCAAGACCTTACTGACTTGACTTGACAGAACTCAAAGTCAGCTTTATTCATTCTACTTCCTGTTTTCTACATCAGGAATTCCACGTGTCTTTTAAACTCTTAACATGACGTGAACATTAAATCATGCAATGTCAACTAAAAATGTGACAAAGAGACACCAGCAAACTGCATGGTTAACTTCCTGTGGGACTACAAATCCACCACAGGACGTACATAGAAAACGGAACAATGGCCCTGAGAACTACAACAGTGACCACCATAAACTCTATATGTGTCAGGTGACTGCCGTTATATACATTCGTCCTAAAGGAGCTGAAACAACGATCACGACACCGTCTCCAGAGCAGACTGGTCAATTGGAGAAAGAGAAAGCACCACCTAAAGAAAACAGTGCAGATGGCTTCGTGGGAAACCTGCTCCATGCCGTCTGTTGCTTCCACCGATTAACCTCCACCTGAACTCTAAACCTCCACTGCACTGCTTCTTTTCTGGACGAAAGCATTAAAATGGGGGCAATGTTATAACGCTGCCATGCACACCGCCACTCAAGCTAGTGCAGAAGGTGCTCACTGTTAGAAACTAGACTGAGAAGGATGTTGATATTAAAAAGAAGATAAGGAAGTTCCACCCTGGTCAAGAGCTTATGAAGAGGCTGTGCTGTTTTATGTATTTGTGATATCTCCATGTAAATAAACATCTATATCATTAAGTTATCTCTTTTAAGATATTTCAATATATTCCTTAAACTGTACCGAAATTCATATATGCATAACTTTTAGAGATATGATGCACAATATATATGCATAGGTGTTATCTAGAGATGGTTGTGAACATAAAACAAAAGAGATCATCCAGAAACATCCTTCTTTCTTACCCTACCTATTTTAACTGGTCCAGGAAAGTAAAATGATCAAAGCGTATTTAGAAATCCAATAGCCTAAAAGTTAATTGAAAAAAACAACTATAAGTAAAAATATTTGTAATCGCACAGATTTATCTTTGTTACTCTAGATCAATTACAAATTTAATCACATGACTGATCCAAACTAATTGCTACATCTACGTATAATATAAGCTTGTTCTTTTTTATAAGTATTTTTTAATGCTTTTTTATATTTTAATAGAGATATATGTTTTATAATACATTCCACCACTGATGAAATTCAAGACCCAAGTCTCAAACAGATGAATCTTATCGAGCTGAGTTTTGATGTCTTGAAAGCGATTGCTATCTTAGTCAACTGTCTTTTAGCCTTAGCACTAGGAATGTTTGGTGTAATAAGAAACATCCTGAATGTAATCGTCTTATCCAAGCATGGCATAAAAGACACAACTAATTTAATTTTGTCTTTTTTATTGTTTTCAATATTGACTGTTTATTATCATATTCCAAATATTGTGTTTTATTTAAACAAATATTCTTTCGTTACATTAAATTTATATTATTTTCAATTTTTTGATTGCATAAAACTTTTGTCCTTATATATAAGATCATATTTTATCACAATGTTATCTGTTGAAAAAATGTTTGCTGTTTGTTTTAGATTTCAAATTTTGGAATAAAATGTGCAGCAGTTTTGATCATTTTTTTTAATGGGTTTGATCTCTCCATATTTTGGAATAACTTATTTAGATTTTGATATAATTGAAAACATCACTGTTACAGTCCGACGTGGAAACCAATTCTTTGTTCACAATTATACGTTTTTAGTGCATTTTTACTTTAGTATTTTAAAAACATTTGCACAATGAGATTGTTTTAATATGCACTATTGCCATAGTAATAAACATTAATTTCTCGTCGCAAACGTTTCCAAACATTTCAAACTACACGATGTCACATAAACGTAAAGAAATGCGCTCTGTAAAGATAACTTTATTTTTATCCATATTTTTAATGTATTTTTTGTATTAGTTCCATCTGAAATCATTGACAATTTATAAATGCAAAGAATTATTGGATCAGATTTATCTTTGGAAATTATTAATTAGGTATTTGATTCAGAAAAAATTTTATATATTATAAACTCATCCGTTAATTTTCTATTGTGTGTCAGTAAATTTTTACTACCTCTACTATTTTAACTGTGAATAGACCTTGATTTTAATAATTTGACTGTATGGAATTTGGCCCTTGTTGTGTGGAGGGAGAGTGGCCCTTGAGGGACTGCAGGCCCGACATGGCCTTAAATGTGCCGATGTGCCCAAAATCACAAATCACAAATCTGCGTCAGTACGAGTCCGAAATTTGCTACAACTTTTAAATACCTTTTTAATTACAAATCAAGCAAATAAAGAAAACCTACCAAGTAACTACTTCAATTTCTTTGCTCTTTATTTTGTTGATTTGTAAAAAAAAAAATCGCCCTATCCAGGCTCGCTGCAAATTGCACCAAACGACACCACCAACTTAAAGAGCTTGACAACTCTGGGCTTCAAAATAACGTAATAGTTTAATGTCAATAAACAACAGCCAACACTGTACAATTGGCAGCACATAACACAAGACTGTACAAATATCTCTCCGCCGTATCAACTCTTGCACTGGTCTCTCTGTCTCGTCTCGGACTTGTACTGAGCCGTTGTAACGAACTGTAGATCGGGAAGTTGTGACTGACTGGTCTCTGATACCTTGGCTCTTTATATAGGGTCCCTGCTGGCCTTCTAGAACCGGACAGAACGTCGCTCGACCATTCTTGGTGATCAGATGACTACATCCCTGGTGACGCTCCTGAGCTCTGTTCACGACGTCGATCCTTCCCGAACCATCATGTTGACACTAGTCTCGGCCGATCGTCGTAACTCGTCACGGTTGACCGCTCGTCTAGCGCTGGCCTGGGGCGATTTACGTCGGCTGACTACACACACACACCACTACCCCCATCTGTGCCACCACCAGGTTTATAACAATATATATAAATTCGCAAAGGTCACGAACACTTGTTCTTCATGATGCCGTCATTATATTATCTCCCTATGCTAAAAACAACAAACGTAGCCATTTCTCTTTTCTCAGTAACGTGAAAGATCTATGCAGGAATTCTCCTCAAAAGAAGAAGATAAGCGTCATAGAATACAAAAGGCGGCCCTCATAGAATTCACCAATGGACCAAGCCATAGTATTGTTTAGATCATTTAAAGTAGTAAAATTTTAAAAAAACAACAACACTGGGCACTAAAATAAAAAATCCTAAATCTTTCAAAATGAATTTTTATCAAATGTAAATACTTTTTCAATTACAAGTTTTTTTTTGTTTTTTTTTTAAATATATTTATTAAGTAACGCTCCACTTTCAGACCTAGTGATCTATGGGACTGATGATGTGAAGTTCATCTGTTTCTATGGCCCACGGTTAACATGGTGTCATGTGGGCAGCACAACGACCAACCGCCTTTACTTTTCCCCAAATAATGTCAGGTACCATTAAAGCTCGGTGGACTCTGAGGCACCCTGAAGATCCCGAAAGTAAAAATCGCAGTCTTCACCAAGGATTCGAAACCGGGACTCAAATTTCTGGATCTAAAATGTTTAGGAAATAATTTTAATTTGAACTTGTACTAAATAAGTTGATTCAATAATAGTACACGGCTTTTAAAGACATACATTAAAAAATAATAATGTAGTACTTATTAGGTGTATTCAATGTCAGTAGGCCAATACAGTGTACCGAGAAAAACTTTTTTTTTTCGTAAACTGAAATTTAGTATTTTACTTGTTATTTGTCCAAATAATGTTATAACAATATATATATATTACTTAAAAATGTTTTTTGTTATATGTGTTTCTAAAATTGACTGAAATCTTAAATTATATTCACCTTCATTTTGATTTTTTTTAATTGCTTGAGAATGACTCATTAACGTCGCCGTTTTTTTGTGTGTGTTTTCTTTCCATTCCATAAAAAACAATTGTATTAATTGACACTATGTAATTGTCTAATACGTACATTGATTAGATATATAATTGTAGTACTGCTATCAACAACTCTACTTTTTATAATCTCTAGTAACATTATTCACAGTCTAAGTTGTTCATACTTGTACAAGTAAATCTTTTCATTCTGACTGACTTTGACGCAAACAAAACAATCAAAAGTCTGGCATTGATTAACATTAATATAAATTACTAAAAGCTGTAGAAGTGAATGTGTTGGCTGAAGATTGTGACTTTATAACAATAAGCTCTATTGAACAAACAATGGAACAAAATGTTTTTATTTGCTGCTGTGTTATGTTTGAATTAAGAAATCTAGAGACATAGATCGAGGTCTACAGTCATTAAAACTTTCTATTATATTAAAGTCGTGAAAGAACTGGTTACATTGTCTTTAAACTTATTTTAGTTTTAGTCCACCAAATAAAAAAAAATCACCATTTTATTAGAACAAACTGTGTTTTATTTTTAAATATATACAAGAAATATCAAGTAATATACATTATATTATAGACTTTTTGAAAAAGTAAATGTTTTGTTTCTAATTTTTGATAATATTGTTATGACAACAAGCGTATTTTTTGTTCCATTGTTCTTTAGTTGCATGATGTAAAATAAATGTGAAAAGATGACAAGCAAACATATTGTTTTATTCTTATCAACTTTCATACTTGGGGCGGAAGTTCGTTAGCCTAAAAACATCGTATTTTTGCCTCATATAGAACAGTGAACAAGTTAGTGTGCAGCTTCTGTACTGTGCTGTTGTCGGTGCGCAGGACAGAGTTATAATGTTGTTTTAATATATATATAATATGTTAATCATATCTATAATTCATTATTCATTTAAGAGTATGTCGATAAAAAAACAACTGAAGTTTAAAACAAAATTATTGTATTTTACACTGATCAACACTGTAATTAACACAGACAATTTACAGAATGTCAGTAATACAGTTTAGACATTATGATAAATTGTGTAGTATCTCATGTCTGGGTTTACTTGGTAATGTTCTAAATATTTGTGTTCGCGAATTTATCACTTCTGTATCTGGCTGTGTTAGATTTAATATTTTCTTTCAAATTTATTTTGAATCGTATTTCTATCATTGTTTTCTACTTTCACAAACACGTTTTAGCTATGTTTCAATCAAACTATTTTTAGTATATTGATGTCATTAGACTTGTTTCTTTGTTTTCAAGCACATATTTTATTACAATGTTATCTGTTAAAGAATGTTTGCTGTTTGTTTTCCATTTCAAGTTTCTAGAATTGTTACATATTTTAGATATATTGTCATTTCGCTACATTCAAAATAGGACAAATAAACGATTGCAATCAATAAAATAAAATTGACTTTTCTTTATACTTAGAGAACAAAATACCAAAGTAAATGTAGAAAAGAGGAACGGGAACGTGTACGAAGGACTAACGTTTTGGTTGTATGCAGGGAAGAGAGGAGAAGTAAAAGTGCTACTAAAATTCACGGGAACAAAATATAAGAGCGTGTCGGGGGGTGGGCATTATGAAGTGGGTCTTTCCAAATCAAGTCTATATGGAAGAATATACGATGCGGAGACAAAAAAACATAATTGGGGTTCCAGAGAGCGACAGACAGAAAGACAGACAGAGAGACAGACAGAGCGACAGACAGAGCGACAGACAGAGAGACAGACAGAGAGACAGACAGAGAGACAGACAGAGAGACAGACAGAGAGACAGACAGAGAGACAGACAGAGAACAGGCTAAAAATATATATTAAGTTAGTTGTAAAAATGTGGCTCGGTTATTACAATTGAAAAGAAAAGGGGATGTCCCGGCCATAATAAACAATATAGAGCCTAAAAACAAATCCGGCCATACTAAACAAAAAAAAAGGCCTAGGTACTGATCAACGAACTTGGCTGAGGCGTACTGCTAGTTTATTGTATAATTTCTAAATTAGTTAATCAACGTTTACTGTTTTCTGTGTGTGTACAGTGGATATTTTATAGTTTTCTGATTGAATAGAAAAGTCCATAAGTTATAAACATTGTATGAATATTACTTCTTCAACAAAGAAACATTTCTAGTCTATAAAACAAACGAGAATTTTGTTTAATTAATTCCATTGAAAAAAGAACTATAAAGAGAAAACATTGTTGTTATACAAAAGTAGGTGTCAAAAGAAAGAAGGGAACACTAAAGAGTTACCTAAAACAAGGCTTTATTCAACTAGTACGACATATGAACTGACGAAAGAGACATAGACAGTAACACACTAAATCAATATTGTGAACACATTCTCACGACGTTGCACAAACAAACAAATAGTAACAATTGTCCCCAGAGTTCTGTTTGGTTCTTCTCTCTTTTAAGTTGTATTGGGGTTGATTACCCTGTTCTACGGTCTGCCAATCAAGAATGAGTTCCTGAGCGTCCGGTGGGGTATGATAGTTCTGTATATATTATGAAGATGAAGCGCTCGGAGGTCCTCAGAGCCTTCCAGGGGTTCTTTTCTTTCTTGTATCACCTTAGGGGTGTTGACTGTTACTTCCATGTTTTGAGCTTCTGGAGGATATTCATTATCCTCACCCTGAGCGAAGAACGAAGGTTCACTTGTTGTTGTAGATGGGGAGGGGGGAGCCAAGAGACCATCTTCTCTTTACCGCTGGGCAACCGCACAACGGCATATTGGGAGTTACACATCAGTAATTCAACTTCTTCCGTGAGAGGATCATACTTCAAAGATCTGTTCTCTCTCTCAGCAACACTCGACCTCGGCTAGATTCTTTATGTTCAATTAAATTATTTTGTTGCTTTTGTGTACACTTTGGTGTCGTTTAATTTAGTATTAAAAGTCCTTTATAACAATGATTGATTTGTCAAGTTTTAGGTGTTGATTCTTTTGATTTAGCTAACAATAATGAGAGCAGTTAAATATATATTATGATGAATACATTCTCATGGAACTGATCTATAGTGGTTTCTGTTTCTTTCATGTTTATTTGCCTGGTCGGCGTGCGGTTGAGACTGTCGTCAGTACAACTTGTAATATTCGTTAAAAAATGCATATATGTAAATATTTAACACAAGAATTATGTTGTTAGGTAGCGAGATCAGTAGTAGCCTTGAAAACTAGCAGAGGCAAAACATTTGTTTCAAAAAACTTTTGATTTTATTAGAATTGTTTTTTAGGTGTTTCTGTGTGTGTGTGTACTAGTTGACTTTTCATTATTTTAAAATATGTCCAAATGTAAATCTTTAATATTCTGTTCTTGTGTGGGGATCTTGAGATACTAGTTTATCTGTCATTAGTTACATAGCCTTTATGCTTCTTTTAGATTTAATTCCTAGTGTCATGTTATACAGACATATTATAAAAGCAACACTTGAGGAGAGTAGGTAGCGATCTTATTATTACTTTTCAAATTAAACCTATTGAAATAAACGTAGTGGACCTTAATGTGGTCTATATAAGTTATATATAAATTGGATTGCTGGTAGATTAAAACGCAATTTATAGCGAAATATTTCTTTGCATACATTTAATGGCAATGTCTTCGATTCCGTAGGTTAAGGAATAGTGCAGTGTTTTACATGACCATGCAAACCCAGTTGCAACCTACATATTTTTCCCCTTTCTCTGCTGGTGAACTATGTAAGTTATCTTTTCGTCTTCTGAGCCTGTCTTCAATAAGTGCTTTTATTTGGGCCTTTGAAGCTAAAAATACATATTCTGAGGTGCAATAGCTGCTACTTTTCTATTAAAAAAGTGTAAGTCTAATATCAATTCTGCTATTCTCTGCACTTTATTAATGGAGCCAGGTGACTGGTAGAATCACAAGTCAATGTGTACTTTTTTTCTTTATCTTCTTATCTTATATAATACAGACGTTAATTTAAAAAAGAAGATGATTACATCCTACTTTATAGAAGAATGACTTTAGTTTGCTTTATTATTGGACTAAGAAGTTAACTATGTTCAACTCAGAAGGAACATCCGAAACATGTAAAACATAAATCTCTCTGCTCTATTTTGTGTCTGTTCCAGTTTCTTAATCTTTTCTTGAGCTGAGTAATAGGCTATTAGTTTGTATTTAAGTGTTATTAAGGTAAATGCAATGCCTATTCGTGTGGTTAGCGTGGTGGACTGATTATCTCGACGGTCCTGGGTTCATACCCTACTCGCTGCTATCCCCCGTCGTCCGGCGGGATGTTTGGTCAAGGAAGTAAATTATCTTTAACTTTGAAGGAACATATGAAACACTAAAAACAGAAAAAAAACATTTTTTTACAACGGCTAATGAATCTTGGAAACATTATTACTTTTGACAAATCAAAATAAATTCACGTCTTCAATATTCCTTCCGAAAAGGCGGATCCGACAGAGATCCGACGGAGATCGCCTCTGATCTTGTAATCTTGTTTTTTCGTACATCTGCCAATGGCATTTGAAGTCTATTGAGAATATCTTACAACTTCTCGTGTAACTAAAGAGGCAAATCCTTGATACACAGATGCGGGTACAGCTTGGACATCTCTAGACAACAGACGCTGTGGTACATTTACCCTTCTTTCTATATTATGTATTATGTGCATGTGTCATTCCTACATCAAATAGAAACAATGTAAACGTTTTACAATAAGTCTGTTTAGTTACATATATATTATTCTTATAATCCAGACGGTAGTCTAATTAAATAATGGTACATACATTTCCTATATCAAAATATAGACCAGGGACCGCCTATTTGTTACAATGAGGACACAAACGCACTTAATTACATTTTTATTACATTATTGACAGCTATTGACGGCTAAGTGGCGTCACTCTGGTCGACGTTACACGGTGCGGTTAGTTGAAAATGTCCCAAATCTCCCAATTAAAATGTTCATGAAATTGATCTATTAATGGAACATGGAGCTAACTAACTACATTCAATGATTGTTTTTAAAAAAGAGTTGCTGAACTTTTTTTTATTTATTAGGCATTCAAGACTGTTAAAATTTACGGAAACGGTTTGACATTATACCAGGGTTTTTGACAAAATTAAAATTTATTTGTTAGCCTATCAAGATCAAAATTTACGTTCACTGCTATGCATAGCTTGGGGGCCTTGGGGAGCGATTCAAGGTTCCCAGCGAGTTCTGGGGCATAGCCCTGTGTTCCAAGTGTTTCTCTTTATTTCTAAACTTTAGAAACACATTCTCCTTAGGTTAAAATTGCACTATATCTAATGTTAGAAAATTGCAGCTCAAATGATATTAAATTCAGAAAGGCGGTAAGGGTTGAAATTAATGTATGAAAGACATTCGCGACAGTAGAACACATTGGGCTTGATTGTCGTAAATTAATCTTTGTTGTGTTTGAGAAAATGTCTTTTCTAGTAAGAAATACAAAACGTACATATAATGTGAACAAAGTTAACAAACTAGCAATCTGTAACTTAAATCGAATTTTGTGAGTACTTGTGATTTGTACAGTTATGAATGACATCATGAAAGTTAATTATTTTCACCAGCTCCTTCGTTATGCTTAGCAAAGCCAAGTCAGACACTCCTGTCACATTGTAGTTCTCAAATAGGTTAGAATACATTTGAGTTGATATTTTATCTAATGTTTCGGCGACCTTTTGGGCGCGGTGAAGCAGCTTTAAAAAAACATAAATTAAATGTACAAGGGCTTGTTTGCATGAGTATCTAGCTACAGTCATCATATGAATTTTAAAGTATGCATTAGCTAATGAGCATTTTTTTAATTTGGGTGTTCCCCTGCACCTCCTTAGTGAAGCCACTTGCTCAGCTTTAGTCAGATGTTTATAAATATGTGAATCGCTGCTTCTGGGTAGCGATGTATACTCTAGCATTTAGGTCAAGGAATTATTATATTATCAAATTTCATTTTACACAAACACACATCTGGCACGTTATCTGAACTAACAATCTAAAACTGTATCTCAATTAAAAATATCTCATTTACGATATGCTTAAACAACCCGCATTCTTTGTTGCCATTTGAAATTAAACACATGGGCGTATCAAAATTTGTTTCCGAGGAATGGGATTCAATATTCATCCTTTGTTACAGTTCGTGCATGTGAATGCACTTATATTCGAGCTAACTGATAGGGCAGCTTTTTTGTCTCATTATTCTGTCCGATGCTGCTTCATTCCATTTCTTTTGCTCTCGGCGAGGTTTTTAACTGTATGCTCTGTCTGCCTCTGTGCTGTCCGATCTTGAGTGATTTCCTCCCACGTACTTTTATTGATGCTTGTAGTTCTCGGATCTCGCTTAGAGACATCTCTGTAGGTTAGTCTTAGGTGTCCTTGGATCTGACTACCTCCGCAAGCTTGTCATAGAAAAATTCCTAAAGAATTCTTCCATCTGATTGGAGACACATCCCACCAGGAGATATTCATTATACGTCGCAGCCAGCGCAACTTAAAACTTTTAAAATCTATGCTCTTAATGCATGTATGTTGACCAGCTCTCACTACTTTAAAGAAGAGTGTTCTCTATGTAGAAGTTGTATACAAGTATTTTGGCTGTTGTGGTCAGTTTGATATTTTGTCGTACGCTAGGATGCTTGTAATAGTTGATCTCAAGTAGGTAAAGATATACTTTCCGATACTTATAACGAGTATTTCGCGCCAGAATTAAAGTTTAAGTTGTCTATAGAGCAATACCATGATGTTTTTCTAACAAAAAAATGTGAAAATAAAATATTGTTACGAATCTTACTATCCAGGCTCTCTGCAAACTGCACAATATACCACCAAAATTTAAGAAATTGACAACTCAGAGCTCCAAAGTAACGTAACAGTTTAATGTCCAATAAATAACAGCCAATACTGAATAATTGGCAACACGTAACACAGGCTGTACAATTATTCCTCCAACACCGTACCGACGTATCAACTCTTGCAATGGCCGCTCCGTCTCGTCTCGAGCTTGCACTTTGTTCAACAGTTCAGGACTGACTTCACACACTAGGCTCGTTGTGTCGGACTCGATCGCAGACCAACATCAAGGCACCAGCTGTCTTGACTGTTCTTGACAGTACTCCGCACTGATCCGTCGAAATGCTCTGTACAGAACCACACCGCCGAACTGTGCTTTAGTCGACCGGACTGAAGTGAACCGGGCTGTAGTGGACCCTGTTCTGAACCGTCTTGACTGCGAAACTTCTGCTCTTTGTATAAGGTCCCTGCTGCCTTCTCGAACCGGTCGGAACATTGCTCGACGTTTCTAGTTTCGTCATATGACTATATCCCTCGTGCTTCTGAGCTCTGTTCCCGACGAAGATCCTTCCCGAACCGTCATGTTGACACTCGTCTCGGCTGACCGTCGTAACTCGTCACGGTTGACCGCTCGTCTAGCGCTGGCCTGGGGTGATTTGCTATTCACTGCACTTTATCAATGAAGCCCAGCGACTGGTCGAAAACAGATCAATGAGTAAATGTTTACTATGGAATTTGTGAGCTCAACATCAGACCTCCCTGATTTCTATCATTTACTTTGGAAGTACAGTAGTGTTGTCTTTTTCTGTGTGAGTGTGTTGGGTGAACCTCAAAAAGGATGCTCACTCCGACTACGCTCACAGAGTTCGATAAATTGCTTGACTTTTTGATTTTAGTAAATTTAGTCTGTTAATGGATCACAGCGACCAAAGCGATCGCAGCAACCTTATTGTGTATGTGTGTGGGTGCGGTTGAACCACACCCCCACTTGAGTTTGAAACTGAACCACACCCCCACTCGAGTTTGAAACTAAACAACACCCCCACTCGAGTTTGAAACTGAACCACACCCCCTACTCGAGTTTGAAACTGAACCACACCCCCTACTCGAGTTTGAAACTGAACCGCACCCCCTACTCGAGTTTGAAACTGAACCACACCCCCACTCGAGTTTGAAACTGAACCACACCCCCTACTCGAGTTTGAAACTGAACCACACCCCCTACTCGAGTTTGAAACTGAACCACACCCCCTACTCGAGTTTGAAACTGAACCACACCCCCTACTCGAGTTTGAAACTGAACCACACCCCCTACTTGAGTTTGAAACTGAACCACACCCCCTACTCGAGTTTGAAACTGAACCGCACCCCCTACTCGAGTTTGAAACTGAACCACACCCCCACTCGAGTTTGAAACTGAACCACACCCCCTACTCGAGTTTGAAACTGAACCACACCCCCTACTCGAGTTTGAAACTGAACCACACCCCCTACTTGAGTTTGAAACTGAACCACACCCCCTACTCGAGTTTGAAACTGAACCACACCCCCTACTTGAGTTTGAAACTGAACCACACCCCCTACTCGAGTTTGAAACTGAACCACACCCCCTACTTGAGTTTGAAACTGAACCACACCCCCTACTTGAGTTTGAAACTGAACCACACCCCCTACTTGAGTTTGAAACTGAACCACACCCCCTACTTGAGTTTGAAACTGAACCACACCCCCTACTTGAGTTTGAAACTGAACCACACCCCCTACTTGAGTTTGAAACTGAACCACACCCCCTACTTGAGTTTGAAACTGAACCACACCCCCTACTTGAGTTTGAAACTGAACCACACCCCCTACTCGAGTTTGAAACTGAACCGCACCCCCTACTCGAGTTTGAAACTGAACCACACCCCCACTCGAGTTTGAAACTGAACCACACCCCCTACTCGAGTTTGAAACTGAACCACACCCCCTACTCGAGTTTGAAACTGAACCACACCCCCTACTCGAGTTTGAAACTGAACCACACCCCCTACTCGAGTTTGAAACTGAACCACACCCCCTACTTGAGTTTGAAACTGAACCACACCCCCTACTCGAGTTTGAAACTGAACCACACCCCCTACTTGAGTTTGAAACTGAACCACACCCCCTACTTGAGTTTGAAACTGAACCACACCCCCTACTTGAGTTTGAAACTGAACCACACCCCCTACTTGAGTTTGAAACTGAACCACAGCTTTGAAATTCAGTGACTGTTTTTCGTTTTTTCTTCATCCTGTTGCTTGAATGTTTGCATATTTATTTTATTAAAGGAAACTTAGCGACTGGTAGGAAGTCAGATCATTATGTGAAATAGTTTATTTTTAGATACGCCCATGTAAGCACAGCTTGCTTCTGAACTGCACAGGAGGATCTTAGTCATGCTTGCAATGTACTGCAGTTAATGTGAATTAGCATAAATACATATAAATGCGCTTTAACTAATAAGTCTGAAGTACTCTTACATGTATTCCCCTCTCTCCTACATCCCCTATAAATTCAACAGACT
Source organism: Biomphalaria pfeifferi (assembly GCA_030265305.1). Taxonomy (NCBI): domain Eukaryota; kingdom Metazoa; phylum Mollusca; class Gastropoda; family Planorbidae; genus Biomphalaria; species Biomphalaria pfeifferi. Next base: position 362,511 of record JASAOG010000259.1, read on the forward strand.
TGACAAATACCACGTCAATACTTCACATCTAACTTCAAACTTTGAGTTGAAACATGAAACTTTCTCTCGTGCTTGTGTTTCTTGCTGTTGTGTTTCAGAATTCACAACAGTCCAAATGTATGTACATCTCAGTTTGTATACCAAATTATTTGTCATCTTACACTATAATATTAATAATAATAAAGTAGAAATAACGGAACCTTCACGGGTCTAAATTTAACTATAAAACAATATTTTTTCTAGGATAAGAAAGATATTATTTCTATTTATTATTATTATCACATTTAAACTACAGAGAAATACTGAATGTTTTAGTGAACCACCTGCTGACAATTGTTTGCCCAGGATGTGGGAAAATATGTAGGTCACAGTTTGGACTGCACAGCCACGGGAAATAATGCATTCCTCACTATCCTTCGGACTCGAAGACTAGCCATATTAATATTATTAGTGAATCAGATAACAATTGGAAAATAAGAATAAAAACTAATATTTCAAGCTAAGATTAGAGCCATTCTAATGGGGGATCTCGTTTTATAACAATAAATATAAAAAATATCGCATTTAGTGTCAATTAAGTATATAATATAAAATTCAAATGAAAATTGACATAAGACAAAATAATATAAGATCGAACATCTTACTGACTGTAGTCATTACGTTTTAGGCACGACCTCCTGAAGAACGACAGGGAGGGGGGGTTGCACCTAGTGTCTGAACTCGTCACCACCATAACGATAGTCTGGAGCGTATACCACACTACCACGGCAGCTATTATTATAAGCAAAGATGAATATGTTGTAATGAAAGAAAAGATAAATAGATAGATACAAAGATAGATAGATAGATAGATAGATAGATAAACAATTAGATATATATATATATATATATATATATATATTGATAGATAGATAGATAGATAGACAATTAGATATATATATATATATATATATATATATATATATATATATTGATAGATAGATAAATAGATAGTAAGATAGATAGATAGATAGATAGATAGATACATAGATAGATAGATATGTAGATGGATAGATAGATAGATAGATTTGATAGATAGATAGATAGATAGATAGATAGATAGATAGATAGATAGATAGAAAGATATATATATATGTAGGTAGTTAGGTAGGTTGGTAGGTACGTACGTAGGTAGGTAGGTACGTAGGTAGGTAAGTAGATAGATAGATAGGTAGGTAGGTAGGTAGATAGATAGATAGATAGATTATATAGATAGATAGATAGTTAGGTAGGTAGATAGATAGATAGATAGAAAGATATATATATATGTAGGTAGTTAGGTAGGTAGGTAGGTACGTAGGTAGGTAGGTAGGTACGTAGGTAGGTAAGTAGATAGATAGATAGGTAGGTAGGTAGGTAGATAGATAGATAGATAGATTATATAGATAGATAGATAGTTAGGTAGGTAGATAGATAGATAGATAGAAAGATATATATATATGTAGGTAGTTAGGTAGGTAGGTAGGTACGTAGGTAGGTAGGTAGGTACGTAGGTAGGTAAGTAGATAGATAGATAGGTAGGTAGGTAGGTAGATAGATAGATAGATAGATTATATAGATAGATAGATAGTTAGGTAGGTAGATAGATAGATAGATAGAAAGATATATATATATGTAGGTAGTTAGGTAGGTAGGTAGGTACGTAGGTAGGTAGGTAGGTACGTAGGTAGGTAAGTAGATAGATAGATAGGTAGGTAGGTAGGTAGATAGATAGATAGATAGATTATATAGATAGATAGATAGTTAGGTAGGTAAATAGATAGATAGATAGAGAGGAAGGTAGATAGATAGAAAGATAGATAGATAGATAGATAGATAGATAGATAGATAGATAGATAGATAGATAGATAGATAGGTAGGTAGGTGGGTAGGTAGGTAGGTAGATAGATAGAAAGACACATAGATAGATAGATAGATAGGTAGGTAGGTAGGTAGGTAGGCAGGTAGGTAGGTAGGTAGATAGATAGATAGATTGATAGATTGATACATTAGATAAGATAGATAGATAGATAGATAGATAGATATATTAATTAGATAGATAGATAGATTAGATAGATATATTAGATAGATATATTAGTTAGATAGATAGATAGATAGGTAGATAGATAGGTAGATAGATAGATAGATAGATTAGTTAGATAGATTAGTTAGATAGATATATTAGTTAGATAGATAGATAGATTGATAGATAGATAGATAGATAGATAGATAGATAGATAAAGATAGATAGGTAGATAGATAAATAGACATTAAACGATCATGATAGATTATCTTACTATGTTGTACGTTTCTATTCTCTTTTAGTTTTAGGATGTCTACAGGAAAAAGATCCGGGGCCATGCCTTGCTTATTTCCCAAGATATTTCTTTAACAGTAAAAGTGGCATTTGTGAGCAGTTTATTTATGGAGGTTGTCGAGGCAACGCTAACAGATTTCAAACAAAGGAAGCATGCACGCAGTTGTGCTCTTAAAAATGTGGCTATACATTCAAATCGTACAAAATTGAACGACAAATCAATGTTTTAAAGACTACATGGACTTTGTCTTTTTGATAAGTTTAACAAAATATTTCTTTTATTCAAACAAATGTTTTTGTATTTCATTTTTTTCGACTTTTACTTCTAGGTTCATACTCTAAGAGGCTTAATTAATCAGGATTTTTTTTTTGCTTGTTGTTTTGTCAAGTTTATATTTTTAAAAACACTAGAACAGTTTTAGCAAATGTAGTTTTTGTCAACGTAACTCAACTTGTTAATATTGTAGTTTCTAATTCGTATTTTATTAGCTCAAAATGTAGAACCAAATAAATATTTTCTTGTATAGGTTATATATCAAACTTGTTTTATAGTGAAAACTTAAAAGTAAAACAATACTTTAAAGAAAAGCTAATAAGCGTAGCTGTATGTATTAGTTCGGATCAGTCATGTAAATAAACTTGTAGTTGATCTAGACCCCAGACTAACAATGATAAATCTGTGAAACTACAAATATATTTAACTTTTTTTTTTCAGCTCAGTTTCATGCGTTTAGCTTTTTTCAATGCGCTATGATCACACGTCTGGACCAGTTGAGAAAGGGTGGATGAGAAAAGGGGGTATCTTGGTAAATTTTATCGTGATTTGTTTTGTAAATGCATTTATCAAAAGTTAAAAATAAAGTTAAAAAAACTGAATTCAAACTCGAGGTGCCAACCCCTGTGCCGTAGAAGTGCTTATGAATATAGAAGGTTTTATAATTATCTATTTTTAGTTTCAAACTTTAAAGTTTTCTCTTTACACAGTATAAAGGGGACAAATTCAAGTTATACCAAAACATGAGTAAAAGTACAATATTTTCCCGTGTTTGAAAGTAAATAAAATAATAAATTACCAACAGTTTAATATCTAATTGGTTTAATTAATTGATTCCTGTTTTGTCAGATAAAAAAAATAATAATTATGCTAAATTTCAGCTTAAACCCAAGATTAGGGGTGGGAGAAATAAAGTGTTCAAACTTTTTACTAGAGAGAGAGACATATTGAGTCGATATAAGCATTGTAACAATATATCACTAGATGATTTTTTTTAAATTACTATTCTATTTTTTCATTTTATTTTATTTGTAGAAAATCTAGAATCTCATTAAAATATAAGTTTGTTTCTTCAATTTGTCAGAACAAAAATAAATTTAGACCTAAAAAAAAATAACGCCAAATAACTATTGGAAATACTCTCAGGACTTACAATTAATATTTTTAAATAAAACAAAATGCTAAAAATGCACAGAAAAAAAAGCAATAATTGAAGGAAAAAAAAACATGCAAAGAAAAAAATAGAAAATTTCTTTGGAAATAAAAACGGAAAAGCATGCTGGAAGGATTAAAGAAAATACCAAGCTGCGCCTCAAGACGAGAACAACTTTCAGTGGATGATGAGGAGAAGTTCGCCAACGAACGAAATGATTTTTATTCTCGTTTCGATAAAGAAGATTTTGTTGACCTACAATAAGAAATTTTCAACACTCTGACCAAAGAAAAATAAAAACAAGAACCCTTCGTCAATTTTGTAACCGAAGAGGAGGTGAACTTATTGTTTAGAAGTCTAAACGTAACAAAAGCTTCTGGACCAGACAAAATTAGTGGCCAGCTGGTCAAGCTATGTGCAGGGCAAATCTCTTTTATCTTCTCTCACATCTTTAACCACCCGTTGCAAACGTGCGTAATGCCACACATCTGGAAAACTTCAGAGATCGTTCCAAAACAAGAGAAACAAAAAATAGATAGTTTAAATGATCTAAGCACTAACACTAGTGATCATTAGGTATTAAAAAATCAAAGCAACGAATGTCGATTTTGGCCGTACACTTTTATTAATCATCACTGGGCGCCATTTTGGGCAGAATTGCTTGTTCACAACAAAAGACGCATAACTCACAATGACTAAGGACTATAATTTACATATATCAAATATTAACATTCTTCCCTTTCTATCGACGAAACATGTTCACTACAAACATTCCAAGACAAACACATGGCAGAAACATCATTCTTTCAACACGAACAGAGGTAGATTATAAACAACTAGTCGATCGATGGCGTACCATACGCCACTATTTTGCAGAGCCAGCCTTAGGCCACTGCAACCTATACGATCGCTGTGGGCCCCGCATTTTCATAGGACCCGCTCTTTAATCGGACCCTCGCTAATTCAAGGTGTATAGATTAATAAATTAAACCATTGTATAACTTAATAACTTATTATAGATTTTCCGCGCGCTCCTGTCGATTTACCAGGAGCTCCTGGAAATCTCCCAAAATTGCACAATATACGAAAAAGCCCTTATAATATACGGAAATATATTGTTAGAACTCCGCCATGCGCACCGACATCTAAGCTAGACGGTGCGCACTGTGATAAACTAGACTGAAAAGGATGTCAACATTAGAAAGAGAAGAGAACGATTACCGCCCAAGTTGAGAGCCGAAGTGAAAAGACTGTGCCTAAGAACAATGATGTTTTATAAACTTGTGATGTCGTGTAAATAAAAAAATATGTGCCTCGTTGAGTTGCCTCTCTTAAGTTAATACAATTGGTGTCAGACGTGGGACTATAGGCAACTCAACGAGTAGAGGTAGGCTTTGATTACAATGACATATTTGAAGCTATTACATCAGCTCTCAATTAAAGAGATAAGACAAGAGCTTCGGGACCAAGGTTTAAAATCCCTCGGTAGCTGGGAAACGCTCACTGCTCGTCTGCGACAAGCTCTGATCAATGAAGAAGAAGATCCGGAGACCTACACATTTAAAATTGAACTTCATTGGAAAGATCCAGGACTTTTTGGATGCATTTGATGAACAACTGAACATGATTGGGAACATGATGGGAAACATGAGCAGGAACATAATGTTGAACAAAGTAGATGAAAGTGTATTGCAAGTAGAAGGCCAAATAGAACAAAGTGATAAAATTGTGTCTTTAGCAAAAGGAGGAATATAAACTCGTTAGGGAAGGAGCAGTTACCTGGTCAGGACTGTGGCTGCACAAACAGTGGTGATGGAGGCGCTGAGGATTGGAGCGCTGTCTGTGACTGTGCAAGACTGACGGAGATGACTTTCAGGGCGAGAAACTTGACAACGATTACTGCGACGATCTTAATGGGATGTGCCGATTCGAAAGGAAATAGACAAATAAAGAAACAAGAGAAGTCTGCCTGAAACTTTTGTTCCTGGTATACATGCAACGGGCCGGACAGATCAGGACAACGTTGGGTCTGCGTTCAAGCTTGCTGCTGTGGACCTTAAAGACCTCTGTTTATCTGTCAGTACCTTTGATAAGAAATCAAACCATGAAAGCCTCAAAGCCGTTTCTGATTCCTTGCCTTGGATGTCGTCGGGTGAAATTGCGAATACGGGCCCCAACAATGGCCGAGGCAGAAACAACGAATTTGACTTTGGCAGCGGCATAAGAGAGAACTCCATACTTGGCAACTGCATCCAGGCGATTGACATAAACTGTATATGCGGCGTCCTGCGGGGACAGTGCCCATTCCAAGAAACCCAGCTACAAGACCTGAACTTGACAAAAATGTGTACTTCTAACCCACTTGAACGGTGGTAAATTAATCAAAGCGAAACCTGATGTAGTGGTAGATAAACATTAAAAGGATGCTTCATGTGCATACCTTACGGATGAAGCTGAGAAAGACTATGTGCTTAAAACCATGGCTAGCTGTGGGCCTAAAACTGTGTCACGACACGTCCATGGAAAAAGTCCGCTGACTCAGCGTCTTAGAACAACAACCCTGGAATCTACGGTGATCGTCACAACATCCATTTGTGTTACGTGACTGGCAACCCTGACCTCCACTAACTCTCCATGTGTCAGCTGGCTGGCATCAGCGACTATCGTCATGAGGTCGAAGCAGTGACCACGATATCGCCTTAAGCGTAGACTGGCCAACTGGAAGAAGAGAAGCGACGACCACGGGAAACTATGCAGATGGCTTTGTGGGCAACATGCACCCTAACGTCTGTGGTTCCCACCGATCGACCTCCACCTGAACTGTCAAAGGTCCACTGCACGGTTTTTTTTCTGGACGAAAAGCTCTAAGAAGAGGGCAATATTATAACTCCGCCACCGACATCTAAGCTAGACGGTGAGCACTGTGATAAACTAGACTGAAAAGGATGTCAACATTAGGAAGAGAAGAGAACGATTTCCGTCCAAGTTAAGAGCCGAAGTGAAAAGACTGTGCCTAAGAAAGATGATGTTTTATGAACTTGTAATGTCGTGTAAATAAAGATATATGTGCCTCGTTGAGTTACCTCTCTTAAGTTATTACAATATAGACAAAAAGTGTTATTTTGGGATGTCATTCAATATGAAAAACGCAATCCTACGCGCGATAAATAAAAACGGCATTATGCATTAGCCGTAATGTGTAATCTGGTGAAAGAAGCTTCTCGCGCCTCAAACTAATGAAGAATTACTTGAGGTCAACAATTCTCAAAGATAGATTGAAACATTTGGTAATTTGTAGGGCGATCCATGTCCACTATGGACTGCATCTTCTTGCATGGGCGTAGCTAGGGATTACGAATTTCATTAGCTTGAGCTTTGAGAATGATCTCTCACGTGACGCAATGGAAATGGCCTAAGTTAGAAGTATTCGCATGGAGGTTGCAAGGTTTGAGCACACATCAGTACCATAAAAAGCCAGCTTCCTCAATATGTCAATTGGTAATTTTGTCACTAGTTTGTTGATGAAAAGTGCTCGTGCATCTGTGACATTATTAAACAAGCGATTTGCCTATATCAAACAGGAAAAAGTGCCTCACTTTTTCATCAGCGTGTCATCATCCAAAGACTCCAACAGGTGTCTTGGTTCAAAGGGAAACCCAAAGGTGTCCACTTGGTTTTCTAGCATTTGGAATCTGTCCTTTATCTCCATATCAAGTCTGTCCAGCACTTCCTCGTAACACGTTTGAATTGCAGTTCTGTTGACAGTTCTACTTCCGAACTCAACTTTCTTTCGTGTCTTTTCTTTCTTCTGCTTGTTTTGATGACATGACATCCATAGCATTCACTACCTGCTTTTGCTTTTTCGGAGGACTGGGTGATTAGTATCGTACGTTTTTCATCCTTTTGCAGAAAGCATAAATGGGTTTTACTTTCTTCGGCAGCTTCCCGTATGTGCAATTCAGACTTTCCAAATTTCTTCTAAACTATAAAGAATACCTGTTCTTGATTAGAAACATCTGGGGGGGGGGGGGGCATCAAGCATCAGGGAAAAGTAACAAACTTGCTTGACTTTCCTAACAATTGATTCCCTAACTTTATTTCGCTATCAAGTAAATGAGCTCATTTTGAATTTCCGATTACAAATAATGTGTCGTCCCATATTCAATTTTATGTAAGTGGTGTTTCGTAACTTCATCAAATTCTGCGATAAATTTTAAAGATGTTAGGAAGTTTCCAGGATTGGATGAATTCAGTTTTTCGTTGTGATCACATAAGCTTGAGTTTGTTTTCGCTAAGTACTTAATAGCTACTGCTCTACAGTTCAGAATATCTCTCTAATTCTGCTGATTTGTTTTTTAAATTTGCGCATGAAACATATGCGACAGTTCATCTAGTTCTGCCTCGAGCTTTTTTTCTTCTAGCTTTTACTTCAAATAAACGTGTCTGTGGTGGACTCCTTCTTCGCGTTCTTTCAGTCTCTCAAATTTTTTTCCATTTGGTGAAACCAACTCCAGGTTTGCCCAATGCACTAGATGTCTTTTCTGATGCCTTAGAAAACAGTACACATCCAAAACAAAATAGACATCTCAAGTGTGGAGAGAAGAGGAGTAAGATCGATTTTAAATTTCTCCTGTTGGAATCTTTCTAGTGAACGATGATGATGTCAACTCATGTTTTAATTTGGATCAACTCTACTGGAAACAAATACTGTACATCTTTTGTTTTGGAAAAATAAGCTACATTTAACACAATCTTTGCTCGCAGTTCCTGTGAAAAAATTCCAGGCTGGATATATCCGAAGTCTTTGTACTTAATTAAAGCTTCTTCCACTTCTGGAGAAAGTGATTTTGGAAGACCGTCACTTGACTCATCATCACTTACTTCAGATGTTTTCTCTGATTGTGGTAGAAGGTACTCCCTGGAGTCTCTTTAGCACTACTTCTCTCATCAAGAAACATTTTCATTTCTTCGACTGCTGTATCTTTGTATGAATCATCTGAATAGTGAAACTTTTCTTTGACACGTTCATGGTCTCCTTTGTTTTCAGTGCTCTTATCAGGTTTCTTCTTACAGAATCCTTCAAAAACTTTCCTTGATTTTGCAGCCTCTTGCCTTTCTGCAGCACACTTTTTTCTGTTTTGTAGCCCCACTTTGGTCAACTCGTTCTTTCGGCGTTGGTGAAGTTCCCCTTTAAAAATAGCATTCTTTTAATTTCACACGAAAAAATACGCAATGATTGTGAAATTTCCTCTGACGAATAGACATAAATATAAGTTTTTCTTATTCATTTTCCCACCCTTGTGGTTCACTCTTTTATCACTCTATAAGAATTGTTTTTAAATATAGAAAAGCATGCTTCCATTGGATTTAGGAAATGTGAATATATATGTGATTTTTAATTTTAAAATTATAGAAGCTGTAAAGTGTTCGGTTTAGTTTAATACAGGTATAGCTCGTGTAGGGGTATGATTCTCAAATGCAAACCTTTAGATGTATAAATATTGTAAAGTACCAATAAACGAAGGAGTTTAAAATTAGTATTTATTTACAACTGCAAGTTACACATATAATATTGAATGCAAAATCATCAATAAGTGAAATACTAAATGTGCCCGAATTAATACTACAGGGCGCTTAGACTAGATTCAATTAACATAGGCCATCAATGCCACAACATAATATTACCCCCAAATAGTCCGATCACACACATAGCAAGAATAATAATATAATCTCTCCTTACACTAGGCATAACAACTAAAAATAATCACAAGCACCTTACTCAGACCACGTCGGCTCTCCAACTGCTAGACTGACCGCTAGAAACCTTATTGTCCCACCTTGAAAATCCCGTGATAAAAACAATTCACAAACCAACTCATACAATTTTACACACCCCTGCTCTTGACACACTCGAGTGTGATTTTTAATTTTGAAATTATAGAAGCCTAAATCTATCAATTAGACTATTCTAGCATTATTAAGAATAACTATTGTACCTGATATACTCGATTCTGTACATTTTGCTTTAAGGTTAATTAAAGTAACGTTAAGATGCTCGTCATTTAAATCTAGATCTAGTATCAGTAAAGGTAACAAAATAACAACCGGTAACTTAATTTGGCACTCAAATCTACACAAAACATAAGAAAATTCACACAAATATCGTCTATGTCCATGATGTTTTATGGCAGATAAAAAATTGATGAAACATAGAATAAAAATGTAATGTCTTAAACTCATTATAACTACAAATAAAACTATTTTACCTTTAAACTAATGAATGAGAAAAAATGATTTTTCTATGTGCAGTCCCCTTAACAATTAAACTTGTACGCGAGACATCTAATTTAATCTAAAATCTTAAAACAATTACTTTCGCATTAAAAAAAAAGAAAAAAGGTTTAACGATGATAGGGAGGATGAAATAAACTACCGTATATACCAAGCTACTTCCTGAGAGTAACACGGCACTAGTCAGCGCTACTCCTTGAAATTGAGAGTAACAACGCACGGAAAGTGTTAATAATCTGTGTGGAATAAATACAACGGGGTCACTAACTTATATAACAACTTGAAAAGCCAGATTACATAACAGTGACGTAATATTTAATTTATTTAAAAACATATTCAAGACACTCATTTGGGGGAATCTTTAAATTCTCCGCCCTCCCCTTACCCTAGCTACGCCACTGCCTTCTTGGAGTCTAGTTTAATGCCTTGTTCGCTGATGACTTGTCCCATGAAATCGACCGCCTCTTTTTGTTCCAATGTTTTGGTCTCGTTCAGAATTATGGATTTACTTTTGCATCTTTCTGGCAGCTTTTCCAGTTTTGCCTAATGGTAACACAACGTCTCTTCCCTTGTCCTGCCACAACCAACTACAATGATGTCATCGTCAACAAAATGCAGCCGCTGAGGCCCTCAAATACTTGTGACAGTTTTCTTTGGAAGATTTCTCCACTGACACATAGTCCGAATGGCAAGCTTGTCCACTTCTAATGGACGTAAGGTGTTATCATTGTGGTCAGAATACTTGATTGTTTGTCGAGGCGAACATGCAAATAAGCTTCTTCAACGTCGAGTTTCGAGAAGACTTTGGCGTTCTCGAACTAGGGTAGGGTATCTTCAAATGTGAGGACTCTGTAATGCTCTCTTTTCAAGACTCTGTTCAAGTGTTGTGGGTCAATACAGATTCGCAAATCTTCATTGTTTTTATGAACAATGGCCATTTAACTGACCCAATCCGTTGGCTTCTGCACCAGGACCAGTATTTTCTTATTCACGAGTACATCAAGCTCTTTCTTGACTTTGTCTCCGTATGCGAAAGGAATATTGCGGCACGTAGACACTACTGGAGGCTTGCTGGTATCAATGGTTAGTTTCACTTCTCCCAGGTCACCTAGGTTTTCGTTGGTTGACTGTACTTGAGAGACGAAATTGTTGTCATTGAGTAATGAGATCCAGTTCCTGACATGTCCTAAAGCCTAGGAGGCATTGAAAATTATTTCCAACGACGACAAATTTCACTACAGTTGTTCTCCCTGTTTTTGGGTTGGTCATTGGTAAATCAGCAACTCCTTCTGACTTCTGTTCAGTCATGTTCCACATTCTTAGAGTCTGTGTGATCTCCACTGCTTGACATCTCTTAACAAATCTTTTACAAATGATGTTGACGTCAGCTCCTGTGTCTAACTGGAATTTCACTCTTTGAACATTCACTACAAATTCAGCCGTGAGCTTGTCTCTTGTCGAATTGAGTGCATGTATTGTATTTAGCCACTATGGCTCGTACCCTGACGCCTTGAAAACAAGTGTGCTTCCTTTTACTCTGTTGTTCTTTCTTACATGTTGTTTTTTCCACGCATCGCTTGCATGTCTGTCCCCAAGCCGTGCATGCTATTTTGTTGGGTGTGTCGTCCACAAAATCGACGCTCTAACGGTGTTGCTGCTGCCTTCTGTGATGTTCTTTCCATTTTGTCAATGCAAGCCTGAGCTCCTCCTAAGATTTCTTCCACGCTAGTCATTGATTGCTTGAAGGCTCTGCAAATCTTAATGGTTCTTTTCAGGGAAAACTCTGAGCATGACAGAGTTTTTCCTGCACTTTCCTGTCTGATGAGAATACCATTTAGTCAAGAATCATTCGTTCTGACTCTCCTTCCTGGTATGGGAATAGGTCGCTGACTACTATGGCCTGTTTGCCAGCACAATGCAGAACGATGGCCTTCTGTTGGCTCTTGGGTCTTCCGTAGGCTCCCGTCGCCTGCAGATATATTTCCATCTGATGCCTCCACCGTCTGAAACTTTTGATAAGATTACTCTCCGTTAGTTCCATGCAATGGGGGGGGGGGGGCGTCAGTAGGTTTTCCGACATTATGTGTAACTCTGTCTCTATTGTCTGATGTATTAATCTCTCGGTTGCCTCCCTTGATAGCCCAAAGCGTACGTAACCTTGGGGGGGGGGGCGGGTAGACTACCCGATGTAGCTCTCAATTTATCTTTAATCTCTCCTTTGACGTCTAGTCAACTAATTCTAGCGAGAGTGAAAGCACGTACGTGGTTCACTTTCAGCTGCCACCCTGTTAATTAGGTTTTAAAGAATCAAGGAAACAAATGTCGATGTTGGCCGTACACTTTTATTCAATCATCACTGGGCGCAATCTTGGGCAGAAGTGCTTGTTGACAACAAAAGACGCATAACTCACAATGACTAAGGGCTATAACTTACATATATCAAGTATTAACACCTATAGTTATGAAATGTTTTAAAAAATATATATACTTAAACAGCTTGTAGCAAAAGTCAATAACAGCCTAGACCCTCACCAATTCGCTTATAAAGCAGCTAGGGGAACTGAGGATGTAACATTTCTTGTCCATTGGTGGATACATTGGAGGACTCGACTGAGCTTGTATGATAACGCAAACTCTCTTCACAATCTTTCATTGCTTTTTAAAAATGTAATTAATGACATTAAAGAGAAATAAAAACTTAAAATCAACAATCTAAAATATTTCTTAATGTCAAGGCAATGTGTACAATTTTTAATTATAAAATGAATTTTTTTGTTCATACTTTGTTTCAGAATAGAGCAAAAAATAAAGGTGAAGATAAAATTAAACTTAAAAGAAATATAAATTTTATATTTAATTACGTTCATTTAGAAAGTGTACAATGTTTCTATGACATTTATACGTTGTCGCAACTATTGAATAAGTTGTATAATAAACATGTTCTGTTTTATAGCATCGCTTTCGTCTATTTTGATGACGTCATTTTCATGGATTTGTTTGTGTACAGTAGGTGATCTCCCCTTGTTGCTTCGTCATAATTTTTTATGACGTATATTGTCTTAGCTCGTCTGGTGCATTTCACGCTATGTTGATAGATTGAAGCAAGCTGTATTTTGTTCAGCTCTTGAATTTCTCCTTGGATCTGATATTGGACAGCCTTATCGTTGTCTTTGGTAGATATTCTTAATGGATTATCTTGACCCCTGTTAAGGGTGAGTTTTTATTTCATATTATAATGTTTTTTTTCCTATGGATTCGATCATATTCGTATTTTTTATAATTAGATTAGAGGATTAAAAGAATATTTTATTTGTCTTTCTATAGGGTTTTTGTATCAGGACTGAAGTTTTTAGTCTCATGTTTCAGAAGTAAAATCGCAAGTCACAGTTCTAGGTTACAGGACTGAGGTTTTCGTCTCAGGTTTTCTGTCTGATTTTCAAGTTTGATTTACGAGTCTGAGGTTCAAGATTGCGGGTTAATGTATCCAGACCTGGTGGTACTTTGTGAAGTTGTGAGCTTTGATGTTACTATGAACTTATTGATTATAATTATCGATCGTCGGTGCTCAGTATCTTGGCTGGAAGATAGATCTACTTGTATGGCCAGTTGTTGTCTTGAGATATTGTTGTGAACAATATTACTGAGTTTTATAAGTTAAGGTGATTATCCGTATTTTTAAATACTAATTAAGTATTTATTGTAATCCTATTACATGTATTGAATTTTCACATCATATCATATATATTTATATTTGATTATCATATCATTGATCATATATCATTTTCATTGTAGAAATATCATTAGATTAAATTCATATTTTATTTAGTTTATGCACAACTGGGTGTGTATGGTGTGGCTGTCGGGCTGAATTCGGGGCTATAAGTAATATATGTTATAAAGTAATTACAACATACACACACATTTGTAATTCACATTGCTTTTAATAACTAAACACAACAAAGACCTGACATACGTTTTATAATTTTGAGATATTGATTTAAAAAAAGAATATTACTTAGATTTCACAGTAAAAAAGTCCTCTTAAAGTCTTGGCGAATTTAGGACTTCTAATGACATACAATATACAATTAAATGAAGAGTTTACAATGTAAAGAATGTGTTCAATGGAAAGCAACAGACTCACAGATTTACTTGTTAAATGTTAATCTGAATATCTTGTAAACAATAATGTTTCTACAATTTCAGATGGAGCGATTACAAAAAATAATAAAAATGTTGTTAAAAATAAACTGATTTTAACCGATTTGTATTCTTTCACTCTTTTAAATCTCACTGTATCAGAAACACAATTGAATGTTTTGGAAGACTTTCTTATTTTTTATAATTATCATAATTGTGCACATCATCACAATGGCAATAAATATTCACGAATATACTAGCATAGAAATTTCTCCAAAACTGATAGTTATCAAAATAAAAATGTGTTCCGTATCTCCAGATTTCAGTAACATTGTCCACTACCCCAGTATCTAAATATACAAAACCATACAAAGGAGACAGAAATAGAAAAAGTATTAAAATTATACACGCTGCAGTTATTTTGATTCTAAAACGTGTTACAATTCTAGAAACTTGAAATGGAAAACAAACAGGAAACATTCTTTCGACAGATAACATTGTGATCAAATATGTGCTTGAAAATAACGATAAAAGTTTCGATTTCTCAAAAAGTACGAAGTAGTAAGACTCTAAAGTTTTAGATAAATGTTTGTCAAAATAGAAAACAACATTTGGAATACGGTTTAAGATTGTAAAGAAAGAAAATATAAAATCTGAGACAGCCAGATATAGCAAAGATAAAACACAATTTAACAATACATTACAAGCAATATAAACTGTATCGCTAACATCAAGAAAATAATCTGTAGTGATCATAGTTCCATCTTCACCTTGAGTATAGTTCATAGTAAACTAGTTAGTTAATCTTTTAAAAAAGGCACAAAATTAAAAAAAAACAGAGAACATATTTATATTTTTCTATTTAAGAATAATAGAATCGTATTAAGAATATATGGAAGAAGAATGCTTGTTTTGAAAGATCTGGAATTTATGAAACCAATAAAGTTTAATGTTGTGTTAAGAACATATTGGAGGTTTTAAAATTACCAAGCTGCAATCATTGCTGTATTTCAAACTTCAAGAATCTAAAATATAAAATATTGACAAAGAAAATGTAAACTGTAACTATAGTGTAATATGAACAGATAATCTAAAAAAATTAGGTAGAGGTCAAGGTAAATGTCTTGCTGGGTAAAGGTACGGCTTGTATGCACAGCACTTTTACAACATTATTTATAAGACTTATAAATTTGTTACTTTTAGTATTGAAATAGAGGGAACATAATTGTAATTAATTAGGTTATTTTCGGTAACATGTGTATTGTTATTGGTCAAAATGAATTTAAAAAACATAATAAATTACTAACCCAAGTTTTTTCAGTGTACGGTTTGTATTAATTTGTCAAAATCTATTTTATTTATTTTTGCATAGAAATGTTGTTAAGTAAATCTCACAAGAGACTTGAGGCTAAGCCGTTTACACATTCAATGAGAGGGAAGACTGAGATATAAACTATTCACTAACCAATCAGATTTTATAACGTTTTGCACACAAAAATACGTATTCAGTCAATTTACGTAGCTTTTTTCTAAGAAGAAAAAAATAAAAGAAAATATGCACAGGGCCGCCGCTACCTATTGTGCAATGTATACATTGCACGCAGGCGGCCGAATGTATGGGGCGGCCAAATCATTTCCAAGAATAATTTTTCTTTAAATTTTTGGAATAATTTTAAAAAAATAATTTATTTAAATTCTACTGATTCCATTATCTTTTGAAAACTGGGGGGAGGGGTTGGGGAAGAGACGATATTTGTACAATAAGAAGTTATTTTGGAAACTTAAGGAGAAAAACAAAGCGGCACGCGAGGGTTTCCCACTGGTTTTTCCATAAGCGCCGACTCTTTTCTGACCTTGAATTTTCTCGGGTTGTTTGTAATATTTGTTTCGAGTAGAATTGCCCGCCCTGTAAGTAGATCTAGTAGATCTAGTAATTAGAATGTCAATTTTAAAACATTGTCACATTGTATACGAATGGGGGGGGGGCGCAACTTCCTGACAAAAAGAGGTGTTATAGAGTGTGTGTGTTTCCTAGGCGGCGTTAGGAAGAGGTTAAACGATTGATTGGTGTTTATGCATTTAAGATGATGAAATTTACATAATGCAAATGTTAAACGTCAGACAATCTTGAGACATGAAAGAATATAGACGTTATTTTGTGATGAGCTAGATTTCGTTTAAATATCAGTAAATTTCATTAATATTAGTTCTCAAATTAAATCTGTGAAAATTGTAATAACAATTATATTGTTTTTTTTTGTTCACATAAGAAGTTTTATCAAGTTATATAAAGCTTATTTAGTAAAAATATAAAACGCTTCATTGGTTCAGTTGTACTAGCTGTTTGTAGCGACAAGTCAACGACCATATAACAACAAGGAGAGGGGGCGGCGAAAACATGTTTTATTTTCAGTGTAATTTATTTGAATATTAGTAACATTACATGTTCAAAAATTAAAATTTCTTAAGTAGGAGACGAAGTTTTATCTTCTAATAAGATCGTTTTAAATGTAGACCGCTTTTGCGAGGCGCTTGTGCAACAATATGGGTCAAAACGTTTTCAAGAAAACATTTTAAAATGTCTTCACTAGTGCGATTTTTCTGGATTTTTTTTTGTCTCAGAATAGTCAAATTCTTCCGCCTATTGCACTTTACAATAGTGACGACTTTTGTGTGACACAAAACCTCCGTGACAGAGACTTGACACGAAGAATATTGTTAAAAAGCTCACGCCCATTGCAGACGTACGTACGCAATATGTAGGCCTACCTAGAATGTCCCTCGCATAATACTATTGGCCAGAGCTGCCTCTTTATTATTAGATTTAATATGGCCCTCGAATTTTTTTATTAGGAGATAGTGCGTTCTGAAAGAAAACACATTAATATTAGCCTTTTTAAAAAATTATCTCTTCTTACTAAGAGAAAAAGGTCAGAATTCGCTTAGCGCCGAGTCCCGCTGGGAAAAAAACTTTTTGCCAACTTGATCGAAAACCTGCCGCATCTTGGATTCTATCTCCATGAAGAAACTTTTACAATGCTTACAATTTATGTAGGCCACACTATTCCGGAAAAAAAACAACTGACCATAGACATATTTTATATAGGTTTGTGTAACTGACTCATTTTAGTGAAATTTTATTACCTAAATTTGGATTCTATACATAGTGTTAAAAATATAAATGAAAAATAAAACCTAAAAAGTGTGTTATAATTAAAACATAGTTTCTTTTCTTTTTCATTACATTCTTTAAAATAACATGAAAAGTTAAAATTGAAAAACATCTTAGAGGGAATGGGGATACGACAACGATAAAAAGAAAAAGGAATGGTACAAAAATGGATTTAAATCAAAGAGCGCTTTAGGTACAGTGTCCAGCTCAGTCTTAGTGAATTTTTTGTTCTAATATAAATATATGGTGGGGGGCGTCATTTTTTAACTTCGCAAGCAGGCGGCCACAACCCTCACGGCGGCCCTAAATATGATTTATATAATAAGAAGGCTTTGCAAAAAACTTGGACTATGTCTCAGTTTTTACAGACAAAAGGAATAATTTTTTTTATACAATGTCTATAAAATCGAAGTAACGCTTTAAGGAGTGCTATTAAAAGTCATATACAAAAAAAAAATTAAATATTGCCTAAAAATGGACAAAAGTATAATGTACTTTTTGATATGTTGGCTACAAAAACTATTTGAGTCGAAACTGTGTATGCAAAAAAATCGTTTTTGGTAAATATAACTGCTCTTCCATGTACACTGTAAATAATATCAGGTTCAGTATTTGTATTTTTTATTAACTCTGATAGATGATTTTAATACTGCATTGTCACGTAAGCTCTAAATGTTTCATCAAGTGCTAGGGAATTATTCTACATTGTAAAATTTTATTGTTATTACACGTATTTAGAGTAGTTTCAAACAGGACTTTTGTTTGTACAGGACTACAATACATTTTTATTTGTGTTTACCTAATGTTTTGTTAATTAATATATATGAAAATGTCAAGTATCTGTTCGGTCATGACCAAGACTCCTTTATGATACTTGATTAATATTTGTGTATTTTATACTCTGCTTAAGGGTATTCTTGATGATTCTTTTAACAATATGTATATGAGAATCAATACCGTGCTAGTTAAGCTCATCACACTGAAATACTTTGAGTGCGTATTTTTCTTTTTAAATAAACACTATTGTGTAAAGTCAGGTTAACAAAATAGAGCAGTGAGATTTATAACAAAAGAATATTCACATTTTACTAAAGTAACACCTTTAGTAAAAGCACTAAATTTAGAAAGCCTTCAGGAGAGAAGACCCAAAAGTAAAACACTGAACCATAATCTTCAAATACAAAAACAAAATTTAATAAAATTTTCTGAAAGACACAAAGATAAAGGCACATTCCTCGTCCCATATGCTAGGACAAATTTGTATAAATACTCCTTCTTCCCTAGTGCTATTAGAGCATGGAATAGGTTGCCTGAGCTAGCCAGGAAAACCAGTGACTTGGCAGAGTTTAAGTCATTGGTTAATATGCATGACTAAATGCATGACGCGTAGGACGTAATCATGTTTTTTTTTAAAGTAACGTCTGTATTATATAAGATAAGATAACAAAGAACATTGCGATTATGTCACAGATGAAGAATAACTAAAAGCATTGGCATCATTTGTTTAATTATTATATCAAATTATGGAAACTTTTTTTTATTCTGTTCAAAATCAATTGTCCTGAAGAAATGTGTCACAAAGCACTGCATTCATGTATGAAGATATGCAAACTATGAGTCATGACTTTGATTGTATGTTGTAGTCTCATCATAAATTATAACAATTTTTACGCTTTTTAGTTTCTCTAAATGCAATTGTCAGTCAATTACTTATTTTACTTAGTTAGACAAGAAAATATTTTGAAATACTTCTATTATATATATTAACATACCAATAAAAGATTCTTTTGTGTATCATTGATTTTTCGTCATGACGGTACTTTGTATAGTCTACACAAGATATTGTAGTTGCTAAAAACTGGGAATTTTAAAGCATTTTATTTTGTAAGCAACAGCAAACGTGTTTAAATTTGTAATGATACTTTGTAGCTAGATTTATGTATTGTTATACATACTGGATTTAAATATAAAATATAAGATATCAATGTACACAAATTGTGGAAAAATCAAAAATTAGTTTTATAGTTAAATTAGTTAAAAATGTAGTGTGTAATGTAGCAATTGCCATTATTTATCAAAAAGGTTTGGTATCTTCAGCTATAGATATTTAAGAGTACTTTATATCTATTTATCAATCAATCTATCTATCTATTTATCTATCTATCTATTTATCTATCTATCTTTTTTTATCTATCTATCTTTTTATCTATCTATCTATCTTTTTATCTATCTATTTATCTATCTATCTATATCTTAAAAAGCTATAAATAAAGCACACACTTTCAACTACACTTTCACTTATAACTTAGTCTGCTGGACCTGTTAGGGCACCACACAGGATTATTGTGACAGTCTTTCTCCTTTCCTCTCTGTCTTTTGCTTTGGGTAGAATCTCTATTAATGACAGGTTCTTCATTCATGCATGTTGAATTCTTCTCATTTTGCCTCTTCTTCTTTCTTTTCCTGGTTCTGTTCCCTATAGGAATGTGTTTGCGATCGTATGTCGTCGTGGGGTTCAATCGTTGTATTTATCCTGTTTCAAATCTCTTTGTTTGCGATAAGGTCTTTCAATGAGACATCTATGACCTTTCTGTAACATTTCATATGTATATATGTATATACTATACTTATATATATGTCAGGGGCAGGTATGGGGAAAGTGAATGTGTTAAGTATGAAAGAGTTATATCCCTTTGTTTATTTCCCCCAGGCATGATTGTGAACAGTATACACGTGATAGTTTTGAATGCGAGTGTTTCCTTGTATAATAGAGTGAAATTGGTAGTCAATTGTTATATTTTTTCTGGATTGATGCTTATGTACATACATTTCTTGAGAGCGGCTGTCATGTTTGTGCTCTATCGGGGCAGGTATGGCGAGAGAGATTGTGTTATTTCCTTGTACTATCTAAGTATGAAAAAGTTATATCCCTTTGTTTATTTCTCCTCTTCTCCCCCCCCCCCCCCAGGCATGAATATCAACAGTATACACGTGATGTTTTTGAATGGGGGTTTCCGTTGGATGATAAGAGTGAATTGGTAGTTTGTTAGTTGTATTATGTTCTTGGACTAGTGTTTGTTTATTAATATTTATTGTGCATTATTTGAGCTATATTAGATATTAAAATATTGTTATATTCTTGGAGATTTAGAGCTGGAGTTTATGTGTAGGGTATCTAGTGGTAACTGTTCTTATTTGAGTAACTAAACAAGTATTGATAAGTGTAATTGAGTATTCATACCCCTAACGAGCCAAGTCAAAGAACACAGGAACCAAGTCCAGCCAAGCTTAAGTGAACCCTTACAATCGGGTATTAAAGGATTATCTATATTTCCATTGGAGTTGAAGTGTGTTTAGTAGTAATTGTTCTTAATAGTAATAATTGCAAGTACCCCTTAACGAGCCAAGCCAAAGCAAGAATAGAACCCTGACAATATATATAGAAGTTAGATCATAGTTTTAGCTTTCTAATGATTTCTTACTTAATTATCAATATTCTCAAAAAGTAGAAAAACATTGTTTTTACCTTCGCTTTCTTACAGTTATTTAATTATAAAGGAAACAGATCTTAATTTATTTATATTTTTACACGGTGGCGTAGCTAGGGCGGAGGGAGGTGGAAAGAAAAGAAAATCCCCCCTGGCCCCAATTTAGGGGGGGGGGGCAAATTAGTGTTTTTTTTACATTTAAAGTTAAATATTACGCAAAATGCAGAGGCACCAAAGAGGTCAGACCCCCGGGAAACCAAATGATGGAAAATTTCTAGCTACGCTCCTGGTTTTACAATAAGCAATATTCTATTTTCTTTTATACGTGCTTTATAGCCTATAGAGTGTGTATTTAGAATTTGTTCCAAGTACATAGTAAGTTATAATTAAGAGTTTCCATTTTTTTAGCGTCTAGAAGGAGAAAAATAGACATTGGTATCTATACTTGCATTGCTTATGAAAGACTTCACACTCATGAGCCAACTACAAGTTTTTTTGTGTCTGTTCCGGCATCTGCTATTGCTGCTGTCAATTTTTTTTTTAGTTGTTCGCATTGAAAAAAAATGTCTTTGGTCGCCACCAGACCGGCCAATTTGGTGCCGGCCCAACGGGCATTTGCTCGTTTGCCCATATAGCCAGTCCGCCCCTGCATATAATAGAAAATAATAATAAGTAATAAGAAATACAATCTTGTCCTCATGCAGTGAACATAACTATAGCCCTGCAAGAATTGCAAAGACTATTGACACGTGACATGAAATAGTCCATAAAAAGTGAACTATTCGAATTTACAGATAATTCATTATTCGAATATTGAAGAGTTTAAATGTATACAAAAAAAAAAAAGAATCCATTTGTTTCCCAGAACATCCATGTCTAGTCTGTTACAGGCCTGAGATAACAAGCAAAAATATAAAAATAATTTTTAAATACTAACGCCTATCTAAGTGGAAGATCTCTACATTTATATATGTCTAAATAATTTAACACTTCTTTCCCTTTTCGATATAAAAAAAAAAAGAAATAAGTTCCAATGATTAGTTAATTTTTAATTGATTCGTGTTTTGTTAAGTACAATAAATAATTGTGTAATGTTTCAACTTAACGCTTGTCAGAAAAGTCCTAAAATAGAAATAGTGATCAATACTTTGACCTAAAAATGTGTCACCTGTGATAGAATATTTATATAGATAGATTTAACTAGACTCGACTCGGGCTTCACACATCAATAGATGATAAGGCGAACGCGATTTCTTGTAAGAAAATAATACAATGGAGTTCTTTTACCGTGTCTATACTTGCCAACTTCAAAATGAAATATTTTTATAAATGTTACTGTTCTCCTTGTGAAACTTTTGACAACAATAAACAAGATTACAAAGATAGTTTGGGTTGCCACACAAACTCAGAGGCGGCCCGTGGGAAAGAATCCCTATCGGATCTGCATATTCTCAAGGAATATTCTAGACGTGATTTTGTTTTGATTGTTAAAAGTAATAATGTTCCAAAGATTCATTTGGCGTTGTAAAAAAAAAAGTTTAATGTAAAATCTTCAGCTGATCGACGGAGGGTGGCATCGAGCAGGGTATGAAACTGAGAACATTGAGATAATCAGTCCTGCGCGCTAACCGCAAGACTAGGCATTGCTCTTAACCTAATGACAAACTGGTTACAAACTTATAGACTATTATTGATAATATACATACACATGACAACTACAAGATATGTACAATATGTCAGAAGAGCGATTTAAGATTATCTTTTGTTATTGAGCATTTTCATTTAAATGGAACTAGAATGAGAATGTAGATCTACTAAATTTAATTTCTAATTGAGCACTCTCAATATCTATATCTATTAGATCTAGATCTAAAATATATACTTGGGATAATGTACATGTAATTTTGATAAGTTTTATGTAAAAAAAAAATCATAGATAATCAATTAATAGACTAATTGCAATATGAAATTTTAAAATAGTAGATTATTTTTAGTATTTTATAACTATGCAATATTGACAATCTAGACTTCAGAAATAAAAATCTACACTTTAAATCTAGAAATTAAAATTATAGATCTTGATCTAGTCTAAATCATGGCTGTTTGGTAGTGCGTTTGCGCGCTGGACTGTCGTTTGGATTCATCGATGGTTCCAGTTTCAAACCCTGCCTGCTCCATTCCCCGACGTCCTGCGGGAGGTTTGGACTACAACTCTGAAGGAATATCCGAAACATGTAAAACAACACACATTCTAATCTAGACCAAGGAATTCTAGATCTAGATTCTACAATGATTTTATTTAGAACTTAAATCTAGTTTGAAAAATATATCTCTAGTGTAAAAAAAAATCTAGATATAGTGTAAAAAATCTAGCGCTAGTGTAAAAAAAATTAAATCTAGTGTAAAAAATCTAGATTATATCTAAATCTAGCTATTATGTCTTTTTAAAATGCGAGTAACATTACGAGGTTGAATAATTCACTAAACCGAATTGTTTTAGCATTTCATTTAAAGAATTTATTCCATATGACGTCAAAGGAAAAAAGTCCACTACGTCACACGGCCTAGTTAGACTAAAAATATCATCTATACTATCAGCTTGTTGAGGGTTTATATACATTGGTGCACCGAGTGATTTCTTTTAGCATTTCATTTAAAGAATTAACTCCATATGACGTCAAAGGAAAAAAATTCCATTACGTCACAAGTCCTAGTTAGACTAAAAATTGTCTTCTATACAAGCAGCTTGTGAGGGTGCACAATGGTGCACCAAGTGAGTTCTTTAGCATTTTATTTAGTTAGACTTAATATGTATGTATATGTTTTATATATATAGAAGGATAAAAGACGTTTTTTTTGTTTTCTCTGTCAGTCTGTCTGTCCGTCATGTTAATAGCGAGAAAAAAAAGGCTAAAAGCTCTTAAAAATCTCATTAAAATTTAACATCGCATTAGTTTTAAGTTTTTTTAATAGATTATTCCGATGTTAATATATTTAAAGTGAGAGAAAATAAGAATTCTAAATTAATCAAATACCTTTAATAAAATTTGTAGGATGGTCTGTTATGAAAATTAGATGTAGCATAGCCTTATGGAGAGATTTTCAAACCATACTTTCATATTAACGATAATTAGATTTTCTAATGTTTTAGCTAGAAAGTTAAATGTAGTGTAAGAGAGAAGTGCGATTTTACATAAATAGAGTTAAAATATTTTTTTTTAGAATCCGGAACAACCAATTTTCGTAAATGAGAAAATTATTTGTTTTATTTATTAGAAGAGGGATTTCAAACATTTATTAGCTTTATTAGATTTTTTATATAAAATTTGGATCATTTTTGGCAACGATTTGTAAGAAAATTAAGGTAATGTAGGTCGATTTCTTCTTCAAAACAAAATCCGGAACCATTCTTTACCGATTAAACAACTTTTATTATGTGTCGGCAAAAAAATTAACTGTAAAATAAGTCGAAAAAGTGATTTTCAATAATCGTTTCTAGTAAATTACTTTCTTATTTTAAAATCTTAAACTACCTATTATCGATATTTTTTAAGAAAAAAAAGTCATTTGACATAAATTTGTTTTAAGTAAAAAATTCGGAACAATTGATATTGATAAATAAACTATAGTGACTTAGTGCCAAAGAATATAAGTGTAATATTAGTCATTTATGCGATTTCAAACAATCATTTGACATAATTTATTTTTTCTAAACAATATCCGGAATAACTTTATAATTAATGAATATAAATCAGTATAGATACTTTTATTTAGCATTTATATGCGATTTACATTAAAAAACCGGAACAATGTTTTAAAGATTATGTGTTTATTGCAATGCTGAATCTAATATAAGTTAGAAGAACAAACAAAATATTCAATGTTATTGATTTGTTTTTCACAAAACATCCGGAACAATCTATTGTAGATATTTAAAAGTATTACAATATTCCTGAATAAAAAATTAAAGATTAAATCTGATTTACAATACCCTTTTGTGTTATTTGTTAATTTAATCGTGACGGACAGACCGACCAACAGACAAAACACACAAAAATAAGCTTCTTGTATTCGGATGTGGGCACTAAACAAAAAATAAATAAAATCTGATTTTTTAAAAAAGTTTAAGGAATTGGTTTAGCACTGGATCATGTTGGGACGTTACGCTACTGCACGAAAGTCGCTGCATAAAAAGTCCGTTTTAAAAAATGTGAGTCATATTTACATACAAAATGCATTATTAGCCTTTATAAACAAACAGAAATGTTTTCTTTTAATTTAGCAGCTAGTTGACCAGATAAAAACGAGACATAGGCCCTGAGTCCTTGTCGTGGTGGTCTCGCTTAACCCAGCCTGAGTGAAGCGGGCTAGGAGGCCTGGGAAACGTCTTGGCTTTAGCGGACAGACTGAGGGAACTAATGAGCAGGGCGCGGGCTGTAGCCCTGGCTGGCTTGGGCGGAATGTCCACTCGGATAAATAAAAATGCAGTTTTTTGGATTATGGGTGACTTCAACCTACCTGATATAAATTGGAAAACACTAACCATAGATAAACACCAAAACCTTAAGGACATAAATGAGCTTTTCATAGAAACTTTACACAACCTAAGTTTAGATCAAATCATTAAACAGCCAACTAGATTAAACAACACATTAGATCTCTTCTTAACCAACAGACCTGGATTAGTAGTTGATTATGATATTATCCCTGGTCTATCAGACCATGAGATCATAAAAATACACAGTCAGATAAAAGCAGTAGCCAATACAAAAACCAAAAGAAAAATCTTACTCTGGAATAAATGTAACCTAACACAACTACACCAAGCTGCATTAAACTTTCAACAAACATTCTTATTAGAAAAAGATATTAACCAACCAGTCGATGACCTCTGGAATTTCATTAAAAACCATCTTAAAAGCATTATAGAAAATCATATACCAACTAAATACACATCAAACAAAATAAATAAATGCTGGTTTAATAATAGACTAAAGAAGCTTTGTAAACAGAAGGAAAACCTATATAGAAAATTTAAAGCAACCAAGGCAGAAAGAGTTTACAAAAAGTATATAAAAATTAAACACCTAACCCAAAAAGTAAGCAGACAGCTGCAGAGTGAATACATCAACAATGTAATATCTAAAGATAACAACAAAAACCTATGGTCATACATTAAGTCTAAGAAAATGGAAACAACAGGCATAGCGCCATTAAAAGATGAACATAACATAATACATAATGATAATGAAACTAAAGCAAACATCCTAAACAAATACTTTGCATCAGCATTCTCAGCCCCAGGAGACAAAGACATATTTCTTAATTTGAACCAAGTAGACAACATAGAAGATTTAGTAGTACAAGAAAATGGAATTAAAAAACTATTAGCCAACACCAAACCAAATAAAGCGTCTGGACCTGATGGTATTCCAGCTAGATTACTCAAAGAACTAAGCAATGAGCTAGCCCCAGTGTTCAAAATACTCTTTCAAGCATCGCTTAACCAGGGCAGAGTACCAAAGGACTGGAAAGAAGCTAATGTCACCCCCCTATTTAAAAAAGGAGAAAAATCTGATCCAGGAAACTACAGACCAGTATCACTTACCAGCATCACATGTAAAATACTAGAACACATAATATGTAGCAATATCATAAACCACTTAGACAAACATAATGTCCTCACCCCATACCAACATGGCTTTAGGAAATATAGATCATGTGAAACACAACTAATAGGACTAATTGATGATTTTTCAAAAGGTTTAGATAATAGTGAACAAATAGATGCTATCTTACTAGATTTTTCCAAGGCTTTTGACAAAGTTCACCACCATAGTTTGCTTAAAAAATTAAAATATTTCGGCATTAACGGTCCACTGCATCAGTGGATTAAAGATTTTCTGATAGGGAGAGAACAAACTGTAATAATAAATGGCTCTAAATCAACACCAATAACAGTAAACTCAGGTGTACCTCAAGGAACAGTTTTGGGTCCACTACTATTTTTAATTTACATAAATGATTTACCAAATTGCATTAGTTCAGGAACAAAAGTCAGATTATTTGCAGACGATTGCATAATATATAGAACAATAAAAACAAAACAAGACACAGATATTTTACAAAGAGAATTAGATGAATTACAGAAATGGGAATCAAATTGGAGCATGTCTTTCCACCCAGAAAAATGTCAGTTGTTAAGAGTAACAAAAAAACTAAAACAAATTAATTCCACTTATCTTATTCATGGCAAACCAGTAACACAGACTAAAAACTCAAAATACCTAGGTGTTATAATAAATGAAAAACTGTCATGGAATCCACATATTGATGAAACTATAAAAAAATCCAACAAAGCATTAGGGTTTATTAAAAGAAATTTCTATAAATCAAATAAGAACATAAAACTAAAATGTTATTTAACCTTGGTTAGGCCAATAATAGAATATGCATCCACCGTGTGGGACCCCTCAACTCAAGAAAACATTAAGAAACTGGAACAAACACAAAATAGAGCAGTGAGATTCATAACAAACGAATATTTACATTTGACTAGGGTAACACCATTAGTAAAATCACTAAATTTAGAAAGCCTTCAGGACAGAAGACTCAAAAGTAAAGTAGCAATTATACATAAAACACTGAACCATAATCTTCAAATACAAAAACAAAATTTAATAAAATACTCTGAAAGACACAAAAATAAAGGCACATTCCTCGTCCCATATGCTAGGACAAATTTGTACAAATACTCCTTCTTCCCTAGTGCTATTAGAGCATGGAATGGGTTGCCTGAGCTAGCCAGAAAAACCAGTGACTTGGCAGAATTTAAGTCATTGGTTAATATGCATGACTAAATGCATGACGCGTAGGACGTAATCATCTTCTTTTTTGAAGTAACGTCTGTATTATATAAGATAAGATAAGATAACTGACTGCGTCGGCCGGGGCCGAGCCCTGTGAGGCGGCACCGTCCTGTCCGGCCAGACCGATCGGTCTGGTGCTGGAGCGGGTAGCCCTCTTCTATGACACCCAAGTCCACGGTGGGGAGGTAGAAGGTAGCAACGGTAGAAGGATGTCACCGATACCCCGGGGGGCACCTCGAAGGCGGGAAACTGCCACGGATGTGAGGCCGGAAGCTCGAGGACCACGGTGGTCCAACATTCAAGTCGTTGTTAGCGCGACTGGCACAGTCCACGACAATACTGCCTCCGGGCGGTCAACTGGCGTTTATGGGCAAAGGCAACGTGCATACATCCCCCTACCCACTCCTCCCTCACATGTACCTCAGCCTCGTACCTCTGGCAACAGGGCGTAGGTCGGAAGGAAAGCTGGCTAAACCCATTTTTGTCGCGGCAATTCCAGCTCCCACCTCATCGTGGTTGTCGCGTGAACACTCCATGTGGGAGTGGCTAATCGGAACTGGTTTTTGATTACAGGTTTTAAAGGCCAGGTAATCAATGTAAAATTAAAACAGCCACACGTCTCCGCCTCCCACCGAGTGGGGGAGCATGGCTAACTTAGTAGTCACTGTATTCGGCTCACAAGGCTGAGTACGGAGATGAAAAGATCGGAGTCCAACGTGCTACGATACGGCGCGCCATAAACGTTGGGGGACCTCGGAACCAGTGTTTCTGGAGACACCGGCATCGCACTAAGCCGCCACGCCGACGTCATTGGTAACGAACGTTGAAAAAGACGGTCTCCAAAATTTCCCCTCTCTCGAGGGCAAGCTCGCATTGCCGACAATGGGTTCAGCGGTCTTGGGCACCAGTCCAAGACATTCAGCTACTGTCTCAACGATGGGGACAGCCTGTGTGTCTAACATGCAACCAGTCCGCCCCCCCCCCCCCCCGGGGCAAATTTCTCTCTATCTATGAAAAGTTCAAAATTCGAAAACGCGGGTACGCGTCCACAGGCTCCGTCCACACAACGGCAACGATAGGTTTGTGGTCGAAAAATGTGCTACTATCGGACAACGTAACACGGGAGGAAACGGTTTCCTCTGGATGTGAGTCAAATGGTCAGCATCCCTCGGGTGCGACGCCCGAGCCCAGCCCACTATCGCAGAGCGCCACGATGGCCTCAAGCACATACGGGGTAGTCGTGCCCCTCTTAAAAACCGGCAATACTTTAGGATGTGAGTCAGGTGGCCAGCATCCCCAGGGCGCGACGCCCGGGCCCAGCCCACTGTCCCAGAGCGCCACGATGGCCTCACGCACAAACGGGGAAGTTGTGCCCCCCCACGAAAACCCGAAAGGTGACCGTACCAGGAGGCAAGGCGAGAGGACGTGGTACACCCTCATTCACCAAAACCCGAAAGGTGAAAGCACCAGGAGACAAGGCAAGGAAGCGTGGTGCACTCCCACCAGGTTACGACCGTAGCAAACAGCTTCGGATTATCCACCTCAATCTGAATCGGCAGTTCTCACTGAAACAGATCGAGGTCTATACGATAGCAGAGCAATACGAGGCCGAGGTCCTACTGTGCCAAGAAACTCTACGCTCAGACGAGGGGCCACCTTTTCTTTACGGCTTCACAGCTTTCCGGTGTTCCTGCTCGAGGTGCCAGGTATTAGTAACATTCGTACGAAATACGTATACGGCCCGAGTAGTGGAATCCAGCGCCCCTGCGGAACCCGGTGGGACTGACACTTTGACAGTGGAGGTGTACAAATATGGTCAGCGATTCACATGCGTAAACCTCTACAATCCACCTAAGTGTGTGTTGCAATTCAAACTGCGTGAGCCATTTGGTACAAGGATGATCGTTGCAGATGATTTTAACGCTAAGTCCCCAGCGTGGGGATGTCAGGATACAGACATCAGAGGGCGCCGACTACTTGAGATATGAGACGAAACAAACCTGGTTGTTTTGCAGGCCAAAGACAGTTCCCCGACCTTTATGCACACAGGGCATGGGGGCTTGTCGCGACCAGATTTGTCCCTGGTGTCAATTGATTTAAAGTCACAATCGAGAGTGGACGTGCTCAACGACGTCGGTAGCGATCACCTGCCGGTCTTGGTCACAATCGAACTCGAAAAGCTCAACGTGAGTACCCCATACACAGAACCAAAATGGGTGTACAATCGTGCTAACTGGGATCTGTTTAGGAGTGCATCGGATGTAGCTCTGGACGGATTGGATATCCAAGCAGATTGCATAAACCGGACTTACGGACTCTTTGTCGAAGCCATATTAGTTTCCGCTAGAAAAGCTACCCCGAGGTCCTACGGGGGGCGCAAGTTTAGGCACTTTTGGTCTCCCGCTTTGGCACGCCTAATCCGACTGAGGCGGGCTGCACGTAGGCAGCACAGTCGTCGAAAAACCGATGAAACCAGGAGGGCTTACAACAAGCTTACGGCGGAGGTAAAGGAAGCCATTGCGTAGGGTACGAGACTGAAGTGGGCCAGGACATGTGCTAACCTGGATCTTGCGAACGGACGACAGGCATGGAAACTTCTCAACAACCTAACCAAGGCGAAAGAACCAAAAGCAGCTGCGCCCCTGCAAACGGCTCTAGGCTTGGTGGTCACTGACTCTAAACGGTCGGACGCTCTAAACCATGCTTTTGCGGCTATCTCTAAGACGGGTGAGAGGAGCGAAGTGTCGAAAGCTCTAGACGGCATCAGGAAGGCTAAAGCGAAACGCAGTTACGTCTATGGTGAGGACGAGACGAGCACATTCATTAACTCTTTTACCTACGGAGAGCTAGATATTGCACTTCGGAAGTGCAAGTTGCGCAAGGCACCGGGGCCAGATGGGATC
The DNA here is from genome assembly GCA_030265305.1 of Biomphalaria pfeifferi. Taxonomy (NCBI): domain Eukaryota; kingdom Metazoa; phylum Mollusca; class Gastropoda; family Planorbidae; genus Biomphalaria; species Biomphalaria pfeifferi. The sequence goes on from JASAOG010000259.1 coordinate 393,136, forward strand.
AGCAACGAAATGCTGAAACATCTCGGTCCTATTGGCAGAAGGAAAATGTTGGATTTGATCAATCGTACTTGGACTAAGGGGGATTTTCCTAAGGCTTGGCGCGTGGCAACGATTGTTCCCCTGCTCAAAATGGAAAAGTCCCAGATCGTGCAGAAAGTTACCGACCCGTTTCTTTGACGTCCAACGTCGGGAAGGCGGCCGAACGCATGGTCAACAGAAGGCTCACATGGTTTCTAGAAACGAAAGGTCTCATTGCTCCTGAACAGGGCGGGTTCAGGAGGCAACGAAATGCGATCGATCAAGTGACGTTATTCATGCAGATAGTGGCGGATGGCTTCCAGTGGGGCAACACAAAACGACCTGGTCAGTCGACGATAGCGGTATTTATCGATCTCAAGCAGGCCTACGACAGAGTATGGAGGCCCGGTTTGTTGTTGAAACTAATGAACTTAGGTGTCCGTTCATATATGCTTACGTGGATCCAAAATTTCCTCACGGAAAGAACGGTACAGACTCGTGTTGGTAAGCACTTGTCGAGGAAACTTCCACTCGAGCAGGGGGTGCCACAGGGATCGGCACTCAGCTGTACGCTATTTTTGGTCTATATCAACGACTTGCCGGCTCTTTTGAAATGTCAGAAGCTGTTGTTTGCAGATGATATCGTGTTGTGGGAGTCAGGGAGGGATCGCCAACAGCTCATTGGCACTCTCCAGCAGGCAATAACAACTCTATCCTGCTACGCCAGAATGTGGAGCCTTGAGGTAAACCACTCGAAGTCGGTTTACTCATGGTTTACGCTGGGCCGTGATATATTGAAGGAACCTGTCGAGCTACGAATGGATGGCAAGATTCTGGAATAGGATAAAAAGCCCAAATACCTCGGAATAATTCTCGATCAGAAAATGACTATGTGCGATCATATCCAACAGGTGAAGGAAACAGCTCCCGAGAAGCTGAACATCGTAAAGAAACTAGCTGGAACGAAGTGGGGAGCGAGAGCGGATGAGCTGAGAGGACTGTACATGGGTGCAGTACGCTCTCACTCCTGTTCAGGTCTGGGCTTCGCAAACGACTCTAGCAGGCCTGGATGCTGTTCCGAACCAAGCCATAAGACTAATCTGTGGAACCTTTAGGACAACGCCAGTTGCCGCTGGTGAGATTATGGCAAACATTCCACCGTTGAAATTGCGCAGAGAGCGAGCCGTCATACTAGCTCACGAGAGATATATGCGGCTGGAAGATGGATGCCCACTCAGAAGTCTGGTCAACAACTGGGAGGGTAGGAGACGCCTCAAAAACCGGCCCTGCTTCATGCATGTGGCGCGTGGGTTGGTCAGAGAGGCGAATCTGCCGGTGGAGTGGGCTGCTCTTTCCCCGTCCGGTTCTATCTTCCCGATGGAGGCCCTCGGCATGCCGACGATTCGGAAGGACCTACTTGACCCAGTGGTGACGAGGCAGAGTCACCCCACACGGCTACTACAAGCAGCCAGAGAGACTATAGCTTCATATCCAGCCGGAGTAACCACCATCTACACAGACGGCTCTGTGCAGACGCTCGAGGGAACTGTGAAAGCTGGGTACGGGGCGGTAGTCCGACTCTCTGGCAATCCCGAAAGTGACGAGCTCAGGGGATCCTGTCAGCAGAAAAGCAGCCTCGAGGCTGAACTCGAAGCAATGTTCCGTTTGATTGTCTTCTGAGCTGAGCCGAAGGCTCTTCGAGCTCAAAGTTTGAAAAGAAAAAAACCTGTTAGGTCGTCCAGCCGTAACAGTAAAAAAAGAAAAACAAACCTGTGGAACACAGTTCTGTTTGAGAGCGACCCTAGTCAATGCCTATATAAAGCATTGCTGTATCCAATGTCTTCAGCCTCCGACACATGGCCGAAGGCCTAGGAGCACTGGGAGCCTCCGTCATCTTCCTTCTTTGTACCAAGCTAACCGTGGGGGAACCGCCATTTATGGAACGGTCCTTTGAGGAACGGCGCATGGATGTGTGACAGTTTTTGTGAGGACTTTTTCACAACCCCCCCGTGCAAGGGGTGGACTCTCGTCTACCCATGGGCATCCCCACGGGAGTTATGTTTTGCCATTCATTTTGCCTAGCTATCTCCTCAAATAGCCGTTTCCACCCGGGTGCCACGATGAGGCAGAACAGCGAGCACTGGACTGGTACGTAACGGGACTGCGTCAGCGAACGACATAGTCCTTTTCACGGATTCGATGGCCGCGCTAGAGGCCTTAGAAGGGCTAGATGAAGGTGTCAGAAGGGTATGGGACGTCCTAACGGTCGGAGGGCGTCTCCTACGATTCGGAGTGAACGTTACTTTGCAATGGGTGCCCGCCCATTGTGGGGTGGTCTTGGCTGACCAGCTCGCGAAAACCGCGGTCGCAACGGCGCTCGAACATGATGAACCGTGAACTTATCAAACTGTACGATCCCTGGTCGACAAACGCATGTTGACACTTTGGCACGATGGCTGGGATTCTTCGGACAAGGGACGTGAGCTTCACCGGGCAATGAGTAGACCAGACAAAAGAGATGCATGGTGGCAACTTAATCGTGCGGAACAGGCAGTCCTAGCCCAGTTCTGTGTCAGACACTGTCCAATTGGTGCTTACCTCGGACGGTGGAAGGAAAACTACGACACCCGATGTCGCCATTGCATGGAGGACGATGAAACAATAGAACACATTCTTTACGAATGCAGAGTTCTGCACGAAGGCCGATTGGGACAAGGATTAGATAGAGAGATAACTGGTTCATGGCCGACACATAGGTTACTTAAAAACAAAAAAAAAACACCTTTAACTATTATTTATATTTGTTGTAAACATTTTTTTTTACATTTTTTAAATATATTTGACTAAGTGATACTAAAAATACTAAATAAATGGTCCATCTTTGTTAGTATATTGTAACATTGCCTCCCTTACATTTACGTAATTGTTTTAGAATTGGTGTATTTATGAAAAAATCGCTTGCATAATTAATTGTATAAATTAAACGGTTTGCTTTTAAAAAACCAAAAGTAGCCTTTACACCTAAACTTTTCAAGCCGAATTTAATGCTGAAATAATATTTTTCATATCTCTTCTAGTTTTTGTGATCTGAGTGTGACAGACGGACAAACGGACATTTTGCACAAACCTAATAGCGGCTTGTTCGCCTTACGGGGGCCGCTAAAAATGCTTGTTTATAGCCAGAAAAAAAAGCAATGTCGGTAAATGTAAGTATCTGATTATATCCGTTTATATCCATTTATATCCAAAATTTCAAATTTGATTTTTAGTAAATGTCACTTGAAATTACACATAACTTTTTGCTTACTTCAACTCAAAATGTCCATAAATGTATATTGCTACTTCTGTCAAAAAATCTTTTTTTTTAGACTGTCAACATCATTAAATCCCTCCTCTAACAGCAGTAAATATATATATATATATATATATATATATATATGGTTCCCGGTCATTTCATTTCCGGTCACTTCATCCCCTGTTCTGATCATTTATCTAACAAACAGTAATTGTAAAAATCATGAAATAAGTATTATTTAATACATTTATTTTTATTTACTTTATGTATAATGTATACATTTAGACGTAATGTATAAGAAGTGGTTTTGTGTTTACCTACATCAATAACATTGGGGCTAAAATTTAGATCAGATCTGCCTCATGGCAGAGAGAGAGTTATTCCCTATATATTGTTACGAATCTCCCTATCCAGGCTCTCTATGCAAACTGCACCATACAACACCAACTTAAAGAACTTGACAAGTCAGGGCTCCAGAGTAACGTAACACTTGAATAGTTGAATAATTAACAGCCAATACTGTACAATTGGCAGCAGTACACTGTACAAATATCTCTCCGATAACACCGTACCGCCGTATCAACTCTTGCACTGGCCTCCCGTCTCGTTCCGGGCTTGCACTGGGTTTAACAGTTCAGGACTGACTTCACACACTAGGCTTTTTGTGTCGGACTCGATCACAGACCAAGATCAAGACGCCTTCTAGAACCGGACGGAACATCGCTCGACGTTTCTAGCTTCGTCACATGACTATATCTCTCGTGACGCCCCTGAGCTCTGTTCACGATGGCGATCCTTCCCCAACCGTCCTGTTGACACTCGTCTCGGCTGACCGTCGTAACACGTCAAGGTTGACCGCTCTAGCGCTGGCCTGGGGCCATTTGCGTCGGCTGACTACACTCACACCACTACCCCTATCTGTGCCACCACAAGGTTTATAACAATATACATGCAAGATTAATTCCAATAAGCAATCAATCTATTATTTGTAGGCTAATTACTGTATTGCCTCCAGTCTGCGCAGAGTATTTTTAAAGTTAAAATTGGCACGCGCAGTCCACAGAAGTCTGAGACGGCTGTGAACAACAGATAGCCATTATAAAGGCTATAGAAACTTCATCATGACGGCATATGGTTTAAACAGGTATTTATGTCCATATGCCAATGTTGATATCTAAAGAGAATATCAATAAACAAAATGTATACTTACATATACATGTAGAAATGAAATATAGATAGAAATATGAAATATATACTGATAAGTCCTATAACTCAACTCTAATGTTAAAACCTTATTTCAAGGCTAGAAATGACGAGCCTATTTTCAAAAAGAGCAAATGAAAAATAAAATAAAGTGAAAGATGATCGTCAGGAGTTATCAGCGGCCTGATTATAAGTAATGAAATTGTCCTCATCTCTTAAATGATTTCCACTACTTCAACAACACCTTAGCCTTTAATGATAAGTTATCAGCGGCATGGTCATACGTTTTCTAATCGTTCTCATATTTCAAAAGATTTCCACTACTTCCACCACATCTAGGCCTTTGATCATTACATCATGCGCAGGATGATATTATAATATTACATTACTCACATTCAATAGAAGCGCTCTAGCTATTTACAATAATGTAAAGTGGAAGGGAAAACACTATAAACGCATTAGTAACATGTCACAAAATGTCTAAAAGAATTCTACATAATTATGTTTATATATTAAATGAAATCTGAATAAAGAATAGATTTAAAAATATTTAATTAGGGATGAAATCACTGGAGATGAAATGAACAGTGATAGGTAGAGGTCAACGTATGACCCCGGCGAGATGACACAGCAGCGAGTGTTCTCTGGAATGTACATGTATAAACAAAGACAGGATGTGACGTGTCCTTACGTGTTATTTCAGAAGGTACTAGCGATGTCCAGTGACAGATAGAGGTTACAACTTGTAACACTGCAGCCGATGTTTTCTGGAATCTACATGTATAAACAAAGACAAGATGTGAGGTTTCCTCACGTGTTGTTCCAGATGCTACTAGCAGTGTTTGTGCAACTTTGGATGAGCGATTAGGAACTCTATATAAGCCAGAGAGTTAATGTGAAAGTCAGTCGTGAGTGAGCCGTTACAGTCGATACAGTCAATGTAAGACGTGTGCGGCTCTGATTCGATAGACCAGAGTTTGACTTGGTTCAGCTTTGGGAGACCTGTAGCGACACTGGGAAGTGTGTCGTTGGTCTGTTCTGTGGAATACGGCTCGATGCAAGTTGAGAAGAGATGAATTGCAACGAAGTATAGCTAACTGTAAACTGACAGATATTGTACAGTCTCCTACGCTACATATTACAGTGAGGAATTGTTAGAGTTAATAGTCATTAAAGTTATATGAAACTGAAAGTTGAGTCGTCAAGTTCTTTGCAGTGTTTTTATTTGTATGCCTACTAATACATTTAGCCAGAAGATTCAGAAATACGTAACAATATATATAGTTTAAATCCCACTACAAACCTCAGTAAATGTCACCGCGTTATTTTGAATGGTGACATTGGGTTCACATTATAATGTTACAATTTATGCGTGGTATATGACAGCATGATTCCTGTTTGATGACATCAATTGTATCATTGTCCGACTAGATTTTGTGACATGCCCTATAGATCCAGACTTAGAAGATGGCTCCCAAAATGTTTCTGAACGTCTATTTATTTATATTAGTCTTTAATGAAAACATGCCTGAATCATAACACTCTGACTAGACAATCAATAAAATATGATGGCAGAGATTTTAACACACTAAATAATCTACGTCAGGAGAGCTAATCCATCCGGCAAATCAAAGTTACATTTTCGGTGGCTGCTCTATACAATGGTAGTTTTGATTGAAACTTTCGTTTTTCTTTTTTGTTTTTGTTTTCTTCGGAACCTTAAATTTGAGACTTTATTCTATTGTTATCTAATGTCAAAAATAATTGTAAAAAAGACTTCGTTGAGCAATTTTTTTTCAAAAGAGAGAAGAGTAAACATTTCAACTTTACGTTTTAGATATGAAGAGATGTTTAAATGTGTGTGCAGCTTACGGTTTCTAGAGATAAATCAGATGCAATTATCCCTTGAGTTTCAAGCATACCAGATTGAACCAACACAAACAAAACTAGAGCTGTTGATAGAAAAAACTTATTTTAACAGTGCGCAAATCTTTAATTCTTTTTGACATTGCGTTTCTTGAAAGATCTTTTATTTTTTCAGAACTAGTTAATTTACTGACAGTAGCAATAGTACACATAAAAACAATTATTGTTGGAATAATCATTAATAAATATTCATTAAAACATTTAAGTAAAAATAAATAAAATAGTTAAAATTATTTAAGAAAAAAAGTGCTTGCATAACGTTGTGTAAATGTTATGTTATCAACAATCGCAAAATCTAAATATGTTATGCAAAAAATATATCATGTTTCCTAGCATAAATATGATGACAATGGTAGCACATTTTATTCTGAAAGCTGTAACTATTCTCCCGACCTGAAATGGGAAACAAACAGCTATCATTCTTTCTACAGATAATATTGATACAAAATTTTTATGCAATGAAAAATCTGATAATAATATAAATTCATTGAATATGATAGATAAATATAAAAAAAAGACAATATTTTAAAAATGATGATAAACTGTCAGAATGGCAAAGATTAAATCAGATACAGATAAAAAAAAGTCAGTATTAAATTTGTTGTGTTTCTCATGTCTATAACACAAAACAAAAAAATGTAAACGACTATCCCCCAAATTTCACGCGCACAGTTAAGGAACATTTTGATTTTTAACCCCCATCCAAAATTTACAATAAACCCCCTCTTCAATATAAAAAAAGAAAATTACCAACTCAAAATTCTATGAGCGTAGCTAAATGGGTTTTGACTCAGTTTTGAATTTAAACCCCCTTCAGCGGGGTTTGAAGCTAAATACCTCTTCAATATGAAAAAAATGCAAATTATGCACTCAAAATTCTATGAGCGTAGCTAAATGGGTTTTGACTCAGTTTTGAATTTAAACCCCCTTCAACGGGGTTTGAAACTAAAAATACCTCTTCAATATGAAAAAAATGCAAATTATGCACTCAAAATGTTAAGAGCGTAGCTAAATGGGTTTTGACTCAGTTTTGAGTTTAAACCCCCCTTCAGCGGGGTTTGAAGGTAAAAAATACCTCTTTTATATTAAAAACAAAGCAAATTATACACTCAACATGTTATAAATGTATTCAAAGGGGTTTTGAGTCTAAGCTTTCCTTCAGTGGAGCTTAAAGCTAAAAAATACCTCTTCAAACTCAGAAATCTATGAGCGTAGCCAAAGGAGTTTTTAGTTTAAACCCTCCGCAAGCGGGGTTTGAAGCTAAAAAAATACATCTTCAATGTAAGAAAAAAATAAATTACGCACTCAAAATGCTATGTCCGTTGCCAAAAGGAGTTTTGAGTTTAAACGCCCATTCAGAGCGATTTGATGCTAAAAAATACCTCTTCAATATAAAAAAAAAGAAAATTACATACTAAAATTATTTGAGCGTAGCCAAGACAATTGAGGGTTTGGAGTTTAAATCCCTCTTCTACAGATGGCTTTTTTAAAAGTTTAAATCCCCCCCAGATGGTTTTGAGTTTAAAATTTTCCTACAGAGCGTTTTGAGGTGGAAAACCTCAATCTTCAATATTATTCTAAAGCAAACTACAGTTACTAAATTCTATGACCGTAGCTAAAAGGGGTTTCTAATTTAAAAAAACAACAACATAACTCCTGAAATTTTTTAGTTTAAAACCCCTAACAGATTATTTTGACGATAAAACTTCACTTTTCAATATAATATTTAAAGCAAACTACAGTCAATTTATTATCATGCCATGTTGCGTTAACACGATTATATTCAACACATTTCCTAGAATACAAAACAATCCAAGCACTTCCGCTAGAACACAGTTCACTAGCACGTCCATCGCTTTCCAAACATGTAAACTTAAATCAATTAACTGTATAGAAGAGTTATTTGAACTTTTTATTTCATTGAAGGTGATATTCATTGTAGAAATTTAGCGCTAATGAAAAAGAAAATACACAGGATTTGCTGAAAATAAAAAAAAGTAATATTTAGTTTAATGACCGAAAATGGTACAAATTAAAACAATTATTGAGTAGATATTTATTAATGTATTCAAGTAAACGTAACTTAAAAAATATTTTTTTTTTTAAAACTCGTGACATAACGTTGTATTTATGTTTGTTACCAATAGTCGAAAAAAAAACCCCACTAAATATGATATGTAAAGAAGGATAGATAGTAATCCGCTTAATAAAAATAGACAAATATTGTAATAATTGCAGTACATTTCATTCTAAAAGCTGTGACTATTCTTGTGACATGAAATGTAAAACATAAAGCGATTATTCTTCCAACTGGTAACACTTTCAGTAAACATCCTCTTGTAAATAAAGACAAAATGGGAAATGGATAAGTTAACAGACTAAAGTAAACTCACGTGGGTCTTCGTAGTGCCGTGTACATAGCGTGTGGTAAGGAAGAAAGAAAGAACTCTCTAACCATTGTCCAATCGAAACAAATAGTTATAGAAGGCCTGAACACTGACCAGGTTGGGAAGTTTAGACCAATCGTTCGTTTCTAGTTAAGCTGAATTCTTTAGAATATCTAACGCTAACAGACAAATTTGCTCATACATAAGGTGTTTTATGTTGTATTTTACGTAAGATAGAATGTCTAGGCATTCTATAGAATGTGGGATGTTGCACTTTGTCGGTAATATTTAAACAGAGAGAGAGCAAGAGAGAGGGAGAGAGGGAGATACATTCTTACTCTTTTGTTAATATTGGTTGTTCTTCTTCATCTTACTAGTGATCTAACTTTAAAGTGAGAATTTTATCTATAAAATAACAAAGTCCCCGAAATATTTGAATAGTCACTTGAAACATACTTTTAAATTCATTAGGTTTGTTGTATAACTTGTTTATATTAATGAAGACAGAATGAAATGTCTTATGTTCCTCCTTACATATTTATGAAATTGACATTCATTATCAAAAAGCTACCCAATAAAAGCTCTTACTGTTTCTGACATTATTCAATACAAACTACCAACAAAGAAGTCATTATATCTAACACTAGTTAGCCACCAGTCTGCTGGTTATTATAATATTCACACAATAATACATTAATTTCATATTGAAGTTTGTACATGATTATCAATATTTATCCGTCTTTAATGGTAATATGTGTTTTTTTTATACATTCTATCTATTTTTATCAATCAAGTCATACTTGTTTACCAAGAAGGATATTGACATTTGTTGAACAAACACAACATTATCTCTAAATTTGTGGGCTAAAAAAGAATAAACAAAGAAAGCATCCGATTCATTTATTTATAAAATCACATTTTATTATTAAATGTTACTTTAAATGTAAGAAGGTTTACAGGGAATGTTGAACACTGATTAATTTTCAGTTATTATAATAAATGACTCAGATAAAATAAGTATTTTTGTAATTTTATTGTCTAAAAGATTTTAAAAAACAACAAGAAAGTGACGAAGAGAGTTCCAGAAACTCATATTAGTTTGCCGGCATGTCTGTCATAGTAGATCTACTCAGACATTATATCATAGACTTTATTCCCAGATCACATACATCTTGATGTCATGCAGCTTTTCAAAAAGCACTAAAAAATCCACTTTTACTTTTAATTGTATATATCATCTTTCATAAGCACTTACTAAGTTTAAAGAAAACTGTACATCTAGTCATTGCTGTTAGTGATGATAAGGAAATATTCTTTTTATTAACACATATTTTCTAATTAATATTTTAGGTTAATGGCACGCAACCTTTTGGTGCAGACATACAGACATTACGGTTGTGGGGCTGTTTGTTTTGTCGCTGAACGTTCAGACATTAATTTTAAAATAATGTGTTTATAATAAAAACAATTTTTTTTATTTAATGTATTATAGTAAATATTTTACACATTTTCCCTTTAACCTCCCTCGCCCAAAAAGTTTTTAAAAAGCTTTAGACTGTTTCCTAAATCAATATCGCAATTTATGATAAGTCAGTTACTTACCTGATACCTCAATAGTGTCGTGCTATTCCTCGATAAAGTTGAGGTGAGCTGTACAAAACAAACAGGATGACATTCATCTTTTTTATTTTAAAAATGAGTTGTATATACAATAAATTCAATAAATCTTCTACATGTGTGAACAAAAATCGATTAATTTTTCTTACAATTATTTCGATTTGTTTTCAATCAATTAATAGGATTTTTATACATGAAGAAATAACTATAACGAACTAGCTTTTTGGTGTATTTGGTTTACAAAATAAAGGAAGTCTTGAAAAAACTAATTGTAACTTTATATGATAGTTTACGAGATCTAAACGGGACGGACGGACAGACGAACAGACATTTCGCACAAAACTAATAGCGTCTTTTCCCTTTTCGGGGGCCGCTAACAAAAGATACTCAAAAATAGTATGGCACACAGACCTAGTCATATTTTACATTATCGTCACATTCTGGATATCACACATCAGTGTAGAAAAATGAAGGTCTAAGGCATCAGGTAAACACATAACCACTTTTGACCATTCTGGGGTTACAGACTTCAGGCTGACACTAGCCACTTTTAGCCAAAAAAAGGGTCATGAGGAACTATAGGCTTCAGGGAAACCTATGAGCCTACAAGCTTCATAGAATCTTACCTATAGACATCCGTTTGGTAAAGTCCATCTGATGATTCAATACAGGTTGAATCCCTCAGAGAAAGGCTAGAAAACTATGTCACGTTTGAGAGTACCCCAGGATACAGAACATCAGGGTAAAAATATACTGCCTGGAAATCATTTGAAGCTATATCTGCTAATTAATACATTATATAAAATACAATAATACTAAAGATATACTTAGCCCAAAGATCTCTAAAGCAGGACACACTTCTCCGAGTACCCCATGACACACGACCACTAACAGAAAAAATGCTATTCACAACACAGGTCAAGTGGTCAAGCTGGTAACTCATGAGCAAGTGGCAACTAAGCACAGTTTGCAAGGCCTTATATAAACTTCATAAGGGGAATCACTACCAACTAAGTTTCAAGAATTGTAACACGTTTTAGAATCAAAATAACTGCAGTGTGTATAGCTGTTTTACTTTTTTTATTGTTGTCTCCCCTTTAATGAATTCGCCTATCTAGACATTGGTATCGTAGATAACGTCACAGAAATTTGGAGATACGGAACACAATTTTACTTTGACAACTACAATTTTTAATCGGTTCTTATATAAGCATATTTGTTAACATTTATTCGATGGTTATTTCTATTGTTATTGTAATTTCTTGTTCCATAATGACAATAGCAAAAATAAAATCATCTTCAAAAAATATACACAACATTTCAGAGCGTCAAGACAAAAAAAAAATGAAAGAAAAAATATTTGTGAAAATACGTTTATGTATATCTGTACATCTCATAATTTTAGTTCTTGCATCGGCAGGAATTCTCGATTCATTCTTAACAGTAAACAGATTGGTCTATCATTTGTCTATTTGATTGTATTTGTTGTTGATTGCTTCGGAACAGATTCTTTACTTGATCAACTCACCATTTAATTGTATTCTATACGTTTTAACAAGTCCTAAATTTGCTCAGACTTTTAAAAGATTTTTCAAGAAAAAAATGTTACATTGTTTCTGGAGCATTTCATACCCGGAAGCAAATAGAAGACATTTTATTTTTGGTGTATCCGGTGTACAGTATATGAATGAACTGAAAAGCAAAGCATTTTAATAAACCACATTTTCTGAACAGTAGAGTCAAATGTTTTTTATTCTTATTATTTTTATTAATTTTTATTCTTAGTTGACACCAGAGATCTTTCAGTAGTACATACTTGACATTGCTTAGTCTGTTTATTTGTATAAAAGTCTCCGCTAACATTGTTTTTTTTTCATTTGTTACGTTTTTCTTTATGATTTTTTTATAGCCTTGCCATTTCTTTTCATATTGCTTTCTCTTATTTATCAATCTGATAATATTCTTTTGCTTAGAAGATCACCAAGATAGAGACTTAATCTCTAGAAAGTTAGATTTTTACCTAAGTAAATTAGACAGGTTTTCGTTTATATCATTTTTAATATAGTTCAATTTTATCATTTTGAGGGTATTTGTATTTACATGACACATTAGATTGCGTTCTTTCATATTATTGTTTATGTAGCCTGCATCTTTATATATAACTAGAAGATATTGCTTTAATATTGTTTATTTTTATGAGGCCTGCGAGTATACGACCATTGGTTGTATATTTGTTTATGACTTTTAATTGTGAATAAAATTATTATTATTAAACTTTTCCTGCTATGTGGTTTGACATATAAATTTGCAAATATTATTACATTACACAAATAGTGACTATACTTGATTACCTCGGCGGTATAAGAAAGGACCAGCATACCATTTGACAAATGTATCAACACAAAGTAACTCCCTGATCTTATGACCTTTTACTCTTTTTTTTTGGGGGGGGGGGGGGTATGGGGGCCAGATATATATATATATATATATATATATATATATATATATATATATATATAATATAACATGTACTTACAAATTAGAAAAATACGATAGTTAACTATTTATAATGTTTTAAATTTACATTTATACTATATTATACATTACATTTCACTCTTTTACACTCCTAATTGAAGAGTTACAACAAGAATTGTGTTAACTAATTTCACTATCATTTGTTTGATATACTCAGATGACTCTACATCAGATCATTTCACCTGAAATTCAAATATACTGTTTATTTTATGTGAAGTTTTTAACTGTTTTCGCCTGTGCATGTTGTTCTGGAACTGTGGAACTAGCTCACTAGTTCTTATCTTCATGACTGCTTTCACATTACAGTCAGCAATGACCTGTTCTTACACTTTTTTTTTGAAGTAAGAAAATGCTTGTTTACAGAAGTATGTGTAACCAATTAATGTGAATTTTTTAAAGTAATTAATTAAGTTTTATAACATCAAGTCCCTTCATTTCTTTTTGGAAAATTTAAGTACCTTAAGATTTTTTTTAGTTTCTTTTAGTCACTTCCATTAGGGGATCTGAGGGAGCGCTTTCAGCTTCCCAGTTAGGTAAGAGTGGAGCCCGGCGCTAAGCATTATTTCCTGTATTTGAAGCTAAAAAATGCATATTCTGAGGAGTGACTGGTAGTATCACAAAACAATGTGAATTTTTTTTCATTATAGTAGAATAACTCAAGTTTGCTTTATTATGTGGCTTGAATACACGCATATATACTTTATCAATGGGTTCCAGCAACTGGCAGAAAAACCCGATTGCTAGGTTCAGACGGAAACTAGAGTTATGCTTTTTAAACGGCCCCCGAAACGTGGAATGTTTGACGACCGTCCCGTTTATATCTCGTAAACTAGAAAAGATAGTTAAGACATCATAATATTTTAGACCATTCAAAGTTATGCTGCAACGGCTACTTTTTTTTTCTCTGAAAGCGAAAAATCGAATTTTCTAAATCACTTATGCAAGCAGTCTAATTAACAGACATTTTCAAAAAAATAAAAATAAAACATGAGTGATCAATAAAGCTACAATTCATTTAATATCTTCTAATTTTGTAGTCATTTAAAAAAAATAAAAATAAAACATGACTGGTCAAGAAATTACAATTCATTTAATATCTACTAATTTGTAGACATTTTCAAAAAAAAAATAAACATATCTACTAATTGACAACGCTGAGGTTGACAATTATAGTCAAACTGAGTTTAAGTTATCTTATCTTGTAGACTTTTTCAAAAAAATTAAACCAAGCAAAAAGAACTCTGTAGAGTAATTGTAACTAATAAGTTTGTTTCCTTTTAAGCACTTGGCACTTGTCATGGTCACTTTATGGCTAAAGGGGACATAATGTATTGAACTTGGTGGTAGTACGAAGATTTCATCCTAAGTCTCCAATCTGTCTCGTCAAATAGTATTTTAGACATATAATAATACTTAATTTTACACAACAGAACCACATCTTTCATATGAAGTAATACTGAGAAAAAGGACTTTCTTGATAAGTATACTCAGTATTATTGCTTTAACAGTAACAATTTTCAACATAAATGAGTTCATTAACAAAGTCACACAGCAACATTAACAATATTTCAGGAAATTGACTTTGAAGCAATGCTATGTTCCCAGGTAGCAATTAATTAGGCAAGGCAAGCCAATATAGTTTTTTATACAGCTGCCCTGTATGCTTTATGTATTTAAAAAAAGACTGATCAGGGAACAGGTTAATCCCTCTCACGACAATTTTTTAAGGGTCTCCTTGAGATGTAAGTAGGCAACTCTAGCATCATCAAGGTGGCCCTGGGGTCTGTTAGAGTCATTTTGGGATAGTTAACCTAGCAAAGGTACTGCTGTATCACAATTGTTCAGGGTTCTGTTAGGGTCACGTGTAAATTATTTCAGGATAGGGGTGTCGATTAAGGATTCTTTTTTCTCTCATTACAAGGGGTTTAAAAAAAATTAATAAATAAATAAAAAATAGTTAATTTGTCTTAAAATATTACATTATTCATAAAAGATTCTTGACTATCAATTGTCTGCCCTTGTCTATATTCTTTAGGATTATTGGTTTTGGTTAGTTTTGTTTCTAGTCTCTTCGCAGGCTCCATTCAGTTACGTCTTGTTTTCTTGTTCTTTTGTTTCCCAGTGTGTCTAGGATGAGGCTGCCACTAAGATATAGACATTGTCATAGTGTTCTTGTTACGTTTCCAAGGGCTTGCCGTGTACTGTGAGTGTATAACAGACACACTTGATGTTGACTTGTGACATGCTCTCCGATCATGTGATCAAAGAGGACGGAACCGCGAGGGAGAAATAATCCTTCAAAAGTGTTGACTTCCCTTTAAAAGACAGTTCTTGAGTAGTTTTCCATAGATAAATACTAAAGTTCAATTCAATTCCTATCCCGCATCTCTCAGCCCAAACTCTCTTTAACTTGGGTACATACTCACTCTCACTCACTCGCATAATCACTTAAACTAATTGACATAATACCAATAGAGTAACTTTACAGATAATTACAATATTTAGATTTTTATCTCTCAGGTCTGACAATTTAGTCAAGGACAATAAATTATACAATAATTACAATTTCTATCTAACCAGTATAGTTATCAATTCTATATTCAATTATTTTTCTAAATATTAACTCTAGATTATAAGGATTTAAAGAAACATTGTTATTACCAAATTTAATTCTACTGTGCCACATTTATGAATCATCTTACATTTGATTTTAGGCAATTTATTTAAAACAATAGCTAGGTTAAGATAAACATTGGCGTTACAGTTTGCTTCTAGTAGGTCTTTCATAGTGCATATAACATTATGAAATATTTTACATTTTAAAAACATATGGCTTTCATTGTTACCATTATCTATGTGACATAAAACACATGTGTGTACATTTCTTTTCTTACTTCCTACAGGGGTCATCCCGAAGATTAGTCTGTATATTATTTCTCTAGCTTTGGGTGTAATGTGTTTGCTGTGTAGATTTATAAAAGTGTCTCTGAAATCTATCACACCTAACTCTCTACTCCATTTTATCCTATTGAATAATCTTTCTTGTAACTGTTTCTTAAGTGTTGCATATGTGTCTTTTAATTTACTGTGTATTAGATGTTCATTGCCAGGGAGTATTCTTGATATCGATATGTAAAATGGATGTGTGTTTGTACCAAAATGGTGTGGGGTGTCATTTTTATTAGAATTATTTTACTTAACCTTATTGTTAATGGAAAATTGTTTGGGTTCTTGGCTACTTGTCCTATATATTTTAATCTAAATGCTTGTATTTTGGTTCTAATGTCTTGTAAGTTTATCCCCCCCCCCCCAATCCTCTTTGTTTTGTATAAGTGTGTTTAATGTTTCTGATAGTGATTTTAAATATAAAACTCCTAATGATTGTGTTTATGCTTGGTATAAAAGTTGGTGGAGGTTCTGTGATGTTTGCTAAATAAGCTATCTTCGGGATGACCAGGTTGTTTACTAGTATTGCTCTACCAAATATAGTATTGCTGCATAATGAAATCTTTTCAGTGTGTTTTTGGTTTTCTTTAAAATATTTTCCCACTGCTGTGTGTGGTAATATGTTGGGTTGCTTGTCCACGTGATGCTACTTATTTTAATTTCCTTCTCTATTTTAAGGTTAAAGGGGATGTTTGAGGGGATTTCCCACCTTCCCAATCCCATAATACAAGATTTATTTAAGTTGATTTTTGACCCGCTTGCCCTCCCAAATTGAATAAATTTATCTATGATTGCGGCTATGTCTTTTTCTGAGGAGGGAAAAAGGGTGGTGTCATCTGCGTATGTTTTAACTTTAACTACGGTGGTAGAGCCTGGGATTCTTACCCCCGTGATTCCACTATCTAGCCTGATGGTTTCTAAAAGGGGTTCTAGGCAAAGGGTGTATAAAAAGGGGGAAAGGGGACACCCTTATCTAACAGATCTTCTAAGAGGGATACTGCCACTAAGGGTTTGGTTTATTATGAGTTTGCTTGTGGCATCAGTGTAAAATAGCTTTATGTATTTCTTCATTCTTCCATCTGTCTTTGTCTTGTCTAGTATTTTGAAAAGGTAGTCAAGGTCTTTTCTGTCAAAGGCTTTTTCCTGGTCAATAGAAAGGAGGGCTGCTTTCAAGTCTTTGTCTTTACAGTAATATATAATGTCTTTTAAAAATGGTTAAGTTCGTCAAAGTTTTTATCCGGGTTGCTACAGTATTGGTCCTGTCCTATTAAGTGTGGTATGAGGGGTTTTAGTCTTAGAAAAATCATTTTCGTCAGGAGTTTGTAGTCAGTGTTTAGAAGTGAGATCGGTCGAAAGTCGCTAGGTGAGGTGTTGTTTTCTTGTTGTTTTTTTTGGTAGAAGTGTGATGAATGCTAAGTTGAAATGTCTAGGTAACTGTTCTGTCACTAGCATGTCGCTGTATAGATTTAATAGTAGGGGTCCTATTTTGGAAAAAAAGGCTTTGTAAAATTCAAACGTCAGACCGTCTGGGCCAGGGGATTTGTTGTTTTGTGTTGTATCTAAAGCAGCTCTCAGTTCGTCTAACGTAAAGGGAGCGTCTGTCTCTATCTGTTCTGTCGTGGGTATTTCTTTGCAGCTCTGTAAAAATACATTTTGTGCGTTGTCGTTCGTCTGTTCCTTGTCGTACAAATTACTAAAGTGTTTCGTAAATATGTCTGTTATTTTGTTCAGGTCAGTATCGTTTCTCCTTTACTATCAATTATGTTGTCAGATGTTCTGTCAATTTGAATGTTTTGTTTTGCTTCTCTTTTTTTTTTCTATGACCAGCACTGACGGGGAGTCTGGAAAGTTCAGCTCGAACTTGACCTGTTCTTCCTTTCTTTTCTCCTCCTCTACCAGGAGATCCTCGTTTAGATCCTCTGATGAGGAAAAGAGAGAGAGGGCCCTGTTTCTTGTTATTTTGGTTGCGGTGGTCGGTGCTAAACTAGCCCCTCCGGATGTTTTAATTTTTTTACTTTGCTTAGATTTGTTTTCAGCACTGTTAGGTGGGGGGAGACCACTTGGAGTAGCTCGCATAGCTTCTGTTTGTTTTTCCTCCTCCTTTGCTGCTTTCAACCATTGTGAAGCCATCTTTTTTTATCTGTTGATCAATCTCAGATTGCTTTTTCTCTCCCTGCCATTTAAATAATATATATATATATATTCTTCTTATAAAATAGAGACGTTACTTCTAAAAAGAAGATGATTACGCGTGTTCCTAGGTCAATCTTGCCATGCATCATAATAAATGACTGCCAAGTCACTGGTTTTTCTGGCTGACTCAGGCAACCGATTTCATACACAGACTTACTGATATTCTGAATAATACACAAATAGGAAGTATCTACATTCAGGGTGATAATATAATATAAAATAATAATGTAGGAATATAAATCCATTATCTTATATAATACAGACGTTACTTCAAAAAAGAAGATGATTAGGCACTATCAAGGTTTGTTTTACTGGATTATCTAGGGGAGAATATAATTAACCGGGTTCCCCTCCTCATTAATCAAAGAGCAACAGCAAACCAAGTAGCATAATAACCGAAATGTAAATAAGTGTTCGACGATCGTTAAATAATAACAACATCTAATACTAAATACAAATAAATAAAATTTAGAACATTACCAATCATGGGATAGTTAAAAAAAAAACATCCCGCACGCACTCTCTATTTCGGCCAAACGGCTCGTTAGCTCCAAATACTACAACTCAGAGATTTCAAGGGTCAAACTAATCAAGGGTTAATCGCGGCTCCAAAGGCGAGATCAAAACTATATCGAACCCCCAACCCTTACACATTTAAATGTAGAAAGTAAACAAAATTATAAAGAAATATTTTTTTCTTCAATGTTTTTTAAAATTATTATTATTATTTTCATTATTTTTTTAAAAACTTTAAACAAATTACAAATGAATCTTCTCGAAATAATGTGGTCTACGTATAACTCTAAAAATATTTTATTTTTACAATTGGTTACATAAATAAAAACAGTTTGATGAATGGAAAAGAATTGCCTTTGTCCAACAAGGGCAATGTACACGTTCAGTTTATAACAGAAAGTTATAGAATATAATTAGACACTGTTTAACAAAGAAGAATTTAAAAAACTGTTTCTAGTTTCTGAGAATAAAGGATTCATTTAATTATACAATCTTTCGTAAACTCATTACTATGTGTTCACTGTGATAATTAGCAAGAATAACTAGTCGATGTGTAACAATAGCTCTTTGTTTGGATGACTAATGTAGTAAAGAATAAAAGATTTTCTTGTGCAACTGTGTCGAGGAAAATTGGCCAATACTAATAAATGATGTATAAACAGTATATAATTTTTGCTACAAATAGAGTTCATGGCGCTTGTTTTGTATAATAAACAAAAATTAATGCGTTTTCAATATAAGTTACAAGTTAATACAAGTTTGTAAGTCATTTATTATACGATGTTATCAATTATATTTTCATCAGCTCACTGCGACTCAAACAATCTAATTAATCTAGTTCATTTGTTGATTAGCAGCCCGAAATTTTCAGAAACCTAACCTTCATAGTTATGATAGGAAATAATTTAAATTTCACCTTTATTCTGTTAGTAAGGCGCTAAACAACCCTAGAGATGTTACATGTGTATTTATCTTTTAACACAACACATTTAAGTGTTTCCCACATTTTAAGCGCCATTCATAGTGTCATCTGTAACTTTTCTGCTCCTCGTTTAACAGCTACACACATCAATAGTCTTACAACTTTTTGAGGTATCCAGCTTTACATTTAGCCAAAATGTTCGTCACCATAACAGTTGCTCGGATTGCACCAATACGAATGCATAAAAACGTCCTGTATCGTTATACAGTACACATTCATAATCGACAGTTAATAAAAGTAATAGTATTTAGGGGAAAAAGGAAACATACATGAATACAAAGATTAATTAAACGTAAAATAGGAAAGATGAGTAAGTTAAACAAAATCTAGTTTGAAATGTTGACTAGTAGAAATGTGTCTAAATAAAAAAGAAACGTGTTGAGTAGTTAAAATATGTAGTCGGAAGCTAATGCATGACGCGTAGGACGTAATCATCTTCTTTTTTGATGTAACGTCTGTATTACATAAGATAAGATAACTCAAAGAACATCAATACTCAGGGCTCCAAAGTATCAGTAACAGTTTAATATCAAATACATCCAAATTGGCAACAACATTTACTCTGACTGTCCAAAAACCTAACCTTACTCTTACTAGACTGGCTTCACAGACCGTGCTGGTTCTGACTTAGCCTCTTCTTTTTTTCAAAGAAAACACATAACATATTATTTCATATTAATAATAATACAAAGAATATTTCATAAAAACACATTTCTATAAAGGAAATAGTTTCAAAAACACATTTCAGGATTTCCAGCATGATCGTGAAGTAGGCTGCAGCGAAGGTCCAGAAAAAGATGACAACAAAGGTCTACAAAATGATTGTCAGGGTGTCAGGACTGAGTTCTGGTCAGCCTGGGTCTCCTGTTTACTGTAGAGGAGAAGGGGGGCAATTCAGGTTGTTGACTTCAAAACTGTTTTTGTTTTGGGTTGTTTTTACTTGGTGAGATGTTTTTGTTGAAAATAATGTAACCCATAATAATTCAGTGTGGTTTTGTTTCTAGTCCAGGACAATTGGACTTTAGGATATAGATATAGTCGAAGTGTAGACTCTAATTATTTCTCTGTGTTGTCACTATTCAGTCTATGGAATATTAAGCGGATATATTTTTAATTGATACTGGATATTTCAAACGTCCAAACTGATTCTGTATTAAAGTACAGATAATGTAATAAACATGTTATATGTCTGTGAGTTGGCATTCTGAATATTTGTTCTATCGTTGTATGTGTCGTTGTGGTATTGCCCAGGACTTGGGTACATTTAGTAATACACATACGTACATTAGAGAAGAAATGAGTCTTGACACAGGGTTATGTTAAGGCCTTAGCTCGTTTTCCCGGGCCCCTGACATTCAACCAGGCACCTTCGTGCTTGCAATAAATAAGTGACTCACTGTTGACAATGTAAATATTTAATGATATGAATATAAGTTATGATGACAAACTAATGGAGTAATGACATTGAATTTGGAACATTCTAATATTGTGAATCTATTAATTAAACAATAATTCTACACCTTGCTATCACCTTGCCGTGATAGATAAATGCTCGCAAGCACACCAAAACACACTGCTGAATCTAGTGCTTAGTGTAGAACTCCAATAACATACTAACTCCCCTAAACAGGGGAACACAGAAATATCTCAAAGAAAACGTTTTACCAGCATAATAATAAAAACGCTCCATTAGCTTACAAGCAAGGCAACAAAAAGAAAGTGCGTTCAAAAATTGTGCACTTAATACACATTGGTGCTAGAATGCCATAATCTACGCACCGACAATTTTTGTCAAATCAAATCTTCCAAAACGAAAATGTGTTTTTTTTGTTTGTTTGTTTTTTTGCAACAACTTTTCCCCTTGAGAACCCAGGACAAAAGACCTCCATCCTATATCACCAGGAACTCTCTGGGGTCTGTTAGAGTTACAAAAATGTAAAAATGTACATATAATGAATCAATTTGGTTTCTATAATAGTGCAGAATACATTCCAGTATGCGTATGAAGAGCATAACAATTATGACATTTCTAAATATAACTCATTTTAAGAATTATCTTATTACTTAAAACAAGTATTTTATAGATCAATTTTGTCCCTATTAAAATAGTTCTTTTAAACCCGTTTAGTAGTCCATTAGGTCCATCCTCTTGAGTTCATATCTTGTTTGGGTCGTCTTGAAAATTTACTATATTTAATCCAAAGGGATGTAACCAAAAGAAAAATTTGGTGTAATACTGGAATGATTGTCACTAAGTTAACAACATTGGTATTACAGAGCAGGAAGCACTGCACTTAGTTCAAACTACTCAAGTGTGACAGGAATGAAGATCTCCTTAAGTAGTTTTTGTGTCTTTTTTTCCTGAGCTTTAAAGTTGAGAATATCCGTGGAGTTCATTGTTTATGGATCAACATTTTTTGGTGATTTGTAAATTCTTGTAATCTCCCTTCCTTGGGACGAAGCTTTGGCGTTGTCTGAGTTTCTCCTTCATTTTTTTTTCTAAAGTTTATAGTGGTGTGAGTTCCTTTGAACAGACTTTCTTGTCGGTGTTGTAGGACTTCCGGTAACGGTCTGCTACTAACTTCGCCTCGTACTGGTCACATTGCGAGGTAGCGTGAATTGTCTTGACTCTAACACACTTGCTCTTATATAGAGTCCCTATAATCCTTCTAGAATTGGATGGAACGTCGCTTAACCACTGGTTGATCACAATCGCGTGACTTGCTTGCGTAATATTTACGACACAGGTCTTTGTTTAACTGGCGTGTACTGCAACTCGTCACGGTTGAACGCTTGTCTAGCGCAGGACTGTGGCGATTGTCGTAGTCTAAAAACACACAGCACTTCCCCCATCTGTGTCACCACCAGGTTCATAACACTGTCCCCTTCTTAGATCTGTCCGTCTCGGACAGCATTCGTCTATGACATGGGGTGTGAAGTTTCATCGCTGGGTGGGTGGGGGACAGTGAGCTTTGCCTCTTGAGTTAGACGAAGCCATCCACGTCGCATTCAGCAAATGTCGCTTTCGTCTTCTCCTCCAGTTGACCTTCACCTGGTTGCACTGACGTCATGATTGCATCGCCATGCACTTTGGACTCAGCAAACGTCGCTTTCTTCTGTCATTCACTACTGAGGGCAGCCACATGGGGAGGGATAAGATTCCAGTACCGGGGTTATCAAGATCGTTGGCCTATCAGTCTGTTTCATAGAGCTTTCTAGAGAAAGGGCTTTGGGAGTGGATTTTAGGACTACAGGCTGGGAAATAGTGGCAAATATCATCTTCCGAATATTCTCAAAAAAATAAAATTGTTCGCGTTATTTCTCCGACAAAAAATCTCGGATCAAGCTAAAATTTTGCACAATTATTTCTTTTACCTGCAACAGAAGAATTAATTAGTAAAATTAACCGATTAGTTAACTAACAATAGTAATTAATTATTTCGTATGGTATCTCGAACAAGGGAAAGAAATTGTACTTGACAAATGTGGTGATATAAACTGAATTAGTCCTCTTTATAGGTCGCCGCTTTAAAGTAAGTTTTCACCTCACTAGCAGAATGGTTAATATATCGGCTTAAGGAGGCGTAAACCATGAGTTTAAACTCAGGTCGTCCCCCCATTTTGAATATTAATGCTTTAAAAAGGAATTACGGGAATATTAAACCACATATCCCTATATTTCTCCCTCATAACCCCACATCCCTTTCCCAACTGGTCCAGATAAGTAATAGAATCAAAGCGTTTTGAGAAAGCTAAAAACATAAAATTGCGCTTAACAAAAACAATTGGTAAAAATATTTCTAACTGCACAGATTTATTGTTTTTGGTCTAGATTTATTACGAATGGAAATTCGTATTTAAATTTAAATTCAAATGACTGACTCAAACTAATTGATAGAGTCATAGTTCGTATAAGCACTTTTTAAAAAGTATTTTTTTTTCTTGTTTACCCTCCTATACCTATTCGAATTAAATGATTAAATAAATAAAAATATAAAATTGTGAGACGGTTGTCCTAGTTTATTCATACATTTCAATAAGTGCTAATTGTAAAAGCCATTTAAAGTACATTGTGTAATGTTTTAATTTTAAAATTACATATTAAAATAAATGTACATTTTTTTTTATATTTAAGCAGCCGAACATGAACGTCACACAAGCTGGAAGTAACACAGTGGACTACACTGAGAATTTGCTGGATGTCAGTGATACAGTTTATATTGCTTTAGACATTTTGATCAATTGTATCATACCCCAGTTCCTTGCATGTCTGGGTATAGTTGGTAATGTTTTAAATATTTGTGTTTTGTCTCGACAAGGAATGAAGGATACAACAAATTTATTACTTCTGTTTCTGGCTGTCTCAGATTTGATTTATTCCTTTTCTACAGTCTTTTTTCGAATTCCTAACATTGTTTTTTACATTGACAAGCATCTCTCTGTTACCTTAAAATCATATTATTATCAATTTCTGGATAATACTAAATTACTTTGTTTATTTTCTAGCACATATTTTATCACAATGTTGTCTGTAGAAAGAATGTTTGCTGTTTGTTTTCCATTTCAAGTTTCTAGAATTGTAACACGTTTTAGAATCAAAATAACTGCAATGTGTATAGTCATAGTATTATTTATACTTTTATTTCCCTTGTATTGCTTTACATATCTCGACATAGTTATTGTAAACAATGCAACAGAAATTAAAAGATTCGGGACACATTTTTACTTTGACAACTACAATTTTTGGAACGGCTTCTATTTTAGCATATTAGTCAATATTTATTCGATGGCTATTCCTGTATTAATTGTCATAATTTGTACAATAACGACAATTACTCAAATAAAAACAAGTTCAAAAAGTATACAGAACTTATCAGAGAATGCGAAATATAAACGTAAGAAAGAAATCAAAGCAGTTAAGATAAGTTTATGTTTGTCTACAATTTTGATCTTTTTTGTACTTGTTCCCTCGGGAATTTTAGATACTCTTTTAATTATAAAGTTATCCGAGTTTCGTTTATCATATAAATCTTCTAAACTGTTATTTTCTGTGGAACAAATTTTGTATGTTGCTAACTCGTCATTTAATTTTGTTTTGTACGTTATAACAAGTCCGAAATTTGCCAAAACATTAAAAAATCTGTTATTTTATAAAAAAAATAAATTGAAAGGACTGAGATAATTTTCATATTGTCATGTGTGAACATCAATATGTCATGTGTGAACATCAATATGTCATGTGTGAACATCAATATGTCATGTGTGAACCTCAATATGTCATGTGTGAACCTCAATATGTCATGTGTGAACATCAATATGTCATGTGTGAACATCAATATGTCATGTGTGAACATCAATATGTCATGTTAACCCTAATATAGTAAAAGACGACATTAAGGTTAGAGGTTTCGTAAAAATAATATTGTTTTTTACAGTTTTTTTTTAATAGTTAATTTTTGAAAATGTTTAGATTTTATAAAATACCCATTTTATCTTCTTTAAATATAAAATAAGGCTTGTCTTCGAGTCCGAAGACTAATGAGGAATGCAGTATTTCCCCTGGCTACGCAGCTCCAGCTGTGACCTACATATTTAGCTACAGGAGGGTTTTGTTCCCGGGCTCATCTAGGGTATGATGTACTTCGCCGGGCTTTGGCTCCTCTGCCTGGGCACCACTAACAGTCTAGTAATCGATTTATGAAATGAATATCAAGGAACGAATAAACCAAAATATTAACGTATGCTAGTGAATAACAAAATTGCATATAACAACAAAAGTTGAATGGGTTAATGACATGATGAGGCATACATTACCAATAAATATCAATAGCATTTACAAGGCAAGTACAACTTACATTCAAAGGAACTATAGCACACCTTAATCTCAGTGACATAGTCGATAAGGGCTCACAACGCCCCCCCCCCTCCAAACGCCATGGGCAATAGTCAAATACGAAGCCTACAACTCAGACTCGACTCCGGCAGAGTCCTAAGCCTGCGTCCCCAATACTGGGGCAAGAAAACCACACAGAGAACTCCATCTCAAGGCAAAACAAGAGAGCAATGACACCAATATAGCGCATTCTTAGAAACTAAAAATAAACAAAACCTTATGGTGCACAAAAGAAAATACCAAGCAAGATAGGCAGGGCAAGCATAATCATTTCCCACCGTTGGTAAATTAAGATTTTCTTTTCGCCTTATGCGTCTATCCTAGGCAGAGGATTTTCTTTTGGTCTAAAATGTGTATTCCGCAGTATTTGTTAGTGACCTCCTGCTGTCTAGTTTTAAGGCCGCAAGCAACCAGATGCTCTCTTCTATGTCACCCAAGGCAAGTTGGCGCCTAGGTTGCTCTTTAAAGCGTTTCGTGGGGAACCTCTGTTACGTGAAAAGAAAAACTGCTTTTGGCATACGTTCGCTCCTTATACGGTATACGTGCCCTACCCAGTGCAACTGTCGGACCATAAGAAGTCCCTCTTTACTGTCCATACTGTCGTTTGCAAGGACATTGCTGTTTGAAGTGCGGTTTTGCAACTGTATGTCCATGATGAAACGGAAACATCTTTGGTGAAAGCGTTCAAGTAGTCTTAGTTGTTTTATGTATAATACCCATGACTCATATCCATATAGAAGGGCTTATAGAACCACTGCTTGGTAGACATTGTTAATTACATAGGGGTGTAATATAGTGACAGCATCATGATGGACATAAATATATATTTGAAGCATCATTGTTTTAATTTTAGTGTTATACTATCATGTATTGCAAAATAACAAAATAAAGAGCAAAGAAATTGAAGTAGTTACTGAGTAGGTTTTCTTTATTTGCTTGGTTTGTAATTAAAAAGGTTTTTAAAAATTTCGGACTCGTACTGACGTACAATAGAAAATTAACAGATGAGTTTATAATATATAAAATATTTTCTGAATCAAATATCTAATTTATAATTTCCAAAGATAAATCTGATCCAATAATTCTTGGCATTAATAAATTGTCAATGATTGCAGATGGAACTAATACAAAAAACATTAAAAATGTGGATAAAAATAAAGTTATCTTTACAAAGCGTGTCTCTCTGATTTATTTTGACATCGCGTTTCTAGAAATGTTTTGAACATTTTGTGATGAGAAATTAATTAGTATTTCTTTGGCATAGTGCATATCAAAACAATAATTGTAGAAATAATTATTGTGCAAATGTTTATAAAGCTAATTTAGTTAAAATGCACTCAAAACTCATAATAGTCAAAAAAGAAATGGTTTCCACGTCGGGATGTTACTGTGATGTTTTCAACTTTATCAAAATCTAAATAAGTTATACCAAAATATGTAGAGATCAAACCTCCTAACAAAAAAATGATCAAAACTGCTGCACATTTGACCCTAACACTTGTAAAAATTCTAGAAACTTGAAATGGAAAACAAACAGCATACATTCTTTCCACAGATAACATTGTGATCAAATATGTGCTTGTATATAAGGACAAAAGTTTTATGCCATCAAAAAAATGAAAATAATATGAATTTAATGTAACGAAATAATATTTGTTGAAATAAAGAACACTATTTGGAATATGATAATAAACAGTCAATATTTAAAACATTAAATCAGAAACTGATAATTAAATTAAATTAGTTGTGTTTTTCATGCCATGCTTGGAGAAAACGATTACATTCAGCATATTTCCTATAACACCAAACATTCCTAGTGCTAAGGCTAAAAGACAGTTGACTAAGATATCCATCGCTTTCCAGACATCAAAACTCAGCTCGATAAGATTCTTTTGTTTGAGACTTGAGTCTTTAATTTCATTGTAAAACATATTTCTCTATCAAGAAAAACATTTAAAAAAAAAACAATTTTAAAAAGAACAAGCTTATATTAAGGGAAGTGGTATCAATTTTTTTTGATCAGTTATGTAATTAAATTTATAATAGATCTAGACTAACAATGATAAATCTCTGTGCTTTCAAATATTTACCAATTGTTTTTTTTAGCGAAATTTTTTGCTGTTGATGTTCTCAATACGTTTTGATCCTTTTACTTGTCTAGACCAGCTGGAAATGGGTAGGGTGAGTAAGTAGGATGTATCTTGATGATTTCTTTTGTTTTAAATGAATCTGTTCACAGCCATCTCCAGATAATTCCTATGTAGCAAAAGGTTATTAAATTAAAATTGCCTAGAATTATCAGCTTTTTAAAACAAATTTTTATCCTTTTCTCAAAATGTTCATTTTCAATAATATATATATATATATGTGTTACACACTATATCTCTAAAAGTTATTTATATATTTGTATGAAATTTGACACACGTTTGCAGTTGCAGGAATATAGTGTAATAATTTTAGGAGGCAAATCAACGATATATAAGTCTATTTACATGGGGGACATTACAAATACATACGAAAGGGTCTGCATCAAGCACAGCCTTTTCATAAGCTCTAAACTAGAGCGGAACTTCCCTATCTTTTTCTAATGCTAACATCCTTCTCAGTCTCTAATAGTGCGCATCTTCTGCACTAGCTTGGATTGCGGTGTGCATGGCAAGGTTATAACATTGACCCCTTCTTGTTGCTTTCGTCCTGAAAAGAAACAGTGCAGCGGAGGATTAGAGTTTAAGTGGAGGTCAATTGGTGGGAGTGATGGAGCGTGTTGCCCACGAAGCCATCTGCACTGTTTTCTTCAAGTGCCGCTTTCCCTTTCTCCAGTTGACCATTCTGCTCTGGAGACGATGTGGTGATTGTTGCTTCAGCTCCTACACGAAAAATGTTTATGACGCCAGCTACCTGACACATATAGAGTTTATGGCGGTCACTGTTGTTGTTCTAAGGGCGTACATTTACGTCACTTTAAATAGAAAGAAAAAAAAACTAAATTATATATTTCAATTTAGTGTTGAATTTTTTTTCTCACTTACTGTTTGGTCTCTTCAAATAGCCCTAAAGTATTTTTACGCTATTTATAGTGAATTGTACACATTACATGAAAAACACTGACATTGAACTAATGTGATGCCGTTCATTGATTTCATACGTAATTGTTAAACAGAAGTATCTAGAAGTCAATACTCTCTATCAATGTGATTGTTACAAGTAGATTTTTTTTCTAGTGTCATTTACGAGAACAAAAGCATAAATTGTCTGGCATTAATCAGCCGTTACTTCGCTAATTGTTATGCGCTGATTGAGATATTACGTTGACTGACATTGTGAACATTTAGAAGACTTATTAACTTACAAAAGAACAATATAGTTCTTATTGCTGGTCTATTTTTGTTTTCAAATTATAGGTTATAACAACTTTGTAAAGGAAATAGTTATCTCTTAACACTTTCACGACTTTTTCTAATGGTGAATTAATAACCTTTTTATGTCATCGCGTTTTGGCTTTTCTTTTGTCTTTTTCTTTCCAAATGTAAAAGCCAAACAAATGCAGACTAAAGATCACCGTTGTGTTCTTGTAACTAGATTTGGTATAGAATCATATCCAAGTAATATAAGACATTAGTCTAAATTTGAGATATTTTACAAAGCTTATTATTTCTTGATGAAATTATTTCCGTTATATTCAATTTAATAAATACACACTTTAAAGAGCATCTTGCAATTATCTCCAACAACTATCATTCTTATTTTCTTTTAGAATATTTTGTAAACCATTTTAAGTGTCACCTGTCATTGTTTACAGATAGTCTCTTCAAAAGATGATGAAGATTATGACTTGTCCCACCCTTCCCAGTCCTGTGGATTTAAAATCCATCACAGTCCTTCTCCGCAAAGCCCTATGAAGTCACTTCTTTGGCCAACGATCTTGGTATCCCCAGCCCTTACATCCTATAACTCTCGATGTGCCAAGCGGCTGCCCTCAATACCGAACGACAAGAGAACGATGCTACCACGACATCACTGCAGTCACATGAAGACCAACTGGCGGACTAGAAGAAGGCGGCGACTTTTGCTGAGTGCAGTATGGATGACGATGCAATCACGATACAACCAGATGAAGGCTAACTGGAGGAGAAGAAAACGTTTTCTGAATTCAATGTGGATGGCGATGAAAGCACGACGGCGAGGTAACCAGGTCAAGGCAAACTGGAGGAGAATGAAGCGACCTTTGGTGAATGCAACATGGATGGCTCCGTCAAGCTCAAGAGGCAAGCCAACCGCCACCGATCGACCCCCTCCTACGGCGATGAAACTTCACAGCCATTGTCATAAGATTGATTCTGTCCAGGACGGACAGAACTAAGGAGGGGGCGGTGTTATAAACCTGGTGGTGGCACAGAGGGGGGTAGTGGTGTTAGTGTAGTCAGCCGACGCAAATCGCCCCAGGCCAGCGCTAGACGAGCGGTCAACCGTGACGAGTTACGACGGTCAGCTGAGGCGAGTGTCAATATGACGGTTCTCGAAAGATCGGCGTCGTGAACAGAGCTCACGAGGGGTGTAGTCATGTGACGAACCTAGAAACGTCAAGCGATGTTCCGTCCAGTTCTAGAAGGCCATTAGGGACCCTATATAAGAGTGGAGGTGTCGCAGTCAAGACGGTTCACTACAGAAGGTTCACGACAGAAGGTTTTACGACAGGGGCTCAGAACACGGTCAACTACAGCACAGTTCACCGGTGTGGTTCTGTACGGAGCATTACGACGGTTCAGTGCGGAGTACTGTCAAGCACAGTTGAGACGACTGGCGTCTTGATCTTGGTCTGCGATCGAGTCCGACACAACGAGCCTAGTGTGTGAAGTCAGTCCTAAACTGTTGAACCCAGTGCAAGCCCGAACGAGACGGAGAGGCCAGTGCAAGAGTTGATTCGGCGGTACGGTGTTAACGGAGAGATATTTGTACAGTCTTGTGTTACGTGCTGCCAATTGTACAGTATTGGCTCAGATCTATTCAACTATTGAAGTTTTACGTTACTTTGGAGTCGTGAGTTGTCAAGTTCTTTAAGTTGGTGGTGTATGGTGCAGTTAGCAGAGAGCCTGGATAGTGACATTCTTAACAATATATTATTTTTATAATCCAGACGGTAGTCTAAAGAAATAGTTCTACATACATTTTAAATATCAAATATGTGCCCACAGGGGCCGCCTATTTGTTAGAGTGAGGGCACAAATACTTTTGCATTATTGACAGTGGCTCATCTAAGTGGTGTCACTCTCGTTGATGTTACATGGTTAGGTTAGCTCACAATGTCCCCCATTCCCTTTCATTTTTTTCCTCCAAAAAATTTCCCAATTAAAATTATCATAAAATTGATCTTTTTATTGAACATGGAGCTAAATAACTACATTCATTCATTGTTAAACGCTATGAAAGTTGCTGAACTTCTTTATTAGGCCTTTAAGACTGTTAGAATTTCAAGAAATGGTTTGAATTTATACCAAGGTTTCACATATTTAAAACTTATCTGTGAACCCATCAAGAGCAAGTTCACTGCACCCATTGCTTCGGGGCCTTTGAGAGCGCTTCAAGGTTCCCCATCGAGGTCCAGGTCATAGCATTCCATACGTTCACCTTTATTTCTAAATTTCAGAAACTCATTCTCTTTGGGTTAGCATCGCACTATGTCTATTAATTAGAAAATTGCAGTGCAAACGATATTAAATTCAGAAGGAACTGTAAGTGCTGAAACTAAAGTGTGAGAGACATTCGCGACAGTAGAACATATTGGACTTGATTGTCGTAAATTAATCTTTGCATTTAGGAAAATGTCTTTACTATTAAGCAATACAAAACGTACATATAATGTGAACAAAATTAACAAATTAACAATCTGTAACAATAATCGCACTTTTTTAGAACGTGTCGTGATTTTTCACATATACAGTTATCAATGACATAATCAAAGTTAATTACTTTCACCACCTCCTTCGTTATGCTTAGCAAAGCCGTTTGATCGTCTAATAGCTGAGCCGAAGCCTCTTCGAGCTCTAAGTTTTAAAAAAAAAAAAACCTGTGTGAACACACAGTTCTGTCTGGAAGAGACCCAAGTCAATGCCTATGTAAAGCACTGATATTTCCGATGCATCTGGCCCCCCAAGCATGGGCTAGACACGGCCGAAGGCCGAGTGCATCAGAAACCTCCGCCATTTTCCTATATTGTACCAAGTTTACCGTTGAGGGCCCTCCATTAGTGTAACGGCTCCTTGAGGAACGGAGCATGGATTTTTGACAGGGTCGTGAGAGCTCTCTTTCAACTTTGTCTGTACAATGGGTCCACTCTCGCGTACCCTTGGACATTCCCACGGGAGTTTTTTTTCGCCATTCATTTAGCCTCATTTACCCCCTCAAGTAACCGTTTCCACTCTGTGCCACGATGAGGCAGAACAGCGTACTCGGGCTCAGCAACGCTAAGCCAGACAAGTGCCCCTGTCACATTATAGTTCTCAAGTAGGTTAGAATACATTTGAGTTGATATTTTATCTAATGTTTCGGCGCCCATTTTTTCGCCGTTATTCTTCGGTGGAGTACCTGTATAGAAGGAAAAATTAGTGTACAAGAGCTTGTTTGCATGCGTATCTAGCTACAGTCACTCTTTGGTTTTTACAATCTGCATTAGCTAACGAACATTTTTTTACCTGGATGTCACTCTCTAATGGGGGACACCCGTTGCGGACCCCCCCCCCCCGAAACTTTTTAGTGACGCGACTGGCTCAGCTTTTTTCAGACGTTTATAAATTTATGTATCACAGCTGTTTTTTTAGCATTTAGTCAAGGATTTATTATATTATTAAATTGCATTTTACAGTAACAATCAAAACATCTGTATCGTTATCTGCACAAGCAATCTAAAACTGTATCTTAATTAGAAACATCTTATTTAGGATATGCATAAACAACAATTTGAGAGAGAGAGAGATTTTTTTCTCGAAAGAAAATGGATGGGTCCAGATGCCTCACTTGTGTCGTTTTTTTTTTCTTTAGTCCAAGCAAAATCTGTTATAACTAAGCAAGCCGATTCTTTATCTAAAAAGTTTGACACAATTCACTTATATTCGAACTAACTGATAAAGCAGTTTTTTCCCTCTATCTTTTGTCCAAAGCTGCTTTATTTATTTTGCTATCGGCCAGGTTTGTGTCAGTATGCACAGTCTGCCTCCATTCTATCCTATCTTGAGTGATTTCCTCCCAAGTACTTTCTTTAATGCCTATAGCCCTCAGATCTCGCAGGGAGACATCTCTGTAGGTTAGTCTTAGGTGTTCTTGGATCTGACTACCTCCGCAACCTCGGCATGGATTATTTCCTTAAAAATTCTTCCATCTAGCATGCGGTGACATGTCCGAGCCGTTGTAGTCCTCTTTGTGTCAAAAAAGGAGAAATTCTGTGCGTATTATTGGCCACTTTCAAAAATCTCTGATTGGAGACACATCGCTCCAGTAGAATCACATTATGCGTCGCCGGCATCGCAAGTTAAAACTATTTAATTTGATCTTACTGCATCTATGTTGACCAGCTCTCACTACCGCAAAGAAGAGTGTTATTGTACACTAGATACCATTTTGAAAATTAAGAATCAAAGCTAATATTTTAAACTATCATTAAGGCCATTCTGATGGGCTCTACTTTCATAACAATAATTTAATAAAAAAAACAAGGTTACAAAGACAGTTTGTGTGGAAAAACAAACTCAAAATTAGACCCGGAGTGGTCCACCCAAACAGGCTTCAATATTTTCAGAAATAACATCCGAATGAAATTATATCAAAGACAAATGACAGATACGAATGGAGAAAGAAGGTTGACAGATCTTGTGTAGTGCCCCAGCGATCAGCGGATCAAATGATAGGTGAAAGTGAATGTAAAGTTAGATGCCTAGATGATTGTCTTACATCAATGTGGATGTGTTGCATAGGCTCAATCTCTTACAGTTTACAAGATTAATAATTGTTTTAAATTATGTGTAACTTATAATGCATACTAAATTGTTTTTTTCTCTTTAAAAAAATAGTAAACATTTGTTGATGTGTAAATGAACTTACATAACTTAACAATACAAATATAAAAACAAAACTTTTTGACAAAACACAACCGTTTGCATAAATGTGTTAAAAATATGGCAAACAGTGGCCTCCCCTGATAAAGAGCCTCAAGTGTTTGAGTGTTTTATAGTTAATAGTTGTAAAATTGGTGTATTTTTATGAAAAACTGCTTGCATAAGTGATTTTAAAAATTTGATTTGTCGCTTTCAGAAAAGAAAAAAGTAGCCTTTGCATCAGAACTTTAAATGATCCAAAATATCATGATGTCCGATTTTCATTTTCTCTTCTGGTTTACGAGATCTAAACGGGACGGTCGGACGGACAGACGGACTGACAGAAAGACAGACGGACTGACAGGCCACACAAAACTAATAGCCTCTTTTCCCCTTTTGGCGAAGCTAAAAATACCGCATTAAGTTTTTATAACATCAGAAATAAATATTAATAAATATTATTTTACTCAAAGAATATAAACAGCCTTTTATTCTAATGTATAGTTTAATTTGTTAAGTATATAAATATATAATTATAATAACAACAAGGTAACAAAGACAGTTTGTTTGACCCCGGAGTGATCCACCCAAGCAGGCTTCAATATTTTCAGAAAGTACATCCGAATAAAATTATATCAAAGACAAATGAGAGATAAGAATGGAGAAAGAAGGTTGACAGATCTTGTGTAGTGCCCCAACGGTCCAGCAGATTAAAGGATAAGTGCAAGTGAATGCATAGTTAGATGTAAACCTTGCCTAACTAGTTCCCTTTTCAGACCCTGTGGTCTATATGGCAGATGATGTAAAGTTCATCTGTTTTGTGGCCTACGGTTAACAAGGGTGTCATGTAGCCTGCACAACGACCAACCGCCTTTACTTTTCCCCAAATAATGTCAGGTACCCATTAGAGCTGGGTGGACTCAGAGGCGTCCAAATAGTCCGAAGTTGAAAATCCCAGTCTTCACCAGGATTCGAACTCGGGAACCCCGGTTCGAAAGCCAATCGCTTTACCACTGATCTACCGCTCCTCCCCTTTCTGCGGATAGTCACCCCACGAAAAAGCAAGAGGGGGTAGAACAAGTGGGTGTTCACACGTCGCTACGGATGGCGCATTGGACTGTCAAACCCTTCCCGCTTCCATCCCCCTTCGTCCTGCGGGAGGTTTGGACTAAGAAGTAAACTATCCTTAACTCTTAAGTAACATCCGAAACATGTAAAACATTTTACAAACACTAAATAGAAGCGCCAGACTTAACCATTGTGTCCAAGAAGTCATAGAAAGAGAACAAGTAATCTACTATGTAAATTCACCAGTCACTAAATAGCAGGGCCGGACTTAAGCATTGTGGGGCCCTATGCGAAACGGATTTCGCGGGGCCAAGTTTAGGTATGGAAGCAGATAATAAGTAAAACTTAAGAGTTTCTATTAGAAAAAAAACTCGTCTATGTATTTTATTCATTCTTTACTACGTACAGAATTACTTTTCGAGCCTTGCGTGTATCAAAGTCATACAGTATATCGTGATAATTCTGTTTCCCACATAGATCACGCTCAATAGCAAGAATTACCAACTGTTTCAATCTATCTTTGAGAATTGTTGACCTCAAGTAATTCATTAGTTTGAGGTGCGAGAAGCTTCTTTCACCAGATTACACAATCACGGCTAATGCATAATGCCGTTTTTATTTATCGCTCGTCGGATTGGCGTTTTTCATATTGAATAACACCCCAAAATGACAATTTTTGTCTCTATATTTCCGTATATTTTAAGGACTTTTTGGTATATTTTTTTAATTTCGAGGAATTTCCAGGAGCTCCTGGTAAATCCACAGGAGGGCGCGAGAAATCTGTTTTAAGTTATAATATAGTTTAATTTAATAATTTATACACCTAGATTTAGCGCGAGTCCTATGAAAGTGCGGGCCAAATGCGGTCGCATAGGTTGCAGTGGCCTAAGGCCGGCTTGCAAAATTGCGGCGGATGCTACGCCGCCTTTCGACTAGTATATAATAATACAAATCGAAATTTACCTGTTCATGTTAAAGACAAAACAATAATAGAGAGTTTATGATGCTGAAAAAGATAGAATGGAAAACAAAATATTTCATACACTTCAAACATTAGTGACTGTAGAAATTACGTCTTAGGCACGACCTCCTGAAGCAAGACATGGGATGGTTGC
Source organism: Biomphalaria pfeifferi (assembly GCA_030265305.1). Taxonomy (NCBI): domain Eukaryota; kingdom Metazoa; phylum Mollusca; class Gastropoda; family Planorbidae; genus Biomphalaria; species Biomphalaria pfeifferi. The sequence goes on from JASAOG010000259.1 coordinate 428,914, forward strand.
ACCTTGTGTCTGAACTAGATGGACAGATAGATAGATAGATAGATAGGTTGATAGATTGATAAATAGATAGATAGATTAGATAGTATTTAGATAGATAGATTAGATTTGATAGATTAGATAGATATATTAGTTAGATAGATAGATTAGATAGAATAGATAGAAAGATAATTACATAGATATATAAATAGATGGATGGATGGATATATATATATATATATATATATACAGAGATAGATAGATAGATAGATACAGAGAGAGAGAGATAGATAGATTAGATAGATATATTAGATAGATATATAGATAGATTAGATAAATAGATTGAAGCGCAAAATTTTCTTGAACGTTAATTTAATTAATTAATTAAACTTTTTGTGAGCAGGTCAGGCAGCCGCGAGTGGGTGACCTTTTCTCTTCTGCTCAACATTAAAATTTACCAACAGTAGGCAGATGTTAGCGCTACTGGGTGGGCTCAATCTGTGCACCTCGGTATGGTGACCAAGGGGCTAGAGTCGCCTAAGTAACCAGACAACTAGCTATACTAACCTAAACCAAAGGAAAGCAAGATAACGAAACTTTAGTTAGGATAAATAAACAAACGAAACTTTATTTACATATGCAAAAATAAATCAATAATAAAATATAATATATACACTAACTTGACTAACCACCACTACTGAGCCCATCAACTAACTAAAACCCTCTAAATCTAGACCACTACAAACACTAACAAACTAACCTAACCAACTATCTAACTAAATCATTAAAACTACTACACTAGTCTAGACCTAGATCTACACAAACAAACTACAATAAACTAGTCTAGATCTACAATATTCTACTACTACAACCAACTCATAACTAAAATTAAAACAAAACACCTTAGTCTTAGTACCTTACTATTAGCATTCACTAAGAACAGAAACAGACTATTCTATAACTAAGTTTACTAAGCCACTAATGCTACAGTACAAAAATAAATAACACTAGATTCTAGATCTACAGCAAGAGGTTACAGCAGAGTAATAGCAGTTAGAATCAGCAGTTAAAACAGCAGCGTAATTGCAGCAGTAATAGTAGCCTGCAATACATAAAATCATATATTCTATTAAATCTAGAAAATTCAAAGCAGGACTGATGGACGCCGACATCTTTAAATCACATGCTCAAACTTAAACTGCCAACTAAAAAATAAAACTAAATTAAAATATATCTAGCATATTTACACACAGTGTGACATAGATCTAGTAAAAGAAAATATAAAATATAAAATCATCTTCTTTTTTGAAGTAACGTCTGTATTATATAAGATAAGATAACATTATTAGTTGCATTCATAATATGACAATTGGCTTTCTGGGCAGCTTTGTACTTGCTCTTATATCTAGTTCGCCAACCATAGTATTTGGTATAGAAATACTATCTAGCCTTTCAAAAATATTGGCAAATTTTGCATGTGGCATGTGGCACAATGTTTCTGTATCAAGGTCTGTATTATGCTCAATGTTTTTACAAATATAGTCCACAACTTGTGCTCTAAGAGAGTCGGCCTATGCCTTTTCTTGCATTTTAACTTGCAGGCTACATACAACTCCACTTGAGTCTCTGTCAGCTGGAAATGTTCATTTAATGAAATGCAAATAATTCTAAAAAAGAATCTACCATCAGGCTCTGTTGGAACTGCACTGTGCGCAGAGATAGACAATTTTAGGTAACAATAATTTGAATTTATGCAACTTTGAGCAGTTGCACTGAACTGTGGCTAATTTGATGAAGTGAGTGGGGATGTTGCAACCATTATTGAGGAGTCTGATGATGGTTGCACTAACAACTGATCATGTTGGAAATCGGAGGTTGAAAGGAATGGGGTCTACAGCATTATTTATAACTGAGCAAATGGAGGTTTCAAAGTCAATTTTTGCTGTTTTTTTCTGGACAGTTGAGAGCGCTGATTCATCGGTATGGAAGATCCTAAGAGCATCTAATTTATTTTCTGTAATAATACTTTCCAGTTTGTCAAAAAATATGTTAACTTCTATCTTGTTAAAACCGGTACTACGTGCAAGAGATGTTACTTCAGGTTGTCGCAAGCTCAAATTGTGACGTTTCACAAAATCTCTAAACCAGTCTTTTCCTGTCATTCCTTCTGTTTTATTAAATCTATAAGACAAGGCATTTATTACTGATATTTGGTATGCAAGACATCTTATATCATTTCTAGTTAGGCCAAACAGCATTCCTTCAATTGATTGATGTGACTGACAAGTTCATTCTCAAGCTCCGCTGGGAGAACTGTCATTCTACCTCTTTGTACTATGTTCCCATTTGCAAACTTGTTTTTTCTATCTTCATGTCTTTTCAGTGTTGGTTTAAAAATACCATAAAATCTAGACACTTCATTGAGACCATATTTATTCCTTAATGCCTCTAAGGCTTTTCGAAGATCCTCCTGGGACCAAGTTGAAGCTCTGCTCCTTGGAAAAAAAGAAGAAATGTAAATGATTATTAAATTGATTGCTGTAGTGTATATGGTATTTAATTTTTAAAAAAATGTAGATTTACTTATAATTAAGGGACAGATTATGCTTAGTCTAAAAATTAGGATATAGCCTTAATTTCCTTAAATCTAAATCTGCTAGATTTAGCACTTAATAATCTTAGTAGTCTAGAGTCCATTTTTTACTCTATAGTTTTATAGAAGTTATAGTTACATAGAATATGATTCTAGATCTAGATTCTAGCTCTAAAAACATAAAATAAGAAGGATATTTGATCTATATTCAGAAATTAGGTCGAGATTAACGCTGGGTCTAAATAGTACCGACTATCTGATAATTAGTACTACCAGTACTTTTTCCCTCCTGACACAGGCACTATTACTCAAGTGGTCAGCCCACATAACACGAATAGCAGTATTTTGTATTATTAACATGCCTAAAATAAAATGCTGTGTAGAGACATTATTTCCTAAAGGAAAGGTTGGTTAACAATGCAATAGCTTTTGGAACATGATAGATTGCCTCAATAGATAATTATACAAATTAAAACTTGAGCAAAAATTACATCAATGAAAAAATGAATGTAACCATACCGTTTTGATAACATTTTGACATTGCCAGGTTTTTTATTTCTAAAAACCTTTTCCAAATATGAAAATGGTCGGTGGTACGAATTAAACAGTGGTACGATTTACCCCCCTTTCCCCTATTTAGCTATTTTTTTTCACAAACTATGCTTTCTCCATGTCAGGTCCTTGTTGAATTAATAACTAATCATTAAGTTGTCTAGGTATTAACGTGCAATTTTGATTGTAATGTGCGTGTGCGTTATACTTAATTTGTAATTTCTTATTACTTAATAAATATGATATGGTATAATAATTTATAATTAAACTATATAAGTTAATAATAACTAAATTTAATCCGATGAGATTTATACAAGTACATGACATAAGACTAATGATAATAATAAATGAATACAAGTAGATATAGTATGATGTGAAAAAAAATAATACTTATAGTAAAATTCAAATAAATACTTAATTAGTATTTAAAACAAGAATAATCATCTTAATATAATGATGTTCATCAATGTTGTCCACAACAATATTTCAAGACTAAGACCCAATGTAAGGTTCAGTTCACTTCATAGACAAATGTTCATGGTAATAAAAATATCTTCTATACAAGACGAATGTTCATTAACAATCAAGATAACAACATTTCAGATAGCACCAAAACTCACAACATCACAATGTTACATCAAGACTCAATATAGAAACTTGAAATCTGGAATCTGAAATCTGGATCTTGAAACTTGAAACGAAACCTAAGACTCAAAACCTGAAAGAAAGACAAATAACAGATTCTTCTAATCCTCTAATCTAATTACAAAATACTAATACGACCGAATCCATATTAAAAATAGCATTACAATGTGAAATGAAACTCACCCTAAACAGGGGTCAAAGAATCCTTTAAGAATATATACTGTTACAAATGAACTGTGATAGGTAGAGGTCAACGTATGACCCTGGCGAGATGACACAGCAGCGAGTGTTCTCTGGAATCTACGTGTATAAACAAAGACAGGATGTGAGGTGTCCTCACGTATTGTTCCAGGGGACAAAAAGATCTAAGAAGGGGGCAGTTACTAATGAACAGTGACAGATAGAGGTCAGTACGTGTGACCCCGGCTTGATGACACTGCAGCAGGTGTTCTCTGGAATCTACATGTAAAAACAGACAGGATGTGACGTTTCCTCACGTGTTGTTCCAGATGATACTAGCATTGTTTGTGCAACTTTGGAGGAGCGATTAGGGACTCTATATAAGCCACTAGGGAAGAAGGAGTATTTGGTACAAATTTGTCCTAGCATATGGGACGGGGAATGTGTCTTTATTTTTGTGTCTTTCTGAGTATTTTATTAAATTTTGTTTTTGTATTTGAAGATTATGGTTCAGTGTTTTATGTATAATTGCTACTTTACTTTTGAGTCTTCTGTCCTGAAGGCTTTCTAAATTTAGTGATTTTATTAATGGTGTTACTCTAGTCAAATGTCAATATTCGTTTATTATGAATCTTACTGCTCTATTTTGTGTTTGTTCCAGTTTCTTAATGTTTTCTTGAGTTTAGCGGTCCCAAACGGAGGATGCATATTCTATTATTGGACTAACCAAGGTTAAATAACATTTTAGTTTTATGTTCATATTTGATTTATAGAAATTTCTTTTAATAAACCCTAATGCTTTGTTGGGTTTTTTATAGTTTCATCAATATGTGGATTCCATGACAGTTTTTCATTTATTATAACACCTAGGTATTTTGCGTTTTTAGTCTGTGTTATTGGTTTACCATGAATAAGATAAGTGGAATTAATTTGTTTTAGTTTTTTTTTTTTTGTTACTCTTAACAACTGACATTTTTCTGGGTGGAAAGACATGCTCCAATTTGATTCCCATTTCTGTAATTCATCTAATTCTCTTTGTAAAATATCTGTGTCTTGTGTTGTTTTTATTGTTCTATATATTATGCAATCGTCTGCAAATAATCTGACTTTTGTTCCTGAACTAATGCAATTTGGTAAATCATATATGTAAATTAAAAAATAGTAGTGGACCCAAGACTGTTCCTTGAGGTACACCCGAGTTTACAGTTATTGGTGTTGATTTAGAGCCATTTATTATTACAGTTTGTTCTCTCCCTATCAGAAAATCTTTAATCCACTGATGCAGTGGACCATTAATGCCGAAATATTTTAATTTTTCAAGCAAACTATGGTGGTGAACTTTGTCAAAAGCCTTGGAAAAATCTAGTAAGATAGCATCTATTTGTTCACTATTATCTAAACCTTTTCAAAAATCATCAATTAGTCCTATTAGTTGTGTTTCACATGATCTATATTTCCTAAAGCCATGTTGGTATTGGGTGAGGACATTATGTTTGTCTAAGTGGTTTATGATGTTGCTACATATTATGTGTTCTAGGATTTTACATGTGATGCTGGTAAGTGATACTGGTCTGTAGTTTCCTGGGTCAGATTCTCCTTTTTTAAATAGGGGAGTGACATTAGCTTCTTTCCAGTCCTTTGGTACTCTGCCCTGGTTAAGCAATGCCTGAAAGAGTATTTTAAACACTGGGGCTAGCTCATTGCTTAGTTCTTTGAGTAATCTACCTGGAATACCATCCGGTCTAGACGCTTTATTTGTTTGGTGTTGGCTAATAGTTTTTGAATTCCATTTTCTTGTATTACTAAATCTTCTATCTTGTCTACTTGGTTCAAATTAAAATATATATGTCTATCTCTCCTGGGGCTGAGAATGCTGATGCAAAGTATTTGTTTAGGATGTTTGCTTTAGTTTCATTATTATTATGTAACTAAAGTTATTTTCATCTTTTAATGGCGCTATGCCTGTTGTTTCCATTTTCTTAGACTCAATGTATGACCATAGGTTTTTGTTGCTTTCTTTAGATATTACATTGTTTATGTATTCACTCTGCAGCTGTCTGCTTACTTTTTTTGGCTAGGTGTTTAATTTTTATATACTTTTTGTAAACTCTTTCTGCCTTGGTTTCTTTAAATTCTTTAAATGTTGTTTTAAAATATGGCATGAGTGATTTCCTTTCCTCCCCTCCAGTAGTTATTCAATTTACAAACATTGGAGATGATGTAGGTCATTATGATTCCTTCTCAAGAATCAAAGTCTAAATACGTCCCTGTAACTGCAATGTCTCCAATCTCAGTAAAAGAAAAAACATATGTTAAACAGAAAAAAAATCTTTTAAATCTGAAATTTTAATTTCCAGTCCTTTTTAAAAAAGTATCGTGGATGATTAAATCTCAAAAAAAAAATTATTCCTGCAACTTAAAAGAAAACATTTTAGTCAGAATTTAGAATTGCTTCTTATTCCAAGAAAATCTGAAAGAAGATGATACAATGTTTAATGTGTGCTTCTTGGGTGCATATTCCATGTGCAGGTTGTGAAAATGCTGATAATTATACTCGTGAGTTATTTTTGTGAATCTTTCTGCATTGTTATGTATATATATAGTTGGTACTTATTATCCTCCATGCTAGTACTATTTAGACTCTTGGGAGGCTCAATAATACTCTTTAATTTTTTTTTCGTTTCATATTTTTCTATTTGAATATAAATAACTCAGTCTTTAAACCTTGTACATTTGTAGTATGTATTGTTGTAAAACTATGACATAAAATAAACATGGTTTTTGCTAAACCTTTTTAAAATTAATTTTCCCCCGTATCTATATAATATAAGCTACTTTTTATTATTTGAACTCATTTGGATATGAAGTCGTATTACACTTTACTCTCAAATGAAATTGTTATTAAAAATATAATATAACGTCGTGTGTGGTCGGTGGGTACCAGGTGGGACCGTGAGAAGGACGATAGATGCAATCGCCTCACCCTCTACTCGGATAGATAAATACTTTTTTTTTGTATTTAAGTGAAGAAATTACACAATTTTGTACATATAAATTTAAGAGAGGAGTCTTATATGATTTAACGATTCACTCTACCGCCCCCTTCCGTTTTCTGACAAAAATATGACTAAAAATAGAATAGCTAAATATGGTGGACGAGAATTCGTTATAATTATTTACAGAATTGGTTTAGAATTCATGAGAAACTTCATTTTGTATTTGTTTGGGTGCTTGAAGCATATGACGATACCTGAGACACCTTTTGTATGTCTGATCACTTGTTAAATTATATGTATTTTGTATGTAAAGTTATCTCATTTTACGAGTGACCAATGTTGCCGTTTATAAAAAATTTTTTTTGCTATTAAAAATAGATTACAAACAAATTAAAACAAAACAGAAACACAAGTATAAAAAAAACTTTAGTGAAAAAAATACAAATGGAAAAATTCATAAAATAATATGAAATAGAAATCTGTCAAGTATAGCCTGTCTGCTGTACACACACATTAAGCCTCATCGTCTAATACATTAACTATAATTAGATTGGTAATTAAAATAATAATCGTAATAATTAAAATCTTTTTATCTGGATAATAGCAAAAGCCGAGTTTACAAGGCAGTTGTGCAATTAAGAGTATCCTAATGTATTAAGACATTTTGATCTCATTCTAGATAATAATCTGTGTGTCGTAGTGGTTCTTAAAATATAACTCAAGTGTTCTGATGTGATGATGCTACGAGCTAAATGCGATCATAAAGGGAAAGAATTACATTTTTAATTTCAATACACGTTTGAATGTTTGTGAATATTTAGAACTTGTTGTAACATAAACAATGAAATTTATCGCTGCGTTCAGTTGATATAATAACTTCTCGGCGGACATTAACAATACTAGCCCGTTGTCCAACAGATGAAACAGAGTGGCGTCCACAAAATTAATAGTTTCAATAATACCACCTGGTATTAGGACAACAAAAATTAACACAGCTGACAGCACTAAACTTGTTTTTACAGAGCGCGTCTCTTTGGCTCTTTTTACATTGGAATGGACGGACAACTTTTTAATATTTCTTGTGGAGCTTGAAATTTTAATAATCGTGCAAGTTGAACAAGCGACTACGATACAGATTGGAACAGCCATGGAGTAGATGTTGACAAAGTAACTTAAAAAGAAGGAAGAAAAGAACTTATAGTTATTGAAATAAAACTGTGTCATATCTCGACTGTAAACAGTGATGCCATTAAAAACTATTGGCTGAAGATAAAATAGTGAATATTCAGGAAATAATAATCCTGCCAGTATAAGGGTTATAAACATGGCGCAAAGTTTTATTCTTAATTCTGTAACCATTCTAGAAACCTGAAATGGAAAACAAACAGCAATCATTCTCTCTACTGACAGCATGGTCACAAAGTAGGTGCTAGTAATAAGAGCCAACCCTTTTAGTGGAACAAACAGAGTGCTGTAAAAAGAATACATGGTCCAGTACAGATATATGTTAAAATAATTCAGTACATTAGTAATAGCTAATAAGCAGTTCAACAAGGAGTATATAAGGTCAGATACAGTGAGATACAAGAGAATTAAATTAGTTGTATCTCTCATGCTGTGATGTGACAACACAATAATATTGAACACATTTCCAATGAGACCAACACACGAGAGGAATTGCAGACAAAAACAGTTGATAAAAATATTGCATGCATTAAAAACATCGATGTTTACATCCCGAAGATATCTGGCCACCACTGAAATAGTGGTCTTGCCTTTACCAGGTAAGATGTTTGGCTGAGTAGTGTTCATTGTTCTTTTTTTGCAATCTATAGAAAAGATAAATTTTAAAAATACATAAAAATTATATATATATATATATATATATATATATATATATATATATATATATATATATATATATATATATATATATATTATCACAGCTTTCCTATTCTATTTATACTTATAACTCGATAAAATCTACCTTAGGTCTCGATACGTCTAGGTGTCCCTGGTTCAGTTCTAGTTAACGAAATAAAACAATTAAACCACTAGATCAAACACATAAACTTTAATCATCTTTACTGCATATCACACAGCTGGTCTCTCTCTAGCAACCAAACACACTTCCTGTCATTCCCGCGGATTGTAAAAATAGATTATACATTCATACACACATTCATCCGTGACATCTCGCCCTTCCTAAAATTATCATCGATTTTTACAAATATCACTAAATAAAACGATTATAAAACAAATAGTCAACATTACACCACAATACAAGAAAAATGTACTTTCGATAGGCCACAAAGACTCACAATCTTAAAAGATGAAGACACAAAGTCTTAAAAGATGAAGACACAAAGTCTTAGTTGTAGACAGAAAGTCTACCATCAAGCAACAAAGTCTAAACTGTTGAAGACACAAAGTCTTTGATGAAGCAACACATGCTTGTGAGAAGCCACGTAGGCTTATATCTTTGATAAGCGTGACAGAATGTCCGCTACCACGTTTCATTTACCTGGAATATGCTGCACTTCGAACTGAAAGTCCTGAAGCATCAGGGCCCAGCGAGTTACCCTGGAATTCACCGACTTACGTGTGTTTAAACAGCATAAGGGTGCGTGATCTGTGCGGAGTATGAATGTTTTGCTCAACAGGTATCTGGCCAACTTGGTTACTGCCCAAACAACTACCAAGCACTCTCTTTCTACGGTGCTGTATCGTTGTTCGTGCTGTCCCCATATGACCCGCAAAAGGTGAGTCATGGCCTAACTCCAAAATTCTTTTTCTTTCAGCGGCAGGAACGACTAGCTGTAGTTTAGCTTTGTTATCTTGTCTCATCAGAAGCCCAATTTTTCACTTAAAATTTACTGGTGGGACGCTTCGCCAATTCAAAAAGTTTAACCAATGTTTGGTCCTCCTTTTGTTTCCATGCATAACTGGATGTTAATTCTGATTCTGGCTGTTCGAACTGACTTTGTAGTATCGATTGTCTCATGTTATCTATTACACCAGATAGATAGATAGATAGGTAGATATCTGTGATGGTAGGCTCAGTTATGCCAGTCACGTTTCCTAGAATCAAGTCAGCTGCATGCCTCTCCAACACACATGCTTCAACTTTCCCAGATAAAAATGGCGTATCAATGTCAATGACTGCTGTGGGATGTTCTTTAATTATTCCTCCAAATGTCATACATTGGACTTTCTTACCCGTCAACTGGTGAGGGTGCACATGTAGTCTCTTCACTCTGATTGTGGTCGCGCCTGTGTCTCTCAAGACCCAAATAGATTTTTTCCCAACAAATCCAGGATACATTTTTAATTTCCCAGCGTCACAAATTACAGCTCCAGCCATCTGGATCTGATCAGATTCATGAGGGAATTGTTCACCATGTTGATAGTCTATGCAAACTGTCGCATTGTATGGATGTCCAGTTGGTCTTCCCCTGTTGCTGGTTTTAAACTCCTGACTTCTGCTTGAACCCATAGTCTCATTTCGTCTTAATGGACTTTTGTTTCTACATTGGGCTGCTAAATGTCCCGTTTTTAAACACTTAAAACATTTTCTTTTTTCACCCACACTTCTTTTCTGCAGATGGTCCTGTCTCCATTCTTGTTTAAAGCGACTTCTGTTATCATTAGTCTTTGCAGCAAAGGCAAACTTGCTAGTTATCAAGTCTTCCTCTCTCTGAATTGTCTGCTCTGGATGTGCAGTAATATATTGCTGACACAACTTGACTGCTGTTGGCACATTTTTCGGTTTCCTTTCATGTAGAAAAGCCACTGAGGATTGCAAGAAGTGAGGATCTTGTCTCTGATGAACAGACCAATGAGACCTTTGTGACCTCTCCATTGCTGGGAGAAAGCCTGGGCGGTAAATTTGCGAGTGCTGGGCTGCCCACACGTCAGCACACGCCTCTCTTCCATACTGACCGGGTCCAAAGGGATGGCGAGCCATCACAATTTGGGGACAGGTGGCTGCAGGAGTTTGCCAGAGAGCAGTAGTCTTACTACTGTCCCCCAGCCTACGGGGCTCCAGGACCGGATTTTCTGTTAGGGTTTACTCCCTTAGCCTTAGACCTTACAGGGACACACACACAAGGCAGTGCGGCTATTGACCTATAGCTAGGGGTTTGGTTTGTGGACAACAGGGCGTGTCCGCACGCCGATGGGCCATGCCTGCCTCACATCTTGGGGCCAAACCTCCTCCGAGACCCTTGCAGTTTAGCCTGAGGCTTCGCAGCCTCAGTTTTCATCTGCCACCACGAGGAGGTACTGCATAGGACTTGCTGTGGAGAGGCTATGTACTGGCAAGAGAGACTTACAAAATTGCTCCACTAGACGCTTCACACAGCCATTAGACAGACATATATATATATATATATATATATATATATATTATATATGCCCAACCTGCGATCGCAGCTGTGTATCAAGGATTGGCCTCTTTAGTCACACAAGAAGTTGCAAAGGAAAAAGATCGTCTCTCGAGACCTAAAATGCCACAGACAGAATGTAACTCATAATAAGGTAGTGTGGTTTTGTTCCTAGTCCAGGACAGTTGTACTTTTGGATACAGATAGAGTCAAAGTGTAGACTCTAATTATTTTTCTCTGTTGTCACAATTCAGTCTATGGAATATTAAGCTGGTATATTTTTAATCGATACTGGATATTTCGAATGTCTGAACTGATTCTGTATTACAGTGCAGATAATGTAAAAACATGTTATATGTCTGTGAATTGGCATTCTGAATCTTATTGTGTCGTTGTATGAGTCGTTATGGTATTGCCCAGGACTTGGGTACATTTAGTAATACACATACGTATATTAGAGAGAAAATGAGTCTTGACAATAAGTGTTACGAGTCATCAGAATTTCTGGCAAAATATGTGTTTGGGAGGGGAAGCGTTATAGTGGCTGCTTGGTTTTGAGTATTGTTGATTCAGGCTTCGGCCCTGAGTAAGCCAGGTTGTTGCTTTGAGTCCGGCCCTGGTTAGTGCAGAGCCATGCCTCCACCCATGTAATTGTTTATAATCCTGGCTTGTGGGATCTTGAAAGGTGCACTGTCTATTCATGTATATTTTTACCCATTACATTGCTTGACATTGTAGTGATTGTATAATGCAGTATGTCTTACTACTACCTAGACATTAATGTCCATTATGTGCTCTATGAAATGTTTGTCGGTATAACGAGCGTTAATCATTTGTTGAACGGTTTTCATTTGCTCATATGAGACCTTCGAATGTCTTTTAGTTGCGGTTGTTCATTACTGCACTAGTCTGTCCAGTGGGTAACCCGGTTAAATTACACCCTCTCCTAGTAAAACCCGTAAGACCCACCTTGACCAACTTTAAAGCTGAGTCTGAAATTTCTATAAACATACAAATGAAAATACATATTTTATTTAAACAATATGTATGTAGTTTCATTATACATAAAACTATATTTCATTATAGAGCTAATCTCCACTTAATGTCACATTTGAAAAAAAAAATTTAACGCTTGGTATAATTTTCCACATTGAATCTATAAACACTGGTCTAAATGACAATATTTTACTGAAAAAATTAAATGGTTAAAAAATGTATCGGAAACTTTAAACTTATTGAATCCTTGGATTTGTTCACATGTCATATTTGGTTTAAATTATAAACCTAGAGATACCTGTTTGTTGGAGCTGGTTCCAAGGCAAGATACGTAGCAAAGATGACGAAGAATTTAACAAAAAATGTTGAACAGAATGTTCGCTTAGAGAAAACTAACTTCTCAAAGGTTGAAAGATGTAGCGAAACATGAAAGACAGGTGTGTCAGGAAAGTACAAAACACCAAAAGCATATTATTGTCTCAAATTATCTAGATCTATTACATAGATAAATGTATAGATAAATGTCACAAAATCTATATGACCTTTTCTTAAAGTGTAAAGCAAATTTTAGTTGTACTTCCAAGCGTATCAATAAAGAAAAAGAGCGATCATAAATCGCCTTAAGCAAGAGAAGACAACAAATTTCTGAAAATGACAAACAGAACTCTTTTTTTTTTTTTACAATTATCTCCCTCTACATAGAATAAATAATTGACAGAATTTTCTTTATCCAAATCTGACATCAAATATCAATTAATGCTTGTAGTACCGATGTATGATTTTAGCATGACCTTCCATTACGCAATCTTTTTCTCTTTGCATTGAGCCCTGAGGTTGTAGGCTGTCATGATTAAAGATGTCTTGGTTCAAGTCACATAGCATCAGTCATTTCATTGGAAACATCTTAACAAAAATTATATTTTTAAAATGAAAGGAGGGGGTGAATCTAAGTAAATTTTAGAGTTCAAAATAATTTTAAAGACGATAAACAAATTATTATATTTCCAAAAGCCAAATTGTCTATAATTACTTTCTGAAAAGAATTGCATTATTTTTATTGGATGAAAGGGTACATCCTGTTAGAAGATGCAAAGAGTGATATAGTACTGAATAATTAGTGACGTGTTCAAATTCATTGAATATTTATTTATTTTACAGTCGAATAGAAGAATCTAATTCCAGTACAACTTGTATTGAAAAACATTGTAAGTGATGAAGAGATACATTTGTAACACAAGAAAACAATAAATGGTCTCACAGATATTAGATACAAATTCAAAGAATTTATATCAAACCAATTTTCAGATTATTATATAGAATTCACCATCAGTACAAGATTAGAAATAAAGCTTCTCTGTATAGACTCAATGTCAAAGTATAAATACAATTTGAAGTCAGTAGAAAGGAAACTTCTTTTTGTCATATTTTGTGTAAAATATTCTTGCCTTTTTATTCTTATATGCAGCTACATAGTTGTGTTATAGAAACAAATATATGTTAACACAACTTTATTATATCTATCATGCAGTACCTTATCATTCTAATGCTATAGAAAGGAATCTAAAAAGTCTGTTATCTGTGTCATATTTTACATTTTGAACAAATTGTTTAATGTTCTTATTGTATTTGGATATTTTACACATGAGCTTATATAGTAAAATGTTTATAATTTGTATTAGTGTATGCTTATTCACTACACTCTTCCAATGTCAATATATATGTCTAATGTTTGGTTTTGTAGTTTGTATTATCTGTGTGTATGACTAATGGTAGATGTAAAAGAAATAAACAAATATGGATGTCAGTTTTAAACAATTAACATTTGCTATTCCTTTTATTCTATTTCAAAGAATTGTGTTTTTCTCGTCCAATTTAATAAGTTCTCGACCTACTCAACATTGTACACATTTCCTCATCGTAGCATGTTGATTTATTTCTATAGCTTTTCAATGTGATCCTGATGTGTGTAGTTCCGTGTACATGTAATAGTTTATTTTCCTGAAAACATATTAGATATACGCTTTGATTTCAATGTTACATTTGAAATAATATCATGATCTTTTTTTTAATTTTATTTTAACTATACGTGAACAGTAATTGCATCATTGTTTTATTTTTGAAATATTTTTGTATTGGTGTTACCATAATTAGAATGTACATTTGTGCTTTTGTTTCTCGAGCTTTATTTGTAAAGAAAATGTCTTTGAATTGTTTTGCTTTATTTACTAGAACAAGATGCACTAAACGTAAACGACTCTTTCTCGGGAAACTATTAGATATGAAGATATGTAGAGTGTTCTTATTCCTAGTATTAGGCAAATATTAGGCAAAGGTAAATACTGAAAGGATTCTTTAGAGGAGACCATCTCAAAATGCAGTAGTGTTTAGCAGAACTTTACTATTTGTAAGGTTGTCCTGTCAGGGGTTGTCCGTTATGGAGCCAGGGACCTTTGATTCAAGCGTTCATTGAGCCTTAAATGCCTTCTATAGACCACCCAGGTCTCAGAGTCATACAAAAGTTTGGTGAGAACCACTGCTTTATAAACATTGATTTTTGTTGTCAGGTGAAAGAAAAAACTAATCCGCCATGCAATTTGAAGCGAACAAAAGTACTATTGGCCTTAATGAGATGGTTGTCCATTTCTCTAGACAGAGACGCATCGTTAAATATTGTGCTGCCCAGGAACGTAATGTGGTCGACAACATTAGGAAATAGTCATTCACATTAGTTTATGGTGCAGAGTTCATTTCAAGTGTAGACTTCTGAAGCATAATCTCCTTTTTTTTTAATTAAGAAACTGCAAACAGATTAAACAAGTCAGCCATCTCAGTAAATTCATGAACGGTAAGTTGAAGCTCCTGATGGGAGTTCAGTAGAAATCATCCCATTTATTTTTGTAGAAAGAGTAGGCGTCGTACCCAGTGGAGTCACTAGGGGGTGCGGGGTGTGCGGACCACACCGGGTGACACCCAAAAGGGGGTGACACCCAAGTGGGAAAAATTAACTTTTGCAATAGCATACAATGTTAAAAAAATAATTGTAAGGGGGCTGAATTCACTAGGTGGTGCGGGGTGTGCGGACCACACCCAAGTGGGAAAAATTAACTTTTGCAATAGCATACAATGTTAAAAAAAATAATTGTAAGGGGGCTGAATACCCGGACATGATAATCACAATTCATCTTTAGTTCTAAATTGCTTACATTGTTTTCTATTTTAAATGATTTTATTCAAACTCTATCACAATTTTTAAAACATTACACCAAATATAACTGCAAAACATTCAGCTGTACTCTTCGCTCCACACCAGCTGCATGGAAATAAACAATGTCAGTGTTTAACAAATGAAGACAGTCTTCAGACATTAGGTATTCCCAAACTATCACTAGGCATTTGAAGAATAATCGATATACTTATCAGGGACATAATGGTTACAAGATACTGATGTCCGAATTTATAAATCAATAAGATTTTTAAAGGAAAAAAAGCTTATGAGATCAGTTCTCATCAGTTCTTAAAATGTCTGGAAAGTGATGTAATTGACTCTATAATGTGCCGAGCTCAAGGATAAGACAGTTAAACTACAATGTCTTTAGACCTAGGAGAAGTAAAGCCTAGTTTAGGAACTATCAGAAAAGCTATTTTAATGGATGTGTAGACCATTCACTTAATCCGGTCAACATTCTTTTCATAAAATGTCTTTAACGAAAGATTGTTGGTATAATTCAAAGTATGTTTTCTTTTCATAAAATGTCTTTAACGAAAGATTGTTGGTATAATTCAAAGTATGTTTTCGCAGTGAAAATATATCTACTAGAGGAGCAGCACAATCATTGCTTTATTTTCCTTTGAGTTGATATTCTGGAAATGCAATGATACTTAAGACTTACAATAAACAAAGCTTGAAATTTCAATAGAAACAAAACAAGAAGAAAATGTCAGTAGAACAATATTTAGAAGTCGGAACACTACTGGGAGGGTCGTTTCCGTGCACCTCTGTGACCAAGGGGCTAAAGTCACCTAAGCAACCAGACAGCACAACTAAACTAACCTAAACTAAATAAAAGAAAGCAAGAAACAAAACTTTAATTGTGAGTAAATACTAACAATGATACTTTATTTACATATAGCAAAAATAAATCAATTAAATATAGTACATTAAATCCAACCCCTATTCTATCTATACTTCTACAAACACTACCAGACTACCAGCTATTTGTATTATTGTTAGAAGACTGAGAATTTTATAACTCTGGTTAGATGCAGTTATCTAGTTATTCGTGATACTTCAGTATGTGATTGTTTTGTTATACTGCATTTACAATTTATTTGATTTTGTTATTAAAATGTATTTCTTCTCCTGGTGTTTCTTAAATCATAGATAGACATTACTCTTGTTTGTCCATAAAGTCTATGTCACAAGTTCACATCAAGTACAGACTTCAAAGGGAAATTTAAAATATTAATTTATAATAAATATGTTTATCTTCTATAATAAAGATAACAATTTGCATTTTTAAAAGGAATTTAATACAGAAAATTAAAAACAATTGTTTACTATGTTTAGGTTGAACTAACAGTTCTTGTTATTAGAAGGAGACTAGTTGCAAACATACGTATATGTCGTTATTTATATGGATACATGAATATCTACAATGAAATATGTCATTTACTCCATTGATATATGAACACTGACAGTAAGCTAGTCGAGTGAAGATACACCACACCAAGCTAAATCCACACTTAACACTTTCCAGTGGCAGTCAACTAGCGGACAAGTTATGCACGTTTATACCTGGCACCCCTTGACTTCAGACTGAGTCGTACATTTACAGCCAACACTAACTCAAAGCTGGCTAAATAAATATGACCGCAGATGTTATTTTGAAAGATAATTAAGAGACAAACCAGCCAGTATTCGCTGCTCTACTGAAAGGATAATAGCAAATCGAACAGCTCAGCCATACTATGGATCATCATACATGTATATAAATAAACTTACCCTAGAACTGAGAACAAAAGCAATGCAGCCATACAAGAGTTACAGAACACCAGAAAACATTATTAGGGCTTTAGGTTGATAGTAGTGCGTACCTATTATTACAATAATTAACTAATAAAGTAAGAACAGTAAATAATAGAACTGAAATGCCAAAATGTGCACAAGAAATAGCAGCACAAAAAAACTAAAGAAGAGCACTAACTTGTACAAACTTGTTCTAATGCTAGAACTATCTAGAACAAATGTGTCAAAGTTAAAGTAATAAATATACATTTTGGAATTTATATCTGGAATGCGTGCTTGAGCAGCCAAAATCACTTGACAACATCTTGTCTACCTAACAAAGGGGCTGGAGTTGTGCTTACTGAGCGCCTAAAAGCAGCATGAAAAAATTATCATTAGATATTCCCCTCCCAGCTATGTAAAAGCAATTATTATTTTATTATTTTTATATTAGAATAACATTTGTAAACAGTTTGAAATTGTAACACACACAAACACTTAAAATAGTGCCAGTGGAATCAATCTTTTCCCAAACCATCGTTAATGTAATTGTGTCGTCTATTAGATGTAGACATTTATCTTGCGTTGACCACAGCTACATGGAGAACGGTCAGTACAGAGTAGTTTCATTGGAAGATTGTCCAGAATAACACATTCTTACAATTTGTTTTAATTAGACAGCTGCCGAATATAAGATTTAGTGAAAAATTACTAATACAATTAGATTGTTATTTTACCCTTTTTTGTCCATAAATGAATCCGATTGCTTACAAACCTATTCTATACGATTTGTTGAATGTTTACATGAGCCATCTTTTGCAGTTAACGTTTATTTAGGGGAGACAAGTTGGCACTTAGAGACACAGTATAAGGATTACACATTTTTTTTTTACTTAAATAAAAAAACAACTACATTCTCCAGCACTCAAGGTTAGGGTTATGGTTACGTTTGACATAAAATTTTATACACAATAAAAATTTATTTCCGAATCCATCTATGCACAAAACATTTTTAAAGTCTTGGCAAATTTAGGACTTGTCATGACATACAAAATAAAGTTCAATGAAGAGTTGAATACGTACAGAATCTGTTCCGAAGAAATAAACAATTGTAAAGATCTGTGGGTTATATGTGAATTTAAACAGTTGAAATATCCCAAAGTTTCGATACTACCAGACGGTGCAACGACAAAAACAATTAAAAATGTTGACCAAAGTAAACTGATTTTGACCGATTTCATTTCGTGTACACGTTTTAAACTAGCAGAGGCGGAAACAATTTTAATATTTTTAGAAGTCGCTTTTATTTTTGTTAGTGTTGTAAAGGTACATATTATTATAATTACCATGGGAATCGCCATGGAATAAATATTCACAAATATACTCAAATAAAATTGTCTCCAGAATTGATAGTTTTCAAAATAAAAGTTTGTTCCGTATCTCCAAACTTCAGTGACATTGTCCACAACGACAGTATTTAAGTAACCAAAGCCATACAAAGGAGACAGAAATAGAAAAGTACTACAGTTACACAGATTGCTGTTAGTTTGATTCTGTTACGTGTTACAATTCTAGAAACTTGAAATGGAAAACAAACAGCAAACATTCTTTCAACAGATAACATTGTGATAAAATATGTACTTGAAAACAAAGATAAAAGTTTAATCGTCTCAAAACACTGTAAATAGTATGTTTCTATAGAAACAGATAAATGTGTGTTGAAATAAAAAGCTACATTTGGAATTCTATAAACAAGAGTGAAAAAAGAAAAGATCAAATCTGAGACAGCCAGATAGAGCAGCACTACGTTTGTTGTATCTTTCAACCCTTGTTGAGACAAGACACAAATATTCAGGAGGTTTCCAATAAAACCTAACATTGCAAGTCCTAGAGACAAAATGCAATTTAATAATATGTCAATAGCAATGTAGACTTCATCACTGACATCTAGTAAATGTTGGTTAGTTATCATGTCAATACTAGCACTTTATGTTGTGATCATGTTTAATTAATATCTGAAGGGTAGAGATATGTGTTAATTTATGTAGATATATGTTAATGTATTGTTACGAATCTCACTATCCAGGCTCTCTGCAAACTGCACCTTACACCACCAACTTAAAGAACTTGACAACTCAGGGCTCCAAAGTAACGTAACACTTTAATAGCTGAATAAATAACAGCCAATACGGTACAATTGGCTACACGTACACTGTACAAATATCTCTCCGATAACACCGTTACGCCGTATCAACTCTTGCACTGGCCTCTCCGTCTCGTTCCGGGCTTGCACTGGGTTCAACAGTTCAGGACTTCACACACTAGGCTCGTTGTGTCGGACTCGATAACAGACCAAGATCAAGACGCCGTTCGTCTCAACTGTACTTGATAGTACTCCGCACTGAACCGTCGTAATGCTCCGTACAGAACCACACCGCTGAACTGTGCTGTAGTCGACCGTGTTCTGAACTCTTGTCGTGAACCTCCTTTCTGAACCTTGCTGTATTGAGCCCCTTTTCTCGACCGTCTTGACTGCGACACCTCCGCTCTTATATAGGGTCCCTACAGGCCTTCTCGAACCGGACAGAACGCCGCTAGACGTTTCTATTTGGTCAAATGACTACAACTCTCGTGACGCTCCTGAGCTCTGTTCACGACGGCGATCCTTCCCGAACCGTCCTGTTGACAGTCGACTCGGCTGACCGTCGTAACTCGTCAGGGTTGACCGCTCGTCTAGCGCTGGCCTGGGGCGATTTGCGTCGGCTGACTACACACACACCACTACCCCCATTTGTGCCACCACCAGGTTTATAACAGTATGTAGATATATGCTAATGTATGTAGATGTATGTTAATGTATGCAGATATATGTTAATGTATGTAGATATATGCTAATGTATGTAGATATATGTTAATGTATGTAGATATATGCTAATGTATGTAGATGTATGCAAGGCTTTACAAACAACATTCGTTGAAAGCCAACATTCATTACATAAAACACTGCAAAAAATCGAGCACACTTTTAAATCTTATATTTTACAGAACAAAATAAACATAAACCAGAACAGAAGTAAAAATATTTTTTACAGATTCAAAAAATATGTTGTTATGCTCTCTGTATTGTAAGATTTTGTCTCAACTTAATTTTAAATTATTTTAAGATGAAAGAATTGAGCAATTTTGTAAGCTCTTATAACCAAAAAGGAAAGACGGTTCTTCTTTACAGGACTTTTTTACTAGGGATAGCTTGATGTCTAAGAAAAATCGGAAAAATCTTGGAAGACAACAGCCACCCGCTCCATCAGAACTACGTCAAGTCTACGCGTAGTGGTCGACTACTGTCAATCAAGACAAGAACAGAGCAGTACAAAAATTGGTTCGTTCTTTTTTCGGTTAGACTTTATCAACGCCATTCGTTGATCAGGAGACATGAAAAGGACCAAGATGCATGTGTTTAGTCGCTGAATGAACTCTTTATGTTGTCTGTTCTATTTATGCGAATGTTTCTGTTGTCTTGTCTTTATATAAGAAAAGAGTCCTTGTAATCAAAACAAATTTTCCATAGGGATCAATAAAGCAGTCATAATCTTAGTTAAATGTGTTGAAAGGAGAGCGAAAAAAAACAGCTAGCAGACTTGTCACATAAACACTTGTAATACAACAAACATTTGTAAATATCAGACTATTGAGTACAGATAAAATCAACGCTATATGTTCATTGCTTTATAATTAGGCCTATATAGTAAATCTTTATTCATTACCACTATATTGAGCTAAGCATTTAACATTTCAACATAACAGAATTATTGTCTGGCATTGCTTCACAGAAGTAGTGCTTTGTTGGATCAACATGTACACGATAATTGTGGACTATTGATTTCCCAATGTTTATCAACATGCTCTTTGTAACAACATAAGAACCTCCCTTATTCTTAGGTGAGACTAATACAAATACAAAGCTTTGCTTTCTGAATAATGCCATTCTATGGAAGGTCTATATTATTTTTACATATCGAAGTGTTAAAAGAAAACTATTAAAACACTAATTCATTTCTTATCTTTGTACCATAACTAAACATGTCAGACGGACAATCAGATGCACCTAAAAATAGACATGGGAAACAAACCGAACCCGAACCGAATAAACTGAACTAGGGCCTCATTTACGGCCGAACCGAACCGAACCCGAACTTTAAAACTGATCGGTACGGACCGAACCAAACGAATTGTCCTTACCTTGACCGAACTGAATCAAAGATTTTGCTATATTTTTTTAGTAAGAAAAACTACAAACTTAGTTTAAATGACGATGATTTGACAGTTTTTTTTAATGTTTGGAAAACTCATCTGGATCATTCTGGGTCGTCTTCTTTTGATTCACCACAAATGGTGACGTAACATTTAATATTTGTGTGTTAATGAAAGGGGAGAGTCGAATAAAAGAAAAGTAGACTCTGAACGTAGAAACAACCAACTAGCAACTTTTTATTTAGCAGGCGTAATCGCCTCACAAACAAGCATCTAGATTAAGTTCTTTAACTTAGTGTCTCATCAATGCCGTGTGATCTTCAGAAGTTGTTTTTGGATAAACTTCTTACATCCCATAAATTAGTGCAAATATTATTTTTACGTTTACGATCCGAAGGGTCCCAGGTTTGAATCCTGGTGAAGACTGAGATTTTCATTTTCGGGATCTTAAGGTCACATCTGAGTCCACCCAGCTCTAATTGGTACCTGACGTCAGTTGGGGAAATAAAGGCGATTGGTCGTTGTGATGGTTACATGACACCCTGGCTAACCGTGGACCACAGAAATAGATGACCTTTACATCATCGTAAGGCCTGAAAGGGAAACTTTTATAAATGCTTTCCACGGGTTTCTAATAAAAGTGCTTTACTATTATATTTTTGTTAAAATCTTTTCTGTTATGTGGCCCGGACACGAGTGTTGGAAATTAAAATGGCACAGGATGAATAATGTTTTACATCGCTGTTTTATCTAATTGATAATTGAATAAAACATTATTACATGTACCTAGTTTTTGCTACTACCTAATTTCATAACATCGAGCCGTACCCGAACCCGAACTTTAGACCCGACCGAACAGAACCGAACACGAACTATTCTCGTCATCGAACCGAGCCCGAACCTAAATCTGACCGAACCGAACCCGAATTTTAAAAGTTGGGTTCGATTCCCATCTCTACCTACATACATAAAAATCTTTGTATGTATAGATCTGTGAATCGATCAATCGCGGATAAGAATTTATTTCCGGTTTTCAGTCTAGATATGTCTTCATCATAGACATAAATAAATATAGACTGGAAGTAGGAAGTTATTTTTATTTTGGGGGAGTCAAATATGATTTATGTACTATATCTATGTGAAAAAAATGGCGGCGATTGAGCTATAAGTTCTAGGACTAACATTTCAGCCAATATATAACTATGATCTTTAGTTTTGAAAAGTACAATTTGCCATATTCCAAATATTTTGCCCTTGTTTCATAATCATAGACATAGGCAAATATATATAGGTTTGTGATGTGGATCTATGTTTGTTGACATGGCTTGTTTATTAATGTATCGTGGTCGTCTTATCGATTCAAATTGTTAGAGTTAGAATTAGTTTTTAGTCAAAAAAGTCAAAGAAAATGAGCAGAACGTGCTCTAATGTTCGTAGTACGATAGGCCAAGTGATAAACCCTGACCCAGCCAGCAAAGCTACCTGTTCAGGCCCGGGCTGAGTTAAGGGACCGCACGGGGAACCGGATAATCGTGCGGGGCAGTTTTATCATTTCCTACCCCGCAATGCTCCCATTCATAACCCCCCTTAGATGAATGGGGTCCTTAAGTAGCAGGGGATGGAGAGATTCGCCCCATTGATTTACTGCTGGGCGTCGGCTGGCGGTCTGAATTTTTGCGTAATACAGTTAAGGTCCCACCACCTACCCCTTCTCGTCCTACTGGCAACGAGTGCCCTCCCCGACTCGCTCTTATCTCGGACGAGACAGTCGGCCAGGAAACTCGTTGCGTTAGGAAATTCAAGGGGAGACAAAAAAAGAGCTCGCTATACTTGGTTCGGATAGTCTCCCATTTCATTCAAAACACACAATAAACTCATTAAATGTTGTTTGTTTTTTGTTATTTAAACTTTTATTGCTTCGTTTGTTTGTTTTTTACATTAAAATATTTTGTTTAAATATATATATATATATATATATATATAGCTATGAAATAAAAACAAGTCTTTTACTGTTATACAATATATAAGGACGATTCTTCCGATATAATATTTTATTTACATATTTAATGAAAACTATATTTTGATATTTTAAATTTATCATAAAAATTTTCTACGACCAATACAGAAACTGATGTAAATGCTGCATACAATAACTGTACCCTGATAGCAAATTTTTGGGCCCTGTACCCAACTGGGCCTGCCCATACTAACCACATGGGCCCCAATTGGGGGATGAACGGCCCTTAAATTAGGGCTGAGTCTAGGCTCAGTCAGTGGGCTTAGAAAATCCCCTTGTGAAATCCGTGTGGGACCAGTAAGGGGAAGGACTTGTGGGCCCCAACAGGGCCCTAGATACTTGGCCCTTTGGGGAGATTAATGAAAGTCCAAATGGGGCCCTTAAGGTTCGAGTCTGGGCGAAATCAGAAGGTTAAGATGACGCCCTGGTGGAAACCTCATGGGGCCAATACGGGGAAAACATTGAGGGGCCTGAAATGGCTTAATACATGGGCATCATTTGGGGGATGAACGTTGGCTTAAACGGGGGCCGTTAGGGCTGAGTCCGGGCTCAATTGGGGCGCCCAGATGAAGCCCTCATGGAAACCTCATGGGACCACTACCGGGAAACATTGAGGGGCCTGAAAGGGCTAAACACATGGGCTCCATTTGGGGGATGAACTTTGGCCCAAACGGGTGCCCTTAGGGCTGAGCCTTGTTTTAGTTAGGGGGACCAGATGAAGCCCTGATGGGGCCTATATGGGGCAAGCAATGAGGGGCCTGAAAGGGCTAAACACATGGACCCCATTTGGGGGATGAACGTTAGCCCAAACGGGTGCCCTTAGGGCTGAGTCTGGGTTCAGTTGGTCGCTAGTTTCTCTCTCCCTTTCCTCCCTACTGACAAGGAATGCTCTCCCGGTCTAGCTGTTATCTCAGACGAAGC
This sequence comes from Biomphalaria pfeifferi, assembly GCA_030265305.1. Taxonomy (NCBI): domain Eukaryota; kingdom Metazoa; phylum Mollusca; class Gastropoda; family Planorbidae; genus Biomphalaria; species Biomphalaria pfeifferi. The sequence goes on from JASAOG010000259.1 coordinate 453,431, forward strand.
ATACAAAGTTATTACGTAACATAACTCGAGGGGAGGTAAAAGAAAACCATGACTTTGATATGTTGGCTCGGATAGACTCACTTAGATTATTAATACAGACAATATTGCTGTTTTTAATTATTTTATTTTCATAAAAATGTGTATGGGTTCCTATGTTTTACTTCTTTTTTTTTTCTTTCTTTGCATTTAAAGTTATAAAATGCTAATTTCTAATTGTGATAATTTTATCTTATATTATACTTTATAAATAAATTGGATTGTAGGTAATTTTTAGCTATAACATTTTCTTTATTCTTCTCAAAGTAGTTCGAAACGTTTCTACTATAACGACATTTATATGGAATATTTGTGTGTGTGCGTGCTTGCTAACGCGTGTGTATGAACTATGCATATGTTATGTGCCAATCAGGGGCGGACTGGGTATCAAAATCGGCCCGGGCATTACCATATAAACCGGCCCACAAATGGCATGTCATATATTTTGGGTGGGGGGATTTTTACCCCACTCCGCAATATATATATATATATGTGAGCAAGTCAGGCAGGCGCGAGTGGGGGATTAAAATTTACCAACAGTAGGCAGATGTTAGCGCTACTGGGTGGGCTCAATCTGTGCACCTCGGTATGGTTACACTGACACGTACATAGTCTACAACTATGGCTACAACACATTTGCATATTAGATAAAACACTGACACGTACATAGTCTACAACTATGGCTACAACACATTTGCATATTAGATAAAACACTGACACGTACATAGTCTACAACTATGGCTACAACACATTTGCATATTAGATAAAACACTGACACGTACATAGTCTACAACTATGGCTACAACACATTTGCATGCCTCTTGATTTTTTTTATATTCTTCGTATCTTCGTAGAATCAGTCATCGATAATATTTACGAACTATGCCTATAATGTAGTTTATTAGATCTGTCATGGAGCATGTATTTTGAGTCATAACTTTTGTTTTATTAATGCATGAAACTGAACAGCAAATCCTGTCGTTAATGTCATGATCTTGCCAGTTATATCTTATACTTTAAAATAAAAATTCCTTGCATTATATTTAAATCATAAGATAGTTTTAGTGACGTGTTTCATTCTATTTGAATGTTATTGACCTAACCATTTTTGAAACTCATAAAAGAAAGAGATCACAAGGTCTATTACGTCAACAAAAAGATCGAGTAAAGAGGTGGTACGAAAAAGATTTACAATGAGAGTCAGTGAGCCTTGACCTACTGACCACCAATGTGCACACGTGTACTTTCTTGCTTGCTAGCACGCAGCGTTCTATGCAATGAACAAGGAAAACGTCAAACACGTGTTCACCTCATCAGCTGATCTTTAGTTGTAGGAATTATACACGCACTCGATCTTTATAGATTGATATCTATATTTAAATATAACTGAGACAAAATATTTAAATCAATATAAAAGCATTCTTATTAGTCATGTTTCAAAACGACTAAATACATTCAAACAAGGTAAAACCCCTATTGCTAATATTCTTTGCTTGTGTAAAGTTTGTTTACATTAAAAATATCTACCGGTACTGGAAACTAGCATTATAGGCTACATTAAAACTTTTTAAATCGGCTTATTACCAGAAGATGCAATAAGAATTGCAAATAATTTATTAATGTTACATCTAATTAAACAGTGCAACTATACACAATTACAGTAAATCAGATCTGTATTATGAATGGTTAAAATAAATTTAATATATTATGTTAAAGATAAAGCGTAAAAAAAAGAAACAAATGCTGTGCTTATTTAACTTAATCTGTTTATTTTCTATGTTAACCTAAAACTATATATATATATTTATTTCCTGAGGAAGACGTGAAAATAAATAACCCTAAATATCAATGACTGGTCAGTATATACCAGTACCGGTACCTTCCGCAAAGATAGAAACCTACAAGAACGACAGATTCAGTTTTATTACTTCGAGAGGCGTCATTTTGTCTAGCCTTTTATTAGGTATTAACTCGAGAAATCCAGCAGAGTGGGTAAAAAGACGAAAGGGGAGTTAAGTTAGGGTAAGGTTATAAAAGAGATCGCCAAGATGTTAATTCCACATCTGGACCAGATAGACGTCGAGGTAGTGCGAATATGGTCACGTGGGGTGTTACATTACATGAGCAAAGTCAAAATGATGCCTAAGTGTCATGTACTATATTAGATCTAGAAATTTTAAATTGACACATAACATATAAATAGTTCATACACACGCGCGCTAACAAACACGCACACACACAAATATTCCATATCTATGTCGTTATAGTAGAAACGTTTCGAACTACTGTGAGAAGAATAAAGAAAATGTTATAGCTAAAAATTACCTACAATCCAATTTATTTAATACAGTATAATATAAGAAAATTATCACAGTTTAGAAATCAGCATTTTATAACTTTAAATGCAAAGAAAAAAAAAGAAGTAAAACATAGGGAGAGAGAAACTAGCGACCAACTGAACCCATACTCAGCCCTAAGGGCACCCGTTTGGGCCCCTCATTGCTTGCCCCATATAGGCCCCATCAGGGCTTCATCTGGTCCCCCTAACTAAAACAAGGCTCAGCCCTAAGGGCACCCGTTTGGGCCAACGTTCATCCCCCAAATGGAGCCCATGTGTTTAGCCCTTTCAGGCCCCTCAATGTTTCCCGGTAGAGGTCCCATGAGGTTTCCATGAGGGCTTTATCTGGGCGCCCCAATTGAGCCCGGACTCAGCCCTAACGGCCCCCGTTTGGGCCAACGTTCATCCCCCAAATGATGCCCATGTATTAAGCCATTTCAGGCCCCTCAATGTTTTCCCCGTATTGGCCCCATGAGGTTTCCACCAGGGCGTCATCTTAACCTTCTGATTTCGCCCAGACTCGACCCTTAAGGGCCCCATTTGGACTTTCATTAATCTCCCCAAAGGGCCAAGTATCTAGGGCCCTGTTGGGGCCCACAAGTCCTTCCCCTTACTGGTCCCACACGGATTTCACAAGGGGATTTTCTAAGCCCACTGACTGAGCCTAGACTCAGCCCTAATTTAAGGGCCGTTCATCCCCAAATTGGGGCCCATGTGGTTAGTATGGGCAGGCCCAGTTGGGTACAGGGTCCAAAAATTTTGCTATCAGGGTACAGTTATTGTATGCAGTGTTTACATCAGTTTCTATATTGGTCGTAGAAAATTTTTATGATAAATTTAAAATATCAAAAATAGAGTTTTCATTAAATATGTAAATAAAATATTATATCAGAAGAATCATCCTTATATATTGTATAACAATAAAACCCCTTTTTTATTTCATAGCTATATATATATATATATATATTAAAACAAAATATTTTAATGTAAAAAACAAACAAACGAAGCAATAAAAGTTTAAATAACAAAAAACAAACAATATTTAATGAGTTTATTGTGTGTTTATAATGAAATGGGAGACTATCCGAACCAATTATAGCGAGCTCTTTTTTTTTTGGTCTCCCCTTGATTTCATTACGCAACGAGTTTCCTGGCCGACAGTCTCGTCCAGGTTAAGAGCGAGGCGATGAGGGCTCGCGTTGCCAGTAGGACGAGAAGGGGGTAGGTGCTGATTAAGGGCCCCATTCATCTAAGGGGGGTTTTGAATGGGCGCATGACGGGGTAGGAAATGATAAGACTGCCCCGCACGATTATCCAGTTCCCCAAGCGGGCCCCTAACTCAGCCCGGGCCTGAACAGGTAGCTTTGCTGGCTGGGAACTAGACAGTCTATCATCTATGCATGCAGACTATAGACTAGATCTATTCTAGTATAAGTATAGATTATAGATCTAGTGACAATCTAGTCCTAGACTATTTATATACTAACTATAGACTAGTATAGATATACAGATTACAATTATAGTTTATAGTATAGTATAGTAGTATAGTAGTAGTAAGTAATATTTTTTTACAATAGTAATTATATTTTATATAGACTAGATCTAAATCTAGTATTTAAAACTCTTGCTTAGTTTATTATGCTTATGTTGGTTACTGAACTCCGCTGTCTCTAAGAACCAGTAATATAATAATACAGAAGGGGGTTCTATTAATTATATAGGTTATGGCTGAAAAAAAACTATAAATACTTTTAATTTTACACTGCTCATAACTGTTGTATAGCTCATACAAACTTATCTTTTCCCAAATGTTTCCCATAATAAGTTTTACTTTATCGTCCAGTCTATATATATATATATAAATATATGTCTATGGTCTTGATATAATATATAAGTCTATGGTAAACTCTTTTTCAAGCTCAAATGGGAGTCGCTCCAATAAATCTTTTCTGTCTTAGAAAAGTAAGGATCTTTAGTTTTCAAAGTTTAGAAATATTACAAAATCATTTCTCGGATATTCATTCAAATATATGAAAAAAAAAAGCCATTTCTTGTTTGTTTCCATTGAGATAATGTTTTAAAAATCCTAGATCGAAATAATTCATGTTGATTTAAATAATCTTATGTACATTTAAATAGATTGATTGGCTAGATTTGTCTAGATTATGTATCTAAAAATTGCAAAATAATAATTATGAGACGAGAGTACTCTTTTTTTTATGTTCAATTACTAGATCTAGATCTCAAAATTAAATTATGTTACATAGGTTAGGGTTGAACAAAAAATTACTTTACTTCTTTTAACTACTTTACAAAACTGTGACAGGTTTTCGCGTGTGACGTGTGTTTGGCTTGTTTAAAGTATAGGGGATGATTATTTTTGAAGTTATCACACACTGACTTATCAGCATATAAACCGGGAATAGGCACGCAACGAGACAAGCAATGAAAGAGAGATACAAAGTTACAAAGAATAAACAGGGGGAGGGTTTGCATCTATCTCTAATCAATACCATTTTTAATCATCACTCTTGCACTAAATAAGAGAGTATGTCACTTTGTCTTCTGAACTTAGCTGATTGTCCTGCTTGGGTCGCAGCTGGCTGTGTCCTAGCTTGAGGTTCTGCAGCTGATGGAAAATTCCTAGTTACGCCCCTAACACTATACACACCGCTTGAAGGATCAATAAATATCTAATGTTTATAGATTATGTAATAATTACATTTTTCCTCACAAGTATTCCCCCTCTCAGTGCAATGGTTAGAATTGTTAAGTGTGTAAGGGAAGGGCTTATAGTTTATGCCACCCCCTTACTGGATCCACCACCATAGGATTTTTTTGTTTTCAAATGACTAAAATAAAAAAAAAAAATTAAATATGTTCATTGATGCAAAAATATTTAACAGATGGCCGAAAACAGTTTACATTTTATACACAAATATAAAAAATGAAGCATTCCACATAAATGTTTAACAACATGTTTGAGAAACTTGAAACCTAATATACATTTTATGTTTTAGCATCAGCATCTTAATTATTCCTAATACCATTTAGTAATGATAGAAAGCAGAGCTACAACAGGCTTTTCCCTCTCAAGGTATCACTCATATAACGAAGAACAAACAAGCATATACTTTAAAAGTAATATAAAAAAGTTTATTGAAATAAAATTCTGAATATTTGACATACAAAATTTAATGAGAAGCTGCTTGTGTATTAACCTGAGTTTTTCAATTAGCCTAGGTTTCAAAGCTATACCAAGTTAAAGAAAGCCTTAAAGCCCTTGTTACTAACTGAGGCATCAGAATGGAAAACAATGTACATATAATTGTTGGTTGAAACAACTGTTGGTGGGATAGTGTGACTACAGTAATGACTTAATAAAGGTGCAGCCTCATTGTCTCCATCATGGACACTCATGTAGTCATAAGTACATAGATCATTACTTTCAAATCTGAAGTCAGAGAAACTGCAAACAAAATGGAATTGATTGAATATAAACTTTGGATGTTTGATGAAAGTACAATAAAAACTTCATGACTAAAAAACAAATGATGTCTACTTCAAAAAGATACTTTAAAGGTTCAAGTTAAAGGACTAACAGTTTGCTAGTTTGTGTAGGTGACTTGTTGTAGCAAAGTATCTACAATTTAAAAACAAAAGAATTTGTCTATTTTGAAAATTAAAAACTTTTCTGTGGCCAACATCTGAAGAAATCATTAAAACATTGTGCTTAAAACCTACTAGTTGCTTCAGGTTTAACATTACTTCTCATATGCAATGACTGAATGCTACATTAGTTCTCACTGCGAATAAGACCAGATATTGAATTGTTGTAAAACGTTTATGGCTCATCTTGCAGAGCACTTTGTAGGAGCCCTATTCAATTTTTTTAAGGCTGGAACATTTTGAAATAAAAAACCTGGGCATTAGTTGTGTGAGGAGCTTTGTCAACCGCACAGCAGTTTCCTCCCCCCCTCTTCCCAGCTGGTTATGCACTGCTTATTTTTGTTTAGGTTTACACTAATGTTTGTGTTTAGCAACAATTAGCTGAGGTTTAGAGTTCTACTTTACTTTCTCAGATGTTGAACTAAACAAGAATTGTATCTCTAGAAAGTGCTACTTTAATTTTATCGGTGACTAAAAAAAGAAAGAAAGAAACTGTGGCTTTTAAGTTAACACTAGTTTCCAATTATTACTTTAGGTTTCACTTTGTCTATACAAGTGTCTATACCTCTGAGTATAGTGTTCATTATTTTTTACAGATAAATTCATTTTCATTTTGAGACACTTAAGACTTTCAATTGATCTTATTTCTTTTAACATTCATAATGATTGCATAGCAAATGGTTTGTTAACAGTTTCACAATAATATTCTCTTAGGTCTAATTCTTTTCTTAAGTTTACATCAACAGAACTACTATGACGTCCTTCACATTGTTCTTGTCATAATGTTATTAACTAAACAAATTTAAATACTACATATCTCAAGCTAGCTTCCTAACAGTGTAGTTTGAAGTAATTTTATGGATGCTTCAAAACATATTTTGTTTGATGTTATTATTGTCACTAAGTTATTTAGTTTTTGAAAATAATGTAAACATGAAAGCAAACCTTAGAGTCACTCTTGAATTAAGTCCCCCTTCAATCCTCCAGAAACAGGAAGTGCTGTCTGGGTAAGTGTGAGGATAGTTTGGGCTTACAATGTAGCCTGAGTGGGATTGAATGGTGGAGTTGCAAGCTGAAACAAGACAAAACCTACCTTATGTTCACACTATTTCAAAACACTTTGTGCTTATAATTAATAAAACTAGTTTCCAACTCAACATCATCATCAGTGCAAAGAGAAACTTACATTTCCTTCTTTAAAAATCTTGTATTATTTTAAATATTTAAAAATGTTAACACAAAAAGTTTCATTAGAAACGTTTTTTCATTTCAAAATATTTATTGGTTATTTATTCTTCAGAGGCGCGGTGGCTGAGCGGTAAAGCGATTGGCTTCCGAATCAGGGACCGGGGTTCGAATCCTGGTGAAGACTGAGATTTCTAACTTCGGGATCTTCGGGCGCCTCTGAGTCCACCCAGCTCTAATGGGTACCTGACATTAGTTAGGGAAAAGTAAAGGCGGTTAGTCGTTGTGCTGGCCACATGACACCTTTGTTAATCGTAGGCCACAGAAACAGATGACCTTTACATCATCTGCCCTATAGACCACAAGGTCTGAAAGGGGAACTGTATTCTTTATAAATGTAGGGATGGTACAGCACTTGCCTTTTGAACCATGGTGTATAGGATTTGAATCCTGATGAAGACTGGCATTTTTAATTTCTGGATCTTTAGAGCACCTCTGAGTCTACCCAACTCTAATAAAGTTGGGGAAAAGTAAAGGTGGTTTGTGGTTTTGCTGGCCACATAACACCCTTGTTAACCAGTGGATGTAGAAACAGATAAACTTAACATCATCTGCCTCATAGATCGCAAGGTCTGAAAGGGAAACTTTATCCTACCCTTTACTCTATCCCAGTGGTCTTCAGCCTTTTTCGGCCTACCGCCCCCTTTTCGTATTTTTCCTTTTAAAAAATCCGCCAGCTCCCCCCCCTCTAAGCAAAACACTTATAAAGAAGCGTAAAAAGTCAAATTTGAACAAAATGTTATCTATTTATTAATTTTTATGCTGTCAATAACACTTATCCTGCATGGGAGACGACCGCATGCAAAAGGCGTCCTTCTTTGGCAAGCTTAGAGGAGGACGGAGTTACAGAGGTTCTCGCCGTAAGCACTATAACGATCCCCTACTGACATAGAGGACCATACCTGGCAGCATTCTCTGGCAGCAGATGGCCTCTAAGAGAGACAGTTGGAGAGCTCTCACAAAAGCTGTGGGACAACCATTATGAGACTCAAAGAAAAGCCATTATTGAAGACAGGCGCAAAAGACAAAGAAAACTTAAATAGACTGTCAGTAGACAACGCCTTTGTCTGCATGAATTTTGGAAAAATATGCAGGTCGCAACTTATGTGAAACACAGCACTCAGCCGTAATCTTTGGAGTTGAAGTCAAAAACAGTCAATATTATCATTATACAAAAATTATGTCAAATAATTTGCAGTGATTACAAACAAAAATTAATCTCATTGTCATAACTTTCTTTAAAATCCTAAGAATAGTCCCCTTTTAAATGTTTGAATATTATAGGGCCTACTGTTTTAGGTTTAGTTGTAAATTTAGTTGTATTTTTAATATACACATTATTATTGCTGAATTCACAACAAAAAAAATCAAGCTAATGGGAACCTTGTGCCTCCTGCAGTCTGACAATAATAGAAATTTCAAGCTTTCTACTAGTCAAAGCTAGGCAAAGGTCTCCTCTAGTGGCTACATCCAGTCTATTTCTTTGCCTATTCATTAAGTTTGCCACGCACTAAATCTAGGTTTACCATATATATTGATGGAGAAGCTAAAACATAATTCCATTTTTGACCACAGTTTTGGAATTTTACTAAAACAATTAAATGCAGCCACATCTCTGTTGTGCCTCCAAGGGAGTAGATAACAATTTTCCATCGTTTGGGGGACAGGGAGCTTCACCTCTTTGGGGGCCCTTTGCATTTTGCATAATATTTAATTTAATTTATTAAAAAAGCACTCATTTGGGGCCCCCGCTCAAGACCACTGCTCTATCCTATATAAATAAAAACAAGTGTGTTTACCATTTGTTACATAGCAATGTTCACCACTACTATCTAATGTCATCCATTCTGGACATGTGCAAGTCTCTGTCCATGGGTTGGTAGATGTTACTTTACAAGTGTGAGAACAACGTTTCTGTTTACAAAAATCTAATGGAAAGAAATAGTGAATGTGAACTCATGGATCAAGTGAGGTGAGAAAATGTGTCACTTCTGGAATAATGAACATACATTTTAAATATTGATAACATGACTGTATTTTTCCATTAGTAAAGAAAAGTTAACTTATACACAGTCTTGGATCACTGCTACTACAATGGATTATATGTAAGAGGTATTTTTATTTTTAAATTTACTGTGACAATGCATTTAATGTATGACTGCATCAGAGAATATAACCCAAAAGGCAACATAAACAGAAGAAGGACACACCCCAACAAGCCAACATAAACTGTAATAAAATTAATACTAAAGTAACCTTCAATAGCATAAGTGGCTAGAAATCCTTTCTTGTTGTTTGAATTATCTGATGTAAAAACAATGTGCATAGAGTTGCCTGAAGATTTGATTACTTCTGGCACTGAGTAACATAAACTGTCCAGCTGCTTAGCTGAGGAACTGTTTCCGTCAAAAAGTTCAACATAATCATAGGGACAACCTTCCACTTCATAGTCTTGAAATCTGGTCACAGAAATGGACAAAATTTTTTCATAATCAAAATCATTTAATTGTGAAATGAATATTGGCAACTATTTTAAAGTAAGCACATATCTAGAGTGTATTAAAAAAAAATGTTTGTTACAATATTATTTCAATTAAATTAATAAAGTTTTATATTTTAATAAATTTTAAAAAATTAATTAATTAATATACAATTTCGTAGTGGACACTACTTGATAAAAATAAATGTAACATCATGGTATGGATAGTTTAAAATGAACTACATAAATATTTCAAGTTACATTAGATATAAATAAAATATTTTAAAAGACAATTTACTTTTTTGTGACCTTAATTTATTGAGATATTTGATAGTTTTTGTCTGACCTAAGAGAAATAATTGAGTTGACGTTGTTAGATGTTATTGTCCATGTGCACTTGGAATCATAGGGATAGGTCAGTGGGTAATTAGAACTCATGATTGTACCAGTAGATGCTGTTAAAACTCTGTTGCAATCTTTTGAATAAAGGACACAATAATAAGGTACAAATATTAAATCTTCTAAAATATTTGGAAACTTTCTAAATGTAACTTTAGAGTTATATTGTTTGCTTAATACAAAAATGTACTCACCAATACAATTACCATTAGGATCTGGAAGTAATCCATTGTAGCATAGACATTTGTCATTGCTACACTGTAGATGGTCTTCACACTTTGTAGCACTGTCACAGTGTATTACTGATGTTGACACAGCTGTATTTGAAAAAAAACTAGTTTAATGACTTATGTAATTCCTTTCAAACAAAAATCTAAAAAGAAGTGAAGGATAAAATAATCTAAAAAGTTATAAAGGATTAGAGTTATCTCTTATGTCTGCATACAAGTTCAGTTCAGTTTAGTGCAGTTCAGTACAGTTCAGCTCAGTGTTTCCTGCTACCAGATGTACAGTGTTTGTTATTTTCGCAGTTAGTAAAGAGCCACCCAACTTAAATTTGAGTAGTAACTTCTTAAGTTAGCTGTGGGATTTTGATGAATGCAAGCAGAGAGAAAGATAGAAAGAAGTAATTTCTTACATAAATACATTAGTTTTTAAAATATTCACACTTTACATAAAAAAAGTTTATATTGCACTATACAAGACCTACTTAGTTTATACATTAACTTTAAAAAAAGATTTGTACCATCTAATATCATTTGAAAATATTATTTCCTGTGAGTTTATTGTAACTAGTCATATGTTATGGCGTCACTGTCTTCACAAATAACCCAAGTTCAAATCCCATCCCCTTTTGTCTTGCAGCAAGGTAGAACTAAAACTAAAAAATTGTAATTTACCAAGGCTCATTCAAAAGATATAAAAAAGATTTTACAATAAAGTAAAGATAACAGCAAATTATTTGTCCAGAACGCAAGCAAATATTTCAGAAAGTGCAAAACAATGTAAACAAAAAGAAAAATTCATTCCAAATAGTCTAACTAACCAATGCAATCATTAGACACTGCATCTAATGTATATCCAACATAACAGGAACAAGTATACGATCCTAACGTGTTTGTGCAATTTTGAGAGCAAACAAGTAGATTTCTATCTTGGCATTCATCTACATCTGAAAGAAAAAAAATTTCAAAGTCACCATTCTCTGCTGATCATAGTGACTTTTAAAGCTACATGTATTAAAAGTGTTGTTTGATTTGATGTGGAAAATAAGGAATTGAGATGATTGAATTAGGTTGATTATTTAAAAAAAAATATTTAAAAATGGAATTTTAACTAAAATAATAAAATAAAATATGCTGATATTTAACTTATGAAATATAACATTATTTCTAGACATACACTAGCAACATAAGACTCACTCTAGTAAACCAGTAACCCAAACCAGTTTTCATCAAATATACAAACTCATTATCTAAGGTTAATGACAATACAAATACAATGGAAGGAATTACTTGCCTGGTTTCAATAAACCAAAAAAAGAGCAAAAAGAAAAGACACAAGAACACTAAAATGAAACTTTAACTTGGCATCCACTCAAAAGTCTACAAGTCTGGCACTCAAAAGTACTTATGAATAAAAAAAAAGTTGTTCTAAGAAGCATTGAACCATAAAAAGAAACTAGAAAGTGTAAACACTTAAATCAGTAAAAATGTTTTGGCTTTCATCCAAATATCTAAAACTCTCTTCCATCAATCAGAGACAAATGATAAAAATAATGGGAAAATCTGATCACAATCAATTCAATAGTTTTTTTTTTTGGATGTTTTTTTTTACAAAAACATTTTTTCAACAATCTATAAGCTTATACAATGTCATATCTTCTGAAAAATCCATCACAAAAGGATGAGCTAACATACTTAATTGTGTAAAGGAGAAAGTCTGGAAAAGTTCATTGTCATAGACAATCACTTCTATAGTGAAGAAAGTGGAGCATTATAACTAGCAGCTACCACCCTATTAAAGCAATGAGCAGTATTTCTGACAGATGAAAACATATTATACATTAAAAATTTTAAAATAAACCTCTGTTGCATTTTATATCAAACAACTCAATAAATCAATAATAAATTTCAATAATAGCAATAACACTTTTCTCTAATAAGATTCCAGCACTAATACATACAGAGGAAAATAAATGGATAAGTCAAAAATATGACTCTGTTATCTATAAGGAAGTGAAAAAAAAAGGACTATGTGTGATATAATGATTTCTCACACTGACTTCAGAAGAAAGTAAGCTATCCTGACATTATCAACTAAATTATAGAATATGCCTCCATAGAATATATCATAATGACAATTGGAACTAGCAAAACATGTCATCATGGATTGTCACCAAAGAATGCTGACAACCTTTTTCATACTTCCATACTTTATTGAAGCAACAAGATGCTGGCCCTGGAGCAACCTATTAGAAGACAAACTGTATACAAATAATTTATTAACAGATAGTCAGGAGTCAGAGCACCCCCTTCTAAACAAAAGAAAGAACTTCTGATCTGGAAACCAGTTCATCTCAGATTGGTTATCTGAAACCCCACAATAAAAAGTTTAAAAATATTTGCTGAAGATTTGCTAGCATAATTTATTTATTCAATTAATTCTCCTTATTTGAAAGAATTACTAATTAAAAGCAGGCTAAAAATACCTATCAAGTGCATACTTTATTTTGGTTTAACTTCATTGGGTTAAGTGTATTAGTCAGAATGTGAGACTGAGAATTCTATAAGACCAGATTTAATACTAATTTTTACCAGTGCATATCCCATTTTGTCTAGTAAATCCATTTCGACACTGACACTCCGCAGAACCAGGTGTATTGACACATAATTCATTAGATGGACAATGCATATTATTGCTAATGCATTCATCAATGTCTTCATCACAGTGGTCTCCTATGATTAACAATATATACATAAAACATAATAGTTCATATCAATTTTATTTTTATAATGCCATTATTAATATAGCTCAAAATATAACTAATAATAACACCAAACAATTTTGTAACTTTTATACACTGCATAATCTACATTGAGTCTAGTAGCATCACTTCATGAGAATATGAAACCATGTTGCAATTTAACATAATTATTTTAAATTAACAGGCATATGTAGGAAATTTTAAGTAATACTATAAATGAATAAAAGTTTTTATAAAGGCTGTTCTTTTTTAAATCTAAAAAGTCATTGAACTTTGACACTATGTTACAACATTCCTAAAGTGTTACCTTGAAATCCAGATTTACAGACACACCCGCTCTTTAAGTCACAATGATCCGCATTTATTCCACAAGAACATTCATTGGCACAGTTAATTCCCCATGTTTCCCCTTCACAATCTGCGAATGAAAAGTTACTTTTAAAAACAAAGGTATTACAATCAGTATGATAGAAAATACTTTTTTTTAGTTAAGCAATATAGAGAAATTTTCTGCACAATAAATCTTAATTCAAAAGATGAAGCAACAAATCTTATTTTATCTTATAATTTACAGGATGTTATGTCAAGGCAGAAAATTACACTTAAATATAGTCATGCAAGTTAAAGATTTAAACTTAAATCATTGGTTTTCCTGGCTGATTCAGGCAACCTGTTTAATGCTCTAAGGGTGCTGGGGAAAAAGAGCACTTATCACTAAGATTTTATGCCTCTCTGAGTATTTATTAGGTTGTGTTTTTTTGTATTTGTAAATTATGGTTCAGTGTTAGTCTATTATTGTTACTTGCCTTTCTAGTCTTCTGGCTTGTAGTGTCTCTTAAGTTTAATCTAGTTTAAAATAATGCTATGTTAATATAGAAAGAAAAAATACCAATGCATGTTCTTAGATCATTGTCAAGTCTTTGGCCGGTTGGGCATGAGCATGTAAAGCCACCTTCAGTATTTCTGCAGCCTTCTTTGTACAAACACAAGTTTAAAGTGGTTGATGCACACTCATTTATATCTGAAATATACATTTAGAATTTGTGCCAATGTTGATGGGATGAACAGGTTAGTTGATAACAAAGTAAGGAAAAAAAAAATTAACTTTGATTAAGTATTACATTATTTAAAGCTTACCCTGGCACCTTGTTGAACCAATGAGATCAAAGCCACGAGGGCAAAAACAATAAGGGCTTCCATTCTCATCCACAGTACAATTGTGGCTGCATGTCATATTCTTATTTTTACAAATGTCTTTCACTGAAATATCAATTTTTTTATTTCACTGACGAAATCAAAACAAATTAAAAATTTTATTTATTTAATGATCAATATCTGATTTCAAACTTTCCCATTGAGAAGTTATTTTTGTAATCATAAATTGATTCATGCTTCAATCACCTCTATACATATTTTTTTCTTTGACGCCAGTAAATAGTAAGTATTAGTAAGTATTAGTTGCTAATAAGAAGTATGGCACAGAACTAAAAGCTTGATTTGATCTTTTGATGAAAAACTTTGGAATAACAAAATGCTTATGGCTAAAATGACTTGACTAACAGAAAATTAGAGATAAAACAAACAAATTGTGGAGAGTCGAAATAAAAAAGGAACTGCATACTCTTTGAGACAACAATACCAAAACCAAGGTGAAAAAAAATGAATAATTCATTAAAATAAACATGTAGCATTAATGGTTTTTAGGAGTCAAGTTAAAGGATATAACTTTAGAATCATTAGCACAATGTTCTTAGATTAACCCAAGTAACAGTAAAATATTTACTTCACTGTACTTCTTAGTTTGTATTTAATCCTACATTCATCTATAGAACTTCTCTATCCATCAAGATTTTATTCCAAATAAAAAATATTGTTTTTTTTTTACCATTAATGCAATGTTTTCTGTCTGTAGATTTGTAATACCCAGGATGGCATTTACAATTAAAGCTTCCAGGAGTGTTCTCACAAACTTGTTCACAACCATCAATATGAGATTCACATTCATTGATATCTGTAAATACATTAAACATCAGTTACAGGAAGGTCAGAATACTAATATTAATTAAAGAGACAAATAAAAATGCAGTTTTTTAGATTATGGGTGATTTCAACCTACCTGATATAAATTGGAAAACACTAACCATAGATAAACACTAAAACCTTAAAGACATAAATGAGCTTTTCATAGAAACTTTACACAACCTACGTTTAGATCAAATCATTAAAGAGCCAACTAGATTAAACAACACATTAGATCTCTTCTTAACCAACAGCCCTGGATTAGTAGTAGATTATGATATTATCCCTGGTCTATCAGATCATGAGATCATAAAAATACACAGTCAGATAAAAGCAGTAGCCAATATAAAACCCAAAAGAAAAATCTTACTCTGGAACAAATGCAACCTAACACAACTACATCAAGCTGCATTAAACTTTCAACAAACATTCTTATCAGAAAGAGACATTAACCAACCAGTCAATGACCTCTGGAATTTCATTAAAAACCATCTTAAAAGCATTATAGAAAACCATAAACCAACTAAATACACATCAAACAAAATAAATAAATCTGGTTTAATAGTAGATTAAATAAGCTTTGTAAACAGAAGGAAAACCATAGAAAATTTAAAGAAACTAAGGCAGAAAGAGTTTATAAAAAGTACATAGAAATTAAACACCTAACCCAAAAAGTAAGCAGACAGCTGCAGAGTGAATACATAAACAATGTAATATCTAAAGATAACAACAAAAACCTATGGTCATACATTAAGTCTAAGAAAATGGAAACAATAGGAATAGCGCCATTAAAAGGAGAAGACACCTTAACACACAATGATAATGAAACTAAAGCTAACATTCTAAACAAATACTTTGCATCAGCATTCTCAGCCCCAGGAGACAAAGACATATTACTTAATTTGAACCAAGTAGACAATATAGAGATATAGAAGAGAGATATAGAAGTACAAGAAAAGGGAATCCAAAAATATTAGCCAACATCAAACCTAATAAAGCATCTGGACCTGATGGTATTCCAGCTAGAATACTCAAAGAACTAAGCACTGAGCTAGCACCAGTGTTCAAAATACTTTTTCAGGCATCCCTTAACCAGGGCAGAGTACCAAGGGATAGGAAAGAAGCTAATGTCACCCCTCTATTTAAAAAAGGAGAAAAATCAGACCCAGGAAATTACAGACCAGTATCACTTACCAGTATCACATGTAAAATCCAAGAACACATAATATGTAGCAACATCATAAACCACTTAAACAAACATAATGTCCTTACTCCATACCAACATGACTTTAGGAAATATAGATCATGTGAAACACAACTAATAGGACTAATTGATGATTTTTCAAAAGGTTTAGATAACAGTGAGCAAATAGATGCTATCTTACTATATTTTTCCAAAGCTTTTGATAAAGTTCACCACCATAGTTTGCTTAAAAAATTAAAATATTTTGCATTGATGGTGTACCAAGGAACAGTCTTAGGTCATCTATTATTTTTAATTTACATAATCGATTTACCAAATTGCATTAGTTTAGGAACAAAAGTCAGATTATTCGAAGATGATTGCATAATATATAGAACAATAAAAACAAAATACAGAAATTTTAAAAAAAAAATTAGATGAATTATAGAAATGGGAATCAAATTGGAGCATGTCTTTCCACCCAGAAAAATGACAGTTATTAAGAGTAACAAAAAAGCTAAAACAAATTAATTCCACTTATCTTATTCAATGTAAACCAGTAACACAAACTAAAAACGCAAAATACCTAGGAGTTATAATAAATGAAAAACTGTCATGGAATCCCCATATTCATGAAACTATCAAAAAATCAAACAAAGCCTTAGGGTTTATTAAGAGAAATTTCTATAAATCCAATAAGAGCATAAAACTAAAATGTTATTTAACCTTGGTTAGGCCAATAATAGAATATGCATCTTCTTTTTGGGACCCCCCAACTCAAGAAAACATTAAGAAACTGGAACTGACACAAAATAGAGCAGTGGGATTCATAACAAACGAATATTCACACTTGACTAGAGTAGCACCTTTAGTTAAATCACTAAATTTAGAAAGCCTTCAGGATAGAAGACTTAAAAGTAAAGTAGCAATTATACATAAAACACTGAACCATAATCTTCAAATACAAAAACAAAATTTAATAAAATACTTAGAAAGACACAAAAATAAAGGCACATTGCTCGTCCCATATGCTAGGACAAATTTGTGCAAATACTCCTTCTTCCCTAGTGCTATGAGCGCATGGAATGGGTTTCCTGAGCTAGCCAGGAAAACCAGTGACTTGGCAGAATTTAAGTCATTGGTTAATATACATGACTGAATGCATGACCCGTAGGATGTAATCATCTTATTTGAAGTAACGTCTGTATTATATAAGATAAGAAGATCTCTTCAAAGAATGTGTCAGTAGCTTTGCTACATAAAATAAAAAGATATCTTGCTAAGTATACTCTTTTCTGCTAAAATCAAACTCATATTTCTCTTATTCTGAACAATTCACATTCTACTTACAACAAAATATTTATAGGTCTGTTTATCTGAAGTTTCTTTTACTATCACTGACCTTCACAAATTAAAAACTGGTTTCTGTAAAAGCCGGGTCGGCACTGACACATATAGCTACCCATTGTATTAACACAGGTTTCTCCAAGTTCACTGTTACATCTGAAGGTTACTTGAATATCAGAACACTCATCAATATCTGGAAAATGGTAAACCATGCTGGAATGTTTAATCTCATAACGAATATTCCATGTTTTTCAATAATAAAAAAAAATCAAGATACAACATTAAAAGCTTAACATTATTTTGATAATTCCTAAACATTAATAATAATACGGTGACCTTTCCTACATGTCTTAGATCAAATGATAATTGTGCAGTGATTGTTTACCTTGGCATGCTCCTTTAATCATTCTATATCCATCCTGACACAGACATTGATAACTTCCAACTGTATTTCGGCAAAGTTGACCAGATGGACAAGCACCTATATCATTGCATTCATTAACATCAATGCTGCATTTTTCTCCAGTCCATCCTTTCTGACACACACAGCCCCTAACTGGGTCACAGTGTCCATTAAGTCCGCAATCACAAGTACTATTACAGTTAGAGCCATAATGAGGGATTTTGCAAGCTATTTTAAAAATATTCAACCAAAAAAATATATTAATGATTCGATTTCTCATTATATTATAACAAACAAAATAAATGATAAAATAACAAAACCAAGTATTTTTATTAAAATAAACATTTTTAAGAAATACTGAAATTTTTGAAGATCCATTTGTGCAATTATAGATTTTTTGTGTGACAATAAGCATTTGGTATGATTTATGAGGTTTTGAGAGATAAAATTTGATCGTTATATATATATTTATTTAGTTGTTTTCATCTATTTAACTATAATAAATTTACACAGATTTTCAATAACTTTACAATTTCATTAAAATCTTCAGATAGATGTCTCAATGTATACCTGTACAAGTTAATCCATCAGCATTTATTTCATATCCACTATAACAAGAACATTTATAGTGGCCTTCAATATTGGAACAGACTTGTGAGCAGGGTGTGTTGCCTTCAGTGCATTCATCTACATCTAAAGTAGTTAGAATTAAATGATATGAGCATTTTGTAGGAAACACAAGATATAAGGATGTCAAGATATAGCTTTCATAAGAATATTAGATACTCAAGCTTTACCTATGCATTTAGTAGCATCAGATGGATTGGTCTTAAATCCAGTGTTGCAACTGCAAGTCACCTTAGTTTGATTGACAGTACACATTTGTTGACATACTTTACAAGCAGCCACCTTGTCAAAATCTGATGATTAAAGTTATCATATATTTTTTGTATATATTAAATATTTAATTTTTTTTGGATGCACTTTGAATGCATGACAGTAAATGTTACAATTATTTCGTATTTAAAAAGAGAGTTAAATAGCATGAACTTATACTTAGGATGCAATGAAGACCATCACTGTGCAGGTGGTATCCATCAGAACATGTACAAGTATAGTTGCCCTGAGTATTCACACATCCTTGTTGGCATAAAGCTGTTCTCTCATCACATTCATTGATGTCTAGGGATAAAAAACAAATTATTTCTTATGATATATAAACTATGATTTTTTTCTTTTTAATTTTTATTTTCAAAATAAATTCTTATTTTAGAAATTATGCTATTAAACAAATTAACTTCACTTTAAGACTTATCAATGATATAAATATCAAATGGTAAAGCATAACAGTAGATTTGCAAGACATGTTGCATCCTAACCAATGTTTACTAAAGTAAAACTAAACATTCCACCCAGATTAAAAAGTTAATTAGACTTAAAGAATGTAAGGTAGCTTTGGCTACCCTTGATAATCAATGATACCAGAAAAGGAATCAGTAATAGCTTTTGTTACAAATTTGTTGTTGAGAATTCTTACCAATGCATTTGTTAATATAGACAGGATCCTGTCTGAATCCATCACGACAGCTGCATCTGTAAGAACCATAAGTGTTGGTACAAAGTTGATCACAAACACTGGTGCCATTACACTCATTGATATCTGATGGAAAATGAACTTCATAAATATTGAATCTTTCTCTTTGTAGGACTGAGTCACTGTGTGTATACATTTTTAGTTATACAAATATGGGTCCACATGTCTGTGCATATGTCCATCTATTCACACATGCATGCACAAACACAGACATTATTTATCTCTGCAATTACATTTTCAGTAAACAATTTCAATAATGTTATTTGTTAATGCAACAGTTAGCTATTTGTTTTTAGCTCATTTACTTTCCATATTGTGTTATTTAACCTTTTATTTACCTAAACAATTATCTTCAGTCCCAAGATTAAATCCAGTTGGACAAGGTCCACATGTATATCCAATGGTTTTGTTGCCTTGCTGGTCAGCAGTAAGGTCTGTACAAGTCCTCCCTCCCTGACAGGGTGATAGTGAACAAGCATCAAACTCTGACTCACAGTGTTCACCTGAAATAACATTAACAACATTTACAGTACAAGCAAAAAATTCAAATTGCTCAGTTACAGTATTGTTAAACTTATTTGAAATGCACATGTCTATATATCAACAACTAGCCAGATATGACCTGTGGCTTGTGGGCCTTAGTTTGGGTATTACTACTAAAGTGGATTGGATTTAGATCTATATCAAAATGGCAAAATTCCATTCACATTTTTGAAATTTTGGCATGTAGAGTGTAAAAAAGGGTTTACCCTTTTAGCTGACATATTCATATCAAATATAAAGTACTTTGAAACTGTTTACCCAATTCGTTAAAAAGCTTGTTTCTATAAAAGAGATAAATTTAGGTATTTTTTATTTATTTTTAGGGTGCTCAGGTTATTGGAGGTCCATTAAACATACACTGTGGTACCTTCCGTGATCTAATAACTTTTATGCCAAGTTTTTACCTACATACTTCTAGCAATTTGCTTTATTTATAAAATTAGTGAATTAGATCATTTACAACATTTTATATTATATAATAAACTTTGTTTCTAACCAATAGGAGTATCCCCAATGTTCATTAGTGTATTTTTGAAAAACAAAATAAAAAACATTAATACACAAACAAAAAAGTATCACTATTCCTATAGTTTAATAGTTTGCATTAACCCATTAGCTCCTTCTGCAGTTGGAAATGTTTTTCCCATTTTGTCCTAAACCGTTGTAGAACGTTTCTCAAATCCCCTATTCAATTTACTTGATCTAAACTTTTTAAAAAGAAGATTTCTTCTAGTCTCGTTGCAAGCGTGATTACAAATCATTTTGGAGATTACCGAGTTAATTCTCATTAAAATCAGGAAGATTTTTATTGTATAAGTTAAATAATTTTTCGAACCAACAGGCCCATAGCTTCAGTGTATAAGCCCATACATGGGAAAATGGGTATTTTTGAAGCTTTTTTATTTTATAATGGTATTTAAAGTATATATTTTTTGAAACTAGACATTTCTTTTTTTTTTTTATATAAAGTTGTTGCTTTGTTTATATGTATTAGATATTAAATTTGATTATTTTTCAAAATAAATATTTTTTAAAGATTTTTTAAACACAGAGTTATCCCTCTTTGCTTAGGGCCTGAGAAGGATTTTTTTCTTAACCAGAAATAGGAGCTATTGGGTTAAAAAAAAGAAATTTAGTAAAGTAAACAAATTTGTGAGGAAAATATTAATTATAACAATTTTCAGAACATGAACTTAAAAATGTACAATTAAAAATGATAAATTTCTCATAGCGATTGTACCAATCAAACTTGACATAAATAGTTCTTTGTCTCTAAAATAAATGTTCAAGGCAATAAAACTGATCCTTACCAATAAACGCAGGGTAACAATGACACTTCAGCACTCCTACTCCAGTTTCTTTAGTCAGTAGTGTTGAAGAATTAGTACATACACCATGGCTACTACATCCTGAACAATATGATAGGGGAACCATATGTGTGGCTGAGTAGCCTCCATTGGTATCCATGACTTTAATTCTGCCATTAGAATAATTCAAAAATTTGAGCTTACTGTAGAAATGTATATTTATACATAAAAGAAAAAAAAGAAGATAGAAATAGAAATTAACAAGGGAGAGCAATAAAAAAGATGGGAGATAATTAAAGAGATATTGAGGAAGAGAGACAGAGGACGTAGAAAAATAGATATGAAGAGGTTGACATATAAAGAGAAGGAAAGAGATGACAAGAAAAAAATGAATGAGATAAATATCAGAATTTAAATCAAAACTTAAACTTAATGAAAAATATATTTTAAAGTAATAACCACATATGTGGTTACAAGGATCAACCTGCTTTATAGTAGCAGGGATTAACAAACTATTTGTCTTGTAAAAATAGCTTATTGATATAGATATAAGATACAATAATAATTCAATAGCATATTTGTTAATTAGATCAGCTAAAAGAGTTGAAGGATGAAATAGCTAATAGAATTAAATGCAAGTCTGTCAAAATTAAAGGAGAGCTTATTTAATAATTCTTAAAATTTGAGTAACAAGTAATTCATATTAAAATTTTTTCATGAACGATTTGTGCTTTAAACTTTCTTTATTCAAACCTGTAAACACTGCCCTACTATTCCAGGCAGTGGCTGGGCAAAAATAAAAAATCCTTTAACATCCTTGATTGTATAAAATGTAAAATTGTTGTTAAAATAAAATAATGTATTAATATTAGATGAAATATTTACTTAAGTGAATGTTCAGGAATGTCAAATGGAGTGTAAGTTATCAATCCATTATTGCTTATTGTCAATGTATTTAAACTTGATTCTACAATAAATGTTAATGCATCGCCATCATCATCAACTGCTACAACTTGTAAATTGTTGATTTTTCCTTTTGTCACCAGCCATTGTTTATCTTGGTAAGTGGAGCTTCTAAAATCTTGTATCTTTGGAATTTTATTTTCTAAAGAAGAGAAATAACACAAATATTTCTGAGATAATAGTAAAATTACAGAACAAGCAAAAAAAAAAAAATCTTATCCGAGGGGAAGAACATCAAAATCACTTAGTACAGCAAGGCTTAACTCTCTTTTTAACTTTTTCTATTTCAAACAAAATTAATTATCTAACACTTATTGATTAACTAATTGGTAAATTATTTGATTGATTCAGACTATAAATAATTGTGCAAAATTTTGATTTGATCCAAGAATGGGAAATGGGAGAAAAAAAAGATACAAAGTTGGCACCAAACACACACACACAGAAGGAGTAAAAGCTTTGTGAAAAAAAAACAACTTAGCTTTGCTTAGAATGGAATAAAATATTTATCCAATTTTAATATATTGCTAATGATATGGATTTTAATTTTTTATTTGCTTAAAAAATTATCTAAATATTTACTAAATTTTAATATATACTTCATGATAGAACTTTAAAAATAATTGATAGATTATAATCTTGTTGACATGATTTGGGAAAGTTTAGATTATTTTTTTAAAAGTTTGCAATCGCCTAAACCACTTGGTAATATGAGGGAGTTCAAATCTAGATCAAGACTATAATAAGTTGAAGTTCTCTTTGCTGAGTAGCAAGGAGTAGAAGAGACTTACTCTCCTTTCTTAAATGTCTAATATAAAATTAGATTATGCAGAGTGTGATAAGCATGTTAAAGTAAGGCAGAGATGAGTTTGAGTTTCGGCACATCAGCACAATTTAGGCCATGTCGTGCCCATAGTTTTTCAAGGATTACTCTCCCTTTATATCACAAGGGCTAAATTCCATACAGTTAAATTATTAAAAGCAAGGTCTATTCACAGTTAAAATAGTTAAGTTAGTAAAAATGTAATAATTTTGTAAAAATCTTTTGTAAATATTATATGTTCACAATTTCACAAATCAAATTTTCATAGACAACCCCACCTCCAGTACCTTCCCAGGGTCGACACTATCAAACAGTGTTTTTAAGTTGTGCGCTCTAAAAAAAACTTTCCCCTAATATCCTGGTATCTGGGTCAATCAATGAGGATATGTTCCATGGTGAGACGAGAGTCACAGTACTCACAAAGTGGGGCACCTCTCTCTTCAGCACAAAGGAGTGCGTGATGTAGGTGTGGCCAATCCTAAGTCTGGACATGGTCGTGCTACCACATCTTGTCAGACACTTATAAGTGGGCCACCACCTGACATCCGACACAACCTGTCTGAGTTTGTTGTGGGTCTCAGCCTCCCACTGATCCTGCCACTCTCGATAGGTGGCAGAGGCAATACTTTGTCTCAGGTCCAAGAAGTTAATTTAGGTTGGTGACACACTTGATTTAGGGCTCTCTTTGCTTCTCTGTCTGCGGCTTCGTTTCGGTGCCCCACCTGGGAGGGGATCCAAATGAAGGTGACATCCCTATGGTCAGCTGTTATTTGGTCCAAGAGCTTTACCAATGGAATATTAGTCTTCATCCGTCCCAAAGCTTGCAATGCAGATTTGGAGTCGGAGCATATAATATATTTTCTCTTTTCTGATGCTTTGAAGGCCATTAATGCAAGCGATATTGCATGTAATTTGGCCGTAAAGATGGAGCATCCATTGGGGAGTCTATGGGAGATTGTTTTGTTCCAAAAGAAGCAGGCAAACGTGACCTTTCCATTCATTTTGGATCCGTCAGTGTAAATGGTGCCGTAATCTCCGTAGCTCTCCTGCAGTTCCCTAAAGTGGACTTGTAGTATGTTTGGGTCTGTATTTTTTTTTTTGAAATTAAGGAGGGATAAATTTAATTTAGGTTTATTCATCAATCAAGGAGGATTCTGTGGGATTTCTATTTTATAGATTTAGTCGATAGGTGGGGTTAAATTTTGGATCGATTCTCTCATTGGAAGGCCCAACGGCTGTATGGCGTTAGGCCTTCGATTGTATAGTTCTACATCTGTAAGGTTAAATATGGAATCGAAAGCAGGGTTCGTGGGGTTGGATTATATACTTGACTATATACTACATTGAAAGCTTTTTCATTCTTATGTCCAGCTTGGGATTGATGATATACGAAACACGCCGAGACAGAGACGCAGGGCAGCATTATGTATGGGTTCTAGTATTTTTAAGATAAGATTTCCTAGCTGCTCTTTATATTATGGATCCGTAGACTCCAATATAGAAGCAGTAAAGTATCTCTGTCAGCTCCCCAGTTCGTATGGGTGAGTGAGTACTCTGAGTATGTTTAATGACTTTTGGCATTTCTTCTTAATTTCTTTAATGTGGTGGAGAAAATTAAATTTGGAATCTAGGGTGAGGCCTGATTATTTGTAGTTTTCACAACAGGGATATTCTATTTGTGTTCAGGGTCTGGGTGGATTCTCCTTAAATTATAAAAATGCATGCTAACTGTTTTGGAGTCCGAAAATGTAAAATCATTGTCTATTGCCCAATTTTGAATTTTATTTAAACGTTACTGTAATTTTTTTTCTAAAGTACTCATGTTTTTCCCATGTGTAAAAATGACAAAGTCATCAACATACAGAGAGCACTCTAAGCCAGGGGACAGAGTCTTTATAATACTGTTAATTTTTATGTTGAACAGAAACTGAGAGAATGCTGTTCTGGGGTATACCTATTTCCTGGTCATAAGTGTCAGAGGTGGCATTGCCTACTCGAACTTGAAATTTACAGTCCTTTAGAAATTTCCTCACAAAACAGGGAAGGTGTCCCTTAAGCCCCATAAGCTCCATGTCACGTAGAATGCCATGTTTCCATGTTGTATCATAGGCCTTTTCTATGTTGAAAAATACAGCTACTAGATGTTCTCGTCTTAGCAATGCATTTCTGATGATAGCTTCCAGCCTTACCACCTTTTGGTCAGTTGTTGCCCGCCCCTGCCGGAATCCGCACTGGTAGTTGGAGATTACTTTATTTCTCTCAAGGTACCAGACCAGCCTATTGTTTATCATCCTTTCCATGGTTTTGCAGATGCAGCTTGTTAGTGCTATTGGTCGATAGTTAGCTGGGTCAGACCCATCTCTGTGGCTTTCCTTCAGCTGTTTGTGAAAGCGCCTGTTTGCCATACACAGTTATAGATTTTTAGCAGGGTTGCCAATGAGGGTTCGGGAAGATGCCCGAGGAACTGATAATGGATTTCATCTTCTCCTGGCGCTGTGTCATGTGATTTATCCAGTGAGTCCCTCAGTTCTTCAAGCAAGAACGGTTTATTGTAATCTTCATTGTTCTCTGATCTGAAGTCAATGGGGTGTCTTTCCTTTATTTTGACTTTTTGGAACTCTGGCGTGTAGTTTGCAGTGGATGATTTATCTGCTCTTGAGGATGCAAAGCAATCAGCTATATCTCTGGGGGACGTAACAGTTTGTCCTTGGTTTTTCAAATGCCCTTTTGATTTTGATTCTTTCCCTTTGATCTGCCTTACTGCCTTCCAAACTGCCCTAGCAGAAGTTTTGGCATCCAGACTGCCGACATAATTTCTCCAGGAATTCATTTTGGCTAATCGTATGGTTTGTCTAGCCTTTGCTTTAGCTATCCTAAATAGCTTTAGATTTTCTTGGGAAGGATTCTTTATGAATGCAGCCCGTCGCTTTTTCCTATCGCCAATAACACTTTTACAAGCTGTATCAACCCATAGGTTGCTAGGCCTTTTAGGATTTACGGAGGTTAGGGGAACACCTTTCCGGGCAATATCAGGTAGCTCGATAGCAAAGATATCAGCTGGATTCTGTTCATCAAGGATATTTTCTTTGATATCCTCGGAGAATCTTTTTTGGAAGTGTTCCCAATCGGCCTTATTCAGCTTCCACCGCTGAGGTTGTCCCAATGAAGGGAGATTGTTGGTAATGATGATCACATCCCTGTAGATCATTGCTAACTGATCATTTAAAATCGCTCAGAAGTCTGGGGACGCAAACGGTGAGGTCATTGTACGTGAGAGATCCAGTTCCTGGTGCAAGTAGGTCGTTGTGGCATCATTAAGTATGCATAAATCATGTTGGAGGAAGATATCCTCCAGCATATGACCTCTTGTGTCAGTGTTGTTGGATCCCCACATAGTTTTATGTGCCATGAAATCTCAAAGAATTATATAAGGCCGAGGGAGTTGATTCAATAGCTCCTCCATGTCTGTTGGGCTTTCTTTTCTTTTTGGAGGTGTATTTTATGGCGTTGTTTTCTTCTGCGTTGGAGGAGGAGGAGGGGGTGGTGGGGTCAATGTGTCCGTCTCTGTGGCTATGGATTTCCCTGTCTTTACCACAGCCTGGGCGTAGGTCTTCGTCAAGCTGAATTGACCCTTGGGTAAGGCCGATACAGCCAATTTTGCCTGGCTGAAGTTACATTCATTTCTTGCCTTGTACTCCTGCACACAGGGCAGTCTTTGGAGTAGGCTGAGTGGCCAGCGTGACAGTTTGAACTGGACTGTGCAGCCTGCACACAGGGCAGTCTTTGGAGTAGGCTGAGTGGCCAGCGTGACAGTTTGAACTGGACTGTGCAGCCCTTGTCCTCATGACCCTCTCCAGTACATCTGGCACACACAGTGTTCCTCTTGCAGTCTGCCGCACCGTATCAATAACCCTGGCACTTGAAGCACCTCATGGGGTTAGGTATGTGGGGCCTCATTGGAACTCGTAGGTATCCTGCCTTCACATACTCTGGCGGTGTCCTAGTTCCAAATGTGAGGATAATAGTGGCTGTTTTGATCTCCTCAATATCCCTGAGTCTGGTCATGCGCCTGACATGGGTGACTCCTTCAATTTCCTCCACTATTTCCTTCTCGGAACATTCCAGCAGGTGTGATTACACCTCTGCTGGTGTTCAAACTCTGGAATGACTTCCACTTGGAGATCACAGATTCTTCTGCATCGTAAAAGCCCACCAGGGTGTACATTACTATCAACTTCTACGAGAAGTTCCGATGTCTTGTGTAGCTTAGATACACTCTTGGGCTCTCCCACTACTGCCTTAAGTCCCTTGTAGATGAGAAAAAGGCTCTGTGCACCTGACCACCAAAAATGATGGCCAGGTAGTACAGCTTTTTGTTGCTCCTCCTTTTTATCGTCAATATGGCGTCTCTTCACCAGACAAAAATCTGGGGCAAGTAGGGTTTTTTTTATCCATATATATTCTTGCTAGTTCGGCACCTGTGCTCTCCACCCGCCATCGAGTTCAACAAGCGGACGGGCCATTCGGATGTCCAGAATGAGCCCGCCAGGGCTACACAGGTGCTATACTCATTCAGCTGCTGCATCGGCTATGTGTCCGTTACAGCAGCTCCCTGATTGACCCTCCAGCAGACCTATGCTGGTAGCTCAGCGTGACCAGCCGGTTAACCCAGAGCGGGCCATCTGGGCCTCAGGTCTAGGGGAACTTGGAGCCAAAGTATTGTGTTGTGGTGGTTTATCCTCAGATAGACACCTACTCAAACACCAGTATCTCTTTATCCACCCTTACCCGTCGCAGTCCACAGCAAACGGACTGGTCTAAGACATAAGGAGGTTTTAAAAATAAGGAGACAGAGTGACGGTCAATGAAGGCAGACTGAGATAAAGAGGAGCAGACACAATGATAGAAAAGAAGTAGGGCAATTTTGAGCTCCAAAAGTGCTAAGGAAAGAGGAACGCAGTTTAACGTCATGTCTCGGGACTGACGGAAGGCAGAGATGAATTGTATTTAAAAATATATATAATTTAAAATGATAAAATAACAAATAGCTAGGCCTAGATATTTATTTTTGCCTAGTATAATTAGAATAGCAAAACATAGAACAATAAATGTAGATGTAAAAGATGGTTTAAGATGGTAAAAGTAGAATGAGAACAAGAGAGGATGAAGGAGGAGAATGCTGAGGATTGTTAATAGTGGCAACAATAAACCTAATGAAATACTCAGAAAGACACAAAGATAAACGCATATGCTAGGACAAATTTGTAAAAATGCTCCTTCTTTCCTAGTGCTTTTAGAGCATGGAAAGGGTTGTGTCACGCACGCATTGTCTATTTTTATCTCAAGGTTTGCCAGCAGACAATAGCTAGCTCGGGAAAGTCCAAGTTTGCATCGTCTTTTCAATAGAAAATTTATAATTGGTCAGAATTGCAAACTATAATGTGTCGAATGTCGTTAAGCTGTAATTTGATTGGTCAGATTGGTTGACCAAGTGGCAAAGAAATAATAGTCACGTGATGACACTAAAGGCTGAGTAGATTTGAGAAATTCAAGTAAGTCTCGAGTTAGTATTCATTGAAATAAGACACAAGTTATTTTAGTCTTAAAATACTGTTATCATATTGTGTAGATTAGATAATGCAGTAGAAATATACTAACCACTTCATTTAATTACAGTTTACTATTGTTATTAATGTTAATAGCTGTTTCAAGTTTGAAATTAAAAGTTTCTGTATTTGACAAGGTTTCTTCAGTGAATCTATTAGTAATAAACTTAGATCATCTTATCAACTGGCAATTTCTAGATGATCATCTTATCAACTGGCAATTACTAGATTCTTGGCAATCAGGATCAGTAGTTCTTCAATTCAAGTCAAGATAAAAGATTAATCTTCAAAGATCACATTCACTGTGACCTTCAGTACATCTTTTACATAAGCATTTTGAAGAACGCATGTGACCGTGATAGGTTCCCTGAGCTAGCCAGGAAAACCAGTGACTTGGTAGAATTAAATCATTGGTTAACTTGCATGACTAAATACATGACGTGGAGGACGTAATCATCTTCTTTTTTGAAGTAATGTCTGTATTTTATAAGATATTTGTATTTTCCTTCAAACTTAAAAAAAAAAAAGAAAAATTGACAAACAATATAAAAGGTCATTTAGACCACAAGGTCTTCCTTAGCTACAAATAAATAAAGGCTATCTGTCTGATGTTGTTTATAGAAAAAAAAAGTTAAGATCTTAAAAACTATCAAAAAAAGTTATTATGTTCTGAAAATATTTTTGACATCATTTAATGATAAACTAAAGATAGAAATTTATTCACTATATCAAGATAACAAAATTCCTTCACTTAGTGTTTTAATTTCCCAAACTGACATTAGAAAACAAACGATAAAATTTACCTAGCCTTTTCACAAGGTTTACACTTTCCTTCTTGGTCTCTTTAGTATTCAGAGCAAAGCAAGGATTATCAGTAGCTATAAAATCATATATACAAGGAAAGTTGTCTGTTCCACAATAATTGCGAGCGGCTGTCAGGTTTTTTGGGTCAAGCTCATCCAGAAACATGGGAATGAACTCTGGGTGCTGGTAGTCTTTGTTACCTTCCCCTGCTTCATATATGAAGACAGTTGTGGATGTGTTGATGCTATCTGAACAAAAAATAAAAGAAAGTAAAGAAAAACATTAATCAAGTTTTAAACACAAGCAAAGTAAAAAGAAAATACACTCTGCACATTCAAATATATATCTTAATAATCTAGAAGATATTTCCTTTATTCAATACCAAACAGAATAATTATTTACAAATAATTAATTGACTAATGGGTTAATTTTTTTTTATTAACTCACATTTTGTAGGTACATTCATAAATGTTTAAGGTTTTAACTTGATCAGAAAATGGGTGTGGGAGAAATAACATGTTTTTATGTAAGGAGATAAAACCCAAAATATTTTGCCGTATCTGGTAATAGCCTACTGAATGATTAATTTCCCTTGTTGGTATCAAACAAAATAAATAATTACCAGTAATTAATGTTTAATTGACACTTTTTTTTATTAATTCATGTCTTGTCTATCCCAAGGAATATTTGTTTCAACTTGATCCGAGAAAGGGTGAGGAAGAAATAATGTGTGTATACATTTTTTACAACATTTACAAGACAGATAGAGTGAGTAGATATAAGATTTCAAATAAAAACATGCTAAATTGCTCCTAAATGTGACTATAAAAGTAAAACAAATGAGTATATGAATATATAATTATCAGAATCTTATCGATTTTACGCATTGACTATAATACCATATTTAAATTTTTTTTTTTTATTTGAATAGTAGACCTACTGATAAATGCATGATTTGTGTGGTATGCATTCTTGACTATCATCTCAAAGGTCCCAGGTTTGAACCCTGCCAGACACCCAGGACAGAATTGAGACTTGCTAAGGCCCTAAGCAACATTTAATTTAATCCTTTGCATCTACTTCAAAACAATATTTGGGGAAGGGGAGCCCTAGTGTATAGCTTATGATGCAGCAGCAATTTCCACATTGAGCGTCAATATTTACAAAGACATTTGTTGCCAAATTGGCTTGGTTGGTTACCACTCAAGTCCAATTAAAAAAATAAATAAAACAAGTTTTCTTTTGTTGCCAACTATAAAATATAGTTCTGATAAAGTTCAATTGCGTTCGTTTGAAAATACTTTTGGTCTTGATCCTGCGCCTTGACAACGTGGAAAACTGGCCAAGAATGTAAATACCGACGCTAAATGCGGATATTGCTGCAGCACTCAAAATATTTCCCCAACGATTTGGGGGAAGTTTGGGCTGTAATAGAATACTCTTATTTATCTTTAAAAAAACGCCCCCATATTCTTTTTGAAGCATGTTGTTGATATATTATGAAATTTTGTGTGAGAGTTAGTTCCCTAAGCGGATTAGGAAGTGAAGAAATGATATAATGAAAATGTAAATAAAAGAATATGTAGATCTATATTGACATAACTATTCTATGTCATGCATATTGTTGAGTTGCCTTCTTACTTCTTAGTTAAGTAACTTAAGTTATTACACTATTATTAGTATTAAAGATCTATGCTAGCTCTAGATGATGATGATCTTTATTTTAGAGGTGCATAAACTTAGAAGTTTGGAAATCTAAATTTAGGACTAGGTCTAGATCTAGCTCATTACATTAGGCTAATTAGCAGTAGAGTAGATCTATGTCAGTACTGTTAACCTTAGTAGTCCTTACTTTAAAAGGAGTTTAGGCTTTAGCAATAAAAAATTTTTGTTGGGTGTCACCAGACATGTGCTGCACGCATTCCTTGCAGCCATCTATGATCTAATTCTCTAAAGATGTTCAAAATTAGAACTAGATCTAATCTAGACTCTAGTTTTAAAATTAGACTTGAGATCTAGATCTATTTTAGTATTTACATTGTGAAACAAAGTGTGTGAAAATATCTCGCTCGGATGAATTTACAGAGAGAACTCTTCCATCGGGGAGATGAAATTCGTCGCTGATCTTTCCATTGAAGTTTCCCATTAGTCCAGTAGTTTGATTCTTCAAACTCAAATCGACCTGCATCATTATGTCGAGAGATTTTACTCCCACAGTTACTTCAAACACAACACCTGATCAAATGCAAATACAGGACAAAAAAAAGTTAATCAACGAATTTTAAAAATAAAGTATACTATCAGTTGAACAAATTCTTTTGTGATTTTAACAACCTGGCCAGATAGACGTACACTTGTAGGCCTATATAGTGTACTGAGTGCGCAATCCATAATGACATGACCACCCTGTTTTTTTCCCTTGCGCTTTTAACAGTTATGCAATAGTGTTAGTTGTACTTTTAGTGGTCAGAAAAGAAAAAGAAAATAGCACATCGGCATGGTTACCCAAGCATGTATTTTACACTATAAACTCCAACGATTTCGTTTGTATTTCTATGGTTACTAGATCTAAATTTGAAATTCTAAATCTATGTCAATTTGTGTTATTTTATGACATTATAAACTTTATCGGTATAAGTGAGATTTTCCATGATATATAATAAGTTAATAGGCCTATAATTTAAAAAAAAGACTACCATTCTTTTCTAAAGGTTTGAATTCAAGGCAAAAAATACAAGCACACATATTTATTTAGACTTTTTTTTTTTAAATTTATTGTGCATTAACGTTTATGTAAGAAACATATTCCTTATTACTGATTTTATTATGGATTAATATTTCTACAATGTTTAAAGATTAACATCGAACCGTAGGCGTACAGTCACATGATTTTATCTATATAGGTCTAGTTCAACCCCCCCCCCCCCCCCAAAAAAAAGAAAGTTATGAAGAGTTTGTATAGTTTAATTAATTTTCTGTAGCTTAGTTAACTATATTTTGAAATTCATGACAAACGTTTTGTTTAACTACTTCCTTTTAGTTGAAAACTAGTTTTACTTGAACTTTTAAAAGTTAGTTTAGTTCATATCACTCAACTATGTATGTATATGTATGTATGTGTGTGTTTAATTTCGAAAATGGCTTCAATAATTGTATTTAAATTTTCAAGTAGACCGATATGAAGGCCTATATAAAAGAGAAAAAAAAAAAGTTTCTTGATATGGGGGAACGCGAGGTCGAACTTTGGATAGGTTTCATTATCTTAAAATTAATATTGGAATTAATTTTCTTGAAAAAAATAAAATTTATAGCATTCTATTCTTTTATGAGTTTAGTGGAAATTATCGCTCTCATCCAAACAGAAAAACAACCGAGGCTTGGTCATCTGGTACTGTTAAGTTATAAGCTGCAGGCTCATATGTTTTCTAATCATTCTCATCTCTCAAAAGAATTCCACTACTTCTACCACAACTTGGCCTTTGATCATTACATCATGCAATATGCGAAGGATAATGGGGTGTATGAAGTTCTGGAGGAGGAGTATCTCTGTCAACTGGGCAGCCCAGCTTTCACCTTTGGCTCCAAGCAGTTGTCTGCATGCGGCAACGACCACACCCGGGCAAACCGTCTCGACTGACGGGCCAAACCAGGTGAGGGTTAGCCAGAGCTAGTATCTGGTTAAACTATGGTCTCTGTCCACCACCAGCATATGAAGTCTAATTGCGACTGTTTGGCGCTCAAGTCACCGAATAGAACTACCAGGGCCATCAAGCGTCACCTAACAAACACCGTGGAACGTTTTGGAGCACTGTGGAACATGTAGAGCACACTGGTCATCCATGCACCCCAAAGCAGCTCCAGTTGTCTGGACTCTGTTCTGTCACTGTATTCGGCTAGCAATAGGCGAGAGAGTGAGGCTGATGCAGCGCAAATCTCCCTCACTTTAATAAATTTTCATCGCACAAGCCACATTCTTATTTCCCATGATAATATTGGCATCCTATTACATCAAATAGAAATAATATAACTTAATACAATTCTCGCATTACAATATAACTACTAATTTACATATATTATCTCATTTTCAACACGACGAAGGGTGGGGAACGGTATAAACAAATATAACCTTGCCAAAATATCAAAATGCATTAAAAATAAACATATTTTGATGGAATGAGGGCCAAAGCCTTTACAACACAATTACACAATGACTAAAAGAAAAAAATGTTTTGGAATGAAATGACCCGGGATGAAGTAAACGGGGATGAAATGACCGTCACCATATATATATATATATATATATAAAGTAAAGTTTCCTTTTCAAACCTTGCGATGTATGGAGCAGATGATGTTTAGGTCATCTGTTTGTATGGCCAGAAGTTAACAAAGAAGTTGTCATGTGGCCAACACTTTCCCCAACTTAAGTCAGGTACTCATTAGAGCTGGTTGGACTCGGGGGCGACCTAAAAATCCCGAAATTCAAATTCCCAGCCTTCATCGGGATTCGAACCCAGGACCTCAGCCATCGTTTTTTTTTTTGTTTTTATTTCTTTTGTTAATTAGTTAATTGAAATTGGCCCGGTTCAGAAGTATTGAAATAAAACTTTTAAAGTGCATCATCGCCCTTTTTACTCAGATACAAGAAAGCAGGATTGTATGAATCATCGGAATTGTAAGAGTCATCATGCCTTCAAAATGATGCCTACACTCAGGGCAGGCCTCAGGCCACTGCAACCTATGTGGCCGCAGTTAGTCCCGCACTTTCACAGGCCCCGCACTAATTCTAGGTGTAAATTATTTAATTAAACAATTTTAACTTATATATAATAACAGAGTTTCCGCGGTCTCCTAATTTTCCAGGGCCCCCTTGAAAATCTCCTGAAATTACAAAATATACGAAAAAGAAATCTCCTGAAATCAATAACATTTTTGAAAACTCATAAAAATCTCATAGGAAATAGACAAAGGCCCTTATATTTACTTACCACTTGAGAATTTCACCTTTACAGAATTTTGTTCAGTATTGTTTTGGCACTTCACTTCCCGGGAAACACTCAGAGAGTTTGAAGACATTCTGTAACTTCTACTCTTGTAGAATTCGTTAGTAACATCCTGGCCGTCAACGTAAATGTTCATAGCTAAAAGACAATTGAAACTTTACATTTGTAGGCTATATTACATTTAATGGTTAAAAGACAATTGAAACTTTACATTTCTCTAACTTAGATCTTCACGGCTGGCTAAATGACAATTTAAACTTTTATTGTTTCAAGCTAAAACTAAAATACAAATTGCACACAAAAAAGTCACTTTCAAGGATATTTATATTTGACAAAAAAAAACCATTGAAAACATCACTTACTTGTGTTACTTAAAGACAACTCTACTTGAACACTTGCTTCAGTAGACTGACGTGCGGCGAAAGCGGTGAAGACTGTAGCGTTTAAAAGTTGTCCTTTGTTTGACACTACACGCCCAGTGCGAGCCTGAAATTGAATGCAAAATGAGTGGTTTCAAGAGATAGATTATATTTTGCAAAAAAAAAAAAAAATCAAATATATTGATCGATAAATAATATACCTGTAGCACAAAATGTTTTGAAGGTACAGCTAATAAAATGTATTCTCCCCACCCATTCATGGCGTAAGTTAATCCATCCAATGTTGTAATGTGTGGATCTCCAAGGGCAAATGCTGAAACAAAATATTAGCCACCAAATTTGTTTTATGTGCTTTCCAATTTGTAAATTTACTGTTCTAATCATTACTACTAGTCTGATACTCTATACCAAGAACAACTTTTTATATATAGGCCTACTAATGAAATATAAGTATAAGTATCAAAGTGTGAGATCCTGAGCTACTAATGTACAACTGCTCTTTAAAACATCAATAATTTGTATTAGAAAAAAATGGTGTCATGATCTGAAAACATATAATCACTCTGTATGTTTTGGGTCTAAGCACATACGTGAAACAAAAGTGACTTGGACTGAACACTCCATATCAGGAAATAGTTGATAAAACTGATGACACATCTGGGAGGAGGAATGAAGACAACAAGATTTGTGGGCCTCAAGATTGTTCAGTGCTTCTCGTCTGTTTGCTGACGTGAGCCAGGGATCAGCAATTAAAACATGGCCGCCATTAGGGTCGTTCTGAAGGTAGGAAGTAAACCTTGTGGCATGTGAACTGTCACACAGCGAGGGTCGTGGGTAACAACATAACTGAGGAACAAGAAGTCTTTGGTAAGTAATCCAAGGCTTTTAGAATATCCCAGTTCAGTTTTATCTAATCTAGACTATGAGAATATTTGTGTCTATGTTAACTAATCTATTACTGATGTATAACTTTGAAAATAATATTATTTTTTTTTATCTGTGCATTACAAATATATACAATATTAGATCAAAGAATTAGTAAGATAGCACACAAAATATACATTCATACTACAGTTGGACTCAAACATTACATGAGACATTTACAACAGTAAGTCACAACTAGTACAAATTGCCAAGGGAACAAAAGAGTTTTTGTATTTGTTTATTTGACTTTGTGTCTTGTCTCTTCTTTGGGAGGGTTCGATGTTACAACCATGAACCAGAGGATGATATTTTATGCTTTATAGTTGTATATATTTCTTAGCAATGGTTTTCTCAAAAAGATGTTCACCTGCGATTTGTTTGCTGCCCATGGTCTTGTATTAGCTGCATTTACAATTTTGTAAAGCTTATTTTTATTTTTAATTTCAGATTTCCATAACTCGCAATGATGTTGAAACTTAAACTTCTGCAGATTTGAGCATAATATAACATTGACAAGGCTTTTTTTTTGCTAACACTAAATTAGGACATTTTTTGGTAGCCTCAATCTTTGTTTTTGGTCATGTAATATTTGTAGTGAAATGAATGTATTGTGCTTAAAGCTTGAAACTATTTCTATGCCCTCCCCAACTCCTGTAATTATCTTTTTGTTCTTTTCGGAAGTCGTTCAACATTTCTTTGTTTTTGTTTTTTTAGCCATTCAAAATTAAAATATAGTTTTTAAAACTATTTTTCGGCTCTTGGAAAAAGGAGTCAAATATAGACATTATTACGAAAAGGATGGATGACTCTTTGTTAATTAATCAATAACTTTGATAATCTGTGTTTGCTATTTTTTTTTAAAAATCGACTTTTTTTCTGGCCTCCTTCACCCGCGAAGCGACTAGCTATCATTCCACAGAAAGCAGTTCCACTTTCTCCACGGCGCTGATGTGTCCAAATTAATGGCAGATTGCTAAGGGTCATCATGTTCTGATTTTTTCTCAGCGTTGACTCCCGAAACCTTTTCATGTTAGGATAAAGCCACAAGGCAGCAGAGGTGAATTC
Organism: Biomphalaria pfeifferi; assembly: GCA_030265305.1. Classification (NCBI taxonomy): domain Eukaryota; kingdom Metazoa; phylum Mollusca; class Gastropoda; family Planorbidae; genus Biomphalaria; species Biomphalaria pfeifferi. Next base: position 490,544 of record JASAOG010000259.1, read on the forward strand.
AGCGTTTTCCTTCTCTTAGGTCTCTAGCCAACAAAGCATGATATCATTTAATTTTTCTTAATTCCAAAAGGATGTTTTGAATACTTAAAACGTATATACTTTGGTAAAATAATTCATTAAAAAATTTTTTCCTGATATATATTTTTTTTTCATTTGAAAAACGTTACCTTATTTCTTGAATTGCTAGGTAGAAATCTGTTTTTAACTCCTTGTTTAATAGCATAGCAATCTATGTCACCTCTAGTTTCATACAGATCCCATTGAAAACCTAGTCGTTCACTACTACAAGGACACTTGTACAGTTCATTAATTTCATCACGATAGAAGTCTGAGTCTTTAAAAGCCGAATATTGACACAGGTATTGTTCACATTTCTGTTCAGGTCCATCAGCGTAGCCAACATTAAATACCATAACACCAGGGGCATTCAGGTCTAAATCAAATAATAAAAAAAGAAAAAAATATAAAATACTTTTAAAAACACCACAAGGCTTTTTTTTATATTAGGCGTAGTTGTATCAATTAGTTTGGAGCAATCATGTAATTAAATTTGTAATAGATCTAATTATTAGATCTGTTATTATCTAACAATAATAAATCTGTGCGATTGGAAATACCAATTGTTTTGTTTTAGCGCAATTTCAATACGCTTTGACCCTTTCACTTGTCTGGATCAATTGAGAAAAGGAGGGAGGGGAATGTTACCGTGATCGCTTTTTAAATGCATTTATTTAAAAAATAGTTGAACGAACTGAATTCGAACTCGAGGGTACAAGCTTCTCAAGCCAACACACTACCCACTGTGTCAGGGAATTGCTTTTGAAAATAGAAGGTTTTATAGTTATCTATTTATAGTTAAAAACTTTAAAGTTTTCTCTGAACAAAGTATAAAAGGGGTCTAATTTAACTTATACCACTACATCTGTCAAGTACAATTTTTTTCCTTTGTTCAATATCAAACAAAATGATTAATCTCAAATAGTTAATTAAATAATTTATTTTTTAAATTTATTCTTGTTTTGTCAGATAAAAGAAAAAAAAAGTTAAAATTTCAGCTTTCTCCTAGATTGGGTGTGAGAGAAATAACGTTAACCATTAGAGCTGGGTGGACTCAGAGGCGCCCAAGGATCCCGAAATTAAAAATCACAGTCTTCACCCGGATTCGAACCAGAAGCCAAGCGCTTTATTAAGTTTATTAATTAATAGTTCAAATATTGTGATAAACAAAATCTGACCAAACTGTGAACTTCCAAGTACAGAAAGAACATTGGGATTAAGTTTTGTGATATCATTTTCCATGTCTCCTGTTGTGAAGCCAATGGCAGCCGGTGCAGTGCTGGTCCAATGATCTTTACCTTTGTGGTAGATAAATATAATGTGTCCTGTCTCTTTTTCTGCAAAAATATAAATATATATATTTTAAAGAGAAGTGTAGTTTGGGAACAAAAAATATAACACATGCATACAAACACACCCAAACACTCTCACAGATTGATTAAAGCAGTCTTCTTCTTCTTCGTTCTCATTGTTTTGTTGGAGTGTTCAGATGACTAGACCAATACATGAGATGAACTGCGCAGTGGTTTCCAAATCAGGGAGCTCTCCATATAGTTTTCTTTCTAGTGGGGTGATTTGGGGCCAATGTCTTATACGGGCCTCTTGGTAAAAAGAGCAGTTTTGAAGGACGTGGTCGGCATTCTCTGATACTCCACATGGGCAGATTCCACTGGTTCCAATTTTGAGCTTCCGGTACATGTGTTAATTAAAGCAGTGATGCTCAACCTTATTTTGCCGGCGGCCCATTTTAATTTACGATATTCGTGTCGCGGGCCATATCAACAAAAAGGAAATACAAAATATAGCATGTTTATTGGAGACCCGTGAATCTAGTACTCACATAAATTTGTGACAAGTTTATCCAAAAGCAACACCATATATCTTATAGATAAGACAAAAAGTCGAAGCACTGAATGTAGAATTCGCACTATTCATCAACGAAAAGGTTTGTCCTCAAATAGATGCTTGTAATTATTGTCATCATCCTTAAACGCTTATTATTGGAGATTAGGAAAAGTTTCTACAAGTAACACGGAGCAGAAGTACAAATAAACAGTCTGCTCACTTGTCAGGGTTTTGAACTAATCACACTACATAAGTCAATCAGTTCCAGTTGCAGCTCTGTCTTAGTATTCGACACTCTGGCCAAAGATAAATTTTCGAAACGACGAATATTGTTCAATCTGAACAAGATCATCATAACATGGTAGACTGAACAGCTTGCCACATATATTTTGTTGGTGAATAATTTAATGAAGACACAATGGCTCTGTTCCATTTGACTTAACAACTTTTCTAATAAATTTTGCTGTCAACTATCACCATCAGTTGTCACTTCTATTAATCTCTCCCAAGGAAGAGAAAGATAAACTGTGATGGTTGAAAAATCTTTGACCGAACTATGCTAGTGGTGATGCCATGCATGCATCTGTTAGTTTTCAATGGATCTATTTATCCATATCTTTCACTCGCCTTGTAATTGTCTTGCTTTTCACGTTCTTATACAAGTTAAACACCCTGTTGTATGTATTCCACACAGATTATTAACACTTTCCATGCGGGGTTACTCTCAATTTCAAGGAGTAGCGCTGACTAGTGCCGTGTTCCTCTCAGGTAGTAACTTGCTATATAGGTCAGTTTATTTCATCATCCTTTCAAGAAGAAACCTGATAAGAGCACTGAAAACAAAATCACTTTCTCCAGATGTGGAAGAAGCTGTAAGTACAAAGATTTCGGATACATCCAGCCTGGAGTTTTATCTGAGGAACTGCGAGCAAAGTTTGTGTTAAAGGGTAGCTTATTTGTCCAAAACAAAGATGTACGGTATTTGTTTCCAGTAGGGTTTAACCGAAATAAATCACGAAGTTTGACATCATGGTTCACTAGAAAGCAATGTGCAATAGGTCTTGGCTCCTCTTCTCTCCACACTTGGAATGTCTGTTTTTGTTTTGCATGTGTTCTTAGGCATCAGAAAAGACATTTTGTGCATTGAGCAAACCTGGAGTTGGTTTCACTACATGGGAGAAACATGAGAGACTGAAAGAACATGAAAAAGGAGTCCACCGCAGACAAGCTCTTTTGAAGTGGAAGTTACAAGAAGAAAAGCTTAAGGCAGAACCAGATGAACTGTCAGATAGGTTTCTTGCGCACATTTTGAAAAATCAGCAGTATTGGATTGTATTGGATTATTTGTCACTAGAAATTCAAACTTAGTTTATTAACTTGATGGGCAATAAAGTAAGGGAATCTATTGTTGAGAAAGTCAAGCACGTTTATTACTTGTCTCTGAAGCTTGATTCCAGCCCCAGATGTTTCTCACCAAGAACAAGTCTCTCTAATAGGTCGTTACTTGGATGTTGATACTTTCGAACTAAAAAAGTTATTCATTGGTGACTTTGAAATTTTGAAATCTGGTGAACAACATTCTGAAGACTTTGTTCTGAAAACTCTTAAAGACATTAGACTGGACTTTGATCTGTGCAGAGGTCAAACCTATGATAACGCAGGCACAATGAGTGGCCGTGTGTCCTGCCTGCAGAGACGTCTCTTAGACATAAATGCAAAGGCAAAATTTCTGAACTGTGATAATCACTCTCTGTGATAATCATTCTGCTGAGATAGAGCCAAAATTGTCACCTTTTTTTGGAACTGTACATGAATTGTTCAACTTTTTTTCCCATTCACCCCAGAGATGAGCCAAACAGAAAGAAGCTGGAGCCTGGAGATTATAAAAAGAGAGTAATCCTAGCAAAAGTAGGTAGTGAATGCTATGGAGTTTCTGTAATCAAAATAACCAGAAGAAAAAAAAAGACTTGATGGGGATTTGAGTTCTGATTTAGGACAATCAATATAATTTCAATTCAAACGTGTTTAGACAGAAGTTCTGAGCAGACTTTATATGGAGATGAAGGACAGATTCCAAAGACTGGAATACCATGTGGACACCTTTAGGTTTCTTCTTGAACCAAGACACCTCTTGGAGTCTATGGACGATGACATGCTGATGTTATTTTTTCTTGTTTAATGAAATGCAGGCAAATCGCTTGTTCAATATCATTGATACTCGAGCACTTTTCATCAACAAACCAGTGCCACAATCACCAATTGACAAATTGAGGAAGCTGGCTTCATATGGTAATGATGTGTGCTCAAACCTTGCAACCTCCATCCGAATACTGCTAACTCAGGCCACTTCTATTACGTCATGTGAGAGATTATTCTAAAGCTTAGTTAATCAAAAACTATCTCAGGAGCACAATAACGCTAGAAAGGCTTATCATGGCTTTAATGTCAGTGGAGTCACAAATACTAGAAAGTATCGATCTTGATGATGATATAGGTGTCTTCGCTGCACAGAAAGCACGACTTGAAGCGATATCAATTGAGATTTGTCACTTGTGCATTATTTCACCAATTAACAACTGTATTATTCATTAAAAGAGTCTGAATGATTATTTCTTATCAATTTTACTGATATACTGTACCAATTTAAATGTAGGCTAATGTATTAATTAAGTACATTATCTCATTTCGAATGTCAGAATGCAAGGGGCCCCAAAAGAGGTCAGTCCCCCGGGCCCCCATATCCCTAGCTACGCCCCAGTTCTTTCTTTCTAAGACAACTATCTTGCTTACAGTCTGTACAAATCCATTTATTCTTTCTAAGACAACTATCTTGCCTTACAGTCTGTACCAATCCACAACTATCTTGCCTTACAGTCTGTACCAATCCACAACTATCTTGCCTTACAGTCTGTACCAATCCACAACTATCTTGCCTTACAGTCTGTACCAATCCACAACTATCTTGCCTTACAGTCTGTACCAATCCACAACTATCTTGCCTTACAGTCTGTACCAATCCACAACTATCTTGCCTTACAGTCTGTACCAATCCACAACTATCTTGCCTTACAGTCTGTACCAATCCACAACTATCTTGCCTTACAGTCTGTACCAATCCACAACTATCTTGCCTTACAGTCTGTACCAATCCACAACTATCTTGCCTTACAGTCTGTGCCAATCCATTTACTCTAACGTAAGAGAAAAAACAATATTTTTTTATTTTTTTGTGAAGAGGAGATTTTCTAAACTTTTTCCCGACATTTCGGCTGGCCGGACGTAATCATCTCGAGGGCCGGATGTGGCCCGCTGGCCCTATTTTGGGCATCACTTTATTAAAGAGATTGATTACAAAGAGAGATCTAGTTATTGTTGGTTGGATGTATGTATGGATGGATAGGTAGATAGATAGATAGATAGATAGATAGATAGATAGATAGACCAATGTATGGTTGAATGTTAGCTTACCCAGAGATACTGGTTGTCCTTGAAGTATTTGTTTTTCATATCCACTGATATAGATGGCTTGAAACGTAAATTTAGCGTTTTCCTTTCACAATACAAAAAATATTTTTTTTAAGTAGCAGTTTAGAGAAAAATACATTGTAGTCACTAATTTTTTTTTTGTTTCACAAAGATTTAGTTGTAATTGAACCTGTGCAGTTGTTCATCTGATTCTAGTTTTAAATATTAGAAACTCGTTACTTTCAGGAGGATAGAGAAAATAATCTACAATGTTTTATCATATTGGGGATTTAGGCAAACTGTTAATTATCACATTGCTGTTCACAATAGCTTCTACAATCTAGATTTAACTAAATTTATATAGCTTATATTTAATAAATATCAATCTTTTTAGAAGATGTCTTGTAAAAAAATGATTTTAATTTGACCTATCAGATTTCTTTCTGTTTGCCAGGAATGAGAGGCGACGGATCTGTAGGTATTCTATCATAGAACTATTTGCGATTGTTATATCACATTTTCCATCGAAAGTCTTATCCGTGTGATTGAAGACTCTTCAAATTTTAGGTGTGTAAGCCTGCTTGAACAAACCGTTCTGTCTGGAAGAGGTCCAAGTCAATGCCTATGTAAGACATTGCTATTCCCGATGTATTTGGCAACCCGGGCGATGAACTAGAATACAAGGCCGAAGGCCGAGCACACCGGAACCCCCGCCATTTTCCGATGTTTTACCAAGCTAACCTTGCAGGACTCTCCACTAATGTAACTTTCCCTTGAGGAACGGAGCATGCCTATAATGGTAATGGTCAAAGTGCGATTATCTTAACATTCTAAAGCGGCTTGTGTTCCTGGGACTTATGACTGCCTCAAGAAGGTCACTGATAACATATACAACATGATGGTTGCGAGTGTAAGGTTCCAAGTTTATAATTTTATTTTTCACACGTGTAAACTTTTTGAGCCGATTTTGTAGACAGAACATCTTTGGATTTTTTTTAAACTCATTGATACAGTTACACTTAATAAAAGCTTTTTTTTTTTTTTGAAGTATACTGTTTTGTTTTTTTTGTTATTTGATCTCCACATGAAAGACGTGAGATATTCCCATGCTACAGATGAGATGGAGTTTAAGTCTTATCTTATCTTGTGAAATAAAGTCAATAATACATGTTACGGAATAATAATAATAATAAATAAATAAATAATAAGTAATAATAGTTGTTATTATCATTATTATTATGATATACAATGTACACGTTTCAATGTTCTTTTTTATATGGTGTGAATTTACCTGTGGAAGCTGAAGATCTTGCCAGGTTAAAACTAATAATGTTTTGACTTCAAAATCGTAGAATGCATTTTTTTCAGTGACACTTTTCCTTGCTCTTTCAACCATCTGTACTTCTGTTTGAGTCAGTGCTCTCTGTGTATCATCTAGTCTGCATCTTTCAATAAAATAATAAGAGACATTTCCCCTCTCTAAGTCAAATTGAGACCAAAGTGGTGCGGCTAGTTTGATATCATGTAGAGCGGCTTCATGAATGGAAAGGTTGACATGTTGGTTGTTATCAAAAAGCATAACACCTTGTCTGGATACCTGAAAGACCAGTAAAGTAATACATAAATTACAAAATAATTTTTCGTCATTATAAACTTCGATGCAGTTAATAAAATTTTTGTTTTACTTGACATAGGATACTGTTTCAGGTGCGGTAAAGCGCTTGGCTTCTGCAAATGAGGATCCCGGGTTCAAATCCTGGTGAAGGCTTGGATTTTTAAATTCGGGATCTTTAGGGCGCCTATGAGTCCACCCAGCTCTAATGGGGGCATGGCACTAGTTGTGGAAAAGTAGAGGCGGTTGGTCGTTATGCTGGCCACATTACACCCTCGTTACTTGTGAGGTCACAGAAACAGCTGACCTTTACACTATCTGCCTTATAGAGGAACTTTACTTAGCCTACTTTACTATGCTGCTATTCCATTCTTATACAAGAGTAAAAGTAAAAAAGTCTAAGTAAACTACTTACGAAGACTGAAGTAACAACTTTGTTGAAACCAAAAGGTACTTTAACGTTCAAAGGTAACTTGCTGTGTTTTTCTCCTTGTGCGAAATGAATTACCTCGCCAAATGGACTATAGAAAGGAGCTAGCAGGAAATAATAGTTTAGATTACATATTAAATCATGTAGATATAAAGTAAGATAGATTGTCATGAAATTTTAAAAATCCTTAATTAAAATTTTTACAATAATTCTATTCCATTCGTATCTTCGTGGAACCTGGAACCTGCAAGGACACGGATCTCTAAAACGGCTCTAGCGATGTTCCTACAGTTGCTATACATAATTACTATCTCGTTGGCCAAACTGAGAAAACTCTAATTTGATCGTTATAATTTTTCAAATGAAAAAAAAAAAAAAGATTTAAATTTGGCTAGAGAGCCAGAAAATGTTTTTCTTGAACGGGCTACATGTTTTCGGGTATTTCCGCATGTCGGCATTATTCCTTAAAGGGTTTTATATTTTGTTATTCAGGAATATGTTGCGCATTGTTTTCTAAGTCTAGATTTCAGGGTTGGGCAACCTTTTTCAATCGTGGGCCGCATTACAAAATAATTAGGAATTAGGGTAAATGTATATATATATTGTTATAAACTTGGTGGTGGCACAGATGGGAGTAGTGGTGTGTGTGTGTAGTCAGCCGACGCAAACCGCCCCAGGCCAGCGCTAGACGAGCGGTCAGCTGTGACGAGTTACGACGATCGGCCGAGACGAGTGTCAACATGATGGTTTGGGAAGGATCGACGTCGTGAACAGAACTCATTAGCGTCACGAGATTTGTAGTCATCTGACCACCTAGAAATGTCGAGCGACGTTCTGTCCGGTTCTAGAACTCCCGGCAGGGAACCTATATAAAGAGCGAAGGTATCAGAGACCAGTCAGTCACAACTTCCCGATCTACAGTTCGTTACAACGGCTCAGTACAAGTCCGAGGCGAGACAGAGAGACCAGCGCAAGAGTTGATACGGCGGAGAGATATTTGTACAGTCTTGTGTTACGTGCTGCCAATTGTACAGTATTGGCTGTTATTTATTGACATTAAACTATTACGTTATTTTGAAGCCCAGAGTTGTCAAGTTCTTTAAGTTGGTGGTGTCTGGTACGGTTTGCAGAGAGCCTGGATAGGGAGATTCGTAACAATATATATACATATTCCCAAATAGTGCTTTTAGTAAAAAAAAAATGGGTGTCGGTACTCAGTGATTAGGTGCCGGTACTCATTGATTAGGTTGTGGTACTCATTGATTAGGTGCCGGTACTCATTGATTAGGTGCCGGTACTCAGTGATGGATTGCCTAACTTTTAACGACTAATATATTAATAATAAACGTTAACATACAAGAAAACTTTTTAAAAAAAATGTCCCCACACTGAAAAAGGTGCCGGTACGCCGTACCGGTGCGTACCGTCACAAAAAGCCCTGTCTATATATATACATATTTATAATGTATTTACAACTTTAAAAATACGCTAGATAGGTGTGTATAATGTCTTTCAATTCATATTTATGCTGTGTTAAACATTTACATTTATTTTTTTTACTCTCCAAATTGAGGGAGTTAGCGATTTCTAAAAATAATTTTAGGATAATTTTTTTTATTTTGTTATCGTCTGTTTACATCTCACATTACAGTCAGTCAACATCTCACAGTACAGTCAGTCAACATCTCACAGTACAGTCAGTCAACATCTCACAGTACAGTCAGTCAACATCTCACAGTACAGTCAGTCAACATCGACACTGTTCCTACACGTGTTTACATCTCACATTACAGTCAGTCAACATCTCACAGCACAGTCAGTCAACATCTCACAGTACAGTCAGTCAACATCTCACAGTACAGTCAGTCAACAACTCACAGTACAGTCAGTCAACATCTCACATTACAGTCAGTCAACATCTCACATTACAGTCAGTCAACATCTCACAGTACAGTCAGTCAACATCGACACTGTTCCTACACGTGTTTACATCTCACATTACAGTCAGTCAACATCTCACATTACAGTCAGTCAACATCTCACAGTACAGTCAGTCAACATCGACACTGTTCCTACACGTGTTTACATCTCACATTACAGTCAGTCAACATCTCACAGTACAGTCAGTCAACATATCGCAGTACAGTCAGTCAACATCTCGCAGTACAGTCAGTCAACATCTCACAGTACAGTCAGTCAACATCTCACAGTAAGTCAGTCAACATCGACACTGTTCCTACACGTGTTTACATCTCACATTACAGTCAGTCAACATCTCACAGTACAGTCAGTCAACATCTCACAGTACAGTCAGTCAACATCTCACAGTACAGTCAGTCAACATCTCACAGTACAGTCAGTCAACAACTCACAGTACAGTCAGTCAACATCTCACATTACAGTCAGTCAACATCTCACATTACAGTCAGTCAACATCTCACATTACAGTCAGTCAACATCTCACAGTACAGTCAGTCAACATCGACACTGTTCCTACACGTGTTTACATCTCACATTACAGTCAATCAACATCTCACATTACAGTCAGTCAACATCTCACAGTACAGTCAGTCAACATCGACACTGTTCCTACACGTGTTTACATCTCACATTACAGTCAGTCAACATCGACACTGTTCCTACACGTGTTTACATCTCACATTACAGTCAGTCAACATCGACACTGTTCCTACACGTGTTTACATCTCACATTACAGTCAGTCAACATCTCACATTACAGTCAGTCAACATCTCACAGTACAGTCAGTCAACATCGACACTGTTCCTACACGTGTTTACATCTCACATTACAGTCAGTCAACATCTCACATTACAGTCAGTCAATATCTCACAGTACAGTCAGTCAACATCGACACTGTTCCTACACGTGTTTACATCTCACATTACAGTCAGTCAACATCGACACTGTTCCTACACGTGTTTATTTTCATACAGAAAAAAAAAGTTTGTTTACAGTTGTATGTGCACAAAAATAATGTGAAAGTTTAGTACCAAAGTTTTTCAAAGTGTGGAAATATAACTTCTAGCACTCATAAACTAGCGAGGAATAGAACTTCTCTTTCAGTTCATAATTTGCTTGGAGGTATTTCCTCTAGAGATGATTCAGCTTTTGCACTAAATGGTGAGCTGAAAGTAATTAGAACTGATTCAAAGTTCATGACGTCTTAAAAATAGCTTTCGAATTACAAAGAATTCAAATAAGTCTTGTACTTTTCAACCATTTCACTAAAAATAGCTTCAACTTTCAACAAAGGAAAATGACAAAACCTGTTTTCACTTTTTGCCTGGAGAAATGGGAAAGTTTTGTTTGAAAGGATTTAACTTGCACATACATTTCAGGTGCAATACTTCCGATGAAAACATGAAGTCTGTCTTCAATTCTTCATTAGAAATATTGGTAAGAAAGTCACAGTCAATGTCCTTCAAGGAACATAACAATTTCTTCATTGAGATTCCATTTCTTCTCATTACCTTGCTCATGCTAATCTAGCGGATACTTTTGTTTTAACGAACATCATAATATTTGTTTCCTAATCTTCAAGTACTCATCGGAAATGTCTGTGGTTAAGATTCCTAGCAGTGATAAGTAACATAACTAAAGTATGGGGATCGATAATATAATAGATATTCAATTCAACTTTGAGCAAACTTTCCCGTTGAAAGTTTATGGTTAAGATATCTTCTTTAATTTATTAAAAACCTGCTTTTCTATGTCAAAATACGGGCTCCATCAGTTGTTACACTTGCCATCTTGTTCCAAGCTAACCCAAGAATTTCAACACTCTTCTTCAAAGTATTGAATAAAATAGTGGCCTGAATTTGAATTTTTAACTGAATTTTGCGAAATATTGCAAATAAAAATAATCTTCGTTTACTTTAAGCTTTTTTAGAATGACATGTAAAGACAATGTTTCTTTCGCCTCAGAAATTGCAATAATTTATAAAGATATTTAAAATTAGCTATTTTTTTAAATATTTGTATTTTTTTTTTGGTATAACCTAATTTCTGTAGGTGTCCGCGGGCGGCATAAAACAGTCCGAAGGGCCGAATGTGGCCCGCGGGGGCGTCGTAATTTACCCGCCCCTGCTAGATCTATCATTAGAATATTAGTACCAGGTGGCAGAGATTCGCTCGGTTAAATAATTTCTTAAGAAAGCATATAAACCCAAAGTCAATTTGGACATATTTTTGTAATTAGGAAAATGAACGATCAGATAAAGACTATTAATCTGAAGAGTTTTAATAGTTCTAAATGTAATTGTACATGGTAATTAAATATAAAGTCTCTTAAGTCCTCCTAAAGTCTAGACAAACCACAGCTCACGTTGTGTCGTTTTACAATGCAACTTTTGTGTAAAACTATTGTACTATTATTGGCTTGGAATAAAGTCTTGCACTGTAACTTCTCAAATGGATACAATCAGACATTTAATATTGCAATTAGTATATTCATTATAGCTTTAGTACGAAACATCAAGTGCCGCAAATTTCTACGTTATAGATTAAAACTGGCACTTTATGACAAAGTAAAATGGCGCATTTTTTCTTAATATATTTTAACCATTGCGTTAGTTTAGTAAAGAAACGTTTCCGAAGGGCACCTCTGTTACGCGAACCACCTTGACGTTGGCATATTTTCTTCTTTCATACGGGATACGTGCCCTGCCAAGTCTAACTGTCGGACTATAAGAAGCTCATACTGGCTTTTGCAATCCATCCATCAAAGTGGCGCTACAGCCCATGAAGAGATATGGCCTGCTTCAACACATCCCTCCATTCAGATCTCTCCTGGGTCTCCACGCCCTAACCCCAATCTTTTTACCCATGTTTATAGATAGATCAAAAGAGGCTTCATCGTACGCAAACTTGTTGAGCTAGACAGCATGTTCAGTGTGAGCATGTAAGGTGTAGAGAAGCTGTGTTATGACCATTTCCTTTGTTTTAGACAGTAGACTTGGAAGCTTGAACACATGGTAAAAATTCAACAGCAAAATAACAATAATAATAATAATATTAAGGCTTGTCTTCGAGTCCGAAGATTAATGAGGAATGCAGTATTTCCCGTGGCTACGCAGCCCCAGCTGTGACCTACATATTTTGACACATCGAAAATGGCTCTAACGATTTTCCATCTTTGGGAAAGAATTACTAGCTCGTTTTCCACAATGAGAAAACTCTAGTTTGAACGTTATAATATTTCAAAATATAATTTTGAAAAATTATATTTTGCTTAAGGTCTTACAATCTTTTTATTGAACAGACATACGTCAGCAGTTTATGCTGCTTGTCGGCTATAATCATGAAATAGTTGAATAAATAAAGACACGTTCAGGAGCATTGTGCGCACCGTCTTCTAAGTCTAGAGCTAGAAATCTTTCATTAGAATTATATAAACTCAGAGGGCAAAATGAGCGGGGTAAAAACAAATGATCCATTTTTCTTTAAATCTATCATTCATTAGTTATTAAGAGAAAAATAATCGCTCTTACGAAACAGTCATCAGTCAACAGTCATTTTTATAAAAAAGAGGAATTGTCTTTAAAAAAATATAATTTTTAAAGTTCCTTTTTTTTTTTTTTCAAATTAAATTTTGTGAAGTCACGTCCAAATTTTAGAAAAGTTTTGAAAATTAGCTTTTAGGTATTTAGAATTTGTTTTAGATATTCTATCTTCCTATTTGTAAAGGTAAATCAAATATATTTGTGTTTGTTTTTACTGTTGGTGTTGATTTTAAGTTTTAAAAAATTAAGTTGTCATTTTGATTCACTCACAAAGCTGCTTTAAAAAATCTGTATGAACATTAGGAATTAATTTCTCTTGTGTTTCAATAAACACATCTACTCCTGAGAAAATCAGTCAAATGTTGAGAAAACAAAACTTGTCCAAAAAATACTACTAAAGTCGAGCTTACCCACGCAGTTTAATTGTTCCGTTTCATCCAGAACCAGGTTTGGAGGACAACGACATTGTGGCTTGCCAGCAACTAGAACACAAGCATGAGAGCAACGATTTCTGTCTTGTTCTGGACACTGCATTGATGCTGTTAGAAGTTAATTTAATTTCATTAGTTAAAATATACACACTAAGCTGTCATTAAGCTAAACTCCTTTTATTCATAATTAATTCAAACAAAATGAATTATCTTTCAGCTTAAAGTTTGAAAAAAAAGTGCAAGCTCGACTGTATCTTATATATTTTTTCACTTATGACGCAAACAAAGCCGTTATCTGCTCAGTTGTCTTCGGGGGTTAGTCTCATATTCTCTGTAATATCACCATTTTTCATCCTTCAAAAAACATTGCTTTCAGCATATGCCTCTAACACAAGGAACTGTTAAGCGATATGGATACTTTAACATTTTATTTGAAGTTTTCCATATGATGGGCGTAATGTGAAAAGACTCATTATAATTTAAAACAAAAAAAAATTGAAAAAAATACTTTTTAGTAAACGTTTATATTAAGTGTATGTTGTATTAATTTGTTTGAATCAGCCATGTAATTACATTTTTAATAGAGCTAGACTACCAATAATTAATCTGTGCTATTACAAATATTTTTACCAAATTTTATGTTTACCGCTATTTTATGCTTTTAGTTTTCCAAATGCGCTATGATACTATCCCTTGTCTGGACCAGTTGGTCTATTAGAGAGCAGGTAAAAAGGCAGATTAAAATTTCTTTATTTCACAAGACTCTCTAAATCTATGAACTGCAACATAATCAAGAACCAGAGATTTTTGTTAGCAAATACCAAAAAGAAGAGATGTTTATGTATTAAAAGTGTTGCTGATATTATTATATTGTCAGGCCAACTGACGATACCACAGGGTAAGAAGTTGTATTTGGTGTAATGGTCATTATTTTAAATTGTTAATATGTATTCAATGAAATGTCTGTAATGAAGCCATAATGTGACTAATATTATTGAAGGATTATCTCTTGTGCTTCTACCAAGTGTGTCCTCAGGTGGCGGATACGGAAAATCATTTAGAGATAACTTATAAAGGTTAGCTGTGAATATTAATTAGTTGGGAAAACATATGCAAAAGTGGGTTTTAACCTTTCTGATAAATCGCCCACAATATGTAATAACGATTGGCCGTGTGTGATGGCTTAGTGAACACTGGAGCGTCACAGGGGAGCGTTCTCTTATCAGTACTGTATACCATCTACACTCTACACTCTACACCAATGACATTTGAAGCCAATCAGTTGATATTCCGTTCATCAAATTTGCTGATTTCACAGCTATCAACGGCCTTGTTGTAGTTGAAGAAAGTGTGTACTGTTCGAAAGTGAGTACAGTTCAACAGTTGACAACTTTTTGCAGATGTATTGAGATAACTTTCAAATTGTAAATGTTCAAAAAACTACAGAAATAATTGGAAGCGAAATACCTTCTTACAGACATTCAGATCGACATTCTACCATGTGCAAGAATATAAAATAAGCCTAATTCATAAAGCGCTGGTCGTGTGTGTGTGTTTGCATATGTTACGTATATGAATGTTTTTCGTATCTGCAACTTGTTAATGGTTATAGTAGTCATGCTGAGGTCGACTATTATAGTCAAAGCGAATATTTATTTGTTTGGACTACTTTGGCTTACCTTTTCTTAGGTTTGCAGCAAAAAAAAAACCTCGCCAAAAATACTTGTTTTTTAAATAATTTTCTGTTTGGTTTTATGTATGTGTAATGTATTGCCATGAAATCTGTATTACTTTTACTAACTGTTCTTACAATGCTATCAAATCAGATTCTTTACATAGAACAGAAGGAAAAAAAAAGGTTAATAATGTTGAAAAGGTTTAAACTTTAAAAATGCATTGAAATCAGTTAACAGTGCACAAGCGGCTCATTTCCTAAAGGCAGGTTACAAAACTAGGTATGTAATATGAAATTACTATAGAAAGAACCCAAGTTAAAGCCTAAATATTAAATATGTAACTTTTATTACAAGTAGTATTTATTGACTCTATGTCCGGCAATCTGCTTTGATTTCTAAGACTTAAATGTCGGTTGTACTTACGTGTACAAAGTCTTCCTGAAGTGTCTTTCTCGTAGCCATCAACACAAACACATTGGTAAGAACCTGGTGTGTTTGTGCACTCAGAGTTTTGGGTACAGTTCTTTACATACAAACACTCGTCCAAGTCAGTGGAACAATCTTTCCCAGTCCAGCCTGCCTTGCAGTGACATACACCGTACAGGTTGTCACAGGTCAAAGTGTTCTCTTTAAGACATGGACACATTTTACTGCAGGCAGGGCCGTACATGAAAGGTGCACATGCTGTTTCATAGAGTAGAATTACAAACATAGAACTTACATTCAAGATACAGTAAAAAAATCAACACATACTCTAACTATTTTAATATAATTACATCGAAACTTTATAACATTTGATAACTAGGCATCCATTAATATGGAATTTCTCCACTTCAAATTTCCATATATAAGAAACCCTCCGATGTTCTCTTTCAATGTCTCCATTATTATCTGCACATGTCTTTACAATGTATTTCTTTGTGATTTTAATTGCAATTTTATTTTTTACACTAACTATTTTTTACCCAGCTTTGCTGTGGTATTTTCATTCTTTTTTCTTTTGTTTGTTTATATATAAAAGCTATCCAAGCTGTTTTGATAATGCGTAAATACATCTATAAAAATATCTATAATATGCTTGCAAGTCAAATCAAAGCGGCATTTATACATAGATCTGAATAATTAAACAATTAGCATAGAAAAACACTAAAGCAATGAAATGATCATTATTCTGTTTCAAATTCTTGCCCTTGCCCACCTCTGTTCGGGTAGATTTGTACCTCGTACAATACACAATGGATTTCCCCTATCCCGGTAAGAATATATAATGAGATATCAGCCTACTGTCCTCCCTTCACTCTCGGTCGGTGTCTAGGAAAAGTTTTATATTCATGGCAAGTTCCTTCAACATTGGTACAGACTTTTTTTCCTTTCGTTTGTTATACAAACATTGTTATTTTAGCACCAGATCTAGAGAAAACATTGAAAAGGTGAAGAGGGTGCTTCCGTTATTTTAAAATAGAACTAATGAACATGCATTACAGATAGATGCAGATGTAGTTGAAACAAGCCTTCATGTTTTTTAAAATATCTACCATACCATGGGCATATCCGAGGGGGGAGGGGTTCTTGGTGTTCAACTCCACCCCCCACCCCCGAAATGAAATCCCCCCCCCCCGGCAATAGAGTTGGAATGTTGCGACTTTTTAGAGGCCCCCGAAAGGGGGGAAAGACGCCATTAGCTTTGTGTGGCCTGTCTGTCCGTCTGTCCATCCCGTTTAGATCTCAGAAACTAGAAGATAAAATGAAAATCTGACATCATGATATTTTAGATCATTCAAAGTTCTGATGATTTCTTTTCCGAAAGTAAAACATCTAATTTTTTAAATTATATATGCAAGCTGATTTTTCAAAAAAATTACACCACTTTTCAATGAAAAATTTCAAGGGAAGTAAGTCTTATTAAAAAGTACACAAGCTTCTTCATTAATATATCAAGCTTCATTCATAGGTTCGCGCATCGGTACAAAACAAATTGCGTCTAAGGTCACAATGGACCTCATTCCCCAATCGTAAACAAACAACATTTAGCTACGTGATTCTATATATCTTCTATACAAATTATGTAATCCATAAAGGCTGTCACGTGATACATATTTTCTTTGTTTTATCATGATTATGACGTGGCTAAATGTGTTTATTTACGATTGGTGAATGAGGTCCATTGAAAAAGTATCAATGGATCATTATAAAATAGATTTTCCATAATTAACCAACTCAAGGAATAGAATACTGATTCAAATGTTGTTTTTAAAAAGAAATTTTAATACGCTTCGTTTTCGATTGTAAGTTTTAAAATAAAAATAATGAACTACTTTTATACCGCGCAGTTTTCACACATCCTCATTAGGCTATATACTTGACGACAATCTAAATTACAATTAATAGAGGCCAGACATAGATCTAGATTTAAATTTAGTTGTATTAAACAATTTAAACAAAATTGCGGATCATGTAAGAGAATAAAAACGATAGGAGGAGTTTAGAAATACTCTAGCCATAATAAAAAATGCTTGTTCTTATTATCATTGCCAGCCTTGCTAATAAATTCCGATAAATTAGAAGACAAATATAAATGTAGTTCATTTTATTGTTTCAATATTTAGTCATCATAACAGTACTTACGTTCTATTTGGTATTCAGCATGACACATAGTCCTCCCTGAAGTGTTCTCTATGATAATAAGCATTACATTTTGTGTTGTTCTAAGAAGTTTTGGGATTTTACTCTCACAGTAATGGCCAATTAGTCTACTGTTTCGGTCCATACCGTCGTAAATATCCATATAATAGTAACACTTGGTACTACCGTATGGGTAAGTCATATTAAAATTTGAAACACTGTTTAAAAAAAAAGTAATTTATGTAGATATTTATCTTCAAACATTTATTAATAAACGTCTATACATAAACATAAATGCTTCATCGTATCGTGAAAGTACTAGGATACATGGGCGTAGCCAGGAGGGGGGGTTGGGGTTCAAACCGGAATTTAGTGACTGATTTTTTGCTTTGACTGTGTTTATTTTAGGTGAGATTTTAATACTAAACCATCACTTGCCCCAGCACAACCAAGGAGGGTTTTGAGTTTAAAACCCCCTACCAGGGGGAGGTTCGAGTTTAAAGCACCCTACCAGGGGGGTTTCATGCTACCAGGGGGTTCGTGTTTAAAAATCCCTACCAGGAAGGTTCGTATTTAAAACCCCCCTACCTAAAATATACCTCTTCAATATAAAAAAAAGCCAATTACACACTAAAATTATTTGAGCGTAGCCAATCCAATTGGGGGTTTTGAGTTTAAACCCCTCTCCTACAGATGGCTTTTTTTTTAAAGTTAATTACCCTTCAAGATGGTTTTGATTTTAAAATCCCCATACAGAGCGTTTTGAGTGGAAAATCTCTATCTTCAATATTATTCTAAAGCAAACTACAGTTACTAAATTCTATGACCGTAGCTAAGTGGGTTTTGAATTAAAAAAAAAACAAAAAAATCCAGAGATTTTTTAGTTTAAAACCCCCAAAAGATGATTTTGACGATAAAACTTCCCTTTTCGATATACAATCTAAAGCAAACTACAGTCATTTAATTCCAAAAGCGTATTTAAGAGAGGTTACATATTTCTACCAGTGGCGGGGCTCCATTAATAAAGTGCAGTGAATAGTCATCTGACGAAATTGAAAAACACTAAATGTGGCTCAAAAAAGGTGGCTAAGAAATGTTTTAGGAGTTAGTTATAGATCGGGTCTAAATCAAGGAAATCCTATGCCGAACTGTGAATCGACTCCTTAGTAAGATTGTGACAGAGCGTCGCATGAGGTTTGCAGGACATTTTCTCCGACAAAATAAATTACGCATAAGAAGAGTTGCGATGACATCCTAGTACAACTTGGCGCCACACATTTGTTGAGGTCCTCAGAGCAGGTGGGAAGAGGCTTCAGACATTACCAGTGACAGATTTTTGTGGAAACAGCTTGAAATGCGCCGAACGACGAGGGAGGGTCTAAGTCAGTAAGAATAGCACATTAGGTTTTTAAAATAAATTTTTTTAATAGCAGGAATCATCATTGGCCTCCTTCAGTCGTAGGACGACTATAGTTCATCTCAGAGCACACTTCCTCATGTGGCTGTGGAGCCCTATTTTGGAGAGACACTCCCATCCACCGATAGCGCAGGTTAAGGTGGCTTTTGCTTCGGTGGTAGAGGAGCTGGCCGTTTTTCGGATTGTGTGTTTTTCTTCCTGGGCTGAGACCCATGTACCCTCACTGTCCATAGATTTCTTGGTCACTGTCTCTCTCCACCTGTTGCGGTCTAGAGCTATGTCTTCCCAATTGTCAGTTTTGATGTTCACTGATTTGAGGTCACGTTTTACTACATCTATGTAACGAAGGTGGGGGCGACCAGTTTTTCTTGTGCCAGTCGCGAGTTGACCATAGAAGATGACTTTCGGGATGCGCTTGTCCTCCATCCGGCGAACATGTCCAAGCCAGCGCAAACGGCGTTGTCTGAGGGCTGTAAAGATGCTGGGAATACCTGATCGCGCAAGGATCTCAGTATTGCACACTTTTTCTTTCCATGTGACATTCAAGATCCTACGGAGACATCTCAAATGGAATGAATTCAGTTTTCTCTCTTGCTTTGCGTAGGTGGTCCGTGATTCACTGCCATACAGGAGTGTACTCATAACGCATACCATGTAGACTTCCATTTTGGTCACCTTAGTTAGCTTCCCAAACTCTTGGTCTGCGTCTAGCGAATGTCGAGGCAGCCTTCCCTATGCGTTTTTTCATCTCCTCTTCTAGGGACAGGTCATCTGTAATTGTGGATCCCAGATAGCAGGAATATGCACTGTAGATACCTCAGAATATGCATTTTGTTGGCTTGAAATACCAGAAATAGCGCTCCCCAAGACCCCTTTGCTGGAAATGGCGAAGAATCTACAATTTTTTTTCACTAACTCCAGGAAGAACCCAATCTAGGGCACAATAAACGTCTTTCGAAAGCATGAAGGGTCAGAATGTAATAAAGATTATGTTCACACACACATAAATACATATAATTTTTTATTAGCGGGGGGGGGGAGGAAAAAATCCCCCCCCCCAAAAAAAAATCCTGGCTACGCCCAATGCTAGGATATGTCGTAAAGTGACATTAGCCTCTTAGTTGACTTATCAAAGGAGGCTCGAGTTTGAATTCCGAATTGATCTTTATGTTGTTAGTAGAGTGGCTCCCTCACCTCAGATGTCCACAAATAATAGAGAACCATAGTTAAAAGGAAAAAAAAGTTGTTCGAGTGTTTCTCATTACAATTCTACAATCGTTGCCTGATCGTGCACTTTGACCTGTTCTGAGTTTATTTCAATTCTGTTCTTTATAAGGAGGTTGCAACTAGGTGGTTCTAGGAGGGGTGCACAAGAATAAGAAAGGTGGGCTAAACTGTGTAAAAGGATGTTTATTCTGGCTTGCTGCAAGGGTGCTGCAAACTAGAATGTTTTCCCTAAAGTCCACTAGAATTCAAGGGCTATTCCCTTTTAGAAGATAAAGTTATTGTTAATGCACACAACATATACTATTTTTTATTGCTATATGAAAAAAACAAACAAGACAAGGTTATTAGATTTGTGAGTGAGATAGCGGGGTGTTCCTCTGAGGTATAGAAAATGTGTTCCGTCAAAAAAAAAAAATTAACACAGAGAGACTATTTCAATATAGGTACAGAGAAACTTAATAGCATTTGATAACAATCATTAAATTTATGAGAGACAAATAATGAATTGGGAACGAAAAACCAGAAAAACATAAATAATACTTTAAAAACAACAAAAAAAGCTTATATTAAGTGTAATAGTATTAATTAGTTTGGATCAGTCATATAGTTCTGTGTTCGTTTGACCTAGACCTAGACATAATCAATCCGTGTGATTACAAAAATTTTTAACAATTTTTTTTTCTTTAGCTTTTAGCTTTCTACTATCATTTGTCTGGGTCAGTTGTAAAAGGGGGAGGGAAGAAAGGGGATATCTTGGCGAATGTTTACATAATCGTTCTTAAATGTATAAAAAAAATCACTCAGGGCTCAAGAGTCATTAAAAGGAATAATTCAACTTATACCAACATATCTGTCAAGTGTAATTTCTTTCCCTTGTTCAAGATACCAAACAAAATATTAATTACCATTAGTTATTTTTTTAAATTGATTCTTGTGTTGACAGGTAAAAGAAATAATTGTGCAAACTTTCAGCTTAAAACTTTTTACCACAATGACAGCGTCAGTTTCAGTTGACATTGCCTGTTAAATGTTCACCTCGGGTTAAGACGTTTAAAAGACACGTAAAATTCCTAATGTAGAAAACAGGAAGTTAAATGAATAAAGTTGACTTTGAGTTCAGTCAAGTCAGTCAAGTGGTATCCTTTGGACCGGGCAGTCAAGTGGTATTTTTGGTCCGGAACTGACAGTAGCGACTTAGAATGTCGAGTAGTAATTTCAGTTAGGTAGTAACTTTTGGGCAGTTGATGCCAGTGGTCTTTTTGACACATGTATTTCTAGTAGCTATTCTGTATTATTCTGTACAGTGTTACCCGCTGAGATGCGGACGTTATTTGTAATCTGCTCTGGAGAGTTTAACGTATTGGATATATTTGATACCGCTGTTATGCGGATAGGATTGTTTTTTGACTTGTGTAACTAACAAGGAGTGCAGTATTATTATTATTGTTATCAAATAAACTTTATATTTTGTCTGCTGAAATGGAATTAAGTCAATCTGTAGTATGTATGTTTGTCACGTGTCAAGAGTACTACAGGAAGCACGAAGCCAGCATTCTACGCATTCGCGACAAAGTAGAACTGACCAGTCCCTCATGTGTGTAATAGTAATACACGTCACACTATATCAACGACACGTCTCTAAACGTGCATTTACAATTTTGGTAGCCAGTTATGTTGTGTCCTTGACGCACTTACTTCTTGAAGCACTCAGAAATACGGATCAACTATTTTTCACAAGTAAGTTAATAAATGCGACTGTAGTAACGAACCCAGCATTCTACGCATTCGCGACGCAGTAGTAGTGACCAGTCCCTCCTGTGTGTAATAGTAATACACATCACAGACAGACAGAAAGAGAGAGGGAGTTGATATAAGCTTTGAACATAAAAATTGAGTAAGAGAAAGCAGAATAAAATGTATCATGTGAAAGATAAACAAACAAAAAGCGCAATTGATAAAGTTATAAATTGTGATCTAGAAAGAAGTGAGATAAATATCGAAAGCTATGCCACATTTACCTCAGTGAAACTACATTGTTTGGTGGACCTTTTATAAAAACATGATAATAGTTATGCCAACCATTATTACTAATGCAATCAAACTGCCCGTGAATCTGTGTCTTGTTTAAGTCACATTCTATTTGGAAAGAAACAAGATATCTTTACACATGCCCACACTTAATCTCTGTGGAAAGGAAATTAGTGGTTTAAGCAACAAATCATAATTGTGTAGATTAGAAGTAAAAGTTAACAAAAAATGTAAGAGATGGTTGCCCACGACTCACGAAAAATAAAAAATATGTTTCGACTTAGATAAAAAAAAATGGCTTGTTCTACTCAAAATAGTTAACAAGGGTTAATAGATATTTTTGGAAGAGTTCTTATAGCATTTCATTTGATGAAATCATTCCAAATGACAGCAAAGAGAGAAAATCCACTATGTCACACGGCGTTGTTTAAATTAATGAATGTTTCCCAAGTGACGTCAAAGGGAAATAACTTTCCAGTGCGTCACTGGACTTACTTAGAATAAAAATGTCTTTTTTTACAACGAGAGAATCGACAAGGTTTATAGAACATTTTAGCACGAGTTCTTATTACATTTCATTATTAAAATTATTTCGAATGACGTCAAAAGAAAAAAATACTTTCCATTGCATCAGACTGCCTAGAGGTACAAAAAGTGTAATAGGGTTGACAAGTTCAGTAATCATTTTTGCACGAGTTCTTATAATCATTTAATTCAATAAAATTATTCAAAATGATGTCAAAGAGAGAAAACAAATTCCATAAAGTCACTAGGCCTAGTAACACTAATTAGTGTTGTTAATAACCTTTTTCAACTTGAGATTTGACGAGGCTAAAAAGGACACTGGCGTACAATTATCAAAGTATTACATTAAAAAATTCATTCTGAATGTTGTTAAAGGAAAACAGAATTCCACTACATCACATGACTTAGTTAGACAGTTTCTGCACTTTCCTAACGCTTGTAATAACACAAGATGCGTAGAAGTTGATTTTAATCGGGATTTGCCTTCGTGACGTGACGAGTAATTAAAAAATAGGATTTCGAAGTAGAGAGAGTAACGGACAAGATGCCTTGAAGGACGACGCTAGGCTAGCGACGACAAAGGACTGTGCCCTTTTTATTGTTTATTAAATTGTTTGAAGTTATCAGCCTGCGTTATCAATTATATTCATTGTTCAATCTGTTGTTGTGTCTTCAACGAACTCGCATGCAACATCTAGAATCTAATTATCAACAAAACAGACCATCAACACGTTCTATCCAGATTAGCATTACATAATTGCATGTTGAGACTTAGTAACAGATCACATAAATATCTCACAGTGATTGACTCTGAGAGGAGCTAAGGGGGAAGTATCAGGATGGTTACTAACTCTGCTTGCAGGTTAAGAAGCAATTTGCCGTAATGCTCAGTTTCTTACCAAAACAATACAGCGGGGGGGGGGGGGGGGAGTAGTCCTTCCAGCTCTGAAAGAAGTTGTAGTTTATCTCAGGTAGCCTAGAAAAGATTTGTTCTGGGATTAGTAAAATGAAAGCAGATACGCCAAACTTCAGTGCCATGTACTTTTCTTGTATTCTGTGCTTCAATTATGTGTTCATTTTCTGACGAGTCTACAGCGTATTATTCTGAATATTTTCTAACAAAAAACTAAGTCATAAATCAAGTCTCCTATATAATGCACTTTAGTAATAGAGCTTATTGACTTGTAAGAAAACAGTGCACTATTTGAAGAAGGGTTGAACCCTAAACCCATTGTCTACTCCTTGAAATATGGTAATTTAGTTTTGCATTCGTTTTTCTCAAGCTGGTTATTGAATTCTTGTGTATTAATTTTATTACTAGGCCCTTGTGACCGATATGAAAAAGATAAATGTGTTGTATTTTGTATTGATTAGGTCGAGATTTGAACCTCAACCCCTCTCCCTGGCTACGCTAATGGAATTTCGTAATCGTAGATTTGTTTTAGTTTTTTTTATTGATAGTAGTCAATCATTCCCCTCTCATCCCCGAATTCGGATAATGAATTTTGTTTCCTCAAGCTGCTTGACTTCGCGAATGTACATTTTCATAACTTTTTCTGTTATGCTGACACCTTGTTGATTTCCGATATTTATTGAAACATGTGTGATGTATTTGGCGGAAGGGGGGCATAAAAATATTGTAATATTGCCGGTAAAAATCTTTCGCAATAAACGCTATAAGAATTGTTAAGAAATATTTTAAAATTATAATTAAAATGATCTTAAACAGGTAATGCATTTATAGCAGTAACGCCCATCCTAGGTTGAACTACGAACTTTTTAAGTTTTGACATTCGTGTGGCGGGCCACATAATCGAAAAGGTAAAAAAACGAAATGAAATTGATCTGAAACATTATTTTTAAAACTCTGTGGATCTAGTTCTTTTATTGGCAACTTTAACCAAGAATGACGTCATTTTTGTTTTGTAATGCCGTTTATATTGTTACGAATCTCACTATCCAGGCTCTCTGCAAACTGCACCATACACCACCAACTTAAAGAATTTGACAACTCAGGGCTCCAAAGTAAAGTAACACTTTAATAGTTGAATAAGTAGCAGCCAATACTTTACAATCGGCAACACTACACTGTACAAATATCTCTCTGATAACACCGTTCCGCAGTATCAACTCTTGCACTGGCCTCTCCGTCTCGTTCCGGGCTTGCACTGGGTTCAACAGTTCAGGACTGACTTCACACACTAGGCTCGTTGTGTCGGACTCGATCACAGACCAAGATCAAGACGCCGTTCGTCTCAACTGTACTTGATAGTACTCCGCACCGAACCGTCGTAATGCTCCGTACAGAACCACACCGCTGAACTGTGCTGTAGTCGACCGTGTTCTGAACTCTTGTCGTGAACCTCCTTTCGTGAACCTTGCTGTATTGAGCTCCTTTCCTCGACCGTCTTGACTGAGACACCTCTGCTCTTATATAGGGTCCCTACTGGCCTTCTAGAACCGGACAGAACGCCGCTCGACGATTCTAGGTGGTCAGATGACTACAACTCTCGTGACGCTCTGAGCTCTGTTCACGACGTCGATCCTTCCCGAACCACCATGTTGACACTCGTCTCGGCCGACCGTTGTAACTCGTCAGGGTTGACCGCTCGTCTAGCGCTGGCCTGGGCGATTTGCGTCGGCTGACTACACACACACCACTACCCCTCTCTGTGGCACCACCAGGTTTATAACAATAAATTGTTGCTTGTTTAGTGACACTTTCTTTACAACTATTTTGGCTATCTGTTCAGTTTTCCTGGTAGATTCTAAATTCAGAGCCCGCTTGTAGTTTCTTCGGCTCTTCCATCTCGTAACGTTCAAAAATGAAAGGTCATGGTACCAATCCATCAAAGAAAAACTGAGGGCCTTAGCCGCCCTTAACGGGATTTAATCTAGATTTTCTAACCGTTCTTTTTGTTTTAATTGGGGGGGGGATGCTCTATACTTTGTGCAGACGTTTCAGAGGGCCGGATGGAACCAAGTCGCGGGCCGGATCTGGCCCGAGGGCCGTATTTTGGGGATAGCTAATTTATATGCCAATTAATACGTTATTATTTAATAAATTAGTAAAAAGGTTTTAAATACATTTTATAGAAACACACAACAATACATGTTGAGCTTACCATACGACTGAAACATGTTTCGACACTCAGTTGGGGCTGTGCAAGAAGAACTCAGTTCTGTACATTCGTTTATATCCTGTGAACAATCTGTTTCTTTCATTCCATTTGAACATTCACAGTGTCCATTTAGATTGTTACAATGTTTCGTATAACTTCTGTTACATTTACAGTCTGACTGACATTTGTCACCATATTTCCAATTACAATCTAGAAAAGTAAATAATTCATTTAAATTTAAGTAGTACTTTGAGCTTAATTAACAAAATTTAAAATATGACAATTATGCCTGTATCATTTTAGTTTTGAGGGTGTAAAATGATTACTCATGGCGCTTCTAAACTAAAGTATTCAATTTGATGTCTTAAAATACTTCTATTTAACTTCTATGTTTGTGGAACATGAACGTGGATCTCAAAAAACGGTTCTAACGATTTTCCTAGAAATTTAACAGTTGATGTATATCTGTGAGAAAAGAATTTCTGTCTCATTGGCCATGCTTGGAAAACTCTAGGCTGACCGTTTTTATTTTTAAAGTAAAAAAAAGAAAAGAAAGAAAATTTAAATTTGAAAAGTTTTTCTTGAACGGACTAAACGTCTTCAAGCATTTCCGCATGTAGGTATTATTCTTTCAAGAGTTTAATGTTCAGAAATGTTCTCTTTTTTAGCGGCCCCCGAAAGGGGAAAAGACGCTATTAGTTTTGTGCGAATTGTCTGTCCGTCTGTCCGTCTGCCCGTCCGTACCGTAAACTAGAAAAGATATTGAAAATCCGATATTACAATATTTTAGACCATTCAAAGTTCTGATGCAACGGCTACTTTTTTTTTTTTTTGAAAGCGAAAAATCTAAATTTTTAAAATCAGTTATGCAAGCAATTTTTTAAAGAGAAAAAGCAAATTATTATGCATTAGAAGTTAGACCTAAATTAAAACGAATAGTAATCTTATAAATATCATTTTCGTGAACAGTTATTATATTGCGAAAATATTTTTTTTTTTTTTTTTAGCATTCGAATAAGAGATTGAGCTTTCACAAAATAAGTACATCAATTATTAGACTTCAGTAGGGTCAGGAGAGGCGAGGTAGCTGAGCGGTAAGGCGCTTGGCTTCCGAACCGGGGGCCCCGGATTCGAATCCTGGTGAAGACTGGGATTTTCAACTTCGGCATCCTTAGGCGCCTCTGAGTCCACTCAGCTCCAATGGGTACCGGATATTAGTTGGGGAAAAGTAAAGGCGGTTGGTCGTTGTGCTGGCTACATGACACCCTCGTTAACCGTAGGCCACTAAAACAGATGAACTTTACATCATCTAACTTTGCATTCACTTGCACCTATCCTATGATCTGCTGCGCAGTTGGGGCACTACACAAGATCTGTCAACCTTCTTTCTCCATTCTTATCTCTCATTTGTCTTTGATATAATTTTATTTGGATATTCTTTCTGAAAATATTGAAGCCTGCCTGGGTGGACCACGTCGGGGGCCGATTTTGAGTTTGTGTTTCCACACAAACTGTCTTTGTAATTTTGTTTTTGTTTGTAATCTAGCATTCGTTAATTATTAAGTGCAAAATAATCGGTCTATAAGTTATATAAAAGAGGTATGGTCAATTTTAGACAAGTATTTTGTATATTATACTTGTGTTAGCTCTGTTCAAATGTGTGGTAATTTTGTTTGAACAATATAATATTAAAATACAAATATTAAAGATGGGAAATGAATTGAAAACAAAATAAACGAACCTAACTCGAACCTCACTTTCGACCAAACCAAACCTGAGCTTCACTTATGAAGGAACCAAACCTGAGCTTCACTTATGAAGGAACCAAACCTGAGCTTCACATATGAAGGAACCAAACCTGAGCTTCACTTATAAAGGAACCAAACCTGAGCTTCTTTTATGAAAGAACCAAGCCTTAGCTTCACTTATGAAGGAACCAAACCTGAGCTTCTTTTTTGAAGGAACCAAACCTGGGCTTCTTTTCTGAAGGAACCAAACCTGAGCTTCTTTTATGAAAGAACCAAGCCTTAGCTTCACTTATGAAGTAACCAAACCTGAGCTTCACTTATGAAGGAGCCGAACCTGAGCTTCACTTATGAAGGAACCAAACCCGACTTTAAAACCCGAACAAGCTGACTTTAGCTTAACTGAACTAAATCAAAATTTGCAATTTTGGAAATTTGTACATGTCTAAAATACATTTCATATCACATGAACAACCATTATTCCATTTATAAGCAAAATTATTCCATCATTTGATTTTACTTAAACTGGCCCTAGCCGAGAAAGCAAAGACAAGTGAAATTCTTCACAATCTTCTTCCCGGGACTGTATGGGAGTGACATTTTGTTACTTATTATTGAAGCAAATATAAAATTTTCATATCGCAACGATGTTGGAATTAGCTGTGCGGGTCATAGTCTGAACCTAGATTACGAATATCTGTTAAAATTGCCCTGGTGCTGATTTTTTTCACGAAAGGATCCAAACTTAAAAAGAAGTTGTGACATACTTTGAAATAAGGGAAACAACCAAGAACTAGAACACTTTCTTAAATAGAATGTTGCTTCTTGTTGGAATGATCTTTTCTTTTCTTTCTCAATCGTTGAGACGCCACAACAGTGTCAAAAAACTTGAGCAGCTCAACAATCTTAATGAAACATTGTCGTGAGACGTCGTTAATTTATTTTTATCCATTTCTTAAGGCATTGCCACATGACATTGTGCTGATATAATAATAATAATAATAATAATAATAATAATAATAATAATAATAATAATAGTAATAATTGTTTTGTCCGTATGGAAATTTGTCTTACAATTTGTGCATTACACAAAACAAAACCTTGTAACTAGAAAAAAACAAAACAAATTGCACATACACATCAGACTCTCATAATTTACATGTGAAAAGTTTATATCAAATTGTTTCTATTTAATACAAATTGCATGTCGCCACAGTGCAGCGTCATTTGACGTATGGCCAATGCTAATTCGTCTTCAATAAATCTGGAAAATCAACGGTTCAGACAGTGGCAATGCGTGCTTTAAAGGCAGATTTTCTGTCTAGATGAGATGTTTCAGCTTTGAACACTTAATGAGCTTCTCTTT
This sequence comes from Biomphalaria pfeifferi, assembly GCA_030265305.1. Classification (NCBI taxonomy): domain Eukaryota; kingdom Metazoa; phylum Mollusca; class Gastropoda; family Planorbidae; genus Biomphalaria; species Biomphalaria pfeifferi. The sequence continues at coordinate 519,635 of JASAOG010000259.1, forward strand.
TAAAAAAAAATTTTCTCTTATCATCGCTAATTTCTTCATTGACGAAATCAAGTCTTCTTATTACACAAGATAGGCGAGTGGGTCCCGGGTTCAAAACCTGGTAAAGAAGTGGATTTTTAATTTCGGGATATTTGGGCAGCCTCTGGGTCCACCCAGCTCTAATGGGTACCTGGCATTAGTGGAGGAAAAGTAAAGGAGTTTGGTCGTTGTGCTGGCCACATGACACCATCGTTAACCGTGGGTCACAGAAACAGATGATGACATCATTTGCCCTATAGATCGCAAGGTCTGAAAGGGGAACTTACTATTACACTAGGTGGTATCAAAACACTCTGAAAATTTTGGTGAATTCAGTCACTCGGCTCTACAGCCTCTTTCTAAAAAGTAATGTTGAACCATAATCATATTATTTTCTAGCAGACATTAAGGCAGCTTTGACTTTTTTGTTTTATGCTGATAGTAATGACACGAGATATAATAATCAAAAAAACAACAACAATTGTCTTGTCTGACTGCGTTGCTTTGCAAATTTGAAAAGATAATGATTTTTGAACATTCTGACCATGACATTGATTGCTAAAATATTAATGGCTATTCTTGTCACAAGTACTGTCAGTGAAAGGTATTTTCAATGTGCGAAGTGACAATAGGCACTCTTAGGATTAGGCTAATCCCAGAAAACATTATGTTTACGTTTCTCAACACAAAATGCAGCCCTGATTGTTAATCTGACAGTTGGCTACCTAAGCAACTATTTTCTGTGTTCAACGACATCTCATTAGTCATTACATTTACCACTTGTGTTTTGTGTTCTTTGACTGCAGCTATTTTATACTTAAAGCTGAAATGGTTAGTACCCTGCACATTATTTGTGTTTTATTTTTATTTATGTAAATTTTCAAGTTCAAGTGTTTTCACAAATTAATTAAATAGAAACTTATTACATGGACTAATTTTACTATTAACTAATTTCATTAAATTGAATAGAAAAACCGAACACGAGCTTTAAAAGATAGTCTCAGTTTCCTTACCTGTTTTTAAATAAGTGGCATTGAATTTCGGCTCAGCTCCACTTTCATTCAGAAAATATATAATGAGCATTTCATTACTTTTTGAACGTATCAATGATGGAATGTTGTTGTAACAATACTTCTGGTAATCATAATATCGTGTGCCTCTTGTTAGATTGTATACTTTTAAATATCCATTGTTGCAATCCAGTGATCTTCCAAGTTCTAGACTTTGCAATCTGTGTATACCACCAATATGATTAGTTGAATTTTAATGAACTTATAAAATGTATTGTTTTTGGCTATTTAGTGTAAGTTATGATAATATTTCGTGCAGAAGATAATACTTATGGTAAAGAAATTAATTTATAAAAGTTTTTGCTAAACATAGTGTGTTATGTTGCAAAATATAAAACTAGTTTCAAAGAAAGATGCATGTGTCAAGAGTTTCGAGAGTCTTTGAATGAACTCTTGAGAGTATTTCAAAACAACTGCATTCTTTAATGTTTGAACGTGACCGTTTGAGAAGTTGCATTGCAAAGACTTTCTTTCAAGGCTATTGCATAAGCTGCAATGTAAAACGACTGGACCTGTACAACTGTTTTACTAGACTGGAGTGGCTTAAAATCGTCATTTACACTGACATTTAGAACAAATAGAACATAAAAAGCAACTATTCGCATAGGTAGACGTATACCAAACGTGATATTTTTCGTCAATCCGAAACTTTTCCAAAATATCTAGACAATATCTCTCATGCTTCCTAAACCTATATATATATGCATGTATATATATATATATATATATATATATATATATATATATATATATATATATATATATATATATGTTTAACTTGCGTAGGTTTCAACTGTTTCGGACTGACTTCATACTGCACAGAACCGCACTGACCATGCTGAACCGTCTTGACTCTGACATGTTCTCTCTTTATAGTCGACAAAACTTAGCTCGACCCTTCTGAATGATCATACGACTATATCTAACGTGACAGGCCTGAATAAAGAGTTCTCACTAGATCTTTCTCAAAACTTCGCCTTTTGGGAAATACCGAAAATAATAATAAGATTTAATTGAAAGCTTGCGGTTTTTCGTGAATTGTGCTGGTCAAGATGCAAATATATCAAAACCGGTTCTTAATGAGCGCCTATGAAGTAAAAGGAACCTGTGTATTAAGAACCGTGCAGATGCGTACGACAGTTGATGAGATCTCTTGGTTAATTAGTGTGTGTTAACTTGCAAAAATAAAGTAGATCACAAAATGGAACGAAAGATAAGCACCTAAAAAGTGTTAATAAATGCTTAAAGGAATTTTAGTTTTGTACTTTAGACATAAAGTTCCGATTTTATTTAATTAAAAGATATGTTTAGTGGAGATTGTAAGATTCTTATCCTGACTTCTCTAAGGGTATGATTGAAAACTATAAACTTCTATTGCCTCGACCTCTACCAACTTGACAAAATGTATTATTATTAAATAAATAAACTTTAAACGTTACTAAAAAAACCACTTCCCAAATTTCATCTCACAAGATGTTTAATATCAAATAGCTCAGACGAACCTGTACTCATGTCACGCACAGATGGGAAAGGCCTCCATTGTCATGCGACTCAAGGAGGGATGTTTAATTGAAAACAATGGATTATTGTAATAAATTAGTTTTGGTGACGTTAGGTCTAGGTGTTTCTAGCGCCACCATAGACTAGTGTGCGTTTTAGATCAGAAACAGAACACACAGGAAGCATAAAATAGAGAAAAGAATCATTTTAGTAAACAAGATAAAAATGTTTAATATAAATAAAGATAAAAGTGGTAAGAATTATAAAAATGAGCAATATAATTGTACATCCTAAAGTAACATGTAAAGTAAGTAAAGATAAATGAGATGATTAAATCATCATATTGACTGCTGACTGTATAAATGTGTAAATGCCCTATTGACTTAGCTCTTAGGTTCATTGGTTCGATCTTGATCTCAGGAGCTTATCCATCTGCCTTAGTGCTGTAGGCTTGAGAGGTGCCAGCTCCAGCCGAAATACTGCAGATGAATTAGTAATAGCCCGGCCGCTATTATGTACCCTCGAAATGAGAGTGACACCGTGAGTGTGGGGAAAACTCAACGGGTGCTGAGAATAGACTTAAAGTGTAGAACTTTGTACTCAGTGTTCGCTGATGTTAAGGTTCTTGCCTCCAGCCACGGAGTTAAGGGTGGGTTCAACAGGAGCAGGAGTTCTGGAAGTCGTTGGATTGAGTTAGGAGGGTGAATGGGGATTTTGATATAGTAGCAGGGAGGAATCGATTATTCGAATCCCGTAGCAGGCAGGAATTCCGCTTAAAATAGGAAGTGTGGGGATTGTATAACAGGCATGATTTCCACTTAACAGAAACCAGACGGTGTCTCCAGTCACAATCAGGCACAAATTCCAAGTGAAAAGAACAGGAGTAATGGAGCACAATGAATCAAATCTGTAAATCAACCCTCTCAAAGTTCTAAATAAAATGTGGCGACTGCTCGCGATTAGAGAAATTTTAGTTTTATATGCCACTTGACCGGAACTAGGGATTGGGAGTGACAGCATGTGATAGATCACGTGATAGATCATGATAAATAATGTAAAATCCGGTCAGGTGTGTATTGCGGTGCAGTTAACGCTATAATTTTGAAAAAACTACTTATTAATTGTTGTTTAAATTCAGTCCAACTTATATGCATTCTAAATAAATTTTTTCTCTTTAAAAAATACTTAAATTTTTTTTGTGTAAATGTAGTAGTTAGTATGACAGAACTTATCAGCTAGAGGATAGTCTGCGCATCTATTAAGAGTTTCCCGTGTTTGTTATTATTAATAGTGAATAGTTGTAAAAGTGGTGTATTTTTTTTATTAAAAATCTGCTTGCATAGATAATTAAAAAAATTAGATGGTTCACTTTTGGAAAAGAAAAAAAAGTAACCGTTGCATCAGAACTTTGAATGATCTAAAATATCATGATGTCCGATTTTCATTTTCTATTCTAGTTTCTGAGATCTAAACGGGATGGATGGACGGACGGACGGACAGAAAGGCTACACAAAACTAATAGCGTCTTTTCGCCTTTAAAGGGTTGCTAAAAATTAATTAAATAATTAATGAAGTGACTATGTCTATTTTGTTGAAATAATAGTCGTCTTTGTTATAGATTAAAAATAACCAAATCAATGAATAAATTGTAACTTAAAAGTATTTTACTTGACAGTATACAGCTCGCTTTGTTGATCAACGAAACTCAAATAACAGAAGAAAACGTTGCCTGGAATCAATGGTGGTCTCTTTTGTAAAGTTAATGATCCAGAAACATTGCTTATCACTTGTCCACATCCGGGTGTTTCTGTTATTAAATATATAGAGAAAATTAAAGAGAAGTACTGAAAATAACTTAACTATAATTTGTTTTGCATGGTTTTGAAACAAACAAAATGCTTTTTAAAAATACAAATACTTAATAATTTATTTCCCTTTTCTACTGTGAAACTAATTAATAAATTATCAATAATTAATCGACTTAATTCTTCTTCTACCAAGCGTGTCCCCAGGTAGTGGATAGGGGAAGGATACTTAGATATAAGGGTTTGCTGCGAATACTAAAAAAACAGCCACGGACCAACTGGTTTGCAGTCATGGAAGATGAGGTGAAGTATTCCATTGATTAGAATATTTACTAAAAACATCTCAGAATTCCAGGGAAATGATTGCAAAAAGCGAGTATAGGGCGCTCTAACTCTAAACCCGGGTAGATGAAACTTGTTAGCTAAAGATAGCAGTTCATCTAGGAGAGAAAACTGAAAATAAACACCTGCTGCCTTGCAGATTATCTTGGATGATCAAAGGCTATGGGAGCACACCCAAAAAGAAAAGCAGGCTGAAGTCGGATTCAATGGGTCTCCTGGAGCATAACACATTGACACGGAACCTCATCTATGATGTAGTTCAGTAACGATTCTAATAGATGTGGCGTTCTGCCCGTGGAATCCTGCCGCGTAGGAGGCCTTGAAAGAGCTCACATAACCGAGCTGGTGGTTCTTCTATCTCTGCCTGTGAAGCCAGGAGCAGGGACAAGAAAGTAAAAACTACTGGCCAACACTCCAAGACCAAAAGTCTAAAAATCCTGCAATGGAATGCAGAGTGCATCCAAAAGAAAAAAGAAGCTCTAAAAATATTTCTGCATGAGAAAGAAATAGCTTGCATCCAAGAAACTCACTTGAACAGTAATCTACGTTTCTCCATTAGAGGCTACACCTGCATTAGACAAAATAGAGAAAACAGACCCAAAGGTGGAATCCTCACCCACATAAAAAATGACATCCCTACCACAGACATAACTCTGTTCAACTTCTCAGAATCAGAAATAATAAGCACAAAGCTGATTCTCCCAGAAAGTAATATTAATATATAAACTCCTACTTCCCCGCAGACAAGGAAATAGAGATTGAAGCATACAAATACCTGACCAGGAAGAATGTTTTGTCCTAGGGGATATAAATAGTCCCTCTCAGAGCTGGGATACCCAAACCTCAATACCAGGGAAGAAGAATGGCAAGCAGAGAACAGACTTATCTTGCTTAATAAACCTGAGGATAAACCAACATTTTTCTTAAGAGCCTGTCTAAAATTAACCACTCCAGACCTAGCCTTTGAATTTTACAACATATCAAAAAAGTGCCCAAGAGATGTTGCAGATCAGCTAGCCACCAGGAATCTATTCCTAGAGGAGCAAGAAAAGATTATATCCCCAACTGGTCTGATCACCTACAACAACTCCACAATGCCACTATTGAAGCCAGAAACACAGTAGAAAATAACCTATGTATAGAAAATAATATGAAACTAAAAGCAGCTAACGCAGTTTTCAGGAAAAGCTTGCATGAAAAAACAGAACTACTTAATGTAGATAGAGACGGCCACAAGCTCTGGCGAATAGCTAAATGTCTCAACCAGGAAGAAAACAGAACAATGACAACAAACCCATGAAATGCCAAGAAGCAGCTAATGAATTCATTAAGTATTTCCAAAGAATAGGACAAATACAAATCAATGAAAGTAGAAATAAAGATGTAAACTCTGAAATCCAAGAAAAAAATAAAGATAACAAACCAAGCTTACTCCTTAGGAATGACCACAAAATGAAATGAAGGAACTAGATGAAACCCTCAAAGTCCTCAAATCAAGACAGGGCCGAGATATAATTTTAATGACATGCTTCTTCACTTGGGTTCTCGAGCCAAATGAAAACTGCTACAAATATTTAATGCTAGCTGGAAATCGGGCATAATCCCAAACATATGGAAAAAAGCTATTATGATCCCTATAGTAAAGCATGGCCAACAAAGAAATAAACTGGATAGCTACAGTCCCATTAGCTTCACTAGCTGTACTTGCAAACGTATGGAAAGAATGGTGAATAACAGACTCACTTGGATCATTGAGTCAAATAACTTACTCTCTGAAGCCCAGGCTGGCTTTAGAAAAGGAAGATCAACAGAAAATCAAATCGCCGTTATCACACAAGAAATAGAAGATGACTTTCAAGAAAAGAAACCAACAACGATTGTGTGGGTTGACTTGGGAAAAGCTGTTGACAAAGTCTGGGAACAAGGTCTCTAAATCAAGCTAATCCACCATAACATATCCCACAGAATGTACAACTGAATAAAGTAATTATCTAAATAATCGAAAAACTTTAGTTTGCATGGAAGGGGAAAGAAGACACACAGTGGGTATAAAAAATGGCGTCCCCCAAGGAGGAGTCCTATCCCCCAAGGAGGAGTCCTATCCCCCAAGGAGGAGTCCTATCCCCAACACTTTTCCTAATATTCATAAACGATCTAAATCAAAACCTACCAAGAAAAGTTAAAAGCAGCATGTATGCAGATGACCTTGCCTTAATTAGCAATGAAGAATATGTAGGAACATCAAAATTTCGATTTGTAAAAATCTTTATAAAATGTTTGACATGTTTCGGATGTTCCTTCAGAGTTGAAGATAGTTTACTTCTTAGTCCCAACCTCCAGCAGGACGATTGGATGGGAACGGGCAGGGTTTGAACCCGGGACCATCTATAAATCCAAACGACAGTCCAGCGCGCAAACCGCACGACCAGGCAGTCATCCGATTATAAGATGCTCTCAATAAACTCAATAAATGGGCCAAAGACTGGGGCATGTCCATCAACACAAAAAAAGACAACATATACCAACACAGTCAACAAAACAACAAACAATATACTTAACATTAGATAAGGAAGCTTTAGAAAAAAATGACAGCCTTACATATCTTAGAGTCACCTATGACCCGAGATTAACCTGGAAAACTCAAATAGATAAAACACAGAGTAAAGGCATCCAGAGACTATATCTTATGAAAAAATAGCTGGCACGGATTGGGGAGCTAATCACAATATCCTAAAAAGACCTTTACCAGTTACGTAAGACCTGTTCTAGAATATGGTGCCACAGCATGGGGCTCAGCAGCCCAAACGAACTTTAAAAAAAATAGATAATGTTCAAAACCTTTGTCTAAGGATGATGACAGGAGCGATTAAAACAACCACTATAAGAGCCATGGAGGAAACCGCTGCCCTGGTCTCTCTAGAGGAAATATGAGAAATAAAAATCCTTTCTCAATTCACTAAATTAGAAACCTGGAGATGCTATCACTCAAAGCTAAAAACCACAAAACTGGCACACATAAAACAGGACTCAAAAGGACTAATTTCATACATGAGTCTCTGGACCTAAAAAAGAAACACCAACTTGAAAAAAATAACTCTGGAATCCACGATACATGATTGATACATCATAATGAATCTCCACCCTGGGACGAAAGTTCGCTTGCTACTATAAAGACCATATTGAAAATATAACTAAAAAATTTGACTACATTCCAACAGAGCTCAAGGAAAAAGAGAATTTATTTCTAAAAACTCATTATCCTAGCAATCAGTGGATCAGAGTTTACACGGATGGCTCATCTCATAAAGCCACCACAAAAACTAGAAAAATCCATTGCAACTGAAGAGATCTCTGACAGCCACAGAGCAGAAAGGGAAGCACACAGTCAGCTTGTCTTTCTAAGCGTTGCGAAAACAATCCTCCAAAGCTTGGAAAACTTGGAAATGAGAAGGCTGACACACTCGCCAAGAGTGGATGGACAAACTAACAATTAAACATTGCACTCTATCCAGAAGAAATGAAGAAACTAATAGTAAATAAAATAAACGAAAAATTGGCAAGAAAGATGACACCTATCATTAGCTATTCCGACAAGATCAACATCTAATCTTTCGACTCAGGACCCGACACAACAGAATGAGACAACACATATACCGGAAGCTTAAAATTGGAAACAGTGAAATCTGCCCATGTAGAGTGTCACCAGAGAATGTTAATTATATCCTTCAAACTGTTCTCTTTACTAGAGGCCCGTATAAGACACTGGCCCCAAAACACTCCAATAGAAAGTAAAGTCTACGGAGAGCTCCTTGATTTGGAAACCACTGCGCAGTTCATCTCATATATTGGTCTATTTATCTGAACTTTCGGCTGTAGAAATGAGAACGAGGAAGAAGGGAAAGAATTTGGACTTAATTAATTTGTAATTGATTCAAGTTTTCTTAGGCAAAATAAATAATTGTGGAAAGTTTCTACTCTATCTCATAATGGATGTCGGAGAAATAAAGTGTACAAAAATTGTACCTGACAGACAGAATGCGTTGGTATAAACTTTTTTTTTATTTGCTCCACTTACACTTTAAAAATTCTTATGGGCTTTAAATTTTGGAAAGCAAAATCTATTTATATTTAGTATACCAAGAGTAAACACGCCGATCTCTTAACACTACACACAAAAAAAGTGAATAACTTCCATTTCAAAAGGCTGAAACACTTTTTGTAAATTTGGATGGACGGTAAATTCCTTATGTAGTAATAATAAAGCATAGGGGGAAGAACAAGTAGTATTCACCTGTCACTAAATAGCAGGATCGGACTTAACCATTTCGGGGCCCTATGCGAAACGGATTGCGCAGGGCCCAGTTTGGGTAGAGATACGATAAGTAAAAGTGAAGAGTTTGTAGTAGGAAATATATTCGTCTTTGCATTTTTTTTTTACTACGTACAGAATTATTTGACGAGCCTTGCGGGTAGCGAAGTCATAGAGTATAGCATTAAATTTTTGTTTCCAACATAGATCACGCTCAGAATTGTTGACCTCAAGTAATTCTTCATTAGTCTGAGGCGCGAGAAGCGTCTTTCACCTACAGAAGATTACGTCTTACGCGTTATGCATCTAATCATGCACGTTGGTTTTCCTGGCTGACTCAGACAACCCATTCCATGCTTTAATAGCACTAGGAAATAAGGATCATTTGTACAAATTTGTTTTAGCATTTGGAATGTGGAATGTGCTATAACTTTGTGTGTGTCTTTCTGAGTATTTTATTAGATTTTGTTTTTGTATTTTATGGTTTAGTGTTTTATGTATAATTGCTACTTTACGTTGAGTCTCCTATCCTGAGGGTCTAATTGTATAATATGAACACATTACTTTGCCAAATGTTTTTTATTTTTGTCCAAAAAAGTTTTTTTCTAAATTGTTACTAAATTAGATTTTAAACAAAATGTTTACCTTTGTATTACAAGAGAATAAATCTTTTTGTCATATTCATAGAAGTGGGAAATAAAATTTAAAATTAATAATTAATAAGTAGTGTTTCATATTATACATGTGAAGTGCAATGCACGATAACCATAGCTATACATTTAACAAAAGGGAAAAGTTTCTTAGTAGAGGCTTTTGAATGAGAGAATATCCCTTTACAATAAAACCAATTAGATTATCAATCAATAACATCAGTTTGGCCAGTTTCACATTGAACTATATCTTTATAACTATCTGTTCACTGAATTCATTTGAATAATAACATTATACTAATAATAACTATGTATTGTACATGACGCCTTGCTTTGGAAGCCGATGGGCACGACATGAAGACAGTTCGAGAGACTTGCCCAGAACCGAGACGCCTGGAGGAAGCTGGCTAGTGACCTATGCCTCAGAAGGAACCAAAGGCTGAGATGAAATGAATAATAATAACATTAACAAATATCCGTATCCCTTGGTACCAAGTTGTTTATCGGACTAACAAGAGGCAGCATGTTCAACACGAGCACGTCTCTTTTTTTTGTATCGCCGGAGATAGGGTTGTAGTTGTTGATAGGAGATAGGGTTGTAGTTGTTGATAGGAGATAGGGTTGTAGTTGTTGATAGGAGATAGGGTTGTAGTTGTTGATAGGAGATAGGGTTGTAGTTGTTGATAGGAGATAGGGTTGTAGTTGTTGATAGGAGATAGGGTTGTAGTTGTTGATAGGAGATAGGGTTGTAGTTGTTGATAGGAGATAGGGTTGTAGTTGTTGATAGGAGATAGGGTTGTAGTTGTTGATAGGAGATAGGGTTGTAGTTGTTGATAGGAGATAGGGTTGTAGTTGTTGATAGGAGATAGGGTTGTAGTTGTTGATAGGAGATAGGGTTGTAGTTGTTGATAGGAGATAGGGTTGTAGTTGTTGATAGGAGATAGGGTTGTAGTTGTTGATAGGAGACAGGGTTGTAGTTGTTGATAGGAGATAGGGTTGTAGTTGTTGATTGGAGATAGGGTTGTTGTTGTTGATAGGAGAAAGGGTTGTACTTGTTGATATGATATAGGGTTGTAGTTGTTGATATGAGATAGGGTTGTAGTTGTTGATAGTTTTTAGTTTATAGTTTCTGATATTCTTTCTGGAAATATAGAAATGTGCTTTTTTACCTAAGTTTGGAGGCCGACTTTGAGTTTGTGTTTCCACACAAACTGTTTTTGTAACCTTGTTCACATAATATCATTAAGAAACGAAATACTAGTAAAATATTGTTAATTTTTACCTTCAACTTGAAATGTACCAGAAAAACCAGTTCCTACACCAGAGCCATCCGTTTCAAATAAAATGAATACATTGCTTTGAGTAGACCGGATAAAAACGTTTTCTCTTGAATTAACAACTGCAATCCTTGGTGCTGCTGTGTTTGTACCGTCGAATATGGAAACAACATCATACGAATATTCCAGATCAATTTCTGAAAATCTAAAGAAAGGGTGGCATCTAAAAGTATTTCGAATCCGCAAAGAAAAAAAAAATTGTATGGTTATGATAGTATTTATTAAAATATTTATAATATAGAAAATTCAACCAGTTTTACTTTGAATTTTAAGTTGATTTTACATAACAAGCTGACTCGTACTCCACTACTCCCGCATTTTAAAACAGGAAGACGAACTCACGAAAATTGGGGTTGCTGTGAGCCAAAAGGGGCGCTGGACACAAAAGGGGCGCTGGACACAAAAGGGGCGCTGGACACAAAAGGGGCAGGCAGAGATAAAATAAGACATTGAGCTTGTTAGCAACAAAACGAATGAAATAATCCTTCAAAGTTGTGACGCTGGCGAAATAAAGATGAAGCTTGAAGCTTCTAATTGAAGAACAGAAACAACGTTAAGATTTTTGTCTAAAATTAGATTTCTGGAATTCCCTTTTTCTTTTTCCAACTGCAAGCAAGAACGTCTATTTTCATTTTTTGTTTTTACGCGCCTAAAAGTTTATAATTAGATAAATAAATAAGAAGATTTTTAAAAAAATTATAGTTGTTCCATCTACAGTAAACCAGTAAACAAAATTGTGTAAAATTCTAATATGTAAATGTTAAAAACATTGACAAAGTCGTCAACTCGTGAACTCGCCACTATGGTTACTTTTATTTCCATGAGCTTTTTGATAAAAAGATATACATGTTCTTCAAATGCTGCTACGAAACAAAGTCGGCTTCAGAACACATAGCAAGCATCCTGACAAGAAGAACAAATCCATAGAGTATTTTTTACAATTTTCATGATTAATGAAAAAACACGTTCGACTATTAAAACAATATTTATTTATAGCGGCGTATGCTACGCCGCCGGTCGACTAGTATTTAAATAAAAGCAATGCAGTGACCTCTTACGAAATGGCAGAGCTTGTTGTGAAAAAAAACAACAACTAAAGTCTCGTGATGTTGATAAAATTAATCATTCAAGTTTTACGAGAAATCATTTCAATAGAGAGGCATTAAGATCCCAATGAGGTTTTTAAAGATGTATTAATGAAATGTCAAGTGATGTGTGCAACGACTTATACGGAAACTTCAAATTATACAATTGTCTTTACAAATTGATGAGTCAACTTCGATCCTTCATTGCTGTACGATATGTACATGTTAATGAGGAGATATATTTTCTTATAAAACTTATCTGTGACACAAAAGATGAATCTATTTTTTACTTTAGTAAAGACTGTTTTGCAAATGGGTCAATGTGGATTTCGTTACTATTTGTGTTGATGCTAGAATAGTTTTGTTGGTTTTGAACTGCTCAACTCTGTCAAAAAAAATTAATCTTTGATTTTTTTTTATAACTGTGCTGAAGTAATTCGTGTCAAAAGTTGCACTGATTTTATCGCAAACTGCTTTCGACATTCAAAATGAAGTAATTGACCGGTCTGGATATCTTCTGCAAAAAGATTACCCGCGGCCTGCGGGCCTTAGTTTGTGTGTACTAATGTAGTGCATTGGATTTAGATGTATGTTAAACTTAGCTAATGATCCTTTTAAGTTTTTCTCTTTCGCTACGAAAATAAAATTAGTTTTGCGAAAATGGGTTTTTTCCGAAGCCGATACATTTATATCTATTAAAAACAAAAGTAGTGATAGATGATTAAGATATAAAGTACAATTAAAACGGGTTACCCGATTTGTTAAATGAATGGAATTATAAAGTAAGTCAGGACGTCTGAATTTGCAGATATAAGGAACAAATTTATGTAAAAATGCTTTTGAAACATAAAATTGAAGGTTAATTTTATTACGTAATGAAATCAATAGACTATCTTTTGTATTTTCATAAGTCAAAGTAAAAAACTATCTGCGCAAAGCGTTATTCTTAAAATTAGATCTAGATCTAGATCCTTTCGATCTTTTCTCATGTAAATATGGCCTAGAATACCCTAGATCTGGGGTCGGCAACTTGCGAATCGCGAGCCACATGCGGCTCTTTGGATGTGAAGCTGCTCGGCTCTTTAGTTCCATACGCAAATATTATTTATTTTATGGAAACATTTTAAAAAATAGTTCTGAATATTTTAACCAAGATTTGGCGCCGATTTTTATCTCTAAGTCACTGTACTCGCTTTTCACCAAACCCCTCGCCAATTACACGCGTCGTCACTGTTGTCAGTCCGCCGGAAGCTCTTGGCCGTCGTTGGATATTTCTATGTAGGTTTTAATTCACTTTGACGCTAGACGAATTTGCATCTTAACCACGTGCTTTGACTGTGACGTATAGTTTGTTGTTAGAAGAGATAAAAATGAAGAACTTCAAGGATTGCTAAACCTCTCAGGACAAACTAGAGGGGACGACAGAGCGAATGCTATGCAAAAATACTTGAAGACAAAAACATCGATTTAAATAAAATCATTTAAATAGCAAGTGATAGAGCCAGAAGTACGACAGGAAAAAATAAACGGACCACAAAGATTTGTCCGAGCAAAAAAAAAAAAAAAATTCATACGTTTCACTGAATAATGCACCAAGAAGCGATTTGTGCCCGAAACGATTCCTACAGAAATTGATATGTTCATGAATTAGATAATCAAGATTATTAACAGCATCTTGTTAAAAGCCCTCTACAACTTAGAGGAAATGGAGACTCAGTATTTCGATCTCCTTTTTCCCCCAAAAGTGTTATAATTTTCTAAAGGTAAGGTTATGAAACGTTTTGCTTTGTGCTTGAATAAAATAAATACATTTCTAAATTTAAAAAAAAAGCATGTATCACACCGAATTAAAGAACGGCAAATAGTTGTAAAAATTTTACTTTATGATTGATAGTGAAATTAAATGGGCTGAATCTAAACATGCAAGGAAAGGAACAATTGTTTTGTTTAAAAAAAAACTTTTTGCAGAAGATATCCAGAGCGGTCAATTACTTCATTTTGAATGTCTAAAGCAGTATCGCGATAAAATCAGTGCTACTTTTGACGCGAGTTACTTCAACACAGTTATAAAAAAAAAACAAAGATTAATTGATACTGGATCTCTAGAAATGCAATTGATCGATTTAAAAGTAAAGCTTTGTGGAGTGGAAAATTTACAGAGTTGAAAGGAAATTTGGAAGTGTTGGATTTCCAGAAATGTATGTACGTAACGCAACAAAAATGAACAGCTTTCAAAGGAATGCTACAGTGGGGTGAAGAAGTTGGCAATTGAAGTGCTGACTATCTTCGGATGGACATATTTGTGCGAGACTTTGTTCTCTTGCATGAATAGAATGAAAAGTAAAGTAAGAAGCCAACTAACAAAATGAACATTTAGAGTCGGGTTTGAAACTACAAACAAGTTTTGAGCCAAATGTTGTACAAACGTTATAAAACCAAAGCCAACGCTCCTATTGAATTGGTTTGCTCAATTGTTTGTTATTGAAGTACAAGTTAGTGTTGCAGGTCAATGTTACCGAAATAAAAGCATAATTCTCTAAGAATGCCATGTCTATATTTATCTAATTTGTTGTGAAAAACATTATTTAGGTTTCGTTTCTTTCATTGAAACAATGCATTGTGGGTGTGAACTTTGTGGCTCTTTAAAAACTTCGAAATTGTGTAAATTGTAATTTATGGCTCTTCCGACTAAAAAGGTTGCCGACACCTGCCCTAGATCGATGAAGCTATAATGCTTTCATAGAGTTGGTCAACTTTTTTTTGAGGGTCTTAAGTTTGTTTTAGGGCTACAATACATACACAATGGTCTAAGTTAGTACCCAAGGCACATTTCAACCAAGTTGTATCAAGATTGGTCAAACGGTTTTTCTTTCTATTCCTAACATACATACATACATACGCCTTACTTTCTACTTTATAGTATAGATAGACGTTACTTCAAAAAAGAAGATGTGTTCCTAGGTCAACCTAGTCATGCATGTTAATCAAAGGTTTGAATTCATTGGTTTTTCTGGCTAGCTCAGGCAACCCATTTCATGCTCTAATAGCGCTAAGGAAGAAGCTTTTGTACAAATTTGTCCTAGAATTGTCCTAGAATTAGGAACGATATGATTTAGTTATTGAGAGCGAAGTAATCACTCTTTTAATAATCAATTAGCTTCAAAATAAGGAATTGATGTTTTTTTAAATTTATTTTTAAACTGCTTATTCTTTATATGTATATATATGATTTAGTTATTGAGAGCGAAGTAATCACTCTTTTAATAATCAATTAGCTTCAAAATAAGGAATTGATGTTTTTTTAAATTTATTTTTATACTGCTTGTTTTTTTATATGTTTTCTTTTTTCTTTTTATGGATCCAAAAATTTCTGGTTTTCTTAAACGACACAAAATATTAAGTAGGTGGACTGAAGACTAAAAAATAAGAACGACAATGTAGTTAAAAAATTAAATACCTTAAAGAAATAGTTGCTTGCTTGTTTGGTGAAATAATCAACCAGCTACAGTTCAAGTTGTTTGGGTAATTATTTGGATGATTCTGGGATACTATAACGCCTGATGTAGCAGTGATGACGTTATTGCATGCTATCAGAATAATGAAAAAAAAAAAACACCAAAAAGAGAGCATATTATGTCATCTGAGCAAATATAATTGACCTTAATAAAGCATGCAAAGGATATTTATTTCATGCTCTATTAAGAGCCATAAAAAATGTGACAAGACTATTTTCCCCACCTCTGCCCCATTGTATCCTTCTTATCTTCACGTATAGGCCTTGACCATCTGCTCAGTGTCTCAGTTGTTCTAGTAAAGTGTACTGTCTATCTACCTTGGTCACCTGGACTCGATTCTCGTACGTTCGATTCCTGAAAATAATCTCTTGTTTTACCCCGCTTCCACTGCTTCGCTCACACCTCCAGGACTGATAACAGTGGGCGAGCTACTTTCACCTTCACTAGAGTCTTCAGAAAGAGATTACACCTCCCAATGCTGAGCCTCCCACTAACAGGCTTGACCTTCAAACCTTGTCAACAATCCAGGCGTCGTTCCTCAAGGGTCCCGCACGGTTAGCCTGGTATAGAATAGGAAAATGCAGTGATTCCCGAGTCAGTAGTCTGCGAGTCCGGAATGAACGTGTAAAAATAGACACACGTAAGATCCCCTCCTCTAGACAGAACACACTATTCAATCAGGCCGGTGAGAGGGAGTTCTTGTTCGCATTTGCTGGCCTAGAGTTTCAAGAGCCTATGGCTCAACTCTACTTGACAGTTTCAAATTGACCTGCCTTCAGCACCCACGGCCGAGAGGACAACTACTGAATGCTTAAACACTAGAGTTAAGTTAGAGAACATGGTACTCATATAAATGTGTCCTACAGTAATCCGAAAATTTAATTCTCTCACTTAAATATATTACATAGTAATTCCTTAAAATCTTTTGACGCAATAAGTAAGTTCCCCGTCAAGACTTTGCTATCTATGGGGCAAATGATGTTAAGGTCATTTGTTTTGTTTTTTTGACCAACGGTTAACGAGCAGGATGTCAAGTGACCAGCACAACGAACAATCGCCTTTACTTTTCCCAACTAAAGTCAGGTACTCATTAGAGATGAGCGGACTCAAGGACGCCTTAAAAATCCCGAAATTCTAAATCGCAGGGCGTCATGTTCGGAAGCAAAGCATTTTACCCTTAGCAATAGCGCCCATCACATCCCCCCCCCCCTTGACGCGATAAAAATGGATGAAATGGCTTTTGTTGTGAGGTTAATAATACTGGATCTTAACACCTTAATTACATTTCCCTATCCAAAAACACCATTTCAACCTAAAGACAGTGTACCTGCACAGTAGTAGCTTCCTATAGTATTGATGCAGGTTGTGTTACCAACACAACGTTGTATAGCCAATGAACATTCATCAATATCGTCTGAGCACGTAGAGCCTCTCCATCCAGGCTTACATTTACAGTCACCAGTAGGAGCGTAGCATCTCTCTGTGTTACTGTCTGAGCAGATACATCCTAATCTACAGTTCTCACCAAAGCTCAGGTGGTCGCAGTCTGTATTAGTACAAAATGTAAGAAAAATTATCTTTAAAAACGAACGATTCATAATATCCTAATATGGTTGTAAATTTCTTTAATTAAATATTGTCACATTCTGGTAGACAGCTCAAGGTTGTTCACACAATTTAAGACAGTTTGTCTAGACTCAAATTAACTCACAGGTTAACTCACATAAGAAAAGGAAAAAATGCCAGACAGACCTTGATAGAAACGTAGTTCAAGGCGTCAGCAGGAAAATATAATTTATAATAGGTAAAAAAATGACAAAGGAAAAATTAAATGTAAGCCAAGGTGAAGGTTGTTAATTCGTTATTCTATGACGTAATGGTTCTAGATGATTCTTTGAAGAATATAAAGAAGGAGTAGATACCTGGAACTCTTTGGTTGGAAGTTATATCTAGAAGTCGCTAGTTTTATAGGAAATAGTTGTTGAGTTGTATTATTGTATCCTGTATCTGCTTTGTATATGAACTGTTCATACATTGATTGTTTAAAGTTCAAGTTTAAAAAAACACAACTCAAGAAAAGGTTTATCAGCACTGTTTCCTAAAGTGTTTGAATTACGGTACCTCCAAATCAGCCTGTCACAAATAAATCTCTTCAAGGAAAAAAAATAAATTCGTGACACATAGGCCATTACATGACAAGTTTTTTTCTGAAGCTAATTTCACTTAAAATGGCATATAAAATTAATGACTGAATGATACTTTTTAAAAATCGTGGTAAAATGTATGAAATAATTGTTACCTTTACACTGGTTTCCAATTAGATGCATGTCCATTGGACAATAACATTGTTCACTTCCAGAAGGCAGTTTTGCACAGACATGAGAACAAATCTTCACGGAACAATGTGAGCTCGCTGCCACTAAAATACATATTTATTGCAATTTTAAATTGAGATTAACAAAATGGCTGCTCAAAGTAGCTAGTAAAAAAAAAGAAAATGTTATTTAATTTT
This sequence comes from Biomphalaria pfeifferi, assembly GCA_030265305.1. NCBI lineage: Eukaryota > Metazoa > Mollusca > Gastropoda > Planorbidae > Biomphalaria > Biomphalaria pfeifferi. The sequence goes on from JASAOG010000259.1 coordinate 537,778, forward strand.
GTTTTATATTGTAAAATAGAAAAATTGATCCATATATTACAGACAATACTATATTTATACTATATTTATATTTTTGTTTAATAAAATAGTTGTTAGTGTTATATTGTTATCACATCGTAACTATATCAATCGTAAATCTTTAAATTAATGCAACTAAATTGTACTTTTATAATAAATTTTTAAGTGTATATATGTCATGAGCTCATTGCATATTTGTAACTATTTATTTTTTTTGTGTGCAAAAAATCTTCTTAAATACATTGTTACTACATACAACTACACAGCTGATGTATATCGTTGGGAGCAATAATTACTAACTCGTTGGCCACACTGGGAAAAACTCTAGTTAGATCATTAGAATTTTTCAAAAGTATAAAAAAAAATATTCTAAATTTGGCTAGAGGACTAGAAAATACTCTTGAACCATATAAGTCTATGTGTATTTCCGCTTACAGCCTCTATTCCACAGACCTATACAGATCTGTGCTTTATTCATTTTGGAGTTGAATAAATTTATGGTTATGAACATTTTGCGCACCGTCATCTAAGTCTAGATCTTAAGGGCTATGCTGAGAATCATAAAGTTTAGTAGATTTATACATTAGCTTAACCTCACGGTAGGCGGAAAGGGGGAATATAGGGCGGTAAAAAATGTTCAATTTTTTATATATCTAAAAATCATTAGTTATTAAGAGCAAAATAATCACTCTATAATTTGTATGAATAAGATCTTTTTTAAAAAACAAGTTTTTTTTTCCTATTTTTCTTGTAATAGCTATGCTATCGAAAAAAAAACTAAATTTTATATTGAGGTCGTTGAAGTTTGAATGCATTATTTCCGACGGCTTTGTTTGTCATACCAGGATCATTTGATATTAATTGTTTCTACTGGTAATGTGATATAATGTTAAAAATAGTTACCTTCACATTGTCCAGTTGAGTTCATCACCATCCCAGGTTTACATTGACAGGTAAAAGTACCAGGTGTATTTACACACAGTTGATAATTGTCAGGACAAACCTCGACTACATCAGATCTACATTCATCTATATCTATAGAACAGTCAAGTCCCGTCCAGCCCTGCTTACAAATACAAGTGCCATTGATACTGTTACAGTGGCGAGTGTTGGCTTGAGCACAGATGCACTGCTTGTTACAAGTCTCGTTACCAAAGGTAAATGGCGGACAATCTGTTTTTGTAGAGTTTTATTTAGTCCACTTTGATACTTGTAAAACAAAATTGGCATTAAGTCTATAATCTATTTATTTCAAATGTTACTTTGTTTTGCTAGCAATGATATAACAACATCAAATAACAACAGTATTGTAGTAATGTAGTAACTAAGTTGAATATGTTATCGTCTCCTTGTTACTGCTAGGTTCATTGGATACACCTTTGCAGGTAACGCTTATAATTACTCTGGCTTTGCACAAATTTCCAATCTTTTTTTTATACCTAATTTAGCTCACAAAATTTCTTTACTACAGCGAAGGAAATGCTTCCTCGCCTCAGCGTGGCATATAAGTGGAAACGTCCGCCCGGGAAAGCGGAACGGCTAAGTACGTGAGCAAACATGGCTCCCAGTGAGCTACCATTGTATGCTCTAGCGAGTGTACCTATCGTGGTGGGGGGGGGAAAGTCTTGCTAACCAGTCCGAGACCCCATTGCTTCGTTCCCCAAAGGGGACCAAATGGGTGGTGATGGCTCCCTACGGGGTCAGTTGGACAGTATAGGCCTCCGTCCTCGCATGAGAGTAGGAACTCATGTCGTTGGCTTAAGGGACCGTGTCCCACGACCAGACGGATGTGATTAAATGATCATCTAGTCCCGGGGGGAGGACTCCAGACAGAATGGTTGGTTTAGAGCCAATTCCTCAGCCTAGCCACGGGATAAAATCCTTTCCCAGGTCACATGGTTCATAAAAGGGGTACGGTCATCTCGAACCATAAATGGACATCTCTTCTACAGCAGAAATGGTTAATCAATCATAGTATTAATTATAATTAACCTCCGTACCTTATCTTATCAATTAAGTTTCAATTAATTCACACTAGCTACACAAATGTCTTTTTTTATTTATTGGAGAACATTTATATTTAATTTAAAATATTCACATTTAAAATTATTAGATCTACACTTGTCATCAAGATATTTATTTTTTGAAAATGAAAGCATATATATATATATATACATACAAACAGCACAATAAACTGCTATTGCTTATATAAAAAAACGGTTATATCAAATATTTTTATCTGTATCGAGCATTTAAACTAATCTTCAAACATACCTTGAATAGTGAATTGTGCATCGAATCCAGAATTATGTTGTGAATAGTCAGAATAGAAATATATATGAAGGTTCTTTCCTGTTGATCTAAACCTAAGTGCTGCTACCTCTTCTGGAGTTTTGTAGCCACAAAGTTGAATGATTATTGGAGACATATTTGTATCACCATCAAACACAGACACATAGTCAGCACATTCATTGTTGTAGCTGGCAGCAAAGTCAACATGGAGAAATCTGAGGGGTTTATTTTAAAAAATTTAATTTTAGGTCCAAATCAACATTTGTCTATTAGAAGTACATATTATGTTTATAATCATACGTCAAACCTAATTTCTCCTTTTCTTATCTTTCCCTATCCATCAATTCTTTAATCCCAAACATTTCTCTTAGAACATTGCTTCATGAGTAACTTTGGATATTTCTGTCTCTTATTCTCAAACCATTGCATTTATTTTTACCTTCATCTGTCTCTTAGTATTTTAGACGAATGAGGCATCACACATGATCTGTTGACCATATCTCTCCATTCTTTTCTGGATTTGTCCAGAATTAGAGTTTCTATTATTGACAGATCTGACCGTTCATGTGGGTTGTCTACCCATCGATTTTTTGGCCTACCTCTTTACAGTTTCTCTCAATTTTTGTTTCTATTTAAGCATTTTCTCTTTTGATCGTTACTAAAAGTAGGACTTTGACTTAAACCCATTTGGCACAGATGGCGTCAGGCTGTTTACATTCAGTTTGGTATCCAGCAATGTCTCTAGCTTCTTCCAAACTAGTGCCCACTGTCTTGTGATCCTCAATGAAGGTGCGGCACCATATTATACCACTGACGGATCCAGCGGGGGGGAGGGCGGTAGGGACGAATTTTAGTAAAGAAATCACACAATTTGTATACGAATTTATTAGTTATGTTAATAATATATACTAATTATTTATGTTAGCCGATTTGGTGGGATAGGGAGGTGGCGATGGCATCAATCCCGCCCCCCCCCACCATCAACTTTCTAGTGGGGGAGGGAGGTCCAATTTATTTGTAGAAACCACAGCTTGTTAACAGAATCAATTAAATATCTATATAATTAAAACTTGCTATTGATTTCAACTACTGTTTATATTATAGTTTGTGAACAAAATTAGTTGAACTACTATATAATTTTTATATTATGTCGCTACACTTCTGGTACTTAGCCGATTCGGTGTGGGGGGGGGGGGGCTATAGCGTCTTCTGACCTCCCCAATCTAACCCTCTAAGTGTGGGGGCGGTCCTTTATTTATGGAGAAATCATAGTTTGCGAACAAAATGAATTGAATATCTCAATCTAATTATGTGGGTATAGCTTAAAGCTATGTAGCTTATAGTGTATAGCCAATAGCTGGACTTGTCCTAGCCAGTAACATTTATACAAGCTTCCAGAGTGAGATTAGTACAATCTATAATGGACACCAACAAATTCCAAAATCTTAGTGACAGCCAAATAAAAACAGAAAAATTAGATAAAATCCTTAACAGAAGTAACTTATTGAAAAGAAAAAAGTGTTGTTTTTTAGCTGCTCCCTTAAGGTAAAAAGCCGCTATACATTTTTAATCGCAGACCAAGATCAAGACGCCAGTCGTCTCAACTGTACTTGACAGTACTCCACACTGAACCGTCGTAATGCTCCGTACAGAACCAACCGTTGAACTGTGCTGTAGTCGACCGTGTTCTGAACCCCTGTCGTGAACCGGGCTCTGAACCGTCTTGACTGCGACACCTCCGCTCTTTATATAGGGTCCCTGCTGGCCTTCTCGAACTGGACGGAACATCGCTCGACGTTTTTAGTTTCGTCTCATGACTACATCCCTCGTGACGCTTCTGAGCTCTACTCACGACGCCGATCCTTCCGGAACGGTCATGTTCACATTAGTCTCGTCTGACCGTCGTAACTCGTCACGGTTGACCGCTCGTCTAGCGCTTGCCTGGGGCTATATGCGTCGGCTGACTTTACACATACCACTATCCACATCTGTGCCACCACCAGGTTTATAACAATATATATATAAATATATCATTAAATGAATTTTATTAGAACTCGGTGCACCAATGTCTATGAACCCTCGATAACTGGCTCGAATCGATGAGACATTTTTTTAGTCTAACTAGGCTGTGTGATGTAGTGAATTTTTTCCTTTGAAGTCATATGGAATAAATTCTAAAAATGAAATGTCAAAGAACTCACTCGACAATTTTAGTCCAACTAGGCCCATTGTGACGTAGTGGATTTTTTTCCATTGACGTCATATGGAATGAATTCTTCAAATGAAATGCTAAAACAATTCGGTATAGTATTGTTCAATTGTTTATTAAACTACGTTACTGACTCGTTTTTTAAAAAGGTATGATATTTCGATTTAGATCTAATCTAGATTTTTTAAACATTATAGATTTTTTTACATTATATCTAGATTTTTAAAACTAGATCTTGATTTATATTCTAATTATTTAATTCTAATCTAAATTACTCCTAATTTATATTATATATCTAGATCTAGTAGATATAGATCTTAAGAGTGCTAAATCAGAAGTTTAGTTTATGTAGATCTACATCCTTATTCTAGTTCCGTTTAAATGAAAATGCCAATAGCTATGTTGATAACAAATCAGTGCTGAAAGATTATCTAAAATAGCTCGTCTGACAAATTGTACATATCAGGTAGATGTCATGCCGTAATGTGTAATATATCTCTTTTTTAATAATAGGCTATTAGTTTGTAACCAGTTTTTTTTTATTAAGATAAGAGCAATGCCTGGTCGTGCGGTTAGCGTGCTGGACTGATTATCTCGACGGTCCCGGGTTTTCTATTTGTTTGTTTTACATGTTTCGGATGTTCCTTCAGAGTTGAAGACAGCTTACAAACCTCCCGCAGGACGGACGGGGGATGGGAGTGGGCAGAGTTGGAACCAGGGACCATCGATAAACCCTAACGAAAGTGCAGCTCGCAAACTGCACGACCAGGCAGGGTTCATACCCTGCTCGCTGCCATCCTCCGTCGTCAGAGCGAGAAGTTAATTATTTTTAACTTACAAGGAACATCCGACCATCAAAATTAAATCACGTCTTGAATATTCCTTGCCAATAAGCGGATCCGACAGGGATCCGACTCCGACGGGGCCGCCTATGAGTTTGTGTGATAACACAAACTCTCTCTATAATCTTGTTTTATTGTAAGCATGAGTAATTTTTCAGTACCTTATGTATAGAACTTGATTCTCTGGAGCATGCAAGGTCCAATGGCAATTACTGCTATCAGGATAACTGCTGGGAAAATTCGGAGAAGAAATGATTCCTGTTTTGTCTTTTATATCTCCACCACAAGCTAAACAAAAAGAAAAACAACATATTTCAGGAGTAAAACATAAAAGTGGTAAAAATGACAAATTAGAAGTTTGTTGAATTTTCGGTATCTTCTGAGTTTTAAATTTTAAAAGTTAATTTTACAATACATAGGGGCGTATTGGTTTGGTTTTATGCATTGTAAATGTGTATTCTCTCAATTAACTATTGGCAGGAGTAGCTTCTACTCACTTTAAGATATTTTTGAAAGTGTAAAAATAAAGAAAATATTACAATTAATCAAATATTCCTGCTTAAAGTTACTCTGTAGATGTAACAAATATACAACGTAGCCGTGTTCATTTTAGTTAAAACTAGAAGTAAAAAGAATAAGAAGAAATCGTCTTTTTTATACGAATGATATCTGGACATTTTGTAGAACATCTTCATCTAATTAGTTACATTAAAAAGTAATTGACCTGGTAATTGGAAGCTAGTGGATTTTATCAATATCAAGCAGGCTTATGACAGAGTTTGGAGGTCGAGTTTGTTGCTAAAGCTCATGAACCTAGATATCTGGCACTCAGTTGTACACCCTTGTGTATATAAACGATTTATCTCGCTTTCTCAAATGTCAGAAGCTGTGGTTTGCAGACGATAGTGTTGTGGGAGACAGGGAGGGACCGTCAACAACAGGTACTGACAACGGTATCCTGCTACGCCAGATTGTGGAACCATGAGGTAAACCACGCGAAGTCAGTTTTCTCTTGGATAAAGCTCAGAAACCGCGGTGCTTACTGCACTCGGACATACTTAAAGAACCAGTTGAGCTACGGATGGACGACAAAATTCAGGAATGTTACAAAAAGCCCAAATACCTCGGTGTAATCCACAGAAATCGACTTGTGCGATCCAACACATACGTGAGTCAGTCTACGAGAAGCTGAACATGGTAAAGAAACTAGCTGGGGCAAAGTGGCATGAGAGAGCCGATGTGTTGAGAGCTAGATGGGACAAAATGAGGCCAGAAAGTCGATGTGTTATCTTATCTTATATAATATAGACGTTACTTCAAAAAAGAAGATGATTACGTCCTACGCGTCATGCATTTAGTCATGCATATTAACCAATGACTTAAATTCTGACAAGTCACTGGTTTTCCTGGCTAGCTCAGACAACCCATTCCATGCTCTAATAGCACTAGGGAAGAAGGAGTATTTGTACAAATTTGTCCTAGCATATGGGATGAGGAATGTTGAGAGCTAGATGTGACAAAATGGGGCGAGAGAGCCGATGTGTTGAGAGCTAGATGGGACAAAATGGGGCGAGAGAGCCGATGTGTTGAGAGCTCTCTACTTGGGCTCAGTGCGCTCTTAACTCCATTACTAACTGTCCAGGTCTATGCATTGCAAATGTCTCTAGCATGCTTCGATGCTGTTCAGAACCGAGCCATCAGACTGATTTGCGGAATGTTCAAAGGGCAGAGTGCAAGGCTCGGTAAGCTTGAGGAGTTCCTAGCGGTCCTGGAACGCCTCCGTCTAAGTAGTGTACATAGTTTTATACAGTGGAAGCCCACTCATTATGGTCTGGTCGGCCACGAGCGCACCGACTCTTTAGACAAAACCGTGGTTTATACGACATTCCTAAATGAGGCGCCGTATACATACACATGTACGCAAACCCTGGCTAACAACCGATTGTTGGCACTTAGGTACAAATTCTAGGATGCTTCTGATAAAGGCCGTGAGCTTTTGAGGAGGATGAGTAGACCAGACTGAAAGGATGCGTGACGGCAACTTAAGCGTGAGGAACAGGTCGTCCTAGCTCAGCTCGTGTAGGCCACTGCTCAGTAGTTGTTTAATTTTGGCGGCTCAGAGAGCACTATGACACACGGTGTCTCCACTGTATTGAGGACGACGAAACAGTAGACCACAAATTTTATGAATGTCGCATTCTGCACAAAGGACCACGCTGTCCTTGTGCGGGTTAAGGCGACCCTGCGACTCACAGCCCAATTTCTTTCACTTGCTCTTATGAAATAATTATCAGTATGTTTGTCGTCTTTGATACGTATGGCCAGCTGTATGTAATATACTTTTAATATCTTCTGTTTACCTAAGTTATCAAGGGAACTCATTGAGAAAAGAATAACTCGTTATGTTTGTATACAAAATGTGAAGTATATAATTGACTATTTACCTGTCTGACAGAGGGACCTGCCTAGACTTGCGAGTAGAATCAACAATGTGCAATTACACAACCCCATGCTAGAAATCTGTATGATCCAAAGTATGATACACTTTCCCTACACAATGTTCTTAACCAGTTTAGTTAATTTGTGTTGAAATTATTGTCAAACATTTCATCAAAAGTATTTGTGTAGTCAAAAAAAAAACAGTATTACATAAAATAAAAAAAAATAATTAACATTCAGATCTGTCAAGAAATCCTCAATATCCAACTCTCTTCCTCAGTTCGTTGCGTGGAGAGCTTTAGGCTTACTGATTAGATCCTCTTCTATTTATCAGGTTTGTCAGAATGTATGTTGCATATACTTCCTTTTTTTTTTAAAGTTCAACTTTGAACCCTGCACGTCACAAACCTTTTGAATATTTGAATCTGAATGAAAGAAATTCGTTATGCTGAAATTCACATGTGTATATTGTATTCAAATTCTAATTTCAATGCTATGTTTTCTAGTCTATAGGAAGGCATATAATGATCTAAATAAAAATACATTTAAAGTATTTATCAAACAATTTGTTATCCTTTGAGTTTTCAAGTTGTCCTAATATATTTTAGAACATATATTTAGACACATGGTCTTTTAAAAACAAATACACTAAAATACGCAAAGTACAGACACAGAAAGTGAGAAATACACTTATATTGGGGCAAGCGTGGTCGAGAGGATACGAATGCTTGAACTTGGCTACCTATGAAGGGGGATCGAGACTCGAATTCCGACTCGAGTAGAGTTTGTGTTTACTGAGCGCCTAAAGGCAGCACGGAAAAACCTTCTCCCAGATACCCCCACCCACTGGTCCACAAATAAGATTGGACCATAGCGCTCTGAGCATGCTATAAGCATGAAAGTAGCGCTATATAAAAACTATTATTATTATTATTATTATATTCACTGAGAACATTATAATTAGGGTAAATCAGAAATAGGCTATATAAATGCTTATATTTCTTTGATTTATTATAGATGAAAATTTTAGACGTTTATTCATTTCGCACAGAATTCAATGGATACAGAAATTAAGCCTAATTACAAAGTCTATGCGATCATTTCAGTTGTTGTTATCAATAAAGAACCATGTCAGAAAGTATTTGTAACAACATTTCTCACCCAAATCATATACATGAAATCAACGATTTCGAAGAAGTCTGTGATTGTTGCAACAGAACTTTGTAAGGTATAAAAATATCAAGAAATCCGATTTTTATATATTTTTCTAGTATTCCAATAGCAACTATTCCTCTTTCGTAGGCCGCTGAAAAATCTAATAATTCTACACCTGGTAGCTGGTCATAATACCAATCAAAAGTGCGGAACAATTAAACAGAAAAATGAATAATAGTCGGGACTAAAGTATCAAGATTTTGTATAGTTTGTGGAGAAAAAATGTCATAAATACAATGTAGACTGATGAACGTTGTAAATGTCTTCCCATTAAAGTGGTGTTGAAAATGAACTTTTAGAACATAGTTTCTTCCATTCTCCTGATACGATGTACTGGTAGAAGAAAACTATCTAATTATAAAAGATCACTTTCGGTGAATGAGACAAACTAGCTCGATACATTTAGAAGAAAAGAATGACTCTTTTCATAAGTTTCGAAGTGTTCTTCTTATAAGTTATAGATGTTACAACAAAAGAGATTGATCATTACGTCCTACGAATTTCATGTGTCAATCTATAGACATCCATGTTAATCAGTGACTTAAACTCTGCTAGGTCTTGGTTTTCCTGGCTGATTCAGGCAACCCATTCCATGCTCTAACGGCACAAGGGAAGAAAAAGCATTTATACTAATTAGTCCATGCATAAGATATGTCTCTACCTTTGTGTCTTTCTGAGTATTTTATTAGGTTTTGTTTTTCTATTTGTAAATTATGGTTTAGTGTTTTATGTATAAATGTTACTTTACTTTTTTTTCCGTCTGTCCTGAAATGTCTATAAATTTAGTGACTTGATGTTTAATCGAATGTAAATATTCATTTTTTTTATAAATCTTACGGCTCTATTTTGTGTGTGTTCTTGTTTCTTTTTGTTCTCTTGACGTAATGGGTCCATAACAGACGATGCGTATTCTAATATTGGCCTAACTTAGCTTAGTTTTATGTTCCTGTTTTATGTTTAATTCTTTTTTCGAATAAACCCTAATGTTTTAGATTAAAAAAGGCAAAGAACAATACTTAGACTACCAGATTTACTTTCTTTTAGCAACATCAAATATAGAGAAGTTTTAAAATTCTTTTATTCTGGTTCATTTATTCTAAAAGTGATTAAGCTTCAAAGTCTGTGGCATTTTACGTCTCGAGAGACGATCTTTTCCCTTTGCAACTTCTTGTGTGACTAAAGAGGCCAATCCTTGATACACAGCTGCGATCGCAGGTTGGGCATATATAATCACCAGGCGCCGTTGCATTTTCACCCTTCTTTCTGCTTCTGTTGTGTATGACATCTGCAATCTTTGACCCTTCCTTTATGCTCTCTCTCCATGAGGATCTGTCCAGTGCCACCTCTTCCCAGTTGCCAGTGTCGATTTTGAAGAGCTTCATGTTGCGTTTGCATACATCCGTATAACGTAAAAGTGGGCGACCAGCGGCTCTCCTGCCTTCTATTAGATCGCCATACAGGATGTCCTGTGGAAGTCGACCTTCTGGCATTCTACGAAGCTTCAAAGTAATTCCAAAACAAATATCAGGCTTGTCTTCGAGTCAGAAGAATAATGAGGAATGCAGTATTTCCTGTGGCTACCCAGCCCCAGCTGTGACCTACATATTTTGCACAAGCTATGGCAAACAAAACCATTGTCCGCCTGTAGTTTATTTAGATTTTCTTTTCTCCGTCTGCGTCTGTCCTCGGCAGCGGATTTTATTTTGGTCTAAAATGTGTATCCCGCGGCCTTCGTGACTTCCAGCTGTCTCTTATAAAGGCTTATTTAATATATTTATTTTTTTTACAATGAACAACGCCGATTTCAAAGATTCCCTGACATTTCTTTAACCAAACACTAGAGAAGACAAAAAGGGACTTTCTATTTCTAGCTAAATAATCTTGACCGCGCAATTGAAACATACAAGTCGCTGAGGCTAATGCTGGAAAGGTCTGCATTGGAAGCAGTTAAGAAAATGCTTTAATATATATAATGAGAAAGATTCTGCTCATCGATATTACGAATTTTTAACTAAAAAAAATAACAGGGATGAAAAATTACATGACTTAAGATTAAAAACATGCAAATATAAAAATAACAAGATTACAAAGAGAGTGTGTGTTGCCACACAAACTCAGAGGTGGCCCCCGTGGGAGAACGGATCCCTGTCGGATCCGCATATTCGCTGGTCGACGGAGAATGGCATCGAGCAGAGTATGAAACCGAGACTGTAGAAATAATCAGTCCTGCGCGCTAACTGCACGACCAGGCATTGCTCTTAATCTAATGACAAACTGGTTACAAACTAATAGCCTATTAATGATAATATACCTACACATTACGGAATAACAACTACCGGATATGTACAATATGTCAGAAGAGCGATTTTAGATAATCTTTTGGTATTGAGCATTTTCATGTAAATGGAACTAGAATGAGGATGTAGATCTACCAAAATTAAACTTCTAATTTAGCACTCTCAATATCTATATCTACTTGATCTAGATATAAAATATATATTTGGGATAATGTAGATGTAATTTAGATAAGATTTATATAAAAAAACACTAGATAATCAATTGATAGACTAATTGCAATATTAAATTTAAAACAGTAGATTAGTTTTAGTATTTTATAACATTGCAATATTGACATATTGACAATCTAGATTTTAGAAATAAAAGTCTACACTTTAAGTCTAGAAATTAAAATTATAGATCTTGATCTAGTCTAAATCATGGCTGTCTGGTAGTGCGGTTTGCGCGCTGGACTGTCGTTTGGATGCATCGATGGTCCCAGGTTCAAACCCTCCCCGCTCCCATCCCCTGTCGTCCTGCGGGAGGTTTGGACTACAACTCTGAAGGAACACCCGAAACATGTAAAACGTTCTAAACTAGATCAAGAAATTCTAGATCTAGATTCTACAATGATTTTAATTAGAGCTTAAATCTAAATCTAATTTTAAAAATGTATCTCTAGTGTAAAAAAAATCTACATCTAGTGGAAAAAAATCTAGATTAGATCTAAATCTAGCTATTATGTCTTTTTAAAATGCAAGTCACATTACGAGGTTTATTAAACATTACTATACCGAGTTGTTTTAGCATTTCATTTAAAGAATTTATTCCATATGACGTCAAAGGAAAAAAATCCACTTCGTCACACGGCCTAGTTAGACTAAAAAATATCATCTATACGAGAAGCTTCTAGAGGGTTCATAGACATTGGTGAGTTCTTTTAGCATTTCATTTGATGAGCTAGTTAGACTAAATATGTATATATATATATATATATATATATATATATATATATAAGGATTAAAGACGCTTTTTTTTTGTTTTGTCTATCAGTCTGTCTGTCCGTTATGTTAATAGCGATAAAAAAAAAGACTAAAAGCTATTGAAAATCTGATTAAAATTTAATTTCCCTTCCGAAACATCGCATTAGTTTTAAGTTTCTATAATAGATTGTTCTGGATGTTTATATATTTATAGTGAGAGAAAATAAGAATTCCAGATTAATCAAATACTGTTAATTAAATTTGTGGGATGGTCTGTTATGAAAATTAGATGTACCATAGCCTTATGGAGAGATTTCAAACCATACTTTGGTGTTTGGAAGTTGTTTTTCTTAAGAATCGGAACATAATATTAACGATAATTAGATCTTCTAACGTTTTAGCTAGAAAGTTAAATGTAGTGTAAGAGAGAAGTGTGATTTTACATAAATAGAGTTAAAATATTTTTCATAAAAAATCCGGAACAACCAATTTTCCAAAATGAGAAAATTATTTGTTTTATTTATTAGAAGAGGGATTTCAAACACTTATTAGCGTTATTAGATTTTTCATATTAAATTCTGATCATTTTTTGCGACGATTTGTAAGAAAATTAAGGTAATGTTGTTCGATTTCTTTTTCGAAACAAAATCCGGAACATTCTTTATCGATTAAACAACTTTTATTATGTTTCGGCAAAACATCCTGAACAATCTATTGTAGATACTTAAAACTATTGCAATATTTCTGAATTAAAAATTAAAGGTTAAATCAGATTTACAATAGCCTCTAATGTTATTTGTTAATCTAATCGTGACGGACAGACCGACCAACAGACAAAACGCACAAAAATAAGCTTCTTTTATTCGGATGGGGGCACTAAACAAAAAATAAATAAAATCTGATTTTTTTAAAAGTTTCAGGAAGTGGTTTAATGTTATACCATGTTGCCACGTTACGCTACTGCAAGAAAGTCGCTGAATAAAAAGTCCATTTTAAAAAATGTGCGTGATATTTACATACAAAGTGTATTATTAGCCTATATAAACAAACATAAATGTTTTCTTTTAATGTTAGCAGCAAGCTGACCAGAATAAAACACCTTTAACTATTATTTATATTTGTTGTAAACATTTTCTGTACATTTTATAAATATATTTGACTTAGTGATACTGAAAATACACAAAAAATATGTATCTTTGTTAGCATATTGTAACATTGCCTCCCTTATATTTACGTAATTGTTTTAGAATCGGTACATTTTTATGAAAAAATCGCTTGCATAATTAATTTTATCAAATAAACGGTTTGCTTTTAGAAAACCGAAAGTAGCCGTTGCACCTAAACTTTTCAAGCCGCATTTAATGGTGAAATAATATTTTTAATATCTCTTCTAGTTTTCGAGATCTGAGTGTGACAGACGGACAAACGGACAGATGGACAGACGGATATTTTGCACAAACCTAATAGCGGCTTTTTCCCCTTACGGGGGCTGCTAAAAAATATGTCTGTGGATAGTGTATATGGTAGAAGCCTATGTTTGTCAGTGGCCCCCTTATTATTTAGTAATATTTTCTAAAATTTCATAATCTTCTTATTTTCTCAAACAGCTGTATTATTATAATAGGTAAACATTTATCTAATTAACTAAGGTTCCTATTATTAAATTAACTCTCCTTTTCTAATTTTATTTTACTAATAATGTAAATGTATGCATCTACATGTGCGTAATAGTGCGTAAACTGTAAAAATAAAAAGCAGCTTTCGAGTGATCATTTGAAGTATCACGTCACGACAATAAAGTTGATAAAAGGGGGGGTCGTTTTATTCTTTTTTCTAAAGGTTACAGACCAAATGACAGACGATCAGACAAACAGCGTAATGACAAGAGCAGTTTAACCATTAAAGGGGCATTTTTTTACATTTTGTTCAATTACTTTTAAATTTTGTTTTGTTTTATGTGCTTTTTTTTAATTAGAAAAAGATTCACTAAAACAAAAAATATATTTATTAAGCCTTGCAAACCCTTTTTTAATTACAAAATTTGAGCTCATTACGTTTGCAATATCACAACAGAGTCTAGTTGTTGTGCTGAAAATGAAAAGTACTATAGTCTTAATAACCAAAATAAACTTGTTCCAGTTACAAACTTGTTGACTTTATCTAGGTCCACAAATAAAAACGGTGGTGGGGGATGACTATAATAAACAGTTTATCTACAAGTATACCAGGAAGAGGTACACAAGATAAGCAGGTCCTAACACAACCCCGCCCTTTATTATTCAAATACTTAAGACAGAAATGATATGATGCACTCAAGTCAGATTAGTCTCAGGGTCATAGTGTTACCTAGTTTTATTGTTTGATCTACAGTTAACCTAGCACGTCAAACTGTTTAGGTCTTCTTACAGCGCACGCTTTTAGTTATAATATTTTCTCCTACATAATAATGCATTGTTAATCAAGATATATAAGACAGTTTCTATTTACAACCTCAATGTGAAATATTGAGGTTTCGTACAATATATGTGAGTAGCATTGACCCACTGGGTTCGCCCGTGTTTAGGGTGTAACACAAACTCTTTTTATTGACATTTTTAATGGGTACCTATTATAAAAAAAAAAAAAGAAAGTGCAAAATAAAATATAGAGTTGTCAAATGACGTCAACATTTTTTTAATCAGAAAAATGTGTAGTGTAAATGTTGTATATACGTAACATTTTTTTTTAAATTTTAAAACAATCTATTAAGCTCCTTTCTTTTTAATAATTTTAAACATGTGGTTGTCAACCTTAGTAAGATATGCAAAATGAAATGTATAATTACTTAATATAAAGACATCATACTTTTGGACAGTAACAAACCAAATATTAAACTGATTCTGCCTTCTATTGTAACTTGACTATCAAACGTTGGAAAATGTGTAACCAAAAATTATGTATGCAACAAAACAAAAAAAATAAATAATTAAGCATTGAAACTAACGCTAATGAAGTGTATCTTATGAAGTAATTTATTTCGGTAATAAAGTTCGGTAATAAAGACTGCAGCTGACGTTTAATATTTGCGTTAGGACAAAATAAGAGACATTTTAAAACATTAGCTCCTAAAATTCATTGATTGAAATACAAACGCCAAGGAACTGAGTCCATACATACTAGCTGCTTAGTTGTTTTTTAATGTTCACTTTTTTTTTGTCTACCAAGGCAATACGTTAAACAAAGAGACACACTGAAATTAGTATGTGAACATAGAGATTACATTGAACGCGAGTCAAAATCTCAAGCTGTGTGTAACTATGAGATAGTATTGTTAAGTGTGTGATCAAATTGAATTAAAGAAAGCAGAATTATTCATATGATAAAAAAGGAAACTTCCTTGTTGTAATCAGGAAGAGGTTTTCAAAAAAAAAAAAAAGGTCCCAATAGATTTTATCATGTTAGGCGAACAACATTAAAGTCAATATTGTATTATTATTTGATTTGGCTAAAAACGTTGTATATGGGTAACTCTACTTCTATCCTCAACGTGATGGTACAGTTAATACAAGTTCAAATTTGTTTTCATTATAGTAGGTTCTTATTGTTTGTATTAACTTATTTATAAAATGTTATAGTAATTAAATCTGTAGCAAAGATAATATATCATCAATATCTATATAAATAAAACGTGCAGATATCAAAATACTTTTTAGTTTGTCGTCGATTTGTTAAAGTTTCTACGGCACGTTTATTACTATTTTGTCTTTTTTATTATTAACATTTTCATCACTGATAATTATGTAGTCACTGTTAAAAATGTAAGTAATTGGAAAACAAATTGTGTCTTGGTAAACATGGAGGCCATTAGAAGAGTTCCCTATATTTCTTTGGTTTGTATTTGATAAAAGTTCTCCTTTCAGCCCTTGCGATCTATAAGACTGTTGGTTTGTGTTTAATCTCAAAATAAAATTTATTTTCCAGCTTTAATCTGAATAGGATTTGAACTTGAGCCTATCCGTTGGATACATGACGACACTCATTTCGCAGTCTGTGTAACAATTTGGCACGTCCATAGTTTTCAGCCTTATTGAAAATGTACAACATTAACATTTTGTTTGTGCTTAAAGAAGATGAACAATAAATAGTTTTGTTAGAATTATAGTGATATTCTTTTTAACATTCTGATGACTTAATTTCATGGTAAGCTCTGCACCATCTTCCACTGGACAAGGGCGCAATCCATTTGTATTATTGTGTTCTTCATAGTATATAAATATGATAAAGTAATATAGGAGTACTCTATATAGGAGTACTATAAAACCAAAGGGGACGTCCACTTCTGTAACATTGCTACCGTAATTGTTTTCTTCATTTTGTATGGAATGTATGTTAGACAATACGAAACCCAAATAGAGATGTATGCAAATTGAATAAAACCCATTGTAATCCTGTCACATGTGACACACAATTAAATGAATAAATACAACACTGAAAACTAGAAAATCCAATACTAATGATTAGTATGAGAAACAAGTATGGATTACTTATGGCAATAAACTACATAAGACAACATTTTTTTTTATTAATCTGAATTAAAAAAAAACGGTAGAAAATGTGTATATTAAGAATAGAAATATGACCAGAAAAAAACGAACTTTAAAAAAAAAAAATTAAATTGCGACAGTGGCATCTAATACCATGGGAGGTACTTTTCTGCAAACGAAATACCAAAAAGATAATTAACGGGATGCAACTTATTAACTTTTTTCAGTGCCACTAGAATAATAGAGTTATCTACCATAGAATCTTCTTCTTCTTTAAAATAATTTTTGAATGAAACCATAATCGACAATTAAACAATATTACAAAGTGATTTGTATTATCACACAAACTTAGAGGCGGCCCCCTCCAGATCCACAAGTGTACAAGGAATGTTCAAGCCCCGGACTTGGTTTGATTGTCTAAAGTAATAACATTAAGTAATAACATTAAGACATTGTTTCTTCACTTCAAAACAAACTGAACAATGAATTATCAATTATAAGATTTCTGACACTTTTGAGATTCTGAATAGACCAAGAGACATATGAAACAAAGCTAATAAATAATCTTCAGATTATTTAGACTTTTCGGGGACTAACATAGCCCATTGTGTTCACGGAAGGCATGCCGCTGCAAGTACAACTGTGTGACAATTTCGATCCTTGAATAGTAGGTACCAGGTGACCGAGTCTCGCTTAGTTGAATAATTTCATAAGGAAGGATATATACCCGAAGTCATTTTGGAATTTTTTGGTAATTACGGAATTGGACGATCGGGTATGGACAATCTGAAGAGTTGCTTTTATGTTCAGTAAGTTCTAAAGAGGAACGAATGACGACAGTTTAAGAGATCTCTTGATGAGTCAGCGGTATTTTTGCGTGTATATGTATATAGTAGATTCATTTTTAACAGCACTGAAAAGGGAAAAGCCACTATTAGTTTTGTGTTTTCTGTTTTTCCGTTCGTCCGTTCCGTTTAGATCATAGAAACTAGAAGTGATATCATGATATTTCCCCCCCCCCCCCCCCCCCCACCCAACAGGTCCACTGCTGTGATTGTTGAGAGACACACAAGTAATTGAAAACAAAATCCAAGCGCACCAAATGTAGATGATGACTTCTAGCCTGAGATCTGGTAGTAGAAGCAGAGAAGATAAGCTTATACTCTTTAGACAGCTATTCCTGTATGTGTATTTTTAGAGTCATTAAGGAATAATACTTTGTTGCTCTGTCATTATTCTACATTCAAATGGGATCAAATAAACGATTGCTATTAATAAAACCAAATTGAGATTTCCTTATATTTAGTAGACAGAAACCCAAGATAAATGTAGTGAGGGGCACGGGATTAGGACTTTCAATTGGGGCATTTGTAAAACGTATTTTTTCCTTTAGACCTGAAACTGATGGCCTAATACTGTACAATACTTGCCTTAGGATTAAAGCATGCAAATAATAAAAAGGTTACACTAACCAAAGATTTTACAAATATAGAGTTTAAAAGCTAAAAAAATTTGTGATGTCGGGCGGATAATTTGGGGGATACTAAAAAAAGTTAAAGGTTGTCGTAATAGTAATAAAAAAAGGGCCAAAAAAAGTAAAAACTTGGTTCTGTGTGTGTGTGGGGGGAGGGAAGTTAAATTGAGAAGCTGAAGAAAAGTAGGACTAACATTTTTGTTGCGGGTAGGGGGGAGGGATAAGTAAACAGTGATACTGGAAAGGTGTGTGTGCGTGTATGTGTCGGTGGACTTGTTCTACAGCGAGTCTTTCCCATCCAAGTCAAAAGTCTATGTCTGAGAAATTACAAAGCGCAGGTAAAAAAAAATAATAAATAAAAATCGGGTTTCCAGAGACAGATAATGAGAGAGAGATGGGATATGGGGCTTGAATGATAGCGGGGGCCGTTTCATTTCAAATACAATAATTCACGGGTTAACACAAATATTAGATGGATTGTCAAAACAAGTTTAATGAAATTGAAAAAAAAAAAAGGAGGGGATGTAATGGCCATAATAAACAATATAAAACCTGTGAACAAATCAACGGGTGTAGCTGTGTGTGTACTACTAGTATAACAGTGTTGTAATATAGAAATTTGCACCATTATATTTTGGTTATTGTTCGAATCAGAACTATAACAACGGGATATCACTCAAAATAATTTTTGTATCGTCAAGCAACACACCTTTGTTTGGATGAATGCAAGTAATGGACACAAATGTTTGTGAGACTTTAAATTAGTTGAAGGTCATCGTTACATTTCTGATGAAACATTTCGTAAGGCAAGTCAGAAATAAGTTTTAAAATGGGAATCTTCATTTTGATTTGACTATTTGCATGCGACTGAAAAGCTAATCACGTGACTACTGTAAAACTGCAAAGGCGTTGAGACGTCAACAGTTGGTCCTGAACGCACGAATATCTAAGGATGGCCTAAGTTCTTTTTAGTACAATGTATTTATATGCAGAACAGAGTTGTAATATTTGAATCTACTATTTGTAGACAAATTGCCGTAGTGCTATGAGAGTCACAAATTTAAGGTTTAATTAATAATAAATTCAATAAACGGAGTAAATTTAATGATCACATATGTCGCCGAGCTAGATGAACGTAAAATCAACTGAAGAACTTTTGAGTAGTTCAGTCGATTTAGTTTTCTTTTCTTGGAGGGGGAGGGTAATGAACCACGTCATAATGAGTTTGTTAAAAAGGTCTGATAGAAGTTCATTCACTGTTCACTTACCATTTTAATTTGTGTAGATTTTGAGCAAAAAGACGTCAATAAAATTGTTGGAAATACGCATTGTTAACATATTGGTACGAAATAGTAATTAATAATTTGTATTTATTGTATTAAGTACATTTCCCGCATTAACATTGTTTAAAACTATCTAAAAATATAAGCATTTATATATGATAATTTGAAATTGGGCAAAGGTCTGTTTGTATTTACATGAGACTATTTTAACTATTTCTTGGTATACATCATTCATTTTCTACTCAATTATAAGGCATAATAAAATAAATTATTTAAAAATAATTAGTTGCTTATAGCTATATATTTTGTTACAATAAAAACAATTGACAACTCCCTTTTGTTTTTAAATAATATTAGATCCCTCTTTAAAATGCTTTCAATAAAATAAAATAAGCGATAGAAATGGAGGTTTAATAACAAATTTTGGATAACATAATTAAAGATTAGAATATGTTAAGACTATTTTAATATTTCTCCAGACAGACATAAAGTAAGTATTAATAAGGTGCATACATTTAGCATAAGTTTCTTTAGTGACTAATACTTATTTAACTTGCATCAATTAAAAATAAATAATGAATAGATCCCTGTTATTTTTAAATAATGATAAACCCCTTTAAAAAGTGCTGATGGACATTAGATGATCGATACAATTGAAGATTTAAATATAAGTTTAAATAAAAACTAAACTAAATATTAAAATACTTATGACCTTTTCTTTGCTCTGATGGACATGACGTTACTTTTAAATGACCATACGAATGGGTATGCTCTAAAGAGCAGTTGTAGTCTATGAAATTATTTTTAAACGTATAATAATAATCTTAATTATATATGTTACTAGACATATGTTACCCGCGACCCGCGGGTCTTTATTTGCGCATTACTGTCGATATAGTCACTGAGAGTGTTTTGTAAACAATTAAACAAAATAATAATGTGATAAGTAAAGCGAATGTGTCAATGTAAAAATAGTGTGAATGAAGCTCTCAAATCAAAATTGTTAATAGGCTTAAATCCATTTGTTCAAATTAAAACATTTGCTTGTAGGCCTTCATATATTTGATTAAAATTTGAGATGAATAGACTTTATTTTGTATGTTCATGTGTTACAGTATAAAGTAGATTTTGAGGTAGACATAGATCTAAATCTACACTAATCTAGAGTTAAAAATTGGCTTTTATAGAGTTCATTCTGTGTTGCGAATGCGTGACCTTTTTTCATGAATGAATATAGGCCTATCTCAACACGGCTACGCAACTTTAGCGAACAGCGAACGAATGTATTAAAAATGCTTTAGAAAAATAAATTTGAATGTTAAATTGATTAAAATATCAAATGATTGGACAATAATTAGTATGTTTATGTGTTAAAGCACAAAACTATCTTTGCGAAAAGAAGTCTTATCATTTTAGAGTTCAATAAGAGTTTTAGACCTAGACCTAGGAATAGACCTGGTAATGTCTAATGAAAGAATGTTCGCCAGGAAATCTGTAGTCACAGATATCAGGAACTAATTTATGTAAAAAATGCTTTTGAAACACAAAATTGAAGGTTTATTTTATTATATAATGAAATTGTCACAATCATCAATAGTGGATATCAGATGTCTCAGGTCTATACAGATGCTATGATAGATGTCACGTTGAAGATTATCTTGATCTATATCACACCATCAATGATCGTGATTGCCGAGGATCTTGAATTCGTCTTTTTATAAGATGATTGTATAGAAGTAGCTAGACCTAGCTGATAATACGATCATTCAGAACGTTGCCAATCGCTAAGTCGATCTAAATATGTTACTATATTCAATGAAGAAACTTCTCTTCGTCTAAAACAATTACTTTAATTCAGAACTTGAAAAAGTTATTCACAAATAATTACAATGGTTAAATGTACTTGAATAAAATGATAGATCTACACAATAATATAATTGAGTTCTAATACAAAACTCTAGTACATGTTCTCACTTTCATGTTCCGTACAAGACTGATTAAAAATCTAGACCCTTTCCCCGGGTATAGCGTTGTCACGTGTCTAACGCACCTCGTTGCAATGCTAACCAATGAGTGCAGCCCAATTTACAATAATTAATATTTCAAAACCAATCACATCCATAGCTCTCCGCGTGAAGGAATTTCCCGAGGTCGCTGACGAGCTAAATATAGATACTGTGTACGTGACAGAAATCAATGGATCTTCTTTTGTATTTTCATGTGTCAAAGTAAAAAACTATCTGCGCAAAGTGTATTTCTTAAAATTAGATCTTGGTCTAAATCCTTTCGATCTTCTCTCATGTCAACATTGTAGACATGGCCTAGATCCATAAAATACTATAGCTCTAATAGAGTCGGACAACTTTATTTTTTTTAGGGTCTTAAGTTTGTTTTAGGGCTACAATACATACACTACGGTCTAAGTTGGTACCCAAGAAACATTCCTGCCAAGTTTTATCAAGATTGGTCAAGCGGTTTTGATGTCTATAAGTAACATACATACACCTCACATTCTACTTTATAGTATAGATTACATTTTTACATTTTTAAATTATTAGATTTAATAGATTTATATCTTGAACTTTTATTGTCTCGCATGACAAAAATATTGCTGAATAAAAAATTAAGATTTGGGATTAAAATATTCTAATGCATTTCTTGAAATGTATAAAATAAGACCATGTGTTAATGTATGTGTATCTGGATGTTTAAAGATAAAAGCTCACACAAATCTCATGCGACGTTCAGTCAACGCTTCACTTTAGGGTATGCAGTGAGGGAGCATATATATTCAGGTGTATATGGAAAGACAAAGGTTTAGCCCTCGGCACCAAAATCAGACTGAATATGGCTACATTTTATACGCTTGTGAGTCTTGGACGCTGACTGCAGAGCTAGAGAGGAGGATCCTAGTAATGGAATTGAGATGCTACAGAAGGATCCTAGATATCACATTTAAAGACCGCATAACAAAAAACCAAGAGATTATAGACCGGGTTACTGCAGCGATTGGACCCCATGATGACTTGCTAACTATCGTAAAAAAAGTAAGCTAAAAATCTATGACCATATTACAAGGTCTCGGGGCTCGCAAAGACCTTCCTTCAGGGAACAGTACCAGGAAAAAGAAAAAGATACAGACAGAGAAAGCGAAGGGAGGGCAACATAAAAGAATGAACGGGACTGCCATTGAAAGAGGTTCTAACTACGGCAAAAGACAGAAAGGAATGGAGAAAGACGGTCAACGAATCTTGCATGGTGCCCCAACGGTCCAACAGACTCATGGGATAGGTAAATGTAAAGGGGTAATAACTGGTCACGTAACCTCGGTATGTTATTCCTGCTCGACTGTCGTGGCTCTTTTCGAGCCTAGTTTCTACCTTTATGAATGACTCTGGAGAAGTATTGGTGTGTATTGTCTCTGTCTCTATAACTCTTCTTCTCTCTTATCATTTCACTTTTTTTTTTTTTGACTTGATCAATCATTTTCAATCATTAAATCATTTCGCTCTTTCTGGATGACTTCTGCACTTCCCTTTCTTTATTACCTCTTGCTGTCTCCAACTCTTTTCTTCGTTTCCCCTTGCTGTCTCCAACTCTTTTCTTCGTTTCCCCTTGCTGTCTCCAACTCTTTTCTTTGTTTCCTCTTGCTGTCTCCAACTCTTTTCTTTACTATTGTGTGTGTGTGCTCTTTCTTTCCGTCTCTCGTTATCTGTCTGTCTCTCTTTCTCTCTGTCTACCTGAATTTCTCTCTCTCTCTCTCTCTTATTGTCTTGTCTTAAATCTTTCTTTTTACTTTCTGCACTGTTTTATTATTGTATAATTTTTTTTTAAATGTATTTACTGGTCATTTTGTTGTATTAACGCAAATGTTTTATGTTATCCTATACTATTAACCGAGCAATTTTTGTATTTATATATATTATAGTATCAAAGCTGAGGAGAAAGAGACTTGATGCTGAGTGTCTTTGACTTGACCTTGTTAATTGTTTATAAAGCAAGTACTATGTTGTTCTTAAGATGAAGTAAAAAAATGGTTATCAAACATTGCAGTATTGAGACGACAAAATAGTCTGTTATTATTTTAACAAGTTTCATGATTTTGATCTTTCCAAGAAACTTAATAAGTAAACAAGAGCCTAAACAACGTGCGCTCTGTGCCATTGCTGCCTAACCTTTACGAAACTAGGTCAGTGATAAGAAATTGTTGACAGGATTTAAGGCAACTCTACTTACACAAATATCTTTATTTTTTTGAAGGAAATTTGTTTTACAATAGTGCATTACACATAATATATCACTGAGAGGCAAATGAAATGTACATTCATATTAAATATTCATGTCTTCAAATTCAGAGTTTATGTCATTAAAAAGTGGCACTGCACGATTACCGATGAAGTGCATGATATCTATCACGTGATACAACTTTATGCTATAGAGGCAAAGTAACTCCAGATGTAAAATACAATAGTACCATAATGTTTTTTTTTCATTCATATAGAGTTTTCTTAGAATAAACGTAAGATTCACTTGTTATCAAATTTTTACAATGGCTCCTTGAATCGCAGCAGTCTTTGGCCAGTTTTGTCGGTGTTTAGGTCCTACTATTCTAGCACCAATTTTTGTTAGTCGCACAATTTTTGTTAGTCGCACAATTTTCGTTAGTCGCACAATTTTTGTTAGTCGCACAATTTTTGAACGCATCTTCTTTGTTGCCTTGATGTTTAGTTTATAAAGTTTTTTTCTGTTATTATGTTGATGTAACGTTTCTTTGTGGTTCCTCTGTGTAGCCCTGACTATCTAAGGCAGTACTATATTTTGCAGCTGTTTTGCTGACATAGCATATTAGATAAAAACTTTCAATTTGTCTTTCTTGCGTCTCTATAGGGAGTTAGTGATTAGATTTCGGATATGAGTCTACACTGGAATCGGCAGTGGACCAGTGTTGTGCGTTTGTTGGTATTACGCTATTGGCTAAGACATTCTTTGACTTTAACTTTATGGAATCGTAATCGCCGAGATAATACATTATTTAATAAAGTCTCCTTTAAGAAAAAAAAAGTTTATTATGTGCTTGCAATCAACAATGTTCAGACACTTTTCTGGGAGAAACTTTTCTATTTCTCAGCGTCGCTTTTCTTCATTGTGATTTGAAGACGTGAGTGTTAGGAAGTGTTCAACTTGATCCGACTTGGGGTGTGGGAGAAATAACTTGTACAAACGTTTTAACAGACAGAATGAGTTGATATTTTAGCTTTGTAAAAACAGGGGCAAGTGAAGGAAAGTGAGAAAGACAAAAAAAAGTGAAAGTGAAAGTTTTTTTCTAAGAAGTGAATTGTGAACTTTCAATGACTCTTTCAACAGATCAATTACAAAATTTATTTATATTTGTACACACACTAAGTACGATTGTAGACTTCCTCCGGCTTTACTTGACACAAATACTTTATTTCTATTTGTGTTGCAAGTTTCTATTAGACACCTCAGATATATTAGTGTACATAATTGTCTCATTAACGTTTTCGTCAAAAACAATCTGAGAATTTAAATATTCGGACGATTTGGCTGTATTGACGTAGAGAAAAGTGGATTCAGAGTGAACATTGCGCGTGGTTTTCAGCACTTGACCATAGAGGACAAGGTTGTTGTAGGGCTCACTCTGATCTAGTGTTGCACTGATCTTATCATAGTTAACACCTTGCATTGTTTGCACGTTGACATAGGAATCGTCCTGAGAATGGCATGTCTTAACAGATTTCTCACAACCTGAAGTTTTCTCGGCTGCTTTCGTTTGGGTAAGCTGTGATTGTATGACTTTAGAGTGGACTTTGTAGTTTACCACATCACCATGTTCTTCCATCGCACCAGCAGATGAATCGGAGAGCGTTCTTTTTCTAGACCAGATTTCTCTGAGCACTAACGCTAAATAAGTCACTAGTAGGAAGAGAAGGACAACACTATGAAGTGGGAGAAACACTTTGGTCAAGATTGTCAAGAGAGTCAGCGAGTGTGGCCGTGTTATGTTTTTTATCTCTAGCGATCCTGAAGTTGGTTGTTCTTGAGTTGTGGTAAACTCAGTCTCATTGAACATTTTAAAGTTTGAAGTCATCGTTGTAGTGACATAAATGTTTCCGTTTTTAGACCTTTCTGTTGTTACAAATGTTGGCGTATTCAAATTCCTTGTTAGCATTTCCCCGTTTGTTGTCTTGACGCTAGTCAATGTTGTTGTTATTTGTCCAGTTGTTTGCAATGATCCTGACGTACTTAATAGGATGGGACCGCAATAAAACACTGAAATCACAGACTTGAACATATTCTTTTGGTACATGATTCTCGTCTGAAAGATTAATAAATACAAACATGAATGAAAGTATTTAGTAACTGAAAATAAATAACCAATATACTAAGTGTTATTAATACTCACACATATATGGCAGTGTTATTCAGATTTCTTTTCTTTTGACCAACAGGGTTTCTAAAATTTAAAAAAATAAACATTTGCTTTAAATTTTATAAGAACATAGTATTGCCGCTAAACTTTAAAATATTTCTTAATAATCCAAATTAGCCATTAGAGCAATTCTATACAAAACAAACTGTTCACTAGTAGCTGTACACTCGTATGACCCATTTGTCTTTCTGATTAAAACAGATGACCTTCATAATTAAAAGAAGTTAACACACTCGTGTGCATCTTATTAAACTTTACTTATTACTTAGTAAAAAAGATTCGTTATTTGTAATAAAGTAGGTATGAGTTGATATGTATATTCACTTTACTTTTAACTTAAAATTTCTATTTTCTCCTTTTGTCATTCGATTTTAACTTCAGTTTGTGATTGACATAGATCTAGAGCCTCCAATTGGTTGGGGCCTCCCATAGGTCTTAACACATTTTTAAAAATAAAAATGTTTAATACTTAGATCGAATGTCAAACATAGCGAATCTCTATGGGTCTATGTCTATTATGACTCGAGGTTTCTTTACAAATGTGTAGAGCAGAGAAAGGAAATTTAACACTTTGTCATATGAACCAAACAATATACTTTTTCTTTAGTTTTGTGCTTGAGGAAAAATCTAAATGAAATCATGAATCTGATCGGTGATGTCGCCTACATCAAACAAATAATGTTAGGAAGCTAGGAGAATTTAATTTTATTTAAATTAAAAGGTTTTTATACAGCAAGTAGTCTACTAATTACCTTTTTCATCAATGTAAGTAAGCTAATACTTCAAGGCACAATGGCATCAACAATGACGGAAATGAATTATCTATCACTCGAACAGATCTCTTGAAGAACTAGTGAGGCCTTTACTAAACAAATAAACTCCTCCTACTAAACTGGTTACATCAAATCTGGACCAGGTGATCGGCTTCTTTCCATTATGACAAGAAACAGAAAAAAAAATCTTTGTTATTGTTATAGTAGCAATGCTGAGGTGTACATTTGTAGCCAAAGAGAATTTTTTTTTTGTTAAGACCAATACAATTATTTATGCAATTTTAATAAAGAGCCAACTATCTTATTATAAATGCATATGAGATGACCAAAGTTTGCTTAGTCAGTTATAAACTCAGGCTAGCCCATTTTTCTAAATCCTATATCACATTTACTGACACTAACAAAATATGACAGTGACAGTTGGAAAGAAGGGTAGCCTGGAAGTCGAATTCATATGGCTCTTCTGTCTCGGAAGACAATGGATGCGCCCAGAGGAGTCACTGGCTTTGGTAAGTCGAATTCACTGCTATTTATTAACAAGGTGACTCTTTAGTATTATAGTGTCTGGTGTGCTCTTGTTGAAAGTGTTTATTATATCAATTAATAGATCGATGTATGAATTATATTTATTAGTATAGTAATATTTGTTTTTCCCTATACATTGGTTCTTTAATAAAAGTTGTATAAATACTTTTTCTTTTTCGATACAGTATTCGCCAACCCTATTATAAGTTGTCTACATGCGAGGAGTACCTAAGATTAAGACACTCATTATGAGTTGATTTGTGATCTGCTTAAACCTTGCAGATAACAGTAACGATTGCAAAGAGCCCGCATAATATCACATTGAAAACGTGTTATTTATATATATGTAAATTTTGAGAACCTGTCACTGCTCACAAAAATATATTATTTCCTTTCTCGGATAATAAAATAATTAGTTT
Source organism: Biomphalaria pfeifferi (assembly GCA_030265305.1). Lineage (NCBI taxonomy): Eukaryota > Metazoa > Mollusca > Gastropoda > Planorbidae > Biomphalaria > Biomphalaria pfeifferi. The sequence continues at coordinate 565,501 of JASAOG010000259.1, forward strand.
TAGAATCTGTACAGAATTCAAAGATATCCTCCCTGTTTAGATTGAATGTCAATCTTGTTTGGATTCTTTACTACTCTTAGATAACACATATCACAAAGCTATTGTTAACATGTGTTGTTATAGTGAGATAAATTGGTAATAGTAATGATATATATATATAATCTCATGGGCGTAGCCAGGATTTTTTTTCGGGGGGGGGGGGGGTCTGGGGGATTTTTCTCCTCCCCCCCAGAAAAAAAAAATATATGTTTGTAAGGATGGATATGTGTGTGTGTACATAATTAATTTCTATCACATTCTGATCCTTCATTCTTTTTGAAGACGTTTATTGTACCAAAGAATAGGTTCTTCCTAGATTTAGTGAAAAATTGTAGATTCCTCGCCCTTGCCAGCAAGGGGTCTGGGAGAGCGCTGAGAGCTCCCCCAGCGCGAGCCGGAGCCCGCCGCCAAGCACTATTTTTGGTATTGAAAATCAATTAAATGCATATTCTGAGGTACCTACAGTGCATTATTTTGCTATTAAAAAGTTTTACTTCAAAAACCTAATGTGCTATTCTTACTGACTTAGACCCTCCCGCGCCGAACGGCGCATTTGCTAGCAAGCTGTTTCCACAAAAATCTGTCATTGGCAATGTCCGAGACTCCGAAGCCTCTTTCCACCTGCTTTGAGGACCTCTATGAAAGTGTGGGGCCAAGTTGTTCAAGGATGTCACCGCAACTCTTATTATGCGTAATTCATTTTGTAGAACATGTCCCGCAAACTCAAACTCAAAATCCCCTTGGCTGTGCTAGGGCAAGTGATGGTTTAGTATTAAAATTTCACCTAATATAAACAAAATTAAAGCAAAAGATTAGAGTCACTTAACTCCGACACCCCCTGTGGGGGGGGGGGGTATTTAATTTCGTGAGTGGGGGTTTGAACCCCAACCCCCCCTCCGGCTACGCCCATGATATATAAATATATAATTATAAATAAAACTCTAGATTTAAAAACAAAAACTATGAAATTAATATTATTTTTGCGGTTCTTGCCATTACTTTTGTGTCGTTTGTCCGTCCACCCGTCAACAATCCGTCAATCCGGTTTAGATTTCAGAATTTTTTGTTGGAATAAACAAATTATAAAAATGACGTATTCTGAAAAAAGATTTATATGATTAAAATAGTAGTTTGTATTTTTGTTTTATAAATGTGCAGATGTTAAGCCCTTTTAAATTGTGCATCATACGTCCAGCGCCACAACGGACGGCTCCAATTACTTTGCTTCATAACATGAAAATTTGATGAAGTGGATCAAAATTATTTATTTGAAATGCAGAGTACAAATCATACACTAGCAAAAATAGTATTTAACTTACATTTTAAACTGATCTCTAAAATTGCTTTCGTTCGGTATTTGACTTACACACCAAAGACTTCATTCAGTTTCAACTTATTCAAAAGTAAACGTAGTATCGCGTAACATTGACAGTATAATATAGAAAACGTCTGTTCTATGACACTTGCTTACTCCATTGTGAATGTTTTTGAATAGGCAAAAATAAAGTGTATCAAGTAAGACAACTTCCTGACTACAGGATGTAACAGCGTTTTCAAATAGTTTCGGGGGCGGGGTTGGCAAAGTGACTTAAATCTTTCTCCCTTCTTTATCATACCTTTCTTTTTAAAACGCTTTTATCAGCTTACTCTGTCTGTCTGTCTGTCTATAAAAAAGTTTGTACACACTATTTTTCCCACACCCCATCTCGGATCAAGCTGAATTTTAGCACTTTTATTTATTTTACATGCCAACATAATAATCAATAAAAATAATTAATTAATTTGTTAATCAACTGTTGGTAGTTAATTAATTTATTTGGTATCTCGAACAATAGAAAGAAATTTTACTTGGCTGTTAAGTTGGTATAAGTTGAATTAGCCCCCTTTGTTGTTTGTAGACAGAAAAGTTTGTTGATAAAACTATAAACCTATTTTCATAAGCAGCTTCCTGGCACATTGGTTATCGTATTGTCTTTAGGAGGCTGAGAAGGCCCTTTCCCAACTGATCCAGACAAGAGATAGGATCATAGAATAATGAGAACGCTAAAAGCATGAAATAGCCTTAAACAACACAATTGGTAAAAATAATTCTAATGGCACAGAATTATTATTGTTATTTTAGATCTATTACAATTTTAATTACATGACTGATCCAAACTAATTGGTACAACTACACTTCACGTAAGCTTTTTTTAAAAAAGTATTTTGTGTGTGTTTTGCTTGTTGCTTTTTAGAACACATACAACACACCTGTTTAAAATGTTTATAGAATAGAATAGAACAGAATAGAATAGATAGATAGATAGATAGATAGATAGATAGATAGATAGATAGATAGATAGATAGATAGATAGATAGATTGATTGATAGATAGATTGATTGATAGATAGAAAGATAGATAGATAGAAAGATAGATAGATAGATAGATAGATAGATAGATAGATAGATAGATAGATAGATAGATAGATAGATAGATAGATAGATAGATAGATAGATAGATAGATAGATAGATAGATAGATAGATAGATAGATAGAAAACTATGCAAAGACAACTTTGCATTTTACTATTTCAAGTACTTTAAACATTCAAGTTTTTCATTTAAAAATTCTGTAGAAACATTAGAGTTAGATACTCGAGAGAAAAAGAAGATTTTCCTCTGAGTCATACTGCAGACAGTCTCGAAAATAAACCCAGAACTAAAAACAGTAATGAAGCTTCTTGTAAGTATGAATGTAATCACATGAAGGATCAAGTCACTATGACCTTACAAAGATTGTATGATTGCACCTACACAGATCTAAATCTAGATTGCGGATCTGGAGAGGGGGAGTTGATGTCTCAAGACCAACCCCCCCCCTACATCACACACACACACACCTATACTATTGGCGGAAGTTTTTTTTTAAATTTAAGTAGTTAATTTTTTTTTGAATTGAACCCTTTATGATATCGTATCTTTCCCCCTACTTGGAGCATAAACTGCAGCCTGTTGATAACTATTTTAGTGTTCCCAATCAATCACCACCAAAACCTCACCCTTGACTGTGAAACTTAAAAGTGCTTTGGTCATGTGATCGTTCATGAAAAACTAGCCACGCGTTTTTATCACTTTCAGGAAGGAACCTTATATTAGAGAGCGACAATGTCGAAGTCTCTACGATTCAGACAGGTACAGTGAGTGCACTAGCGGATCCAATGATGCAATATTGGTGGATACTTTTTGTTATAGATTCATTCAAGAATGACCTTATTTGAGGCCAAAGTTTTGAAGCTCTAAAGTTATGGCTGTGTCGTATTGTGCAGTGAGAGTTGTGACAATAGAATCCTTAGACCTCGATTCAAGTCAAAATGTCGGAATGGAAAGTGTGCCAGGAACGTTTTCGAAAACGGCTCAAACAATTTTTCAAGAAATTTGACAGTTGATCGAATTGGAAATACCCGAAGACGTAGAGAGTCTGTTCAAGATCAAAAGATTTTCTAAGTGCTTAAAACAAATGAAACTTATTTTTCTTTTTCTACTTTCAAAAGTTATAAGTGTCAAACCAGAGTTTCCCAGTCTGACCGTCGAGCTAGTAATTCTTTTCACAACGATATACAGAAACTGTCAAATTTCTTGACAAATTGTTCGTTTTTAAGATCCTTGTCCGGGATCCACCCAACCACCCTCCCACCCAGAAGTTTCCATAAAGTTACGAGTTGAATAGAGTCATTGTAAAACAAAAACAACCCAACACTTGACTTCTTCTATTCAACGTGATCATTATGCACAAATAGAGACGGACATTTTTTTTCACCCTTTCCTAGACATTCGCTTGGACTTAAACGTAGACCACCATCTACAGTATTTGAGCAAGTTAACAGACAAATGAAATGGAAGGATAACTTTTGTCAAAGACTATTTGAGCATGCTTACTGATGTTTACCTTTTTAAATGTGCAAGGCATACTGTTTGTTTTAAGTATTAGTTTATTACCATTCAAAGTAGATGGTGTTTTGTAGACATCAGAGTAAAAGGAACTCTAAAACAGCGATGCAGCTAAAAATGTTTTTCTGTTTAATTTTAATAACAAAAAAAAAAAATCAGGATCTAGTGTGTGCAGTCATATCCAGTTCCGGCGAATTTTTTTTTTCTCGCGTCGTTTTCTTCCATTTAAATTGGCAAAATAAAGGAGTTTTCCTCCTGTTTATAATCAAACTTCAATAGACACTAGCTGAGTTGAAATAGATGACATTCTAGGTACATGCACAAAGACTCGTGGATTCATGATCTGTTGAAACAGAAACAAGGTGAACCTTCGCTCTGATTTTGACTTGCTTCCACACACTATCGCATAGTCGTTCACTGTACCTAAAAGTATTGGACAAAATCTGCATTTCAAATTGTTACATAAGTATACAACATGAATAGGGTGAATATTCAATCATACAAAAGTAAATAATTGTAAGTCATAATGTGTTTGTAACTAAATATAATCAGAATTTTATCAACACAAAATAAAATTACATAAAGCTTTTGCTCTGTTCAGTTTCTAACAACGAACATACATCTTGCATACATGCTTTAGTATTGTGATTCTTATAACATTAGCCCAGTTACATGGGCCTAAGAACGAAAATAGTTTTACATTTGAGGTCACCGTAGAGTGAGTAATTGAAAAGGAGCCTAAGAGAAAAAAAAAAGGTTTTAGAACCCCTGAATTAAGGTCTCACATTCATCAAGCAACATAGCGCTTTTCAATGGCGCACTGTTGATGCAGAGCCGGCCATAGGCTATAATAATGTGTTAGTATCACATTTTCAAAAAATAATTTGTTGCATAAATTATGTCACAGACACAGCATACAGAGATTTGAGACACGAACACTCGCACCCCTGGGCAAAGTGGTCATCAAACGACGCACGAAACTTTCTGGCATATTCTTAGATGAAACTAATCACGTTTACCAAACGTGGCCATAACATAGAGACAAAAAAATAATAGTGCCGTCCTCGCTGAGCAAGACGTCGCAGCTTGTTACAAAAACTAAATATATGTAGACATTGACTATCAAATAAGTCAAGTCTGATCTACTTGCAAGAAATAATGTTAAAACAGTTCATACATAAAAATACACCACTAAACTCAAATAGAAAATGTACATTTTTACAAAGCTTATATCAAATCACTCTGTCAGTCTGGTAAAAATTTGTACACGTTATTTCTCCGACACCCAATCTCTGATCAAACTGCACTATTATTTCCTCTAGCTGATAACACAAGAATCAATTTTTTAAAATTAGTTAATTAACTATTGGTAATTGATTTTTTTGTTTGGTATCTCAAACAAAGGAAAGAAATTGTACTTGAGCTGAATTAGTATTTTTATAGGTCGCCTTTTTAATGTAATTTAAAAACAAACAATCGATAACTATGCAATCTTCTATTTTCATACACACCTCAGTAGCATAGTGGTTAGAATGTCGGCTTGAAGAGGATTGAGTCATGTCGTCCGCCACCCCTTTTTATTTTATAAATGCTTTTCAAAAAAGAATTACTGTGAATCTCACCCAGCTACACCTTCCCCCTTCAGCCCATTTTCTCAACTGGTAAAAACAAGTGGTAAATACTATTTTTAATCGCACTTCATTTATTGTTGTTGGTCTAGAGCAGGGTGGCCAAACTTTTGCTTTCGTGCACCATTTTTTTTTCACTTTACTTTTTAATAGAATTTATCTTAGACAAAGAAGACAACATGACTAGTTTTGATGAGACTTTCTTTCAACGCATCTGTTACATCAGCAATTCCATTCGTAAGTAAACGCCAAAGACAAACCTTCACATTGGACTTTGGCAGTTTCAACTTTACTTTGTTCGTGATCATTGTCATTGCAGAAAATGTTTGCTTGTATGTTGATAATAATTGACAGCTATAACATGAAGCAAATTGTCTGAGTTCTGCTAAATGTTCACATCGTAATGATCGCCACAATTTAAGCATTTCATATGCAAAGTAAGTAGAGTTCTTCAAAATGTTAATTTCAGTTCTATCTGTACATCACTTGACATCTTCAGAATATTTCTTTCACGTACTTTTTAAGTTTTCTTCTTCAATGAAATCATTCAAACGATTATTTAAGTACTTTTGTAATAATTTGTGTTTTTTTTTTCAAATATTTGCTCTTCCATTGACTTCATTTGACTCTTTTAAATGTGGAAATGGATTCTAAGCTTTTTTTTGCTTAAGTTTTAATTACATTTCAGAAGACTAAGAATAAGAATAAGACTGACTGCTTTATTGCTCATTAAAAGGAATTTTGTTTGTGTGCGTATGATTTCAAAGAAATCTTTTTTTCAAATATAAACAACATTCTACAACAGACACAACACACCGAGAAGTTTATTGAGTTACTACACACATCCGTCTTGATCTTGTTCACGTTGCCTACACATTTGTCGAACAAACAGTTTCAGCAAGAATGCCAATCATTAACGTGATCCATTAGAACAGATAATTCAGAGTTTACTTAAATTCAATTGCTGCTTTTCTAGACATAACGTTGTTTTTTAAATATATTTCTCTACAACCTGGTTTTTCTATGGAGTCACTCAAGCTTAATACGTATTTCATTTATGATAAAATGATCATCCAATAACAATGCTTAACTATGAACACTATACATGTTAGCAGGTTCGTCCACAGCTAATAAAAAGAAACAGCCTGCATGGAAATGGACAAATCCGATATTAAATATAACATAAACCATCGTGCTCTGGGCTTATGGGTAGATTAGTAGACCTAGTTGGTTAAAATTGTTGATAAAGTCAGGCGTCGTAAGAGCTGATGAGCTAAATTCCTGGTGTATTTGTTCTAGAAATCGGATATTATAACCAACTTTTCTTAATTTTCCTCTCGGGAGCATAAGAACGCCAATTGTAATCGTGCAATTTGTCATAGGTTGGCCACCCGGGTCTAGAGCCATTTAAACAAAAAATTACATGATTCATGCAAACTAAGTGATACAACTACACTTCATGTCATCTTTGTTTTTTTAAAGTATTCTAATATGTTTTTTCTTGTATTATTTGTGTTTACATAGCTCCTCACCGATACTACTATAGAATATGGTCAAGGGTGGAATCTCTTTTATAGATATATGTGTGGAGACGAGGGTCAGAGGGGGGTATGTATGGGATGTTTTAGGACTTAAGCAGCTAAATCTAACGCGAGTCATAGCTCCAATTTAATCAAACAAATTCTGTATCGTCAGTCCGACAAGCTTTTAAAAGTCAATCGATCAAACATCATTGTATATATCATTAGATCGATAATGATATTAATAACAAATATAAATTACTTAAACATGATGTTGATTTTGATAATGTAAATGACTTAAAGCCATTAACTGAAAGTGACTATTAAATAATTGAAATAATAATATAAATTCAACGTAGACGAATTAGGAAATAGGTTAAAGACTGTTTTAACAAAATCGTATTTAATATTTCCTAAGTTATAACTATTGATAGAAACATAGAATATAATGAATCGTACCAATCGGTGCTCATTACTCTCTGTACAATGGTAGTCTCAATAATGATTGATGGTACAGATCCAAATGACCACTAACATGACCTGGACAACATTGATATAGACAACGAACATGAAGTAGAACATAGTTCAATGATAGGTCATTAAGGTTAAGGCCAGGCTCACAATCAGCTGTTGTTTATGTAAATGTCTACACTACTGGCATAGCTCAGCATTGGCTATTAACCTGTAACAGAAATAGTCAAAGAAGGATTGTATTGAGTCGGGCTTCTTGATTATTGTGTAGCTTTTGATATAAAAAACAATCGCGTAGTTGTTTTTCAAAATCAGAAAAATGAAATAAAAATATTAGAAATAAATATGCTATTCACTGGGGGATCACTTTTGCAAAAATTCTTATGCTTAAACCAAACCGAAGATTCTTTCTTCATAATTTTACCAACTTATTCACTCTTTAGTTCGTCTTTCATCACATTCTCAACCGTTACCATTGTACTTGTCTGGTATTATTTGGATTGCTTTACAATGATCTAAATTTCTTCTCCCATATATTACATTTGGTAGTCCTTGACATCGGAGTTCAAGCACTATCACGTGACAGTACTTATTAACTTTGTAATGACTTCAATTTCTACCAAGTGCTGAAGAAATAATGAGGGTTATTTTATTGCTTTACCCAGAACACACAATTAATAATCGAAATAAACAATCCATAGTATTTAAAACCTAGACTTTCAATACATTAGACGGTCCGACTTCGTAGCAGCTACATCTTAATTTTTTAAATATTGTAAATTATGTTTAATATCTCTCTCCAAGAGCTAAATAATGACGCTTAATTACAACAGCGATACTAATTATAATGTAGATGTCTTGATAAATTACATATTTTTGGATAGAATTGTTGGCCTACAGCAGAATTGACAACAATTACTTAAAAGAACTTCATACTTACTAAATTTATAAAATATCTATTTATATGGCTCACTGATTATGGTTATAACATCTAGTGATCTTTGTATACTCATTTCTAGCTGCCCGGAGATAAATGATAGTTGTAGCAATACTAAATGCTGCTTCAAACAAAGAACACGTTTTATTATTCTTTTCTAAAGTAGTTGAGATACAATAGAATTGATAAAGTTTGTAAATTAAAGTTGGGTGTCTTAAACATTAGTAAGTTCTGTCTTCACTGCAGCACATCTTATTGGTTGTCTCTTATTGGTTGTCTCTTACTGGTTGTCTCTTATTGATTTCAGTCCCTACCCAGCCCCACACTCACTCCTATTTAAACATATTCTCATATTGCGTCAATGTTTTGTGCTTTGTTTTTGAGTACTTTTGATAGTGCAGATTTTCATTACAAAGAAAACAAGGTCTTGGAGGTTCAATTTTAAACTTGCCAACAAAGTAAAAGGAAACCGAACTATAAATTTAGCAATATTTCAAAGTTTAGCAGTTAATCTTGGTTTTATTACTATTTATAACCGCAATTAAGTTGTCCATTTTGTTTTTAAATAAGTTGTAAGTCAAAGAAGTAAGGTCTAATACTTCTTGCGTGTTGAAAATTATTTTATGCTACAAACCATTTAGAGCTTACAAAAATTTAGTTCTGCAAATCTAATAAGTACACTAAAATTATCATCAATCTTCGATCTATCTATAATAGATCAATACTTCATTTATTCTGTACATCGGAGTCACAAAAAGGTATTTTTGTTTTTCCACCATAAATGAAAATTTCCTATATGTAACTATCTATGTATTTGTATCTATCTATCTATCTATCTAACTATCTATCTTAAAAACTATTTTTAAACTATGTATCTATCAATTAGTATTTTATTTTTTACCTTATCGACGCCGTTCTCTAGCCTTGCTAATCATTGGCCATAGAGACAGAGAGAGAGACAGAAATAGATCCACAGTCTGGGAAAGATTCAACAATTCTTTTGGCTATCAATCAAGAGTGTGGCGCCATAAATCTCTCTGTCTTCCAACAAAAAGGTCAGTGTTTACCAATCAGTGATTCTCTCTAGCCTTGTGTATGGATATGAGACCTGGGTGCTTTACATAAATAAACTAAGACCTCGCTTTCCTCAAAGGTGTCACTCACTTATGGGCATTCAGTGGCAAGACCACATTACAAAAAAGCCGATGTGGACAATGTAGAGGCACTAACTACAATTTGGCAGCAATCTGGATATGCCATAGGCAAGCTATTTTTTTTTTGGCAAACTTAAAAAAGCAGTTGAAACATAGAAGCACTCTTTTCGTAAGCTGTTTAAAGACCAGCTTATGCACCTGCTTGCTTTGACTGGCAAAGATAATAACATGTAGCAGGATATACTTCTGAGACAGCTGGAGATCTGGTACAAAGGACGAGGAACTCACAAAAGAATAGTTATTAACAAGGACATTCGTGAAACGAGGATTTAAATAGACCACGTCAGACAGCCGTTTCCTTTTTGTTGGATGTAACAAAATATGTAGTTAACAGCTTGGACTGCATGGCCGAATTGAAATACTCTCGCTCCTAAGTTGATGGAAATATAATGACATCAAATCGTTTTTTTATCATAAAAGAGTCATTTGCAATACAGAAAAAGTTTCGTCAAATAGATCTGCTCAGAAAAAAATTATTACATGGACAATTGATTCAATGTTTTGTAGCAGTTTTATTTTATGTTATTAATCAAAACAATACAAACATGTAAACTTCAATGTGATACTTGTAAAAACAAGAAAAACATTTTAATTAATTCTTTTTAAAAAAAGCTTCTAGGAAGTGCAGTTGTATTAATGAGTTTGGATCAGTCATGTCATTGATTCTGTAATAGATCTAGACCTACAACTCTGTCTGATTAGAAATAGTTTTACCATTTGTTTTTGTTGAGCGCTATTTCATGCTTTTAGCTTGCTCACTACACTGTGCTCCTAGTCTGGACCAGTTGGGATGTTTTTATATTTTTAACAATTACTACAAAATGTTTTTTAAAAATTTCAAACCAGATATGTTTGTATTAATTTCATTAATTTCTAATTGACAATAGAAATGAAGTTATGTTTTAACAACCTGCTATTTGTTTTCCCTCCACAGGATGAATCTCTCAGTCACTGACATTTTTCATGGTAAAACTACGACTTCTGTGTTTGTACTGAAAACAACAGTATTTACTCCTAGCAAAGAAAGTCTGGCAGAAACAGATAAAAATGTGCGAATTGTTCTTTTATATCTCAGGCCAACAGTCGGAACATTTGGCCTAATTTTAAATTTTGTCACTTTTATAATTTTGAGTAAAATAGGCTTCAGAAAACCTTCAATTATATTATTACTAAGTCTAACTCTGGCAGACAGTCTGTACTTGATCAGTTCTGTTAACGTTGTATCATTGTTGGCTAGATTTAACCATGACAGACTGAAATATAAATATTACGGCTGGGAGATTTCAGGAGCTCTGGCAATGTGTGTGTACATTTTGGACAGGTTTTTGGATGTACTCTACCTACTGGGAGCTTATGTGTCCACAGGAGTTCCAGTTTTAATCACGTTTGAAAGACTTATAGCTACGTTCTTCCCTTTAAAGTTTAAACTGATTGTAACATCAAAAAGAGTTCTGATCATCAACGTAGCACTTTGGCTCTTCTGGACGCCCTGGGTTCTTTTCTCCTTATCTTGGACTACGCTTCGTACAGCTGTCTTGCCCAATGGTCAGATGGTTACCTACAAAGCTTCGGCTTATGAATCATTTAATGATTTCTACTTCATCAGTTTTTTAAATACGTATATTTTTAACATCCTCACCACAATAGTTCCAATATCTTTAGTCAGCCTTGGGTGTTTGGTCATTGGTGTAAAGTTAAAACTTATTCAACATCATCGAAATCTTATGGCGACATCCAAAGAAACATCTTCGCGAAGAACAACTTTGACCCTTATCTCTGTGTCTATTATATTCGCTGTCACCAGCATTATATATTTTGCTTTTGCAATTTCATTTTCAAGTTCTGAGTTTGCCAATGCAGTTATAACGGAAGTGAAATATCTTTTAGTAGATATTTGTTCCACTAGTAATTTTTTCGCATATATCATTTTTAATACAAAGTTTAGAAATATTTTGATTTACATGATAAATCACAAATGATTATATAGGTGTAATCAAAGTCTATTTTCTAGGTGACAGACAATGGCAAGAAAAAACGTACACAATGTAATTTTATCAATATTTTTTTTAATGAATAGAAATATGGTTTTCAGACGGTAACACTCAGACACGTACACACGTTGATCTAAAAATGTGTGTATTTACGATTGATACACTTCTATAAATTTAGATTTAGTTCAACCTTAATGCAAGTGAATTGTATTGTCTTTATTCAATCATATCAAATGTTTCTAATCCAAATATTAAATGTATATTGTCTGCGGTCTATATCAAGTTATTTAACATCCAGATTTCTCTGTCTATGTGGTTATACAATAATATAAATATTTAAAATAATCATTTTTTATCTGTAATAAAATACAGCCTCAACCATTTTGGCTTTTACAGCTAGTTTTGAGAATTAAATAAAATACTGAATAAAAACGCCCCATGTTTTGTAATTTTATTAATTTTAAATGATATTTCTTTTGATATGTTTTACTTGTATGTTTTGATAATTTGGAAAATGTTAGTTTTAAATTGTGGGTATTTCCCGAAAAAGGAAAGCTATTATTAGCTATGTTTAGCCTGTCTGCCCCTCTGTCAATTCGTATGTATCTGAATTTGTCATGCTTAGATCTCAAAAATATCATGCCAAATATCATAAACAGATATGCATACTGTAAACAACAAACAGAATATATAACTGAATCCAATAAAGTTTATTCTTTTTTAATCTACTTTTATATGTATAGTAATATACCAGTAAAATAAACTTAAGTCTATTTATTATTCTAGTATTGATGTTTAGTATAACAGGTTGTATTTCCATATACGGTCAATAGTATATGTTTCCGCTAAAGCGTCAGATGAATAGACCAATAGATGAGATGAACTGCGCAATGGCTACCAAATCAGGGAGTTCTCCAAATAGTTTTCTTTCTATTGGGGTGTTTTGGGCCAATGTCTTGTTCAGGCCTTTTGGTAAAGAATGCAGTTTTGAAGGACATGGCCAGCATTCTCTGGGGACACTCCACATGGGCAGATTTCACTGGTTCCAATTTTGAGCTTCCGGTACATATATTGTCTTTATTCTGTTGTGTCCGGTTCTGAATCCAAAGATTAGACATCTTGTCCATTTCTTATTTATTTTATTCAATATTAGTTTCATTTCTTCTGGATAGAGTGCTATGTTTACTTGTCTGTTTGTTCTCCTGTGGAATCCGTTTATCTTTTTTATCCATAGGGAAATTTGTCTTACATTTTGTGCATTATACCAAACAAAACATTGTAACTATAGAGAATCAAATAATTTACATGTGCGAAAAAGTTTCATTTATTCCTATTACCTAGATAAAGTGTACCTAACCTACTAGGCACTTGTTAAAGAGAAAAAATAGGGATGTACGTTATTACCTATATAACCCTACCCCTAACACCAACTCTAGCACTAACACTGATCCTAATCCCTACCCTTATGCCTAACCATATAACTAAACCTTCCTCTAACCCTTTAACCTAACCCTAAACTCAAAGTGTAACCCTAACACATATAATAATCCCTAACCCTGCACTAGCTCAGACTCATCTTTAACAATACAGAATCCGTTAATGTACACATGACCTAGATAAAATGTCTATTCCGTCCATTAACGGAGCAAATCAGTTACTTTGCAGATTAATTAGGTGAATGAATACACATTGATGAATTTCTAGCTTTATCGGTAACTTATACATTATGGTTTATACAGGCAATTCCTATGGGCACTGCAGATATAGTGTTTAGCCAAAGATTTCTCTGTAGTTCAATTGTTATTTTAAAATGAGTTTGCACTTTTGTTGAAGTGTCTGGCTGTTTAAAAAAAAAAGAATAATAAGAAACTTAGCGTTAAAAGACATTTCTTTAAGACACAATTGTTTTCATTTTCATTCATTTTTTATTTGATTCATTTATTATTCTGCATCTCTCTACAGTAAACTCCATTAGAAATACGACCTCTACGTTAGGGTCAGAAAGACAAATGTATTTATTTGAATGTTTTGGAAGTTCGGTTGTAAGTCTCCGATTTTGATCTGTACAGAAACTAAAAGTACTAACACTGTGCAGCTCAAAGTTTTCACTTTTTTTTATATTCAAAAGTCTTGTTTAGTTTGTTAGATTATTTATATTTTTTTTGTATCTCTCCCATATAAAGAACTTGGGGGAAAATCGAGTTTGTCTTCTATGTCCAGTCACCCCAACATCATCTTGCTTACTGTGTTTTGTAATGCAAGGAAAATGTAATAGCTGACATCGGGCATCATCATAAGATTCTAGAAAACGTAATTAGATTAATTAATAGGAGTAAACGTTTTGACATTTCAATACACTAGCTCTTTTATTTTTCTAAAATTAAAATATTTAAAGATAACACTTCATAGCACAAAGCACCACACTTACAAACATTTACTGTTCTTTACACATTATTATCACCTCAATAGCAAGAACAAAAGGCTGGCTATCCACCTCGAAGAAGTAAACTCTGAAACCAAACATATGTGGTTAAGCCTAGCAGACCATACGACGCTGCTGATCCCAAACTGCATCAGCTGAACTTAACAGCTGCGTAGAGAGAGGGGGAGAGACGCCGTGTGGAGGACAACATTCCAAACATAGCTAATGCCAGGCACATACCTCTTGCTCCACAAGATGAGTCACAGTCATCTTACGACTGGAGAAATGTCGATTGATTTATTATGGAACTGTGGAGATAAATGAAAAAAAAGACAATAATGCAGAACGAAAAGCAATACATCAACTGACTGACAACATCCGTGATACATCAACTGACTGACAACATCCGTGATACATCAACTGACTGACAACATCCGTGATACATCAACTGACTGACAACATCCGTGATACATCAACTGACTGACAACATCCGTGATACATCAACTGACTGACAACATCCGTGATACATCAACTGACTGACAACATCCGTGATACATCAACTGACTGACAACATCCGTGATACATCAACTGACTGACAACATCCGTGATACATCAACTGACTGACAACATCCGTGATACATCAACTGACTGACAACATCCGTGATACATCAACTGACTGACAACATCCGTGATACATCGACTCACTGACAACATCCGTGATTCATCAACTGACTGACAACATCCGTGATACATCAACTGACTGACAACATCCGTGATACATCAACTGACTGACAACATCCGTGATTCATCAACTGACTGACAACATCCGTGATACATCAACTGACTGACAACATCCGTGATACATCAACTGACTGACAACATCCGTGATACATCAACTGACTGACAACATCCGTGATACATCGACTCACTGACAACATCCGTGATACATCAACTGACTGACAACATCCGTGATACATCAACTGACTGACAACATCCGTGATACATCGACTCACTGACAACATCCGTGATACATCAACTGACTGACAACATCCGTGATACATCAACTGACTGACAACATCCGTGATACATCAACTGACTGACAACATCCGTGATACATCAACTGACTGACAACATCCGTGATACATCAACTGACTGACAACATCCGTGATACATCAACTGACTGACAACATCCGTGATACATCAACTGACTGACAACATCCGTGATACATCAACTGACTGACAACATCCGTGATACATCAACTGACTGACAACATCCGTGATACATCAACTGACTGACAACATCCGTGATACATCAACTGACTGACAACATCCGTGATACATCGACTCACTGACAACATCCGTGATTCATCAACTGACTGACAACATCCGTGATACATCAACTGACTGACAACATCCGTGATACATCAACTGACTGACAACATCCGTGATTCATCAACTGACTGACAACATCCGTGATACATCAACTGACTGACAACATCCGTGATACATCAACTGACTGACAACATCCGTGATACATCAACTGACTGACAACATCCGTGATACATCGACTCACTGACAA
The DNA here is from genome assembly GCA_030265305.1 of Biomphalaria pfeifferi. Classification (NCBI taxonomy): domain Eukaryota; kingdom Metazoa; phylum Mollusca; class Gastropoda; family Planorbidae; genus Biomphalaria; species Biomphalaria pfeifferi. Next base: position 581,228 of record JASAOG010000259.1, read on the forward strand.
CATCCGTGATACATCAACTGACTGACAACATCCGTGATACATCAACTGACTGACAACATCCGTGATACATCGACTCACTGACAACATCCGTGATTCATCAACTGACTGACAACATCCGTGATACATCAACTGACTGACAACATCCGTGATACATCAACTGACTGACAACATCCGTGATACATCAACTGACTGACAACATCCGTGATACATCAACTGACTGACAACATCCGTGATACATCAACTGACTGACAACATCCGTGATACATCAACTGACTGACAACATCCGTGATACATCAACTGACTGACAACATCCGTGATACATCAACTGACTGACAACATCCGTGATACATCAACTGACTGACAACATCCGTGATACATCAACTGACTGACAACATCCGTGATACATCAACTGACTGACAACATCCGTGATACATCAACTGACTGACAACATCCGTGATACATCAACTGACTGACAACATCCGTGATACATCAACTGACTGACAACATCCGTGATACATCAACTGACTGACAACATCCGTGATACATCAACTGACTGACAACATCCGTGATACATCAACTGACTGACAACATCCGTGATACATCAACTGACTGACAACATCCGTGATACATCGACTCACTGACAACATCCGTGATACATCAACTGACTGACAACATCCGTGATACATCAACTGACTGACAACATCCGTGATACATCAACTGACTGACAACATCCGTGATACATCAACTGACTGACAACATCCGTGATACATCAACTGACTGACAACATCCGTGATACATCGACTCACTGACAACATCCGTGATTCATCAACTGACTGACAACATCCGTAATACATCAACTGACTGACAACATCCGTGATACATCAACTGACTGACAACATCCGTGATACATCAACTGACTGACAACATCCGTGATACATCAACTGACTGACAACATCCGTGATACATCGACTCACTGACAACATCCGTGATTCATCAACTGACTGACAACATCCGTGATACATCAACTGACTGACAACATCCGTGATACATCAACTGACTGACAACATCCGTGATACATCGACTCACTGACAACATCCGTGATACATCAACTGACTGACAACATCCGTGATACATCAACTGACTGACAACATCCGTGATACATCAACTGACTGACAACATCCGTGATACATCAACTGACTGACAACATCCGTGATACATCGACTCACTGACAACATCCGTGATACATCAACTGACTGACAACATCCGTGATACATCAACTGACTGACAACATCCGTGATACATCAACTGACTGACAACATCCGTGATACATCGACTCACTGACAACATCCGTGATACATCAACTGACTGACAACATCCGTGATACATCAACTGACTGACAACATCCGTGATACATCAACTGACTGACAACATCCGTGATACATCAACTGACTGACAACATCCGTGATACATCGACTCACTGACAACATCCGTGATTCATCAACTGACTGACAACATCCGTGATACATCAACTGACTGACAACATCCGTGATACATCAACTGACTGACAACATCCGTGATACATCAACTGACTGACAACATCCGTGATACATCAACTGACTGACAACATCCGTGATACATCAACTGACTGACAACATCCGTGATACATCAACTGACTGACAACATCCGTGATACATCAACTGACTGACAACATCCGTGATACATCAACTGACTGACAACATCCGTGATACATCAACTGACTGACAACATCCGTGATACATCGACTCACTGACAACATCCGTGATTCATCAACTGACTGACAACATCCGTGATACATCAACTGACTGACAACATCCGTGATACATCAACTGACTGACAACATCCGTGATACATCAACTGACTGACAACATCCGTGATACATCAACTGACTGACAACATCCGTGATACATCGACTCACTGACAACATCCGTGATTCATCAACTGACTGACAACATCCGTAATACATCAACTGACTGACAACATCCGTGATACATCAACTGACTGACAACATCCGTGATACATCAACTGACTGACAACATCCGTGATACATCAACTGACTGACAACATCCGTGATACATCGACTCACTGACAACATCCGTGATTCATCAACTGACTGACAACATCCGTGATACATCAACTGACTGACAACATCCGTGATACATCAACTGACTGACAACATCCGTGATACATCGACTCACTGACAACATCCGTGATACATCAACTGACTGACAACATCCGTGATACATCAACTGACTGACAACATCCGTGATACATCAACTGACTGACAACATCCGTGATACATCAACTGACTGACAACATCCGTGATACATCGACTCACTGACAACATCCGTGATACATCAACTGACTGACAACATCCGTGATACATCAACTGACTGACAACATCCGTGATACATCAACTGACTGACAACATCCGTGATACATCGACTCACTGACAACATCCGTGATACATCAACTGACTGACAACATCCGTGATACATCAACTGACTGACAACATCCGTGATACATCAACTGACTGACAACATCCGTGATACATCAACTGACTGACAACATCCGTGATACATCGACTCACTGACAACATCCGTGATTCATCAACTGACTGACAACATCCGTGATACATCAACTGACTGACAACATCCGTGATACATCAACTGACTGACAACATCCGTGATACATCAACTGACTGACAACATCCGTGATACATCGACTCACTGACAACATCCGTGATACATCAACTGACTGACAACATCCGTGATACATCAACTGACTGACAACATCCGTGATACATCAACTGACTGACAACATCCGTGATACATCAACTGACTGACAACATCCGTGATACATCGACTCACTGACAACATCCGTGATTCATCAACTGACTGACAACATCCGTGATACATCAAACTAACTGACAACATCCGTGATACATCAACTCACTGACAACATCTTTGATACAGCTGCACTGAAAGTCAAGACAATGAGTTGTTTAGGTGACATTGTTTTTGTTCTTGAGTTGACATTGTCCTAACAATTGTATTTTCATCCTGCATCTTGTAAACTGTAGTTTGATGAAAATAAAAAAGTTACTACATTACTACCATTGTAGTGGAAATCTTGTTCCCGCAAGTCTAGATTACAGAACTAAATATATGATATAACATATATATTTATTGTAGTAAATCTAAGGCAGCAACTCAACGAAGTTCTACAGTAATTAAATACGTGTGTTTATTCACCAGGACAAACACATAACAGCCTTCTACATCCAAAGAATTTTGTTCCTAAATCTACCAGTCCTATCTCCACTAAACCTGAATACGACCAAAGACAACCTTCCCTGCTTTCTGGTCTTTTGAAAAAGAGAAAGAAATCATACTTGACAGATGTGGTGGTATAAGTTGAATAAGTACCCTTGAGGACTCTTGAGGCCTGAGGGAACATTTTTTATGCATTTAAAAAAGATCATGTAACCATTCACCAAGATACCCCCTTCTTCCCTCCTCTTTTCACAACTGGTCCAGACAAGTGATAGGATCATAGCGCATTGAGAAAGCTTACAGCTAAACAAAAATCAATTGGCAAGATATTTCTAATCACACAGATTTATTATGTCTATGTAAATTCTGCATATAACTAAAGGACTGATCTAAACTAATTGATACAATTACACTTAATATAAACTTTGTTTTATGTTTTTCTTGTTAATTTTTGGAATCCTCGGCAGTTAGAGGTTAGACTGGTTATTTATCAAAGCCCTTTCAAAGTGAGCTCCAACAAATACAGATGAACTTGTGAGTACACTTCATGTGAGTTTGTTCTAGTCAGAGATTTTCTTATGAAGCAATCAAACATAAATGAGTAAGTCAGTAGCATTTATTTTTTAGATCAAGAAGAAAAAGGGGACTTTAGTTTCATTCTAGCTATGCGTTTTTTTTGTTGTTGTTATTGTTTTTTAGATAAAGTTTTATAAAAAAAAACGTACATGTTATCTTATTGATTGACCTGAAAAGAAATGTTTTGATGTATTTTTTTCTCTTAATTATTTTATGCTACAAACCATTAAGAGCTTACAAAAATTTGGTTCTGCAAAGCTAATAAGTGCACTAAAATTCAAATTATTTCAAAAGCTTGTATTTGTAAATTATCATCGTCTTCATCATCCCAATCATCCTCTTGAAATCAAAGCACATGAACAGAAACGCCTCTGGCTATAGATGTGATGTCATTTTAGTCAATTTAGAATCTTACCGTCCTACAGATATAGTAACTAGTATTTATATCGACCTCCAAATTATATTTGTTGTTGTTATTGCTGTTTTTTTAATAACTTTGATCAAGCATAACTTGTAAAAATTACTTTGTAGTCCCCCCCCCCCTCATTAAGTCATCTTGTTCTAAAACGTACTAATTGACCTGAAAACAAAATAATTTGCGTTAATCAAAAACAAATTGAGAACAAACGTGTTTTTCTAAAGAACGCTGTAGACATGTATTTCTTGTTTCTCTTGAAAGAAATCGTCATCCAGATGATTTCAAAATAAAAGAAATAACATTGATAATTACAAAAGTAATTTTAACAGAAGATCGCTGTAATATTAATTACGCTTAAGGCAAAAAGTACTTGCAATATTAAATGTATAATAGAAAGATTTTTGGATAAAAACATTTTATTTTCTTAAAAATACAATAGCTTGTAATTTTAGAGGGAAGTGAACTTTTGTTTGTAACTATCGCTCCCTCCATCTCTCTCTATCTCCTCCTTCTGTCTATCTATCAATTCATATCTCTTTATATCACATGGATTACTTGACACTATCCTATTCACAGTTACCACTTCAATGAATGCTTCAACTTATTTATTTAGATTTAGAATCGCGTTTTGCCCTATTATGAACCTTTTCATCGTTGACTGGATTGTCTGACATTGAACTGTAGAGTCGCAATGAGGGATCAAATAGAAGTTATCTCTATGTGTAGTAATATCAGGGGCAGACTGTGTCTAAATCGGTCCTGGCATTGCCGGCCCTCTAATTGATTACCCTATGATGTACATCTATTGTTACTTGCCTTACACAATAATTAAAGTTTTGATAATCAGTAAAGTTCTTTTATGAAAGGTAAGTGAGGCCTTCCATATTTACGGTACTGGATCTAATTGTCAAGTTCTCCATTATAAAGCTGATGGCTTTTGGAAAGAATTAGTATCTTACTTTGAATACAAAATGATTAATGAAAAAAGAAAAATTTTTTACTCCGCTCATACCAGAAAAACAAATCCTGATAGAATGCATTTATATACAAATGTACTCAGAGTTTATACAATTCTAACGATACGCGTATCTTTTAGATCATAGAAGGTCTAGCTCTCCAGACCAATTGTTTGTTTGTTTTACATGATATGGATGTTCCTTCAGAGTTGAGATAATTACTTCCTAGTTTAAACCTCCCGCAGGACGACGGGGTATGGGAGCGGGCAGGGTTGAAACCCGGGACCATCGATAAATCTGAACGACAGTCCAATGCACAAACCGCACGACCAGGTAGCCATACTGATTTGATTTTAAAGATTATAATATTTTGAAAAACTATACTGTCAAAAGAGGGTAAACATTTAGCTGGTAATTGTTTTGTCTCAAAGATCTACATCAACTTCTGAATCTTTAGAAAAATCGTTGTAGCCGTTTTCATGATCGTGAACATGCGGGTTCCAGGTTTCGCCCATGAAGAGTTTGCGAGCTGATAAGAGGAATTATAAAAACGGATATCCGAAGTCCGAAGTTTTTGTTGTTATTATTTTTTATTTTAAGAATATACTGGGCTAGAGTTTTTAGATCTAGATCTATTTATAGATATATCGACAGAAACACAAAACATCATGGACTGTATCGATTGGTTATGATCGGAGCCATTGTAAGGAAGTGCCCCTAATAAGGCACAAAACATGCTTGTATGACGACCTTAATTATAGAGAAGCACGGTTAAAGAGACGCATGGATCTGTACCATTGACGCATGGATCGCTTGGTTAAAAAAAACAAATAATATCTTAATAGTGTAATAACTTGAAGGGAGACTATTCAACCACTTCAGATGTTGATTCACGAGACATCACAAACAGATATTAACAGTGTCTACCTTGAGCATAGCTCAGGTATCTGTATCTAGACTTGGACGGAACTTTTTTACTTGTAATTAATTCTTTTTTTTTATATGAGCAAATGAAACTCACATATTTATGTGTTGAGTTTTGTTCCCTTAGTTAATTCTCGAATCAAGTGGAAATTTAAACAATTATTTATCGTACCTACAAAACATAAACCAATAAACAGTAAATTTGGTAATTAATTGTTTTCTTTTGTATGATGTCTGGGAAATGGGAAATAAATTATATAATATTAAGATATATAGATACAAATGTGGAGTTCTTTCACTTAAACAATCCTTGTAAAGTATTTTTTATTCAAGATTCATATTTTGATTACAGAATGGAATTAGCAGTCAGTTACGTTTTTCGTAGTGAAACTACAACCCAAATTTTACTGAAAGCAATAGACAAGTCTCCAAGCAAAGAAAGCATCGAGACAAATGAAATCAAACGAATTGTTCAGTTGTATATCAGACCGATGGTCGGGGCGATTCGTCTCACTCTCAACATTCTAACATTTAGTATTTTAAGTAAAATTTCCTTAAAAAAAACAACCTCAATTATACTTTTACTAAGTCTGACATTGGCAGGCAGTCTGTACTTGATCAACCCTGTCAATGCTGTACTGTTGTTAGCTCAATATAACTATGACAGTTTACATTATAAATATTACGGCTGGGAGATTTCAGGAGCTCTGGCTTATTTTGTGTACACTCTAGACAGGTTTTTAGAGGTACTCTTTGTACTAGGAGGTTATGTGTCCACCGGTGTTCCAGTTTTAATCACGTTTTAAAGACTCACAGTTACAATCTTTCCTTAAAAGTTTAAACTGATTGTAACAACAAAAAGAGTTCTTGTCATCAACGTAGCACTTTGGATCTTCTGGACGCCCTGGGTTCTTTGTTCTGTACCTTGGACAATACTTCGTTCAAGAGTTCTGTCCAATGGTCAGTTGATTTCTTACAAAAGTCCTGCCTTTTCTTCTGAAGATGATTTCTACATTTATGATGCTTTAAATAAATATTTCTTTAATATTCTAAGCTCAATAGTTCCAATGTGTCTAGTCAGCACTGGATGTTTGGTCATCGGCGTAAAGTTAAAATGCATACAACATAAGAGAAATATAATGGTGACATCGAAAGAGACAACATCAAGGAGAACTACCTTAACCCTTTTCTCTGTGTCTCTTATATTCGCTGTCACTAACATCATTTATTTTATTCTTAGTTCCTTATTTTTGTCTTCAACACCAGGCTATACAGTTATAAGAGAGGTCAAATATTTTCTGATAGATATTTGTTCAACTAGTAATTTTTTTGCATACATTATTTTTAATACAAAGTTTAGAAACATTTTTATTGACATGTTAAAATACAAATGATTATGGAGACTTATGAAAAACAAAATAGTATTTGCCTAATTCAGCTTAAAGAATATTTCTAATAAAATGAAACTTTAATCTATAATTGTAAAAATGCCTAAGTTTATTTGTACGTCTAGGATTCGAAATTTGGAAACAAAAGAGAAGACTAATAATGACTTAACAATTAGTTACTTAATAAATGTGTCAATACTAATTCTTGTACAATACACATTTCAACCTATTAGTTAAGCCTTAAAATGATATCACTAAATGTCTACAATAGTCTTACTTTTATTTATTTATTTTTCCATTTCGTTTTTTTCTATTCAAAAATTATAAACCAGTAGTATTTATAGAAGAACTGACATAATGTAAAGCATAATATAATACAAAAACAGAGAGAGAGAGAGATAGAAAAAGAGAGAGAGAGAGAGATGCTGGGTATTGTGCGGTGAAAATAATTTGTTGTGTGAATGACAGAGATTTGAAAGAATTTGACAGAAATATAGTTTTTAGGCAGAGTGGTGACAGGCAAAGAGGGGACAGGCAGAGTGGTGACAGGCAAAGAGGTGACAGGCAGAGTGGTGACAGGCAAAGAGGTGACAGGCAGAGTGGTGACAGGCAAAGATTTGGCTAGACAGACGAAGAGAACTAACTGGGGTTGCTTCTTCTAGAGATGAGATATTACTAATCTGATTTAAAGTAACACATAAGCTGCAGAGTTCTTTGAAAACACTGAAGTAACATTGTTGAGGTAAAGTTGATTAAATTTGATTGAAGATGATTGAAGTTGATTGAATTTGATTAAATATTATTGATTATAGTTGATCAAACTCTATCAACGAAAAAGAATTATACGAAATAATCTCCTGGTATGTTTTGAATACAAAGAGACGTGACAATTAATGCTTTAACTATGGACATAATGTGTACATTATTCTATCTGTTTACTTAGAATAATTCAATGAAATCACGTAAATGATAAATCATATTGTAAGCAAACTGTTATTAGTTAACTATACCCAAATAGACCCATACAGACATCATACAGTAGGCTAAATTATTTTCCCACTAGTAGGCCCACTAATCCTGATCATAATGGATCTATCTACTGTATAAGTCAAGACTAGATCTAGAGAACAATATATATATATATATATATATATTGTTAAGGCTTCCGCGCGGTGTTGATTCTTGGAAATATATCTAGTGTAGATCTACGTCTGACTGGAAGTAATGCTGAACTCGAACTACTTCAGTAACACCGGCGAAAGGCCGAAACAATCAAAATATGTAATCGACGCTGATGTTGTTCTACAAATATATTTAATCATCAAGAAGGGAATCGTCCGATGTCAGCTATGTCCGTAAATCCGTATATCTATTCTACTGCTCTCCACGAAGCGTCTTCTTTGTAGCGTCACTTAGAGCGTTCTTGTTTTTTTTAACCAACTTTACGTCATCGTCGCTAAGTAAAACTTTACCCTATTCCCGAAACAAATAATTAATTCCTAATCATGTCATAACAATATATATATATATATATATATAATCTAGAACTAGAATCTAGACTACATCTAGATTTCTTGACTAGTTCTTGATCTAACTCTAGTGCTAGATCGAGAACTAGAATCTAGACTATAATTGAGTAGATCTAGAATCTAGAAATAGAATCTAGATCTAGGCTAGAATTAGTATGACTTTACACGTTTGATCTTTAAATTACTAGATCTAGAGCAAGGCCAATATGATGATCAGGATTAGTAAGCTAACTACTGGGTAAAAGTGCATCAGATTCACTTCTTAATGTGATACTATTGTTTACATAATAAATAAATCTGCACCCCTATTCATTAATAGATTATAGATGTAAACTTTGTTCAAATTGTTTTAATACAATGAAATCTAAATCTAGATCTACATCTGGCCTCTATTTAGTCTAATTTAGAGTATTGTCAAATGTATAATGAAGATGTATCTATGTCAAATCTGCGAGCTATACTAGTGGTCCGTTTTTTTAAACTTACAACTAAACCGAAGTTCGTATCAAAATTCTTTAAAAAAAAACAACATTTGAATAATATTCCATTCATTCAATGAGTTATATATAAAATATATTTTATAATGATCCTTATTCCATTGACACTTTTTCCCTTGTTACCTTAATTGCATTATTTTGGTACCAATGCGAGAATCTATGAATGAAGCTTGAGTTATAAATAAAGAATTATGTGACTTTTTACAAAACTTTCCTCCCCTTAATTTTTAAAATTTAAAAGTGGTGCATTTTTTTTAAAAATCTGCTTGGTTATATAATTTTAAAAGTTAAATGGTTCACTTTCGGAAAAGAAAAAAAGTAGCCGTTGCATCAGGACTTTTCTAAAATAAATGATGTTTGATTTTCATTTATTTTTTTCTAGTTTCTGAGATCTAAACGAGACGGACGGACGGACAGATCACACTAAACTAATAGCGTCTATTCCCCTTTCAGGGACCGCTAACTCGTGTACAAAACACATCGAATATTTATTTATCTCTTGATAAAAATTATCAAAACATACATTCTGACAATTACTGGGATTCAGCAGAATGTAGATGTCTTGATTTCACTTGCATACAAGATGCCAGGTGCGCTGTTTTGTACTCGCTAGAGCTCATCAATTGTGTCGTTAGCTAACTCAAGACATCAAACGTTTTAGCGAATCAGATCTAGGGAGAAAGTATTTGTATTTTTTTAAACAGGCTTTAGACTTCAGTTGCAATGCCCCATGATTCTGCTGTAGACATTAATGTTAATGTTTCCAGAGATAAAATAGCAAATGACTTTCTAGGCTACATTTTATATCTTATGTCAATGAATATCTTAGTGGCTCTAGGAACTGAGACTTCAATGTAGACTAGTCTGTCACTAGAAACAATCACTTGGATGTGAACGTAGGTGCTTGCTTCAGCAATGATTGTCAGCCAAAGCACAGAGTTTGTGGCGTGGAGAAAGTGAAGGTGAATCAAGGTGAACAATGTTGTAGTCTTGAAACTTCTATTGAAGACAATAATGTTCAAATAAATCAGCAGGACATTGATGAATAAAGGATTTTGACGTATTCGATACCGCCTTAAGAAATGATTATTATAAGTGTTCCAATCACAATTTAGAAAAGTGTATCGATACCTTTTGCAATAATGTTGAAGTTTTGTATCTTTAAAAGCGGTGATCAAGTATTGGGGCATGACTGCTATAAACTTGGCTGTTGAAATAAAAGTGTATACAAGTGAAATGTGTAGATACACAACTAAACATGACGAGGTAGACAGAAAAAAGAAAACAACGAAAAGGCATTTTTGGCGAGTGTGTGTCAATGTGTGTGTGTGTATGTGTTAGTGTTGAAGACCAATAAAGAAAGAACTAGTTCATCAAGGAGGATGTTTAGAATGTGCTTAGCAGAGTCATGAAATGTTTCAGTGGTTCTTACCTGGTGACACCGAGTACAAACATTCAAACAAGACAAATATAGAACTACTTCTTTAAAAAACAATACCTCCTTTACACAACTTTAGATTGTTTCCTTAAATAACTAAATTTAAAAAACAATGAACATTTTTTACCTCGCCCATTCCTCTCCATTTCCTGAGAAAAAGCCCTGGGTAAGTGAATGTGTATATCTATATAAATTTCACTTTCACCTTTCCCTTATTCTTTTAGACCGTTGGGGCACCACACAACATCTGTTGACCTTCTTTTTCCATTCGTCTCAGTCTTTTGCCTTAAATAGTATCTCTTACAGTATTGACAGAGACATAATTTGGAGACTGGTGAATAGCTTTGGAATTCCAACAAAGTCACCAATATCATTAAACAGTTCTACGATGACTTAAGAAATACCCAAGTAATACACAATGGTAAGCTGACCAACCCATTTCAAGTAAAAACAGAAGTAAGACAGGGATGTTTTGGCCCTTGATATTTTTGTTGGTGATTGGTTGGATCATGAGACAGTCTTAGATAATAAAAGCGGCATACAATGGACACTAACACAACTTTTAGAGGACCTGGATTTTGTCGATGACACCTGCCTCCTCTCCCATACACAACAAAATGCTCCGACCAAACTCACCAGACTCTCAGAAATAGCGAAAAAGACTGGACTACTAATCAACAAAAAGAAAACAGAAGTTAAGAGGATCAACACCAGACAAGAGAACCCAATCATATTACAGGGATAGAACATCCTTGACAAGAAACACTTTTTTTTATCTGGGAAGTAGAGTTAGTAAAGATGGCGGAAATGATGATGATATACTAATTAGGATCAATAAAGCTAGGTTTGTCTTTTACACTCTTCAAGCAACCTGGCGCTCTAGGGCATCATCTCTACATAACAAGAACGAATCTATAATACAAACGTTAAGTTGGACCTTCCATACGGTTCAGAAACATGTAGAGTCACTAAAACAAAGCTCCAGACCTTTGCTAACGGATGCCTACGCCGGATATTAGGAATTAAGAAGTGGCCAGAAAAGATAACTACTGTCAATTTGTGGGAGAGAACTAGAAAAAAGGCAATAGCCTAAGACAGCGAAAGTGGAGCTGGATAGGACACACCCTGCGAAAACCAGCTACTGATGTTGCAAGGCAGGCATTTGATTGGAATCCGCAAAGGAAAAAAAGTGGGCAGATCAAGCAAACGTGGAAGAGGTCAGTCAAGAGTAAAACTGAGGATACTAGAATGACAAGGGAGCAGATGAAGAAAGCTGATCAGAACCGAGTTTGGTGGAGAGGTGTGGTTGCGGCCCTATGATCCCCTCGAGGTGCACAGGATTAAGATAAGATAATTTTTATTGATCCAATCAAATGGAAATTCAGTTTGACTACAATTGACAACCTCAGCGTAATTATTGTACAATAACAGTATAGATGCAAATACGAACAACATTCCCACACGAAACACATATACACTCATAACCAGCGCTTTATAAATTAACTTCTACTTCTCAACGACGACAGACGATCTTGTCACTGACCGAAAGTGGGATGAAGGAGTTTTTAAATCTTTCTGGACAGATCTTATGTTACAGTGGTTTAATGTGTGCAGTTTATCTTTAGGAATCGTGTTTTGGAAAGGCATATTTCATGAAAAAGCTTGGTTTATCTCTTACAGTATTGACAGAGACATAATTTGGAGACTGGTGAATAGCTTTGGAATTCCAACAAAGTTCACCAATATCATTAAACAGTTATACGATGACTCCAGTGCTAAGCTCTCTCGTGCCTGACACGTGTCCGTTCACTTTTATATCTTATGGATGTTTGATAAGAAAGTTTAAAATCCAAGCTTATATGTTTTCGCTAATGTTCAATTCAGATAGTTTTTGTATCATGCGATGTAGTTGGATGGTGTTAAATGTGGATGACAATCTAGAAATAATACTCTGGCGTAGTATCTCTGAGTATCAAGGTGATGGTATAGACAATTCAGCATAAATAGTATTGCATCTTCTCTACTTCTTGACGGTTTGTAATCGAACTGTTGCGGGTCAAGACGTGTTTCGACTTCTTTCAGTAGATGTTTTAAAATCATTTTCTCAAGGCACTTCATTGGAATTTATGTAAGGACTACGGGATGTAGGTCGTTGTTGGAAGCAATGATCTTCTTTTTGGGTACTGGAATTATTTCTTCTAAATGGAAGGTATTTTGAGCGTTAGCCAGAATTTGTTGAATATAGCACAAAAGACATAATCCAGTTGTTTCGCACGTAGCTTTACAAGTTTGACACTTAATTTGTCGGGTTCCGAGGCTTTGGCGGTGTTTACTTGTTTAAATATTTTAGTAACTTCTTTTTATTAAACAGTTCTTGAGATTGGTTTAGATTGCTGTTTTCAAATGATACCAATAAATCATGGTGGTGTTTCTCAAAGTTGTGGCGTCAAATCGGCTGTAGAAATCATGTAGAAGTCAGTATCTCTTTAAATGGCAAGCCGTCAGTTCTCATACGATGTCTTCTCAGCGCTTTCTCTGGTACTGTTCCCTGAAGGAAGGTTTTAGCAAGCCATGAGGACCTTGTAAAATGGCCATAGAATTTTAGTTAGCTATTTTGGACAGTAGTTATCAGGTGGGGTCTATTATTGAAGTTCAGAAAAAATGGGCCTCTATGAGAAATGTACAGCTGGATTGCGGAAATGCTAAAAAACATAACTATCCAAACCACATTCAAAGGTGCCACTTTTAGTAGAAAAAAAGCTTTGTAAGAAGCAAAACATTTTGCCCTCAGCTTCCCTCTCTTTCTAACCTTAATAAATGAAATTCAGAACTTCATTTTAAGCCAATATGGCACTTTAAGCAGTACATTTAATTTGGGCCACTGGGTGCTAGCTATATCTAAAATTAAATAGTGCCCTTACAGCTATTTCTACATATTTGAAATTATGGAAATGGAAATAAAAAAGAAATTCCGATTTATTCAAATATTTTGTCATAGCCAGAAAAATGTACAAAAAGAAACTTGATTTTAAAATACAGAGTCTCAGTCCAACAATAAAGAAGAAATTCCACATACATTGGTCTAAAAATAGATCAAAGACTGTCTTTAAAACATTTTATGACTCACTTAAAAGAAAAGGTATCATAAAGACCAAATTATAATAATTAAAACACCTAGCAGGAACATCCTGGTTGTTGAAAAGAAAACCATAAGACTGTTATACACAGGATAGTTCAGGTCTGTCATATGAATCATTTTTAGACGCTATGCAAAGCTAAATTCTACGTCCTACCCATGTGGAGGTATGAAAACTACTGCTTCAGCAGCCTGTGCAATAGACTCCAATGTTGAGTTTCTAAAGCTTTAGAAGCTACAGATACAGAGGGTTAGAAAAGGGCCACCATAATACGCTACTTACACTTACACATACACTTACTTATACTTACACATAGAACTATGAGAAACAAACAAAAAAAGCAAAGGTTCAAATTACTAATGAATTAGCCCTAAACCACCAGCTACCCAACAATAAGGAAAAATTACCAGATTTTTTAATATAGATCGTGGACTTAACCTCCAAACAACCAATCATTAAAACACATTTAATAAACAACTGCCTAACAAAGAAATCAAATTCACTAGAGCTCAAAGTAAGTACGCTAGAAATAATTGATAGCTATAAAAAAAAAATCCATATATACACTGATGGATCAGTCTTCAAAGCTACGATGCTGGTCCTGGTGTCATCCTTGTCTTTCCAGAATACAAAACATTGATCAGTGCACCTTGTGGCGATTACCGCTCAAGCTCCCAGGCCGAATCAATCAATCTATCGTTGCAGACAGTTAGAATTATGCCATATGAAAGAAACCAAGCCCAACCAGATATTAATGTCCTTGTAGATTAATAATTCCCTCTTCAAGCATTGACAAGCTACATGTCATCTAGCCAAAGAGAGTTGAAATTATGATAATCCTTCATATGTCAAAATTTGATATAACAGTCACATCACAATGGCTCCCAACGACGTAAATCTAAGATAACCTAAATCTAAATCTAAATGACTTAAATCTAAAACTGCATGGCTAGGACCAAGGACATATTTATTTCTATGTGTGTACATGATATGACTGATTACAAATGATGTTAAAACTGTTTGCAAAAACAAAATTGAGTCCATTCCCACATTTAAAAGAACAATGAATTGAAGATCAATTCAGTTCTAAAAATACATTCAAGAGTCGTTTGAATGAGTTTGCTGATGAGGAAGACTCCATGCTTGCATTTTAAATCAAACTAGTCGACCCACGGCGTAGAATACGCCACTATTTTGCAGGACCGGCCACTGCAACCTATGCGACCTCAGTGGGCCCCAAACTTTCATTGGACCCGCGCTAATTCTGTGTGTAAATTATTAAATTAAACCATTTTATAACTTATAACTGATTTCCTGATTTATCAGGAGCTCGTGGAAATGTCCTGACATTGAAAAATATACGAAAAAGTATATCTCCGAAATTATTAAAAATCTTTTTGAAAACTCATACAATTCTCCAGAAATATTTCAACAAAAATTGTCATTTTGGGGTGTCATTCAATATGGAAAAAGCCAATACTACGCGTGATAAAAAAAAACGACATTATGCAGTACCTGTAATTGTGGAGTCTGGTGAAAGAAGCTTCTTGCGCCTCAAACTAATGAAGAATTACTTGAGGTCAACAATTCTTGTAGATTGATTGAAACATTTGGTTATTTTGCGATTGAGCGTGATCTATGTAGAAAATAGAAATTTTATGATATACTGACTTCGCTACAGGCAAGGCTCATAAAAAAATTCTGTACGTAGTAAAGAATGAATAAAATGCAAAGACGAATTTATTTTCTAATACAAACTCCTTATGCTTACTTATTATTCGTATTCCTATCTAAACTAAAATCCGTTTCGCAAAGGGCCCCACAACGGTTAAGTCCGGCCCTGCTATTCAGTGACGGGTGATTACAGAGTAGATTATTCGTTCTCCCCACCCCCTCATTTTTTTTCGCTGCTAAAGTTACGTGGGGTAGAAATTAATAAAAGAGTCATTTTCCATGACTTCCGGCCCTGCTATTTAGTGACAAGTAAATACTACTTGTTCCCCCCCCCCCCTTTTTTTTTTCTTTTTTCGTGAGGTAACTCTATTCCGACTTGCAGAAATAAAAGAGTGATCTTTCCTTTACTTCTTGGTGTCCAAACTGTTGAGGCATGAAGAGAATTATTTATATAGATGTTCAGTTACTGAGCGAAATATTTGAAAGATTCCTTAAACACGGAGCTTATTAATTTGAAAACAAATTTAGTACCAAAATTGAAATATAATGAACTTTCCTCAATTACAAATGCATATGAACTATCAATGTTGGCTGTCATTGCCATGTTATGATTTCACAAAACAAAGAAAACTGTGCTCATAGTTTTGTTTGTGCAAGCAAACAATTTCATTCAAGACAATCATCAAAGACGAACAGAGGACATAAAATAAACTCAGATTTGGTGAAAGCAACGAGAAGTTAAAAAACCTGCTAAAGCTAGTTATATATATATATACAGAAACGTAACTAGGGTGGGGGAGAGAGGGTTAAAATTTGAAAATCCCCCCGGGCCCCCACTTTTAATATTAAATATTGCGCAAAGTGCAGGGATCCCCAAAGAGGTCAATCCCCCAGACCTTCATTATGATGGCGAATTCGTAGCTATGACTCTGTAAATAATAATTAGTCTCTAGATCACACAGAAAAGGTCAATTAAAATTACATATGATAAACTAACGATGTTAACAAAGACAGACTTACTAAATAAAGTTTATTTTATTTGTATTTTTCTTAAATCCCCTCCCCCTCTACTATACACAAATATGTACCTTAAACCAAATATGTACTTTACAAGACTGAAACTTGTACAATTTTAAGTGGAGCATCTGAATCAGAAGTGAAAAAAAAAAAATTGGCGCAGGGAATGAAAAGGATGGCCTTCCCTTGGTTTAGAGTGGTTTAAACAAAATTTCAAGCTGCATAAAGATTTGTCTTCCCTTTATTCCATAAATAGCTACTTTGTCTTTAATATAATATCCTTGTATTGTAACTATCTAAGCAAGGGAAACTATTGATGTATATATTTGTATGAAAATAACAGACACAACAATTTCAATATTATATACACTTGCAGTTATCAAGAAGTTCTTATATGAGGAGCGTTTTTCTACATTTTCTTGTACAAATTCTTTGACATTTTCAAACTTCAGCCTGTCATCTAGATCTTGTTTTTTAACTCCTAGCCCAGAGGCAGACATTATACCTACGAATGTGTGCTACAGATCTAATGATAATTTTAATACAAATTAATTGTATACTACTCAAATTAGATTGACCTTTTAGTTTTCTCTTTGGCACACCATTAAATGACGGTAGTTAAAACTACTAAACTGGATGATACAGTCAAGTGCCACTGTATTTCTTTGTATCAGTAAATTGTTTCCAAACTAAAATACTTTGTACAGAAATGTTCACTTATCTCATTGAAGTCAGTGCGTTTCTTTCATGCCTGATTGAGTCTAATTGGAGTCTCGGCTATTTGCCAATGTCGTCTACAAGTTAAATGGATCAAAGTAGTTGAAGAGAAACATACACGTAGAACAATAATAGCAATGTAATTGTTTCGTCAAACATAAGCGGGGGGGGGGGGGGATTTCTTGTTTTTGTGGACTAAAGCTGGATGTATAGAACACAACATTTATTTCACTAGACCTTTTTGATATGTCATTTAATTAGATATTCTTATTAGTTTACAATTTACTAGGTCTCTATTTCTTTTCTTATCATTTTGATCTATCTGTTTATCTATCTATCTATCTATCTATCTATCTATCTATCTATCTATCTTGTGACTGTGTTTTTATGTATTTATTTCTCAATTTATCAATTTTAACTTCTTATATTTAATATATAAGGCTTGACTTCGAGTCCGAAGAATAGTGAGGAATACAGTATTTCCCGTGGCTGCGCAACCCCAGCTGTGATCTACATATTTTGCCACATCCAGGGCAAGCATAACCATTGTCTGCATTCGGTCGATTTAGATTTTTTTTTTCGTCGTCTGCGTTAGTCCTCGGCAGCAGATTTTCATTTGGTCTCAAATGTGTATCCCGCAGCCTTCGTGAGTGACCTACAGCTGTCTCGTTCCTACGCCGCATGCAGCCAGGTGCTCTATTCTATGGCAGCCAAGGAAAGTTGACGCCTAAGCTGGTCTTTGAAGCGTTTCCGTAGGGCGTCTCTGTTACGTCGACCACATTTTAGCTCACCAAAAAAAGACTGCCTTTGGCATACGTTCGTCTCCCATACGGGATACGTGCCATACCCAGCATAGCTTTCGAACCTTTCGAAGTCCATCTATACTGTCCATACCGGCGTTCGCAAGGACATAGCTGTTTGTAGTGCGGTCCTGCCACCGTATGTCCATGATGGAGCGCGAGCATCTTTGGTGAAAACGCTCAAGAAGTCTTAGTTGTGCTTTATATAATGTCCATGTCTCAGAGCCATATAGAAGTGTTAAGAGAACCACCGCCTTGTACACATTGATTTTTGTAGGCAGGCGGAGCAATTTGTTCTTCCAAACTCTCGCCTGGAGGCGTCCAAAAGCGCTACTCTCCCTGGCCAGATGGTTATCAACTTCCCTTGAAAGAGAGGCGTCATTTGACACCATACTACCTAGATATGTGAAGTGGTCTACCACATTAAGGGGCTGTCCGTTTACTGTGATTCTTGGGGCTAAGTATGTTACATTGGGTGACTTCTGGACATGACTTCTGTTTTCCCGAGGTTTATAGAAAGACCGAAAGAGGCGTCAGCGTATGCAAATTCGTTTACCGCGTTCTGGAGGTCATGTTCATTTTGAGCTGGCAGGGCGCAATCATCGGCATAGAGAAGCTCCGTTTTGACCATCTCCTTTGTTCTTGTATGGGATAGTAGACGCGGAGATTGAGCACATTGCTGTCAGAACTAAACCGGATGTAGATGCCTTCATGCAATCGCTGCCTCATTTGACCCAGCATTACGTCAAAGAAGATAGCGAATAGAGTAGGAGCAAGTACACAGCCCTGCTTCACGCCATTTTCTATAGGGAAGTGATTAGAAAGGGCACCATTGTTTCTGATCTGGCCTCTTTGTCCCACGTGAAACTGTTTGAGAATGAATAGGAACGTATGTGGACATCCCAGCCTAGCCAAAATCCTCAACAAACCACTGACCGTGTTGAAAGCCTTGGTGAGGTCCACAAAGGCAGCGTGCAGGTTTAGGTTCTGCTCTTTGCATTTTTCTTGTAAATGTCGCAGAACAAATATCATGTAAGAAGTACCTCTACCGGCTCTGAAACCACATTGGCTTTCAGATAAGACCTCGTCCACTAAAGGGTGGGTTAGTCGGTAGAGCAACACACAAGCAAAGATCTTTCCTGCCACTGACAGAAGTGTAATGCCTCGATAGTTGGAGCAGTTAGACTTGTCACCCTTTTTGTATAGGGATATCATTATGGAATCTCGAAGTTTAGGTGGGACCACGCACTTCTCTCAGCATATAGCGAACAAGTCTGTTAGCCTCTCGGTCAGGGCGACACAACCCATTTTAAATATTTCAGCGGAAAGTCCATCAGAGCCAGGTGCCTTGTGTTTTTTAAGTTTAAATATTGCCGTCTCAATTTCTTCAGATGTCGGTCGTTCGTCGAGCTCCTTTCTTTTAGTTTTCTGAGGGACATTTGCATGCGATTCCTCCGGTACGTGCCTTTTATCACCAAACAGCATACTGTAGTGTTCTGTCCAGCAACTTAGTATGTCCGCCTTGCTGGTAAATAGTATAGAACCATCGGATGATCTTAGCGGTGCTGTAGTCTGGTAAGTTGGGCCATAGGCACAACCAAGCGACTCATATAAAGAGCGTGTGTCACCAGTGTCAGCCTGTCGCTGCATATGTACTGAAAGCTCAAGCCACTAATTATTTTTTAGTTCCCTGACCTTTGACTGCAGAGTGTGACAAGAAGCTTTATAGAGAATTCTGGCTGAGTTGTCATTATGGTTCGCAAGAACAGAGCGATAGTATTCATTAGCAGTTCTTTAATTGCGGTATTGTTCTCTGTTTGGTTTACGTGACTTTGGCCGTCATGTCCTGAAGTATCGCTTTTAGCTGGCTCCGGTTACTCACTGGATCATCGTCCTGGGGCTTTCGAAGATCAGCCTCGTACGTCAGCCTGCCTTTCGACAGTTAGCTTCTTTGCCCTATAGGCAGGCATATATATATATATATACATATTTAAAAAACCACAAAAACCTTTCCATTAAGTTTTGAAAAGAGCCTTTAAAAAGTGTATGTCTAGATTTCTTAGTGCTATCTAAAATAGTGATAGATTTAACTACATACAATAAATGATCAACGTTACAAATATTGCACTATTTGGATTCTTTTAAAGAATGATAGTCCAACATCTTTCAATGGCTGATGAGGCTTCAAGATGACAGATCAAACGATAGAGCACACAATTTTCAAGCTATAAAGTTGTTAGGTTGTTAACGCCGGAAGTGGTAATGGTCTTAAGCCCATCATTACCTACAAAGTGCTTCCAATGGCATGCGTCTCAAATAGCCACTGACAACCAGTCCAACTCCTGGCCTTCACGTGTGGCTCAGTTACTGAGCGTGGCGGAACTGTTACCTTTACATGAGAAGGGGCAAAGGCGAGCAACTGGCGCCTAAACCAGTAAGCTTCGGGCAGGAGGGGCTCGTTAGCCTTGGTAGGCTACCCATCTAGGAGAAGGAAAACTCTGAATCCAAACCTCCGCTGCCCTGCGGCTATACCCAAACACGGGAAAGGCTTCGGGAGACAACCCTGAGGAAAAATCAGGAGCTGGTGACCCTTAGGCAGACTGTGGCACACCGTTCTACAGCCTGGAAAATCCTGTGGCGCTACTGATCCCAAACTGTACTGGATACTCCGTTCCTTTGGTCACATTAGCTGCGCGGATAGGAGGGAACTGCTGTGTGGGCGACATCGTTCCGACCATAAACAATGCCCAGGCTTTCATCTCACTTACCTGAGCTATCTGTGGACGGGAGTGTCTCTCCATAATAGGACTCCACAGCCACAAGAGGAAGTGTGCTCTGAGATGAACCATAGTCGTCCTACGACTGAAGGAGGCCAATCAAAGTTTTAACCAAATTTAATCATTTAGTTTCTCATTGAGCCTACGCTCTCGTGATTATATCTTTACACTTTTACTATAACAACTAGAAGCTGTCATACAATTCTACCATCATTAACTTAACATTCGCAGATTGTTTCATCCAGTAATGTCACATTGTTTTGTTTGTTTTACAGGTTTCGGGTGTTCTTTCAGAGTTGAAGTTAATCTACTTCCCAGTCCAAACCTCCCGCAGGACGGCAGCGTGCAGGGTATGAACCCAAGACATCGAGAAAACCGAACGACAGTCCAGCACGCATACCTCACGACGGCACGGCCATGGCAATTGCAGATCAAGAGACTAGATATATAGTTCTCTACGGATGGGGGATCCTTGCAGATCAAGAGACTAGACATATAGTTCTCTACGAATGGGGGATCCCTCCGGCTTTTTCCTACGTCTATGTAGCATGTGATGTACTCTTGGAAGTAGTGTACTGGCTAGGAGCCTATGTCCAGACTGCACTGCCAGCATTAATCACTTTAGAAATGTTTCTCGCTACATTTTTTCCTTCCACGTTCAAACATCTGGTCACTCCTAAAAGTGTGGTCATCTTCAACTTGGCCATTTGGCTTTTCTGGACACTATGGACAACTTTGGTGACATGTTTGTACGCGCTATATTCCATCCTACGTCCAGATAGTCAGTTTATTTCTTATCGAAGTATTACTACATCCAGGGTCACTGTTCACGAGACGTCTATTGAAATAAATACAGCGATTTTAAACGTATTCATCTCTGTTGTTGCACTAATCCTTGTCTGCACTGGCTGCGTGCTGATTGGGGTCAAGTTGAAACTAGTACAGCGTCAGAAAAAGCGTTTGATGATTTCCAGGGAGACGATCTCGATGAGGAAGACCTTCACCTTGCTCTCTGTATGCCTTATTCTTGCAGTCCTCAACGTCTGCTACTTTATTATTTCTTTCACTTCCCAAAACCTGTCTTCAATGGTATTGCTGCTGGAAAAGCAAGTTTTTCTTGATATGTGTTCGACCTTTCTATGACTTGTAGTTTATAGTTTGGGTTTGTCAACATTGTTAAATATACAACAAAACATATCGTTAGTGTTTACTAGCTGTGTTCAATAGTTTACTGATTGGTAATAATTGATATGTACTTGTATCAAACCCAGGTTACAGAAGTGACACTGGTTGAATCAGATGTTTAAAGAAGTATTATTGGTATAAAGAAATTGTGCATTTTCAATAATTATTAATTGTGTATTATAAATTTGCTCATTAGAGATGAAAATAGCTTCTTTTTTTTTTTTTTTGTTCATCTGTGTGGCCAATTACAATTAATAACGAATGTCTTTGATTGAGAATTCTTCTAAATCAAAAGTAAAACTTCTTAACCCATTGAATTACCATTCCTTTAGAATGTTCTTGTCATTGATTGTGTCCTTAATGTCTCGCATTTCTCTGGATCACGCCGTCAGATACTAAAAAAAAGGCACGCCATGATTCCTTAAGTCAGTGAGTGCTCTCTGGAAACGACTCATAGAGTATATCCAATGACCCTCAAGACAGAGGAGACACAAATATTAAAGTCATTATTCTATGTCGCCTCATTCAATCATATGGTGGATAAGTGACCCTTAATTACTGTCGACAATTTAAACAAGCAGAATTTAAAAAAAAAGCTTGTATTAAGTGTATCAATTAGTTTAGATCAGTCATGTAAATAAATTTGTAATAAGCCTCAGACGACAATCTATAAAGGGGACTAACTCTGCTTATACCACCACTTCAGTCAAGTATTATTTCTTTCCCTTTGAAAGGGGAATAATTAAGCTTAAACCACCACTTCAGTCAAGTTCTATTTCTTTTCCTTGTTCGAGATACAAAACAAAATAATTATTACTAATAGAACTAATGAACTAATTGGTTAATTTTTAATTGATTTTTGTGTTGTCAGGTAAAACAGATACTTGTACAAAATTTTATCTCTATCCGAGATTAGGTGTGGGAAAAACAACGTGTACTAAGTTTTGGCCAGACGGACTCACTGATAAAAGAGTGACTTCATATAAGCTTTGCGTGATATATCTCGCAATCTGTAATAAGGTACACTAGTGAAACTATACTTTGTTTACAAGATCTTTTGTTGTGGTTGTTATTGATACAGAGTGAACAAAATGTCAGCAGACCCATTATATTTGATTCCTACTAAGTAATAATGAGCGTGACAAAATAGTAATATCAATTTCAAAAGGATTTTTCTTTTCTGAACTACTAAGTCTTCCAGTCAGATTTTTCTTTTCAGATCATTTCTGGACTCCCTTAAAGAGACAAAATATTTCTTGAATTATTTCCCTTTAACTAATCTTTATAAGGCTGTTGATCATTGGCTTGTTGTCAACATTTAACAAAGCCTGATTTACGTTGAACATTTGTTACGAAAAACAATATTTTGGTAATAACCAGTCTAATGTAGAGAATTATCTAATTTCTAGATATATCATTTAAAAAGTATAGAATTCGAACTTATATTAGTTGTAATAAAATCTCATTTAAACATTTATTTCATACTGTGGAAGACTGTGGTAATACAATTTTTTTTATTTTATATATTAAGTTTGAAAATGAATGAAGCGGTCTACTCACCACCATTATTTTTTTTCAGACTTACAATCAATTTTGAGATTTATCAATGTTTCTTGCTTAAATGCTGCATTTATTCTGAATTACGACTTTTGTAATATATTAAAATCAGAGATGGTCTTTAATTACCTTACAGATTTAATATACTTTTAAGTGATAAAATAAAACGTCATTATTTTCATTAAATTCATATGCTTTTGTTTTATAGTAATTTTTGATAGGTTATATATATTTCAAAGTTTTTATATTCTATAGCAAATTAGATTAAAATAAATATAATATAGTTAAGATGTAGGACATTTATGGTGAGTCTTATCGCAGCCATTCTAGCGCTGTTGTACTTTTGGAGCAGCCTTTTTAGTGCCCATGTTTTTAACGTAGTGTGTGTCGTTTAGTGTTTCAATTTGAATCCATTTAAGTTAACAAAGTTTAGAATGTAACTATTTGATAGCTTTCTGATCATCCATAGATTACACGTATATAGGACTGACTTATTGCTGAAGCAGCACCTTTTCACGCAGCAATTTGGGAGCAGCCGTTCTGTCGTTTTGGCGCAACCGTATAGGACGTTTTGGCGCGAAATGTTTTTGCCTCCTCATGTATGTGCATTTTATTATGTCTTTAAAAAAATACATAACTGTGTTTTAAATGTGTTTGTGTATTTTATGTAATAACCTACCAAAGTCAAATGTTTGATAAAAACCGTTAGAGTCGTTTCGAAATATCCTTCCAACTGTTACATTTATATGTATATTTATGTTTATGTATGTTGTGTGTGTATTTGTTTGTTTAATTGTAGTCCCCCCAGTTCTACTGTTCAGTATGTTAATGTGTTCATGTGTTTCTCACATTCCGGGTGGCGACCCCTAGATAACACTTTCGTTCGAGCTCCCCTTAGAAGCTAGAGCCCAGAGGAGCGATGTAGGCTTTCACAGTGAGGTCCGTGATTTATTTTTTTGTTTGTTTTAGAATTTAATAAATTTAAAAAAAAGAAAAGAAACAGTCCAAATTTGTAGACTTATTTAACACTGTGTATAGAATCCAAATTTAGGTCATAAAACTAAAAACGTTTTTGTTTGTGTAAATTGTGTTTCCTACATCGTTTTTAAGGGTTGTCAAAAGTTCTTCCAGGAGATAGAATTGAAAATGGGGCAGGTTTCGCTCAAGATGTCGACAAGAGGTCTGATTCGGGAGCAGTGCCCAGGTGCTGAGCGTATTCTGGCGTTTTATTGTTTGTAGGTAGTTAGCTTGTAGCTCCAAACAGCTAGTACAACTGTAGGCGTTTTATATCTTTTTAATAGTAACTTGAACAAACTTCTTTTGTAAACAAAAACACGATATAACTGTTACTATTCAAAGATTTAACTTGAGATCTAGATCTAATAGTCATGAAATAAACTGAGATTTAAAGAAAATCTAGCTGAAAAAACAAACAAACAACGTCTGTTTTTATGTCTCAATACGTCTGCTATTTCACATTTGCACAAGGGACGCTAATCTCATCATCGTCCTTGCAGAACCACCAATCTCACCGCCGCCTAGGAAACACACACACTCCATAACAATCCTTTTTTTTTGTTAGGACGTCAGCCCCCCCCCCCCCCCCATTCAGATGTGAGGAACTCGCGCTTCATAAATATTTATTATGTTTTTAACTGATTTTATTAAGTTTTACTACGAAAAGAACATAATAAAATTGTGTATATCAAACTAGAACACAAACGGACTTAATATATAGGTATACTAATAAACATTTTAAATAAAAGTGAAAATGTTTTTAAAATTGATTTTCTAATTACCGGTACTAGATCTATTTACAAGGCGGGCTAATGAGTAGGCGCTTATGGGAAAACCCGTGGGAATCCCTCGCGCGCCAATTTATCTTTTGTTTCAAAGTTTTCCAAATAACTTCTTATGTATGAATATACTTTATATTTTTAAAGGCGAATTGAATAATTAGAATTTATATAAAAATACTAGCCGTACATTGGCCTTAGTTTGTGTATTACTAATTTAGTGGATATATATATTATATAAAAATAAAAGTAGTTTTGCAAAGATGGGCTTACACATTTAGCCGATACATCCATATCTATTAAAAACGAAAGTAGCGCGAGATGAATGAAATATAAAGTACACTTAGAACGGATTTATCTTATCTTATATAATACAGACGTTACTTCAAAAAAGATGATTTGTTAAATAAATGGAATTATAAAGTACGTCAGGATGTCTAAATTCGCAGATATAAGGAACAAATTTAGGTAAAAATGCTTATGAAACACAAATTTGAAGGTTACCTTTATTAAATAATGAAATCAATAAACTATATTTTGTATTTTCATGGGTCAAAGTAAAAAACTATCTGTGTAAAGTGTAGTTCTTAAAATTAGATCTAGATCTAGATCCTTTCGATCTTCTCATGTAAACATGGTAAACATGGCCTAGATCCATGATATAGCAACTTTTTTTTGTGGGTCTTAAATTTATTTTAGGGCTACTATACATACGTCACGATTCCAGTTAGTACCCAAGGAACATTTATGCCAAGTTTTATCAAGATTCTTAAAAATGGTAATATACATATATACATACATTCGCCTTACTTTCTGCTTTATAGTATAGATTTAAGTGGGTTTTTTTTATTTAACTAAATTTTAATTTTAAAAAGTAAGATTGGAATAATGATTTGGCCGCCCCTTAAATTCGGCCGCCTGAGTGAGAGGCACACATTGCACAATAGGTAACGGCGGCCATGCACACAAGTCACAAGGCAGAAACAAAAAGAAACAAATCTACACATTTGGTGAATTTTAATGCATACAAGGTAAAAGATTTTTAGAACAACAAAAACTAAAAAAAACTAAAAGTTAAAATACGACACAATTGATCCAATTTTTTAACAATAAATTACTCAAATTGTTTCTCTAAAAAAGAGCACCCATTTAATGACAAATGTGTTAACAAAAATGTGTCTAAATTTGGCGTTTAGAATGACATACACGAAAAAATTACTAGCAGACGAGATGTCCAGTAATATTCGCAAACACTGGTAAATAATTTTGAGAAAATTTGATTGGGGAGTGTTTTCATAAACCAAAGAAAGAATAACGTAGATGACATTGGTTACTGCAAACACGAGAGATACGGAGACAAGGGTCAATGTTGTTCTCAAAGATGACGTCTTGTTAGAAGACACCATAAGTCTTCTCTGGCGTTGTACACGTTTCACCTTGATACCAATGAGCAGGCATCCAATGCACACCAGACATATCGGTACAATGGAACTTAAAATATTACAGAAATACGTATTCAATATGTCATAGGTGTCCACATCAATATAGTAACTTAGTGTATTGATTCTGTAAAAAATCAGCTGCCCATTGGGCAGTACAGTAGAACGAAGCGAGAACCAAAATATGACCAGTAGAGCCCAGGGCATCCAGAAGAGCCATACGGCAATATTCAAAATCAGAACTCGTTTTGGTGTGACTAAGAGTTTAAAGGTCAAAGGAAAGAACGTAGCTAGAAATCTTTCTAAAGTGATTAGCACTGGGACTCCAGTGGAAACAAAAGCTCCTAAATAGTGCAGTACATCTAGAAGTCTGTCCACAATAAACACAAAAGATGACACATTTTCTTGAAAGTCCCATCCGTAGTAAGTAAAGCGTATCGTGTCATGTCCGAATCTCGCCAAAAGTTGTATGACATTAATGGAATTAATGAAGTACAGACAATCTGCCACAATAAGACTGATGATCAGAATAGTCGAGGGTTTCCTGACACCCATCTTGGTTAGCACAACGAGCGTGAGTATATTTGCAATCATTCCAATCGTTCCAATCATTGGGCGAATGTATAGCTGAATGAGCCGTAAGATTCTATCGGAGTCGACCAGACCTTCTTGTATAGAGTAATCACTAGATGCATTCAAAATTATATGAGATTCATTGGCACTGCTGAAAACAACTGTAACATTCATTCTGTCCATAAAGTTCTGTAACAAGGAAAGGAAACGTAACTAATGACAACTCAAATCTGTATCTTTAAATATAATATATTCAATTATTATAATCATTACTAACATGGACGAGAAATTCATTAGCTTCATACAGGTTTTGTTTTATAGTATATTCAAATGAACTATGTGGAGAATATTTGTAGGACTCATTACTGTATTAAAAGAACGTTACATAGTCCGAGAACGGGAAATAGATGAGCACCAGTAGTGCACAGGAAACAACGAGGAGTGAAGTATGAAACAAAGGTGTGTTAGGAAACGTCTTCCGGTATATAATGATGTCATTGCTGAACTTACTGCAGTGCAGACCTTGAGGCCGGATCTCAGTCTTAATGCATGTCTCCACTAACTCAACATATACATATTGTTAATGACATATTAAACATAACAAGCAAAATATAAAAAGTTTTGTTAATGAAAATAAAAAGCCTATCTAAAGGGGAAGAACTCAGTCCTTAAAAGTACACATAGAAATTTTTACAAGTCATTTCCATTATTCAATATAAAAAATTAATTAATTACAAACAATTTAATTGACTAATTGAGCATCTTTTTAATGATTTATGTTTTGTTAAGCATTTCTGAAAGTATCGACTTGATTGGAGAATGCGTGGGGGAGAAATAACGTTAACAATTATTTAAGGGGACTAAACCCTACCATGTCTGTAAATACTGAAGTTTTAGTTTTTCTTGTTGCTATTAAACAAAATAATTAATCACCAGTGATTATTTGTCGGATTGGTTACTTTATTTAATTGATTCATGTCTGTCTATGTTAATGAATAATTGTGAGAAGTTTCAACTTGATCCGAGAATAATAATAATAATCTTTATTATCCATATGGAAATTTGTCTTACAATTTGTACAATACACCAAGCAAAACATGATAACTATACCATAACTATATATTTACCGGTGGATACATTAACAATATTGTACGTTATTATTCCATTAATTCTGCTGATATAAGAACACTTTTATGGGCAGCTACATGATCTTGAAAACAGAAAACTAGAAAAATGATACACGTTTAGACTAGAGAAAGACAAAGTCTGTCTAAGAACTGATATTCAAAGTCAGTTTAAGATAAGTCCGACTTAAAGTTATTTACATGTATACCGAATGGCCCCTTGCTTTAATTATATTTCTAAGAACTTTCAAAACTTGTAATGAGTTTGTTTATTAAATTAGGGTACAATTTTATCTAGTTAATGTACTATTGTGTCAAGTAGACACTTGCTTACAACAGGAGATGTTAATCCTTTTAAGAAGAAAGTTTTGCATTCGTTCATTGCGTAGAGTTCAGGTTTCGTATTTTGCTCTTTTTTATTTAAAAGTTCACTAGTCTATGAATAGAGATGAATAAAACATCAATACGCTATAATGAAAGTGAAGTTAAATGTTAAAACCCATGAACAATATCTCCAAATACTTTCATTTATTACAAGATAAAAATAGAAATATTTAATTTAACCATTTGCAGTTTTAAAAAGTTTAATAATTAGGAGAGTATTAAATAAAACTTCAAACAAGAGATAAGGGTAGCAGAGTGAGGGAAGCTTGTCAAATTTAAAACAATCATCAATCTCATCATCTGGAGCTATAGTGGACAGGTATTTGTTAGTTGATAGATGTATCCTTACCAACTCCTCACTGTGAAATGTAAAAACAAAACTTCTAATATTTTCTGACGCCTTTAAAGCATTGAAGAAAACTAGATTCTTCAAACAATAGCCTTTTCTTGTCGGACTTATAATAAAGCTTTAGGAAGAACAGCGTCGAGAAAACGTTTCAAAGACTTTATTTTTCTACACTTTGTTTTTTCTACAAAAACCAAACGATACGTCAGACTATCTGTTACTGCAATAAAATGACATTGATTTAGATCACTTTAACAAAATAGATCATGAGTTATAATGACATGAAACGATTGTGCACTGAATCGCTTATTGTGCGACATTGGTGTGAATAATGTGGGTCAATAAACTGCATCTTTCATTGTATACGACGTAATAACCTTTAAATGTCAACCAATTTTTTTTTGTTGCTGTTTATCTGCAAGTGTAAAAATGCCAGACCGTTGTGTAGGTAAAGATAATTCACTATTCACCTTTCATTCGCACATTCAGGACTTTAACTTCTTTGTTGTATTTCGTTTCATGAAAAAAAAAGATGACTGCCATTCATTTCACAACAATACAATCTGTGTGTCAATGCACTGACATAATTACATAATTATGATTGTTTACAATTTATTTCAATAAAACCATTCTTAAATGGACAAGTTTTTGCGTCCCAATAGACGCACAGTTACATTCACTCTGATCGTGGCACATCATTTATGTCCACAGAAACTAAAGATCCTAGTTCAACTAATGCTTCAGTTACATGGAAACATTGGATTTCTTGTTTTGACAGATTCGCAACGAAGGTAGGGGCTAGTGAAAGCGAACAGTTTGACCTGCTATGCAACTTTGTGTCTCCATCCTTATATCAGTATATTTCTACCTGTTCTAAATACTCAGAAGCAAAATCTATTCTGAGAATTTATTTGTGAAGGCCCCTAATGAAACATTGGCCAGACATTTGCTTGCAACTTGCAAACAAGAAGTCGATCAAAGTCTTGATCAATTTGAACACAAGCTGAGAGTGTTGGCCAGAGATTGTCAGTTCCGAGCTGTTTGTGCTGACAAAAATGAGGAGGACGCCATTCGCGATGCCTTTGTTAGCGGCATGCGTTCGAGTGTAATTAGACAGAGGCTACTTGAGAAAAGATCCCTTGACTTGAAAATGGCTTTAGATATTGCCAAGACACTCGACATGGCTCAAAAAGAATCCAGTTCGTTTAGTGCTCCATCTCAGTTGGTAGAGTCATCTCTTTCGTCATCGGCAATCTCAACCGAAGAAATGGTGGACTCAGAAACAATCGCAACAGTGAATACTAAATGTTTCTTTTGCGGAGGTAGTCGGCATCGCAGAGCGAAATGCCCTGCCAAAGACTGCATGTGTCATTCTTGCGGGAAAAATTGACATTTTTCGAAGGTTTGCAGGTCTCGCAAGAAACCTATAACCAAAACAAAAGTCAAAACATCTCCTAGCTACGAGATTAAAAGACAATCTTGTAGAGATTGTAGCTGCATTAAGGACTCTACACATCTAACATCACTAATTGCTACTTCATCTGTACTTGGTTTAACTAAATTAACAGTACACATCTCTGTAAATGGCGTGAACCTAAAAGCCCTAATTGATACAGGTAGCGGGGAAAGTTACATTTCTTCAAACATACCAAGAGAGTATGATTGGTCAATGGTCAGTGACACGTTCAAAGCACAAAATTTCTATGGCGTCATCTCAACTGTCAAGCGTCACAAGAGGCCACATGTTTGCATCGCTAAAATACAAAGGGGAAGTTTACAATCAATTCAAACTTTCGTTACTAGATGAACTTTGCACTAATGTAGTGCTTGGGTTGGATTTTCTCGCATTACACAAAGAACTGATAATTCCATTCAACGGTGGTCGACCTGCATTTCATGTTTGTTCGCTCTATGCTGTTAAGGTAGAGGCACCACAATAGTTTGCAAATTTATCCCCTGAGTGCAGATCTATTGCTACTAAATCTTGTCGTTACTCCTTCCAAGACAGCCAATTTATCAAAGCTGAAGTTGAGAAATTGATACGAAACGGTATCATTGAACCTTCCAAATCCCCTTGGAGAGCTCAAGTCCTTGTCACGACTTACCTGGACGCTTACCCAATGCCAAGAGTGGATGAAATGGTGGAGAAAATTTCCAGGTATGAAATCTTTAGCACATTGGATCTGGGGAGTGCTTATCACCAAATACCTATCCAACAGAGCGAAAAGAAATACACAGCTTTCGAAGCTTGCGGTAAACTCTACCAGTTTTGCAGAATACCCTTTGGGGTCACTAACGGTGAAGCTTGCTTCCAGAAAACCATAGACACTATTATAGAAAAAGAAAAGTTGTCCGACACGTTTGCTTATGTCGACAATGTAACAATATGTGGTACAGATGTAGACTCTCATAACAAAAATCTGTTGCGTTTTCAGAAGGTAGCTCTGGAATACGGAATATTTTTGAACGAAAGTAAAAGTGTATTTGCTACTAAGAAGGTAAAGCTGCTTGGATATGAAATATCCAAAGGACATTTGAAGCCGGACCCTGATAGATTTCAAGCTCTGCGGGATTTGCCACCTCCAAAAGATCTGAAGTCTCAGAAAAGGATTGTAGGACTTTTGGAATATTATGCTCACTGGATACCCAATTTCTCCGACAAAATGTATCCTATAATGAAAAATCAAATTTTTCCTGTACCTACAGAAGTAAAAACAGCGTTGGAAGACTTGAAACAAGAATTGCAGAAAGCAGCAATTTTCACCATAAAGTATGACCATCCTCTAATTGTGGAAACAGACGCTTCTGACATCGCAGTAGCAGCCACTTTAAATCAGGATGGAAGACCTATTGCATTCTTCTCTAGAACTCTTTCACCTAGTGAAAGACATCAATCTGCCATAGAGAAAGAAGCAACTGCAATAATTGAAGCTATACGCAAATGGAAGCATTATTTGTGTGGCAATCATTTTACCCTTATTATGGACCAGCGGTCTATTTCACACATATTTAAAAACACTCATGACAAGAAAATTAAAAACGATAAGATACAAAGTTGGAAATTGGAACTGGCAGGCTTCAAGTTTGATGTACAGTATAGACCTGGGAACGCCAACACAGCAGCAGACACCTTGTCTAGAGGGCACTGTGCAACCATGACGAAACAAAGTAGCCTGAAGACGTACCATGACTACCTGTGTCATCCAGGCGTCACTAGACTTCTACATTATGTCAGGTCAAAGAACTTACCCTTCTCTGTTGAAGAAGTCAGACAGACCATTCAACAATGCAGAACCTGCAATAGAATTAAACCGCAATTCTATAAGGAATTTGCAGGTACGCTCATAAAGGCCACACAGCCGTTTGAAAGAATTAGTGTGACTTTAAAGGTCCTTTGCCATCAGCTACTCGGAACAAGTATTTATTAACAATGATTGACTAATATTCGCGGTTTCCATTCGCTTTTCCCTGTCCTGATATGACATCTAAGACAGTGATAAAGTGCTTCGACCAGTTATTTTTCCTCTTTGGAACACACAGTTACATCCACTCTGATCGTGGCACATCATTTATGTCCACTGAAACTAAAGAATATCTACATTCTAAGGGCATAGCCACTAGCAGGACAACGCCCTACAGTGCAAACGGAAATGGGCAAATAGAAAAGCTGAATAAAACATTGTGGCAGGCTATTTTATTAGCATCGGACTCAGGGAAGTTGGAACCTATGCAGTGGGAATCTGTGCTGCCTCAGACACTTCATTCAATTCGATCATTACTGTGTACTTCTACTAATGAAACTCCACACGAACGGATCTTCAAATTCAACAGAAGATCGCCAACGGGAACATCCTTGCCTACTTGGCTACAGAACCCAGGGAAAGTATTACTAAAATTACCTGTGAGATCTTCAAAATTTGACCCATTGGTACAAGATGTTGAAGTTATTAGCTGCAACCCACAGTACGCCCATATACGATTTCCAAACGGCCGGGAAGAGACAGTGTCGCTTAGGCACCTGGCGCCGAAGGAAAGTTCCACTAACGACTGTTTCGAACCAGAGAACGGTATTCTGCCTCAAGAGGTCGGTGACTCTTTGGATCTCTCACCAGGGAGTCGCTACGTGCCTGAAACTATCAGTAATTCACAGAGTCCCACCCCAATGATGTACAACCAGCCAGAAGTCATCAGTGACTCACAGGGGAGCCACCCAATGCCAGAGGCCAATATTGACATGAGTCCCGTACATGATAGTTATGACTTGCAAGGAGAAAAGTCAACGCCAGAGACACCTCCGGATCCTTCCCTTCATACGCATGGTTATAATCTAAGACCCAGAAAGAAATAACAGAGGGGTGAATGGAGTGATCGTTAAATGAACTTGTGTGTTACTCGTGCTAGTATTTGTAATCGTGTTCCATTATCGTAGTCTGTGAATCGTGACCAGTCTGTACTGTGTTATTGTGTGTATCAGTCGTGTTGTATTGAAATAAAGCCTTGTTTCTAAGGTTATGAGTTGATTTAGTATATTTCACATACCATATAGTGTTATAGAGATCTACGGAACCGTCTTGATTTTGTAACGTGGGACACTTGTTTTGTCATTTCTACTCAGTTCTGGAAATAATAATCCCGCTTTTAAAACCTTTACATTGCTATTGTATTTTTTTTACTTAAATATTTGGTATTGATGTGTACATTGGAAGACACTCAAGGATTATTAAATTAATATAGCTTCAGAAATGTCTTATTTTGTAGTCATCTGTGCATACTTCATTAGAGTGAAAAGAAGGCAGGTTTTTAAAAAAATTAAAGAAGTTACTTGGCAAGTTGTAAAATGAGCCAGTAACAAGTTTGTGTTTGGTCACAAAAAGGACATGCTTAGAAAAATGACACGTCACTAGTGTGAAATGGGAGAAATTGTAATTTGGAAAGACTATTAAAGGTTTTCTACAACTGAACATGTTGAGTCGTTCTCAGCATGTTCGAAAACGCTATGAAAAGTTGAACATACTTTCTTAATGTAGTCATTTCAATATAGACAGTAATGTCTATCAACATTCAAACATTGGTCTACAACAATGTCAATCGGAATATATATTTTTTCCCTTAAAAAACAAGAACTCTGCAGAGTTTTCAGCATGCCTTCTTATCTACCCCTTTCAGTTCAAGTACTTATCTACCACTTTCAGTTGCGTTACCTCGCAATGTGACCAATACGAGGCGAAGTCAGAACCAGCACGGTGAAGTCAGTCCGGAGCAGAGGCTTGGTTTTGAACAGTCAAAGTAACGTTGTTGCCAACTGTACAGTATTTGTGATGTGTTTGAAATTAAACTGTTACTGTTACTTTGGAGCCCTGAGTTGTCAAGTTGTTTAAGTTGGTGGTGTTGTGTGGTGCAGTTTGCAGAGAGCCTGGATAGTGAGAAACGTTACAATATTCATTGTCTCCTTCCAATAAGTGAAGCATGTTGGTAGGACTAGTTGGTAGGACTAGTAGGACTAGTTGGTAGGACTAGTTGGTAGGACAAGTTGGGTCATAAATACAGTCTTTACAATGGACCATATAAGCGTGCGGGTAGTACTAGTTGGTAGGACTAGTTGGTAGGACTAGTTGTGTTTTTGCTTATTTTGTTATTTCTTCAGGACATTCGCGTAGTGTGCAGGTATATGTTGGGAAGATGCAGACAGAGCCGTTCTTGTTTAACGTCAATTAACAAAGTATAATAAACTCAGACCTATTGGATCGTCTGGTTTAACAAACTGTTGAACTTATACAAGTTCTTTTGTGGTTTGCGGGCAGCTTTTCTTTTAGCTGACTTTCAATAAGTAGGTTGGTAACTTCTAGTCCACGGAGCGCGACAGTGTAGGCTGCATGGATAGTGTTCACAAATTAGGTCACTGACTTCAATGTTTGGAATGTTAAGTCTGACACTGAACTAGATATAGAATTATAGGTACACATATGTACACAAATATAAGATTGTCGCATTGTTTTTTAGCGGCCCACGTAAGGGGAAAAGCCGCTATTAGGTTTGTGTCCGTCTGTCACACCGAGATCTCGAAACCAGAAGGGAAATGAAAAATATTATTTCACCATACGATGCCTATTGAAAAGTTTAGGTGCAACAGCTACTTTTGGTTTTCTAAAATCAAACCGTTTAGTTTATAAAATCAATTATGAAAGCGATTTTTTCATAAAAATACATCAATTCTTATCTTATCTTATCTTATATAATACAGACGTTACTTCAAAAAAGAAGATGATTACGTCCTACGCGTCATGCATTTAGTCATGCATATTAACCAATGACTTAAATTCTGCCAAGTCACTGGTTTTTCTGGCTAGCTCAGGCAACCCATTCCATGCTCTAATAGCACTAGGGAAGAAGGAGTATTTGTACAAATTTGTCCTAGCATATGGGACGAGGAATGTGCCTTTATTTTTGTGTCTTTCAGAGTATTTTATTAAATTTTGTTTTTGTATTTGAAGATTATGGTTCAATGTTTTATGTATAATTGCTACTTTACTTTTGAGTCTTCTGTCCTGAAGGCTTTCTAAAGTTAGTGATTTTACTAATGGTGTTACCCTAGTCAAATGTGAATATTCGTTTGTTATGAATCTCACTGCTCTATTTTGTGTTTGTTCCAGTTTCTTAATGTTTTCTTGAGTTGAGGGGTCCCACAAGGTGGATGCATTCTAAAACAATACGTACATGCAAGGCAGGCAATATTCAAAATGTTAACAAAGAAAGATAATTTTTTGTGTATTTTCAGTGTCACTAAGTCAAATATATTTATAAGGGCCATAGCAATATTGGAATGACATGTTTGACCCAAGTGAAGAAAAGTAGGCCATATAATGTCCAAAGTAACTTAAATCATAACTTCACTTAAGTATCTTTAAAGAATCAAAGGCACTCAGATTAATGAACATTAATGTAACAATTTTCACTATTAGATGAATTTCTTCAAATAGAAGTTTATTAGAGCCTCCTTTTTTTTACAATAAATAAAACAAAACCTCGGAAAGTTGGAAGATATTGAGAGACAGGGAATGTCACTACAGAGAAGCAAACTTAAATGTACTCTGACATTGTCTTATATTAAATATTGTTTTAATGTAAAATATGAATTAGCATGTCATCTCTTTCTTAGACTTTTATAGGGCAAAGGCAAACTCTAAAAATATGCCTCTACCATAGGAAACAACATTCATTTTTTTTTTACAATTCAAGAAAACACTATGTAACAGACAAACCTTTTAGAGTTTGGCAAGTATTCAAACTTGTAACCACACTTCATTAACTCTGTCCATTATACAGGGGGGTGCAAAAGTAAGTATAGAGTGATATAAACAAACTAATGTCGCATATATATTTCCTTTCAATTCAAGCATTAATAATGCTTCATTGAGCAAGTAGATACTTTCTAGCATTTCTTCTTATTATTTCACTACAATAAATGCAGTAAATATATATGTGATTTCTCTTTTTCTCTCTTTGTATACTTACTTCTTGCGCTAGACTCTGGCCAAGCGTTTGGGATAACCAGAAGCTCATCATAGCGACCAAAATGGAAGTCTACAAGGCATACGTTCTTAGCACGCTACTGTACGGCAGTGAGTCGTGGACCACCTACACAAAACAAGAGAGAAAACTAAACTCATTCCACTTGCGCTGCCTTTGATCTTAAAAATAACTTGGAAAGAAAGAGTGTGTAATACTGAGATCTTCGCGAGAACGGGCCTTCCCAGCATCTTTACAGTCCTCAGGCAACGCCGCCTGCGCTGGCTAGGATAGTTCGCCGGATGGAGGACAATCGCATCTCGAAAATCGTTATGTACGGGCAACTTGCGACTGGCTCAAGGAAAAATGGCCGTCCCCACCTCCGTTACGTGGATGTGATAAAAAGGATTTTAAAATCAGTAAACATTGATACTGACCATTGGGAAGACATAATCATCCTCATCAAACTCCATTTGAGTGAGGGCTTGAGAGGTCCGATTCTCTCTTGCAAAAGCCCTGGACAGAAACCCTGATGTCTTGCGTAGTAATAATAATAATAATAATAATAATAATAATAAACTTTATTGTCAGTATTGAAATTTGTCTATTACATTTTGTGCATTACACCAAACAAAAAACATTATAACTATAAGAAACCAAAGTGTACATTCACACCAGACTCACTCATAATTTACATGTGACAAAGTTTATACCAGATTGTTCTTATTTAATGATTTGATTGCCAGGGGAACAAAAGAGTGTTTGTGCCAGTTTATCTTTGCTATCGGTGTCTTGTATCTCTTTTGTGATGGTAAAATCACAAAATCCTGACACAAAGGGTGATTCTTTATTTCGAGGATCTTGTTAGCTTTTTATAGATGTTTGTCTCAAACAATTGCCCAAATGGGGTTTGTTTTTTGCCAATGATTTTACCAGCAGCTTTTAGGATTCTATAAAGTTTATTTTTATTTTTAGTGCTCAGATTGCCACACCAGGCAGTGATATTGAAACTTAAAATATTGCAGATGTGAGCGTGATAAAACATAATCAAAGCCTTTTCGCTAACATTAAACGAGGACAGTTTTCTTAGTAATCGTAATCTTTGCTGCCCTTTATTGCTGATATAATCAGTATGTGTAGTAAAATTTAGTTTATTGTCTAGGATAGTACCAAGGTATTTAAAGGTTTGCACAATTTCAATAGTCTCTCCAGCTACAGAAACAAGAGTCATGTCCCTTCTTGTCCCTACGAAAATCGATTATTATTTCATTGTTGTTTTTTTACATTTAATAATACAAAATTATCTTTAAGTATTTTTCAATGTGTTCTATTTCTTTGAAATACTCATTTACGTCTGAGCTCTCTGAAAGCAGGGCAAGAAGAGCCGCATCATCAGCGAATTTAGTGAAGGAGCAAAAAGAACTATCAGATTGAAAATCATTGGTGTACAAAATGAACCACAATGGCGATGTCACAGCCCCCTGATTTTTGGTTTCCCAGACCTGTTGAGACGGAGATCAGCAAGTCTGGGGCAGTCAAATAGCAGCTGGGGCTCCGTGAATCGAAAATTGGCCATAGCCGTGATAAATATGAGCCAACAGGACAGTGGCCTGTGCTATAATAGCTTGCTCAGGCCTAGACAGCCTCCACCACGGGGAAGTGCGGTCAGAGCGCCTCATGTAGTACAGATTTGGAGTCAGTGACCACAACAATCTGTGTTGCCCTCAAATGTCCCTCGCCGAGTTGAGAGTCAATGACCTTTAAGGCTTCGCAGACTGCCATGGTCTCCGCATCGAAACTGGGAAGACATAGCCTTTGACCGCACTAGTTGAAGAGAGACGTTGACCAAGAAAGCTATAGACAGCGAGAAAACATGGGACTCAGCTCTTGATGAAAAGCATGCCACACGGAAAATGGCCAGCTCCTCTACTACCAAAGCGAAAGCCACATTGACCTGGAATTTCGTAATTTATTCATACATTTGTCACAAGGAAAACTGCAGAACTAAATTGTATAGTGGCCATGGAGCCATGGAAATAATGCATGAAATACAAACATTCACATTTCGGTACCGTTGAACAAGAAGTGTGTAGGTTACATAGAAGCGTAGTGATGTTTTGCTAAAGTAGCAGGGATGAGTAAAAAAAATCCCCTCTTTCAGACCTTGTGGCAGATGGTGTAAAGGACATCTTTTTCTGTGGCCTACGGTTTACTAGGCTCTCATGTGACCAGCACAACGACCAACCGCCTTTACTTTTCCCAACTAACGTCAGGTACCCAATAGAGCTGGATGGACTTAGAGGCTTCAGAGATCCCGAAATTAAAAATCCCAATCTTCACCATGTTCTGAACCCCGGGTCATGGTTCAGAAACCAAGCGCCTTACCGCTCAGCCACCGCCCCTCTAGAGTAGCAGGAGGATGTGAAAACTGTATAAGTGTTGTTACTGCGTCACTGGGG
This sequence comes from Biomphalaria pfeifferi, assembly GCA_030265305.1. NCBI lineage: Eukaryota > Metazoa > Mollusca > Gastropoda > Planorbidae > Biomphalaria > Biomphalaria pfeifferi. Next base: position 620,756 of record JASAOG010000259.1, read on the forward strand.
TACAATTATAAATCTTAATGTACATATTCACATAGATGCTAATAGACTATTTTCATAGATTCCTCCGCTACAATAGCCACCAATATTTTCTCTGAATTAAATTTAAAGTTGGAGTCACACATTCAAACCCTTTGATTACAAAACTGGCTTAGCTGTAGCAGTAACATCTTGCTATAGTATTGTATCCACTCTGTTGTAAATCTGAGTCTCATCTGTTGTAACCTGAAGCTGATCGTATATGCCAGTGGGATCAGAGAACTTATTTGCAAGCCCATTCAATGACTCGTAATGATTGATGGGATTTTCATTGCTTAAAGCGTTGTATGTGTCCTCAATAGAAACGGAGGGGACTCTTAAAGGACTGTATGCGTCACTTAAAGTTCTGTCGGGTATGGTTTTAGAAGTCGATTGAACTTGATGAGAACTATGTCCGGGCAAAATCTCAACTGGATTTAAATAATCACCGTCCATTGTTGCACTGACTGGGCGTGCACTAATATTATTGTATACGTGCAATTCATTGTATGGAGTCTCATTCACAGACCGGACATCTTTCACGTCCAGCTCATCATAGGAGAACGATTGTGTGCCCTTGCCTGGTGTGGTAGAACGTAGTCTATGTCTGCATTTCCAAACTAAGAAAATAGCTGAGGAAAGCAGAAGAGCTCCTAGAATGGAACCAATTACAGCACCGACAATTGTTGCAGTTGAAGAGGAAGATTCAGGTGAAGAGGATGTAGTAGTTGATATTGATGTGTTATCATTGTGTGGGGCACTCGTTGAGGTGTCTGGAATGGAAAACATTTCTGTGGTGTCAGTCAATGAACTGGTATCATTCATATCTTTAAAAGTGCTTGGCAAGTCTGTTACAGCTTTTGTGCTAAGATCTGATGTTGTGTCTGACATTGTTGTCAAGTCGTTTATTGACCTTGATGCTGTATCTGTGGTAGTATCTGCTGAAGTTAAATAATCTGTTATTGTATCAGAATTGGTCGTGACATCGGTTAGAGGCGTTGTTGTTGTTACTGTGGTAGTTTCTATTGAAGTTAAATAATCAGTTATGGCATCTGAAAGGGTAGTGCTGGTTGTTGTACTCTGTTCTGATGTTAAATCATGCGATGCATCGACCATTGTTGAAATTGACGTTTCAGTTGTAGTAGGATTTATTGTTGAATCACTTGATGTATCAGCTGTAGTAGATACGAAGGGTGTTGATGTTGTTATATCTGTCGTTGTATCTGCTGTGGTTTCTGAAATTGATGTTTCAAATGTTGTTGTAGTGGAATATGCTGTTGACTCACTTGATGTATCTGGTGTTGTTAAGGTTGTTGAGGTTGATATATCTGTTGTTGTTTCTGTTATCATTTCTGAAATTGTAGTTTCCACCGTTGAGGTGGATGTAGTCACAGTCGTGTTCAATGTAGTGTCTTCCGTTGTAAATGTACTTGATCCACATATCCAGGGTAAATAAAACATTAGAGCCATTAGAAGATATGTTCCACTTTGTGACATGTTGAGAGACCTGTAAAAGATTCCAGACATAATTTTGGCATATTGTGAGGTGTACATTTTACAAAAACAGAATAAGCTCATCTAGGCCAGCATGACTATAAAGCGTTTGCGTGTCCCTGAAAAAAAAGTAAAAGATATTTGATGTGTTTATCATCAATGTGTAAATCATATTGGTGATTGTTTATTGCTTTATATTTTGTAAGTATTTAATTGTTCTGTCATTAAGATTCAATCTAGATAAAATGTGGCGTGTAAACATTAGTTATACCCTATAAGTGATTTCGTTTACATAGATTAAATCAATACACTCTGTTAGGTAAAAAGTTTGTATATGTTATTTCTTCCAGACCCAATCTCGGATCAAGATGAAAATGTGCACAATTATTTCTTGTACTTCACAAAACTACAATTGATTAAAAAAAAACGATTAGTTAATTAATTATTGGTATTCAATTATTTTGATTAGCTCCAAATAAGGGGAATAAATGCTACTATTTTTGTGGCAGTAATGTAGAGTTATTTACCTTATTTGCTTTTCTACTTCCCATTCTTTGACCAAGTTTAAAAATGTTGCAGAATTATTCATAGTCAATGACAATACATGAATCAATCAAAAAAATAACCAATTAATTAACCAAGTTATCAATTAACTTTGTTTTGTAAGCTTTGCTTTTATATTTTATTTTATTTTCTTACTACAACTATATTTGGTGTCACCTGTGGCAGTATTTCTCAAACTGTGAAACGCCCTCCCCCACTAAAGGAGTAATACGTCCTAACAAAAGATTCCGCGCCCCGGATCCCGCTGAGCAGCTTACAGCGCTCCCCCAGACCCCATGTTGGATGGAGGGAGAACCTGCTTCCTGTTAAATACTATCGCAGTAATCTTTTCTAGTTATGAAATGACTTTAAAATATTCTCTGTGATACATTATTTCCTAAAAAAACACCTTATCAAGCTACCTTTAATAAACACATAAACTCCGAATCTAAACATATTTAAGTGTATATGCAAAATTATGTTAATTTAAAACTACTTAGATTTCTTTACTTTTTCTTTTCATTATTTAAACCCTCCGGACCCCACTGTGTGAGCCTATAGCGATCCCACAGTTCCACAGCTTGCTAAGGAGGGTGCCAACGTTGAAAGTTTGAGAAACACTGACCTACAGTCATGACCTCACAGAGAAAATCTTTTTTGGATGTATGAAATAAAGAGGCAATAGAAACAAAAGAATACTTTAAAACTCGTTCTTGTTTGCAAATAAATATTTGAGTGTACTGCAGTAAGCCTAGTGACGTAAGCAGCGTTTTGAGTTAGGGTTAGGGTTCACGTCATGGAAAATCATTAAACATTCTAGCCGAAATTAATTTTTCGATAATAAGGCATTTTCAAACCGATATAACAGTCGACCTCGAGTTTTCCCGATGTGGCCAATGAGTTGAGAATTTTTTTCTCAGTAATATGCACATACCTTCAATTTTAAAGAAAATTGTCAGAGCCGTTTTCGAAATAAAATATATATATAAATATAATATACAATATCTATATACAATATACTGAGAGAGAGAGAGAGAGAGAGAGAGAGAGAGAGAGAGAGAGAGAGAGATAGAGAGATAGAGAGATAGAGAGATAGAGAGATAGATAGATAGATAGATAGATAGAGAGAGAGATAGATAGATAGATAGATAGATAGATAGATAGATAGATAGATAGATAGATAGATAGATAGATAGATAGATAGATAGATAGATAGATATAGGTCTGTGATCTGATCATTATCGGATAAGTATTCGTTTCCGTTTTCCAGTCTAGGTATAATATATATAGGTCTGTAGTGTGGACATAAAGCAAATTACTGTGATGAACTTTAAGTGCGAATATTTCCAATGTTTCTTTTTTAGCCAAAGATGCAAGCATTTCATACGCCAAAATCAAGTGTATAAGGTTCATCAATATTCTTTGCCAAGTACGCTTTATAGTATTGAATTTTTCGAAACACATGTATATATATATATAATGAATGCATCTATTATGATTTAGAGCAGAAAGAAATGGCTATTGTAGAATCAAGCTATCCATACATATGCTGTTCATTTATTCAATGTAACTCTGGGTGAATAATAAAGCGTAGTCTTTGACAGATAACGTGACCAATTATTGGTTCATTTTTATACTTATTTATAAAAACCGCAACACAGACAAAAAAAATCCCTGATGACATATTAAATATATTATTTAATAATAGTTAAAGTATGCGACATACCTGCTCCTGCTCCTAGTAGATTTATAAAATAACAGAATGAGCACTGTAAAAAAAAAGAATCACAGATTTGACTTACGTCAGAGCTCAATGCCGTATCTCGCGTTGTCCAAGACATTGACGTGTAGCAGAACCTAAAACCTTACTTATAACATACATTCCAAACATAGACTACGACAGTGGTTCTTAAACTGTGGTCCTCGCTCCACCGCGTCCAAAGAAAGATGAAAATTGTATACAATTAAAATAATCTCTTTCCTCATAGCCAGGAAAAACGATTGAATAATTTGAAGAATAATAAACTGTATTAATATTTCTATTACGAACTATTCTACGATAACGTCATTGTTAACGCCTCTTAGTACAACAACGATTGTTAATAGTCATGTGATGTCATTGTATTTTACTTATTTTATAAACCAATCAAAGTATTTTTTTCAATCACTTTGCTTTTCAAGCCAATCAACGTCTGCCTTTCAATTTCTCTGCTATATCTAAATTGAATTTTTGAATGAAAACAATGTGGCCATTGATAGCAACAAATATCTTTCACCATATGTCGGCAATGTCAGAATACTTTGACAGTTACCTGCCAACGTTAACACAACTGTAAATATTTGATTTGAAATAAAATTATTTTAAATTGTTACTTCACTTTCCGTCTATGTTAAAGACTAAGACTACGACTGCTTTATTAATCCTTATGGAAATCTGTTGTGATCACAAGGACTCTTTCTCATATAAAAATGTTACAGCAGTTTCCATGAAACGACATGAATTAAAATGTGTCGATGTGTTAAAACTAAAAGTTAAGCAGACTACAACTGTATCAGAGATCCCTTCAGCTGCCAGGTTACCGAGTTGACCGGCAAGGTCATAGTTAGCTGAACTGTCTAGTGACGTAAGTGTTGAACTTGCATTTCATGAATAAACTTTGACTGCATTTTGGTGCAATATTAGAAAAGAAAATACGCTTTTAGCTGGTCCCATTAGCAACTACCTATCAGTGCGAAGCATCGTTGTTAGCATTAGAAGAGACACATGCCCAGGAACAGTGCAGGGGGAACAGAACATTCCAGTATGCCTATCCAACTTCTCTTTGAGTACAATCCTTCTCTGCCGATAAATAACAAACTCACATATCTCATAAGTTTCTGTGATTCTGCGTCTACTCTAATTTCATTGCATTTGCGCTACAGTAAAACTTATACAAATGTAATTTTTAAATAATTCAAGTGTTTAACTTTGGAAAATAGTGAGAAAATAATTAGTATTACAATTTACTATTGAATAAACAATGTTCTATTAAAGTGGTTACGCAGTATCAGTAATATCCAGTTTTAAGAATCATTTGATGAATTTAAACAAATTTGATTTCCATTTTTATGTTTTGGATGTTCTGAAGAAACATACGTGTGAAAAGTATATCAACTATTTTCATTCATTTCTTCGTCACTATTAATGAGGGCCGTGGAAGTAATACGAGCGTTATGGCTTGATACAATAATTATTAAGTATTAAACATTCTAGTTGTATTTATGTTGTATATTGTTTTCTTTAGCTAATTAAACTTTAGTCCTGTGACTGTTGTATGACACACTATTATTGGCTGTCAATAGTTAATATTGTTAAAATATGGTTAGAAAAAAATGCTGTACTTCATTCAGTTGGATTCAGATAGAGAAGTTTAGTCTTTATACCTGTGGCTATGCTAGTATCATTTGGGACGGACAAATTGGGCTGCACCGAAGATCCGCCACTATCGTGTAAGGCTTGTACAGAACTTCCAGACCTGCAAAATGTTGGAGAAGCACTGATGTACGTGATCATGACCTACATAAGTTCTGTCTCGTGTATTGAAACCAAGTCATCCGTACCATTACGTCACAGTGTGATTTAACAAACGTGCTTTTTTTTCCCTTATCTCTAATCTGTAAAGTTATAAATAGCACGAGACCTAGTCATTGTGCTGGTACACAATAAATACGTTTTAAAAAAAAAACTGAAGTTAATGGATGGGCAAATAATTTTAGCGGAGACTCGCATGCCATGACTAGCTTCTTGACTAGTTACATAGTAGGAGGTGAAACAGAATGAAATAGACGCATAGTCACGTGCTTTATGGGAACATATTTTGTTGTTGAGCCTAAGACAACTCAGAACTTTTCACAATGTATACAGACACATGTTGGACATGCAGCAACAAAAGTCTGTAATGTTTTAAAAAGTCTGACAAGTAGAAGGAATTAGAGTCTCCTCCAATCTAAAGTACAACTATAATGAAGAACAAGTATGTAATTTGTCAATAATGTTCTTGAACCGTGTAGCCGTTTTACAGGTCTTGATTCGCATGACTGAGTTCCCTAGCAATCATTCACCTTCTACCTTTTTTTAGGCAAAAAATGCTTGTTTACAGATATATGAAGATCCTAAAATTGACAATCATGGTAGATCTATATAATTTTTTTATTCGGAAATGCAGCTTACTGAAAGGAGTCATTAAAATAGAGCTAAAGTGTGGCTTCCTGTAAAGATTCATTAAAATACAAATGGCTTCCTGTAAAGAGTCATTAAAATACAGCTCAAGTGCTGACTATCCACATTTGAACTCTGTCGAGGCTGGTCTAACTTTATGCCGTTTGATTGTCAAAAGAGCTGAGCCGAAGGCTCTTTGAGCTCTAGACGTGTAAGCCTACTTGAACATAACTGTCTGGAAGAGATCCAAGTCAATGCCTATGTAAAGCATTGCTATTTCCGATGTATTTGGCACTCCGGGCGCATTGACTAGAATGCATGGCCGAAGGCCGAGTACACCGGGAACCTCCGCCATTTTCCTATGTTGTACCAAGCTAACTCGTCATTTGTGTAACGCTCCCTTGAGGAACGGCGCATGGATTATCGACAGGGACGTGAAAGCTCTCTTTCAACTCCGCACCGTGAAGTGGGACAAGCTCTGGTATTCCCTTGGACACTCCCACAGGAGTTTTGTTTTGCTATTCATTCAGCCTTATCACTTCCTCAAATGATCGTTTCCACCCGAGTGCCACGTTTAGCGTACCCGAGCTAACTTCATGCCTGAATAGCTCTTGTACAGAATTACGAACTGACGACATTAATCAATTAATTTCATCCTTCAATCGTGTCAATTCTCAGCCGGCCCTGGTTACAATCCAACATTATGAATTCAATTTCAGAAATGAACATTTCTATTTCAATAAAATGAATCTCGATGTAAGTAGACAATATGAAGATTTCACCGTTCAGGCTAGAACCAACATTGCATATAGGTCATGGCGGGGTCACGTTGTCTCTAGTCTGCCTACCAGTGTTTAACAAAGCGTACATCCACTCACTCTGTCTGTCTGTCTGTCTGACACAAACTTTGTACACGTCATCTCTCCTACTTCCCTGTCTCAAGTGGAAACTTTGCACCATTATGTATTGCCCAGAACAAAACTCACGCAAAAAATATTAACCAATTAACTAGTGAATAAGTGATAATTATTTTTTTATATGGAAAAGGGGAAATAAATGTTGGAGTATTGAGATATATGGCTGTAAATGTGCAGTTCTTTTCTCTTACTTAAGCTTTGTTGTTGTTTTTTTAGTATTTTCTATATTATTTTTTTTTTTTAGTCTGTCTGTTAACATGTATTATGTACTTCAAACTGATTCGATGGCTGCCTGGTCGTAAGAGGCCCGCGTTCCATTCTCTGGCGTTTTCCATTTCTCCCTTTTTCATATTGAAGAAAGTTACGAAACTTTTAAAACCGAATAACAAAAACAAATTTTAAAGATAATAATCTAATAAGAGATGCTAATTAGTCGTCTTAAAGTATCTTTATTTTCTTCAGTAATAATCAAAAATTAAAATTCAAGTTACTGTTATAGATATTTAAAAGTTGTATTGTCCCAGATTTTTTTAAACACAACAATGGCATAAATGTTTATTTGCCTTGATTGTTTTTCTACTAATTACATTGTAAGTCTCAATATCTTTGACAGTTCACTCTGAGATGTATCTTATCAATTCTCCCATTACTATTTATAACTTTCCTTTGGTCTCTATGTCTGTGAAGTGTAACAGCACAAGAAACCAAGAGGCTGTCAGCTAGAAATTACTGCTTTCTGAAACATCAATGGGAAAACGCCAATTCAAATTGAGTCTGTTATCAAAATGACATTCCAAATTCTATTGAAATTCCAATAAAAATAAACAGAATGAAATGAAACTTAATGCTTGTTAGTGTAAACTCAACTCCTAATCTCAACTCAAATACTAAACTTAAATTTAGAACTAAACATTTGTCTTTAGTGGAAATACAAAGCTAATTAGATGGTTGAAAAATAGATGGTCTGTCGTATGATTAAAGGATGAGAACCGCTTCACCAAATCTACTTCCTGCCTTATTTTTTGCTCCTGTTATTGGCAGCTAGTCACGTGTACGACAGACGCAAGTTAAGCTCAGCCCTTTCAATGAACAAGTTTGGATTGTAATGTCTTTAGCAAACTTTTGATGCAAGCAGGAAGCAGTAGAGGCGTGAAGAAAACTATTGACACTGTCATTTCAACAGTACATCCTGAGCGTCTGACCCAGTGATTTATGACATTTGTAGTCAGTATTTAGTTATCGTATTCTGAATATAATATAACAATAAAAAATTAACGCAAAGAGCAAAAACCTAATCATAATTTTAGCCTGCGCTACTGTTTCAGTCGGGGCAAAAGTAATCACCCCACGTAATGACTAGCGAAATAAAAAAGGGGGTATATATATATATTTGTTATTGCTTGTAATCTGCAATATGGTTAGGAATAACAACTACTTTTTTTCGGAGTGTTATACAGTAGGCTAATATATGTTTCTAAAAATATGATACAAAAGATTAGTAATTAATTAAATCAATTTAAAATCTATCCAGAGAACTTGTACACAATGTTTTCTTTGGTATGTTATCACATTCCAACATAGGACACAAGTTGCCTTTTTAAATAGAACAAAAGATTATATATCTACACAGTAGAATAAATACGATTTGTATTTAATTTTTTCCATCTAATATTTAAAAAAAAAAGAAATATCAAACACTATCAATGCCCCGATCAGGAGTTTGCAAATTTACGATTTTGTGTGAGTTGTGTCCCTTTGTAATATCACACACACACAAAAAAAAAAAACTGGTCATACTTCGTTTGACAAGTGTTCTCTTCTAGCGTGCTTTGTTTGTAATCTAGAAATGTAGCTTCCTATTTACGGCAGTGAGTCACAGCCCAGGGATTTACTCACCATAAACTCAAAAATATATTTATTTTATTTTTTTTTACTAAAAGTATGCATATTAATAATTTTTTAAGAAGGAAATGCAAGGCCAAAAAGTGACTCATCCAGTAAGTGACTCATTCAGTAAGTGACTCATTCAGTAAGTGACTCATCAAGTAAGTGACTCATTCAGTAAGTGACTCATTTACACCTAGAATGCAAGTGAAGTAAATGACTCAGTGACACCTACTACATGAGTGATACTAGTAGAACCCTGAGTAAAACACTGAATTGAATCTTGAGTTAAACTTACATTATTCAGTGCATAAATATACAATCAAATGATGACACACTGTTTATAGCTTGGAAGTGTCAAACCATCTTAAATGACACTGTTTCTTTGTAGGCTTTGCTATAGAAGGCAGCAATCTAACTTAACTATAAGGAAATCTTCTTCTGTGTAATAAGTGATATCTGCGAAGCTAACTCCTTAAGTCATGGGAAAAATGTGAGAAAATATGACAGTCAATCTGTAATTCAATTGAAAACAACATATTCTCAAAGTGGTATAGAGCACTTGTTATTTACATCCTGTTTAATTTGACTTGAACTCAAGGCATGCGTTCTGTATTTATCATGAACAGTATACAATAAAAGGTAGGGGGGGGGGTACATGAAGAGCTATAAATGCGCAACATGTGGCCTTGCATAACTGTTATCATTTTAATAAACTCTTAGACCCACTGAAATGACAGTATATGTTTTTTCTTTCGTGATCATATAGACTACTTAAGAGTATTCTTTTTTGTCAATACTAGCATTACCTACCACTTGTAGGCCTCCATGCAATAAGGCAGCATTACCCACAGTAGAAATTTTCACATATGGTTCGAGATCATCCGCATCCCTTTTATGAACCATGTGACACGGGAAAGGATTTTATCTCGTGGCCAGGATAAGCAATCGGCTCTTCTCCAACCCCTTTGTCTGGAGTCCCCCTGCAACTAGATGATCATTTAATCACATCCGTTTGGTCATGGGACACGGTCCCTTGAGCCAACGCAATGGGTTCCTCCTCCCATGTGAGGCCGGAGGCTGAGCTCATTGGGGGGGGGGGCCTCCATATTCCTATAATGTGCCATCACCCCCGTGGGAGGTTCATCACCTTCCGCAATGAGTTTCGGACTGGTTAGCAAGCCTTTCTCACATCCCCACCAAGTGCAAGTACACTCGCTAGAGCATACCGTGGTAGCTCACTGGGATCTATGTTTGTTCACGTCTTTCCGCTTCCCCGGGCGGACGTTTCCACGGAGGCGCCAGGCTAAGGCGCCACCAACTTCGCCCGCTGATTTGTACCCAGGATATATAAATATAAATATTCATACTTCTAAATGTTAATCCATAGAGAGAAATGATTTTTGATTCTCCTTGGATCTGCTTTAAAAAGTAATACAATAAAGTACACAAATATTTAATACCCCAACAAAGTGAAACAAATATTGAATATTACTAACGAAGTCAAAAGTAAACAAAATCAATGACAATAATATTGAACCCTTTTAAGAAATGTATAGTACAAATTTATTTTATGGAAATTGATCATCGTAAATGGAAGAACAAAGTAAACACTGCACTCTCTCTCAATTAATCGTTGTATATAGCCTAATGCGTATTTTATTTTAATGTGCATTTTAGTACATGAATCTCTCTGTGGCATTTTACGTCTCGAGAGACGATCTTTTCCCTTTGCAACTTCTTGTGTGACTAAAGAGGCCAATCCTTGATACACAGCTGCGATCGCAGGTTGGGCATATATAATCACCAGGCGCCGTTGCATTTTCACCCTTCTTTCTGCTTCTGTTATGTATGACATCTGCAATCTTTGACCCTTCCTTTATACTCTCTCTCCATGAGGATCTGTCCAGTGCCACCTCTTCCCAGTTGCCAGTGTCGATTTTGAAGAGCTTCATGTTGCGTTTGCATACATCCGTATAACGTAAAAGTGGGCGACCAGCGGCTCTCCTGCCTTCTATTAGATCGCTATACAGGATGTCCTGTGGAAGTCGACCTTTTGGCATTCTACGAACGTGGCCAAGCCAGCCAAGGCGTCTGCTGCTGATAACAGAGCGGATGTCCTGGCACCCTGCTCTTTGTAGCACTTCCTCATTGGTTATCTTATCTTGCCACCTTATTTTAAAGATCCGCCTTAGGCATCGGAGGTGGAAAACAATCAGCTTTTTTTTCCTGCCATGAGTAGGTTGACCATGTTTCACTTCCGTACAGCAAGGTGCTCAACACACAGGTCCGGTAGACTAGGGCTTTAGTACTGTTAGTCAGCAATATGTTGTCCCAGACTCTTTTCTGCAGCCGTGACATGGTGGCCATTGCCTTGGCTATCCTGTTGTTTATGTCTTTATCCAGTAGAGTGTTGTTGGATATGATGGAGCCAAGGTAACAAAAGTGATCAACAATTTCTAGTGGTTGGCCATTAATGCTTACTTGAGGTGCAGAGTTTGTGTTTTGGACAAGTATCTTAGTCTTGCTTTGACTGATGTTTAAGCCGAACTTCTGGCAAGCAGCATATAATTTGTCAACCAGGCACTGTAGCTGAATATCAGAATCAGCCACAATAGCTGCATCATCAGCATATAGGAGTTCCCTGACGAGTAGCTTCCTAACCTTGGTTTTTGCCCGCAGCCTTGATACATTAGATAGTTTTCCAGAGGATCTTGTATGGAGAAACACACCTTCGTTTATGTCGTTGTACGCATAATGCAGTAGACAGGAGAAGTATATGCCAAACAGAGTAGGTGCGAGCACACATCCCTGCTTGACACCACTGCAAACCTCAAAAGGTGCTGATTGGGCTCCATTGAAAAAATTACAGATCAAACCAAGCAGCTAGAACGTTGGACAGAACACTACCTCGAAGTCTATGCCACACAAAACACAGTAGACGATGTCGCCCTGGCTTCTCTACCAGATCTTCCAGTACTGGAATGCCTAGATGATCTTCCGAGCCTCAGTGACCTTAAAAAAGCAATTAACTGCATAAAAAAAATAGAAAATCTCCTGGGAGTGATGGTATCCCAGTAGAAGTAGTGAAAGTCAATGAATCACTCCTGCTCCCTGAACTCTATATTCTCCTCTGCCGCTGTTGGGAAACAGGTCATGTCCCACAGGACATGCGTGACGCAACTATAGTCACAATATACAAGAACAAAGGGGATCGGAGTGACTGCAACAATTACAGAGGTATCTCTCTCCTCAGTATAGTGGGCAAGATCTTTGCTAGAGTGGCACTATCCAGGCTGCAAGTGTAGGCTTCTAGAGTCTACCCAGAGTCTCAGTGTGGATTCAGGAGTGGTAGATCCACTGTAGACATGATATCTTCTCTACGACTACTGCAGGAGAAATTCAGAGAGAGAGACAGACCCCTTTACATCGTTTTTGTTGATCTGACTAAAGCTTTTGACATGGTCAGCAGAAGTGGCCTTTTCAAACTCCTGAGGAAAATAGGTTGCCCTCCCAAACTACTGCAGTTCATTGAGTGTTTTCACGAGGAAACTAAATGCACTGTCAAATTCAGTACATGAATATAACATGGAAAAAGATAAATGTCCTTATATTTTTGTTGCACTAAACAATTTATGAATCTAATATTCCGTATTCAAATGTTTAAAATCAAAAGGAGACATTTCTAATATGACAATAGATTTTTTATTTACCACCATTATTAAAGCAAATAACAACATGGATGCCACGGTCTAAAGCCTTGTGTTCTCTCTTATGTTTTAAGCAAGATTAGTTTTAATGTGTTAGACAATTAGCCCGCGCTTCTCAGTTAATTGGTGAAATGACTTTGTTGTTAGGGTTAGTTTTGTTCTTGATATATGAAGCAAATAAGATTAAATAAATGTGACTGGACAACCAGACAGAAACTGGTGAAAATATTTATATTGATATAGCATGTTTATCTAGAATTCGAAAATATTTACCAAAGGTTCCCAGACGCCCAGCAAAGGGAAGACATTCCCTCCTTTTTGAGGTCATGTCATTCGTAGTCCAAACATAGGCCTAAAGTGTAAAAAAAAATATCTTCGGCTTTTTTGCAATGGCATTTTATTCATCAATCAAATAGTTCATCTCTGTAGTAACTCTGCACACCACACTCATCACGCCCCATCCACAACAGTGTCAAGGTTCCTCGTATTGGAAAATAGCATCTTCCACCAGGACAAGAGCGAGCATTGAAGGGAAGAGTTGATTCCGTTCTGCCAAGCAGAAGGACGAGAACAGACTTTGCCAGTGGACAGGCCAATCGATAGGTGAGGGAATAGTAGATACCGAGGCACTTCAAAGTGTTGTCAGAGAGATGTGTTGAGGCGTGAAACCTGATGGTTTTTTGTGGTAGCACCCGTTCGTGGGACAACTGCCTATAATTGACTGACACATTTCATAAATTTTAATCCTTAATTTTTTTAAGTTGACTGTGGTCTGCTTTTTGTTGATGTCTTCTTGTCCACTTTTGTAAGACTTTCGTTCCTCTTTTAAGAATGCTGGTATCTGGTAACCCTATATTTACATAATGCCTTCACGCAATTAATGGCAAATCATTTTTTAAAAAAAATTTCCTTTTTTAAGTAGTAAAAAACATACCTATAAAATAATGTAGGGATAAATTTTCCTGCGCTACAGTTTTGATCAGCAGTTTCCAATTATAGCTGATATACTATCGAAATAAAAAAAAAAGGTGGGGTATATATATTCTTATTATTATTGCTTGTAATCAGCAATTATGTTAGGAATAACAACTACTTTTTTTCAAAGGTGTTATTCAATAATATATGTTTGTAAAATTATTTTAAAAAATCGAACTATGTTCAAAGATTTTAAACTCTATCAAGGGAACGTCAACAGTTTTCTTTGACATGTTGGGCAGAGTGCACACTGTAACTTTATGATATAAGGAAAAATTGGTGTCAATAAAAAAAAATGTTAAAGTATAAATCTACACAGTAGAAGGAATACGATTGTTGAAATACTTTCTTTCGATCTAATACTTTAAAAAAATATTTCGTTTGTTTTTATTCATTTTTCAACATTAATGAATGTCTAGATTCGGAGTTTGTTAAGTTAATGATTTTGTGAGAGTAATGTCTCTCTCTTTCTCTCTTGTTTTTATTACCAACGACCTTTGAAACACAACACAATAAGCATACATATCGTTTAAAAGCATACTTATGAAGTATTGTAATACATACTGCTTTTCAAAATTGTAAAAAAAAATAACATTTTAATTTGAATGATTATTGTAAACTTGATCATGTCTGTCAATGATTATTGTAAACTTGATCATGTCTGTCAATGATTATTGTAAACTTGATCATGTCTGTCAATGATTATTGTAAACTTGATCATGTCTGTCAATGATTATTGTAAACTTGATCATGTCTGTCAATGATTATTGTAAACTTGATCATGTCTGTCATTCTTGCCTTTGTTGGAAGTCTTGTTATTTTTCTAATCTTTACGAGCCTTGAGATGTGTCTTTCTTTTTTGTGGGGAGTTTTGATAGATATCATGTTTAGCTCCATTAGTGTCCTGCTTAACTCCATTAGTGTCCTGTTTAACTCTGTTAGAAGCACAATTCAAGTAGGTACTCTTCATTTCTTCACTTTTTAAATGTTTTTTCTCTAAGAAAGAATGGATTGTTTTCTCTAGTTCAGGAAGACTTATCACTGATATGTCACTTCCTTTTAGTGGGATATTATTGGAACGTTTTTTGGCTGTCTCTTGAGAAGTGTCCTCAAATTCTTGCAACGTATTATATGGGTTGACACATTCGCCTATCTGAGATCTGAGAGATGTGTATGCATCGTTCGTTGTATTATCATCGAGATAAAATTCTGGCTTCTCACTTTGAGTGTTGGCTTCTACTGTAATTAGTTGTTCTCTAGCTTTGTTTTCTTTGTCTATATTATTGGTTAAGGTTGAACTTTGATTGATATGTGACAAGTTGTACTCTGTATTAGGTAAAGATGTGTCTAAGACTAAAGTGTTGAGGTAGGCAGCTTGTATATCTCGAGGAGGCAGAGATGGTTGTGTTATGTCTGGTAAATCAACATTCAAATATTGATCGTTATCTAAATGTGGTTCAGAGTTAAGACTGTGGTGCTTGTTGGTTTCAGATTGAAGCTTACGTCTTCTGTAGAAGAGAATGCTCCCGATGATAAGCAGTGCAACTACTACTAGAGCAGCAATGCATCCACCGGCAATAGCACCGTCGTCAGAGGAGTTCACTTGCGATGTGGAGTTGTTAGTTGAAAAGTGTGTAACTGTTGTTAATGGCGCAGTAGTGTTTATGCCGATAGGTATATCTCTATTTCTCGTGGTCTGGGTAGATGTCATATTTATTCAGTTACTTATTTGCTGTTCTACTTGTGGTGTATATATATACAAATAAATATCGTTGCAATGTACATATTGAACTACTTAAGTCTTTGTAAGTTTCATTACTGAAAGCAGAAAGAAGAAAATTAATTTAAAACTGTAGTTTTTACACTTTAATATTCTTACAAAGCTTATCTCAACTCACTCTGTCTGTCTGATTGATAGTTTGTACACGTTATATCTCCCACACCCAATCTCAGATCAAGTTAAAATTTTGCACAATTATTTCTTGTACCTGACAACACAAAAAGAGTAGAAAACATTTAACCAATTAGTTAATTAGCTACTGGTAATTAATTATTTTGTTTGGTATTAAACTTGGGAAAGAAAATGTACTTGACAGATGAGGTGGTATACGTTAAATTAGTCCCCTTGAAGAATCTTGAGCCATGAGTTCAAATTCAAGACGTACAGCGTTTTTTAAAGCGATCACGGTAACATGAGCAAAAATATCTCCTTCTTTCCCCCGCTCCCTTTCCTAACTAATTCAGACAAGTGATAGGATCATAGCTTAGTGACTGATTCAGACAAGTGATAGGATCATAGCTTAGTGACTGATTCAGACAAGTGATAGGATCATAGCTTAGTGACTGATTCAGACAAGTGATAGGATCATAACCTAATGACTGATTCAGACAAGTGATAGGATCATAGCTTAGCGACTGATTCAGACAAGTGATAGGATCATAGCTGGGTGACTGATTCAGACAAGTGATAGGATCATAGCTTAGTGACTGATTCAGACAAGTGATAGGATCATAGCTCAGTGACTGATTCAGACAAGTGATAGGATCATAGCTTAGTGACTGATTCAGACAAATGATAGGATCATAGCATAGTGACTGATTCAGACAATTGATAGAATCATAGCTTAGTGACTGATTTAGACAAGTGATAGGATCATAGCTTAGTGACTGATTCAGACAAGTGATAGGATCATAGCTTAGTGACTGATTCAGACAAGTGATAGGATCATAGCTTAGAGACTGATTCAGACCAGTGATAGGATCATAACCTAATGACTGATTCAGACAAGTGATAGGATCATAGCCTAGTGACTAATTCAGACGAGTGATAGGATCATAGCTGGGTGACTGATTCAGACAAGTGATAGGATCATAGCTTAGTGACTGATTCAGACAAGTGATAGGATCATAACCTAATGACTGATTCAGACAAGTGATAGGATCATAGCTTAGTGACTGATTCAGACAATTGATAGGATCATAACCTAATGACTGATTCAGACAAGTGATAGGATCATAGCTTAGTGACTGATTCAGACAAGTGATAGGATCATAGCTTAGTGACTGATTCAGACAATTGATAGGATCATAACCTAATGACTGATTCAGACAAGTGATAGGATCATAGCTTAGTGACTGATTCAGACAAGTGATAGGATCATAGCTTAGTGACTGATTCAGACAAGTGATAGGATCATAGCTTAGAGACTGATTCAGACCAGTGATAGGATCATAACCTAATGACTGATTCAGACAAGTGATAGGATCATAGCTTAGCGACTGATTCAGACAAGTGATAGGATCATAGCTGGGTGACTGATTCAGACAAGTGATAGGATCATAGCTTAGTGACTGATTCAGACAAGTGATAGAATCATAGCCTAGTGAATGATTCAGACAATTGATAGGATCATAGCTTAGTGACTGACTCAGACAATTGATAGGATCATAACCTAATGACTGATTCAGACAAGTGATAGGATCATAGCTTAGTGACTGATTCAGACAAGTGATAGGATCATAGCTTAGTGACTGATTCAGACAAGTGATAGGATCATAGCTTAGAGACTGATTCAGACCAGTGATAGGATCATAACCTAATGACTGATTCAGACAAGTGATAGAATCATAGCCTAGTGACTAATTCAGACGAGTGATAGGATCATAACCTAATGACTGATTCAGACAAGTGATAGGATCATAGCTTAGCGACTGATTCAGACAAGTGATTGGATCATAGCTGGGTGACTGATTCAGACAAGTGATAGGATCATAGCTCAGTGACTGATTCAGACAAGTGATAGGCTCATAGCTTAGTGACTGATTCAGACAAGTGATAGGATCATAGCTGGGTGACTGATTCAGACAAGTGATAGGATCATAGCTTAGTGACTGATTCAGACAAGTGATAGGATCATAGCCTAGTGACTGATTCAGACAATGATAGGATCATAGCTTAGTGACTGATTCAGACAAGTGATAGGATCATAGCCTAGTGACTATTTCAGACAAGTGATAGGATCATAACCTAATGACTGTTTCAGACAAGTGATAGGATCATAGCCAAGTGACTGATTCAGACAAGTGATAGGATCATAGCCTAGTGACTGGTTCAGACAAGTGATAGGATCATAACCTAGTGACTGGTTTAGACAAGTGATAGGATCATAGCTTAGCGACTGATTCAGACAAGTGATAGGATCATAGCTGGGTGACTGATTCAGACAATAATAGGATCATAGCTTAGTGACTGATTCAGACAAGTGATAGGATCATAGCTTAGTGACTGATTCAGACGAGTGATAGGATCATTGCCTAGTGACTGATTCAGACAATTGATAGGATCATAGCTTAGTGACTGATTCAGACAAGTGATAGGATCATAGCTTAGTGACTGATTCAGACAAGTGATAGGATCATAGCTTAGTGACTGATTCAGACAAGTGATAGGATCATAGCCTAGTGACTGATTCAGACAATGATAGGATCATAGCTTAGTGACTGATTCAGACAAGTGATAGGATCATAGCTTAGTGACTGATTCAGACGAGTGATAGGATCATTGCCTAGTGACTGTTTCAGACAAGTGATAGGATCATAGCCTAGTGACTGTTTCAGACAAGTGATAGGATCATAACCTAGTGACTGTTTTAGACAAGTGATAGGATCATAGCCAAGTGACTGGTTCAGACAAGTGATAGGATCATAGCCTAGTGACTGGTTCAGACAAGTGATAGGATCATAACCTAGTGACTGTTTCAGACAAGTGATAGGATCATAGCTTAGCGACTGATTCAGACAAGTGATAGGATCATAACCTAGTGACTGTTTTAGACAAGTGATAGGATCATAACCTAATGACTGATTCAGACAAGTGATAGGATCATAGCCTAGTGACTGTTTCAGACAAGTGATAGGATCATAGCCTAGTGACTGGTTCAGACAAGTGATAGGATCATAACCTAATGACTGATTTAGACAAGTGATAGGATCATAGCTTGGTGACTGATTCAGACAAGTGATAGGATCATAGCCTAGTGACTGATTCAGACAATTGATAGGATCATAGCTTAGTGACTGATTCAGACAAGTGATCGGATCATAGCTTAGTGACTGATTCAGACAAGTGATAGGATCATAGCTTAGTGACTGATTCAGACAAGTGATAGGATCATAGCTTAGAGACTGATTCAGACCAGTGATAGGATCATAACCTAATGACTGATTCAGACAAGTGATAGAATCATAGCCTAGTGACTAATTCAGACGAGTGATAGGATCATAACCTTATGACTGATTCAGACAAGTGATAGGATCATAGCTTAGCGACTGATTCAGACAAGTGATAGGATCATAGCTGGGTGACTGATTCAGACAAGTGATAGGATCATAGCTTAGTGACTGATTCAGACAAGTGATAGGATCATAGCCTAGTGACTGATTCAGACAATGATAGGATCATAGCTTAGTGACTGATTCAGACAAGTGATAGGATCATAGCTTAGTGACTGATTCAGACGAGTGATAGGATCATTGCCTAGTGACTGTTTCAGACAAGTGATAAGATCATAGCCTAGTGACTGTTTCAGACAAGTGATAGGATCATAACCTAGTGACTGTTTCAGACAAGTGATAGGATCATAGCCAAGTGACTGGTTCAGACAAGTGATAGGATCATAGCCTAGTGACTGGTTCAGACAAGTGATAGGATCATAACCTAGTGACTGGTTTAGACAAGTGATAGGATCATAGCCAAGTGACTGGTTCAGACAAGTGATAGGATCATAACCTAGTGACTGATTCAGACGAGTGATAGGATCATAACCTAATGACTGATTCAGACAAGTGATAGGATAATAACCTAATGACTGATTCAGACAAGTGATAGGATCATAGCCTAGTGACTAATTCAGACAAGTGATAGGATCATAGCTTAGTGACTGATTCAGACAAGTGATAGGATCATAGCTTAGTGACTGATTCAGACAAGTGATAGGATCATAACCTAATGACTGATTCAGACAAGTGATAGGATCATAGCCTAGTGACTGTTTCAGACAAGTGATAGGATCATAGCCTAGTGACTGGTTCAGACAAGTGATAGGATCATAACCTAATGACTGATTTAGACAAGTGATAGGATCATAGCCTAGTGACTGGTTCAGACAGGTGATAGGTTCATAGCCTAGTGAGAAAGCTAACAGCATGAAATAGCGCTAAGAAAACTATTTATACTCGAACAGATTTATTATTGTTTATCAAGAATATCAAGAATTTAATTACATGACTAATTGTTCAAATTACATCTGAGCTTCGCTTTTTTTTAAAAGTATTTTTCTATGTTTTTCACTACTTTAAAAAAGAAATTTAATTACTCTTGATTTCCAGTTTCTATTTATTATAAAATAGGTTATGCGTTTATTTGGATAAAAATATATTAAACAAGAAAAACAAAAATTAATTCAAAGACAATACTTAGGCCTACTTTATATATCTTTTAGACTAGAGCGATAGTTTTTCTTTTTATGACTAAGTAGCAGGTGAACGAGACTAGCTCGTTTGAATAATTTGTTCAGGAAATAGTATTACTTATCGGGTATTCGAAAAGTTGCTTTCGTGTTCTTTTAGTTCTAAATGTCAATGTACATGGCAATTATAAAAAAAAGTCTCTTAAGTCCCCATACAGAACACGCTGGTATGGACAGTATAGAGGGACTCCTTATGATCCGACAGTTACCCTGTAGAAAGCACAATCCCGTATGTGGGGACGAGCCTTTACAAAAGGCAGTTTTTTTTGTGAGCTGAAAGGTAATAGGGTAATAGACGTAACAGAAATGTCCCACAGAAACGCTTTGAAGACCAGCTTAGGCACCAACTTGCTTTAACTGACATAAAAGAGGGTATCTGGCTTCAGAACGAGATAGCTGGAGATTTTTTTTTATAAAGGCCGAACGATACACAAAAGAAAATCCACTGCCAAGGACAGACGTAGACCGCGGAAAGAGAATCTAAATGAACCACCGGCATATAATGGTTATGTTTTTGTTGGATGTGGCAAACTATGTGGGTCGCAGCTGGTGCTGAGTAGCCACGTACAATACTGCATTCCTCCTTAATCATCGGACTCGAAGACAAGGTTTGAATAAAGGCATGAAGGAAACCTGCTTCCAAATACTCCCCCAACTATAGAGATTGGACCGTAGCGCTCTGTTAATGCTATAAGCATGAAAGTTGCACTACAAAAAAAAAAGTTATTCAATTATTACAATGCAATTCATAAATATTCATAAATTGTTATTTTGTCTTTTAATAATGCACAGACTCTTACAAACACTTTGTAGATTCATTTATTATGGGATTATGGAAGAAAAAAAATGAAATAAAATGTACAGACGTATGTTTGGTGATTGTGTTTCGCGAGTTTTACTAATTTAATTGTTCCCACTTCAATTGCGGAGAGCCGTGTAGGTGACTTTGACTTTTTTGACTAAGCTAATAGAGCCTACAATAAGATGATGCACAAATGTTTAATTAGGTCTATTGATTCATTAAAAGTTGATAATGTTTGCAAAGAAATATTTTAATTTACTGCTGTAAGCCTAGTGACGCAAGCGGTGTTTTTTACCTTTGACGTCATGGAAAATTGTCATTCATAAAACATTCTAGCCAAAATTAATTTCTCGATAATGAAACATTTTCAAACCGATATAACGGTCGACCTTGAGTTTTCCCCTTGTGGCCAATGAGTTAAGATTTTTTTTCTCATTTATATACATATACCTTGAAACTTTAAAGAAAATCCTTAGAGTAGTTTTTTAAATAAAAGTTATATAAATATGTTACGATCATCAATAGTGCTAGATGTTACGATCACACTTGATGTCAAGGTGTCACGTTGAAGCACAATCAATGATCGTTATTGCCGAGGATTCAGAGATCGTCAGTTGCCAATTGAAAAGAGGATCATCTAGAAGTTACTGGTTAACAAGACGATCTAAGTATTTTATTATATATTCAATGAAGAAACTTCTCTTCGTCTAAAACAAATACTTTAATTCAGAACTTGGAAAAGCTATTCACAAATAATTACAATGGTTAAATGTACTTGAATAGAATCAATGATCTACACAATAATATAATTGAGTTCTAACACTAGACACTCGTACATGTAATCTCTAACACGTTCCACACAAGACTGGTGTCAATCTAGAATCTTCCCGGGCTAGAGCGTAATCACGTGACTAACATCTCTACACTGCAAGGCCAACCAATAAATGCAGCTCAAAGTACAATAAATAATATTTCTAACCAAACACATTCACTCCAAAACATACGTTTGTTGCGTGATGGAAATTCCCGAGCTAACAAGTTCTGGCTGGTAACCTTGGGCGACTAAATATAGATACAGTGTAGGCGATTATATATATATATATATACATACATACATACATACATACATACATACATACATACATACATACATACATACATACATACATACATACATACATACATACATACATACATTACATACATTACATACATACATATATAGGATTAATGTTAGGTTTTAAAAAAGGAAATTTTTTTTTATCTCTCCTCATTCGGCTCTAACGAGTTTCCTGGAAGTTTGACAGTTGTTGGCTTGTTAACCACACTGGGAAAACTCTAGTTTGATCGTTATAAAAAGAAATGAATATAAATTTGGCTACAGAACTAGAAAATATTGATCTTGAACGTCTTCGGGTATTTCCACATTGAATATATGTTCAGGAAGATTTAGCTCGTCCTCTTCGAAGTCATTATTATCTTATCTTATATAATACAGACTTTACTTCAAAAAAGGAGATGATTACTTCCTACGCGTCATGCATTCAGTCATGCATATTAACCAATGACTTAAATTCTGCCTAGTCACTGGTTTTCCTGGCTAGTTCAGGCAACCCATTCCATGCTCTAATAGCACTAGGGAAGAAGAAGCATTTGTACAAATTTGTCCTAGCATATTGGACGAGGAATGTGCCTTTATCTTTGTGTCTTTCTGAGTATTTTATTAAATTTTTTTTTGTATTTGTTCAGTGTTTTAAGCAAAATTGCTACTTTTCTTTAGAGTCCTCTGTCCTGAAGGCTTTCTAAATTATTGATTTTACTAAAGGTGTTACTCTAGTCAAATGTGAATATTCGTTTGTTATGAATCTCACTGCTCTATTTTGTGTTACATTATAAAGTTTGGTTGACGTAGACATACGTAATCGCTTAGCCAAAATTTGTTCTCAGGGGAGGGGGGGGGGGGGAATGGGGCGATGTATTGAGTAAGTATTGGAAATATTTTTGTTCCCCAAGAAGCTAAGCCTATGAAAATCTACAGAAGCTTTAAAATATATAGAAAAAAATAGATCTTCAGTTTATCTTTGTAAATCTACACAAGGTATCTAATAGGTCTTTATAATGAGTAGCCCACTTTTAAGTTAGTGCGTCTAATGCTTATTATTGTTAAGCTTAAACAACTTATATTCTCGCCTCGTCAGACGTTTGTACCTCCGCCTTCTAAAAAAAAAAGTTTGAATGACATTCCAGACATTGAGATCCTGCACAAGTTAAAGATCAACATCCATGACATAGCGAAATTGTCTACATTACAGGCGGGGCTGGACATGTAGTTCAAATGTTTGATGGTGAGCGACTTTTCTATTGGGAACTTTTCACTGGAAAGCATTCTAAAGGGGGTCAATACACGAAAGATGGACACAATCCTAAGAAGAATATGAAATCAAAACCCATGACTGGGAAATGGGACTGAATCAGATGTGTATGTGTATGTCTCTCGATCGGGTGTGTATGTGTATGTCTCTCGATCGTGTGTGTATGTGTATGTCTCTCGATCGGGTGTGTATGTATATGTCTCTCGATCGAGTGTGTATGTGTATGTCTCTCGATCGTGTGTGTATGTGTATGTCTCTCGATCGAGTGTGTATGTATATGTCTCTCGATCGTGTGTGTATGTATATGTCTCTCGATCGTGTGTGTATGTATATGTCTCTCGATCGTGTGTGTATGTATATGTCTCTCGATCGTCTGTGTATGTATATGTCTCTCGATCGTGTGTGTATGTGTATGTCTCTCGATCGGGTGTGTATGTGCATGTCTCTCGATCGGGTGTGTATGTGTATGTCTCTCGATCGGGTGTGTATGTGTATGTCTCTCGATCGTGTGTGTATGTGTATGTCTCTCGATCGTGTGTGTATGTATATGTCTCTCGATGAGACGAAAAGCGAAGCAAAATAAAATGATCCAACAAAAAAACTGACCACATTGCAGGCTTTAAAAATACTGCAGTAGATGTTGAGTGCAATAGTCGAATTCATAGGAAATATGAAAAACATAAAAAATACTTTAAAAAAAAAACAAAGTTTATATTAAGTGTCATTGTACCAATTACTTTGTATCAGGCATGTCATTAGGCCTAAATTTGTAATAGATCTAGACTAACAATAATAATAAATCTGTGCTGTTAGAAATATTTTTACGAATTCACCAAACGTTTAAATATTTAGATAGCATGCATCTGACATTTCTATAACACAAACACATACTTCAAAGCAAATTTATATCTAAAAAACACACAAAAAGTTATAAGACCAGTAGTTATGTATGCAAATGTATACAAGTGAAACCTGGACAAAAACAACTGAAAATCTGCTAAATACTTGGAAAAGGAAAATCTTAAGAAAAATCCATTGTACTATACATGAGGAAACCAGATGGAGGACACGCACCAACCAAGAAATATACCAGTTATATGAAGACCCCTCCATAGTGACGAAAATAAAATGAAACATTACGTTGGGCAGGTCACCTCGAAAGAATGCAAGAGAACAGAGGAGCAAAGATTTTTCACAGGCAAAAACAGGCATGCGGCCCAAAGGCAGACCACGAGTACGGTGACTTGATGTAGAGCCAGATCTACAACAGCTAAAAGTTCGGGAAAGATGTGCTGGAGCAGGCCAGAACCCTCCATGGGCTGTAGTGCCACTTGGATGGATGGATATGTTTTGCTTAGCGCAATCTCATGCTTTTAGCTTTCTCAGTGCGCTATAATTCTATCATTTATCTTGACCAGTTGGAAAAGGGTGGGGGCAGAAAGTAGGGGGTATCTGATCGCTTTTTAAATTCATTTATTAAAAAAATTCAACTCAGCCTTCTTAAACCCATACACTAACCACTGTACCAGAGAAGTGCCTATGAAAATAAAAGGTTTTATAGCTATCTAGAGCTATTTTCAAACTTTTCTCTCTACAAAATATAAAGAGGACTAATCAACTAATACTACCTAATCAGTCAGGTACTATTTCTTTCCCTTGTTCGAGTTACCAACCAAAATAATAAATTACCAAATAGTTAAACTTAACTTAATATATAATCGTTGTTGTTTTTTTATATCTATTCCTGTTTTGCCTGGTAAAAGAAATAATCGTGCAAATTTTCAGCTTGATCCGAGATTGGGTGTCGCAGAAATAACGTGTACACACTTTTATCACACAAACAGAGTGAGTTGATATAAGCTTTGTAATAAGATTGTGCTCATCTCTGATTTCACGTACACAGTATCTATATTTAGCTCGTCAGCGACCTCGGGAAATTCCATCACGCGGAGGGCTATGTGTCAGAATAAATGTGATTGGTTTTGAAATATTAATTTTTGTACATTGAGCTGCATTTATTGGTTGGCATTGCAACGAGGTGCGTTAGACACGTGACAACGCTATACCAGGGTAAAGGTTCTAGATTTTTAGTCAGTCTTGTATGGAACTTGTTAGTGAGAACATGTACTAGAGATTTGTATTAGAACTCAATTATATTATTGTGTAGATCTGTTATTTTATTCAAGTACATTTAACCATTGTAATTATTTGTGAATAGCTTTTTCAAGTTCTGAATTAAAGTAATTGATTTAGACGAAGAGAAGTTTCTTCATTGAATATAGTAACATACTTAGATCGACTTAGCGATTGGCAACTTCTAGATGATCTTATTATCAACTGGCAACATTCTGAATGATTGTATTATCAACTAGATCTAGCTACTTCTACACGATCATCTTATTAAAAGACGATTTCAAAATCCTCGGCAATCACGATCATTAATGGTGTGATATAGATCAAGATAATCTTCAACGTGACATCTATCATAGCATCTTCATAGATCTTGACATCTGACATCCACAATTGATGATTGTGACATCTGGCACCTCCGACCTTCGATAAAGATCATCAATCAAAAAATCATCAAAAAATCATCAAAAAGATCGAAAAAAAAATTTTTCAAGATCTAAGGACAAATTTTCAAAACTTCGTCAATTACAAAACTTCGATTTTCTTCAACTTGAGAATAGTTCTACTGTGTTCAAAGGTCAGTTTGGTTATCGATATCTTATCTTATCATAGATATAGATCTACGATCAAATTTTCACTATAACTCTCGAGATCTAGTATTATTATTTTGTATTGGCATTGGCAATAAGACCAATATTATTTAACTGGCACGATACATAAGCACAGTAATATTTAGCTGGCATAACATAAGCCCAGTATTATTTAACTGACACAGTAGATAATCCCAGTATCATTTAACTGGCATTATTATTATAGATAAGCCCAGTAGCTTTTACCTGACACTATAATCTATCAAGTAGACATTTTTCTACTATTATATATCAAGTCAATCGTACAAAACGACGACTTTAATAATACAAGTTAAACTAGATCTACAATCTCAGAGAGAAAAAGTTCATAGCCTTGTACGGCTCAGCAATATTTCATTAACCTGATACGGTTGAATAAATCTACCCTTCCTACAACGACTCCAGTAGTAGATATAATCCTACTGTTCAAGATTATTAGCCAGTGACGGCATAACTAACATTGTTATATTCAAAAATTACTATATTTGTATATTCAAGTTCATGTATTATAAAACACAAGAACTATTCAATGGATTCAAGCCTAGAGATAGAACACAAAGAATGTCAGAATTACTTGACAAAGAAAAATATTGAAATTACCGCCACATGAACTACAGGTCTGGGCAAAAGAGCAAGCAGATATAGACGACGAAAAAGAAGTAAAAAGACGTCAAGAAGATAAAGAAATTGAAGAAAAACAAAGACAAGAAGCAGAAAAACAAAGACAAGAAGCAGAAAAACAAAGACAAGAAGCTGAAAAACAAAGAGAACACGAAAGAGCACAAATGGAATTTGAAAAATTAAAAATGCAACATGAAGAAAATAAACTAAAGTCAGATCCAAAATCAACAGAAGCCAACACTAATCAAGCAAGTTCCAATGTCTTTGATCGATATAAACTCATGTCAAAGATTCATTCATTCAATGAGTCTACAGACAACATGGACTCATACCTTATTAGATTCGAGGAATTAGCAACAACGTCTGGCTTACCAGAAGACCAATGGTCAAGTTCCCTCCTTAGTTTACTGACAGGAAAAGCAGTTGACATTTGTTCGCAGTTGTCAGTCAATGATATCAAAGAAGCATTATTACGTCAGTACGGTGCAACGTCAGACAACTATAGAAAGAAATTCTATAGCTCAAGACCAAGACAAGATGACGATCCTCAAATTTTCGTGTCCAACATGAACATGTGGTTCGATAGATGGATATCTCTTGCTAAAGTAGAAAACACTTATCAAGCTATCAGACAACATATCATCATTGACAATATCACGCATGCTCATTCAGAAGACATCCAATCTTATATAATTGAAAGAAGTCCTTCTGATATTCCAACGTTAACCAAAATCATCAGACAATATAAAGCTGCTTATCCAAACTAGCCAGTCAAACCAGCAGCAGATGAAAATTTTGTCTGTTTTTTCACAAGACAAAAGAAATTCACAGAATACAAAATATGACAAAATAATTTGCAACAGATGCAACAACATAGGACATTTTGTTTCTCAATGCCGCTCTAAGATTATTGAATGTTCACATTGTCATTTGAAAGGTCATCAAGTTCATGAATGCAGAAGAAAACAGTTCAACACCAGCCATCCATACTATGGCAAGCAATCTACAAGAAATCAAAGATATAATGAAAGACCTCGTTACAGTAGCCACTCTCAAGACTCTAGACCACGATATGTATATAAGAAGAACTTTTCTACCAGAAATGACAGCGCAGAACATTTAACCATGACTGTCACAGCGAAAACAAATGGTCTAAAATTCTATCCAGATTTGGCAGGAAATCAAAAAGTACAGGTTCTACGTGACACCGGAAGCACATCTATATTAATCAAGAAACGTTTTGTCAAGTTACAGCAACTAACAGGCAAATCAGTTCAAGCCACAGCATTCAATGGCACTGTCAGCAGTCTACCAGAAGCATTAATACACATTAAGATGCCATTCTTTAGCAAGCCGACCGAAGCCTTGGTTGTCAGCACCTTACCAGTTGACTTAATCATAGGCAACATTGAAGGAGTCAGAGACTGCACACCACAAGAACTTTTAGAGTGGGCAAACAACATTGAACGAAATCAAGAATGTTATGCAGTAGTAACCAGATCAATGACCAAACCAAAAGAACAATTTTCATCCGAACGAGCAAGCCAAAATGAATCAATACCTAAGACTCAAGTACAGACCATTCAAAATGAGACAGAACCAGTAATCAGAACATTACCTGAAAATGACGATGTACTGCCACAATTCCAACATGATGAATTCAAACATTAACAGAAGATCGATTCATCATTGCAAAGACTTTATAAGAAGACGCAAGCTAACAAACAATCAAAATTCACAGATGAACCATATTTTCAGAATGGTATTCTTATGAAGAACAGTCACCATAAGAACGAAACAATACCTCAAAAATACAGAAGAGAAATATTAGCAACAAGACATAATCTTCCACGTGCAGGTCATATGGGTGTAACCAGAACGAAGAAAAGAATCCTGCAAGAATTCTATTGGCCAAGCATCGCCAAAGATGTCAAGAAACTCTTGCCATGTTTGCCAAATGAAACGTCTCAAAGGCAATACAATACAATCAAGTCAAGCCACGAAGTTGATGAGCAAGCCAGCATGGACATCCCTACTCCCTGAATGCCCATCCTTACCTATCACAAGTCCATCCCCATCTCCCACATGTCCATCCTTAACCGTTGGCAACAAAGACTCTATATCGCAAGTCTTGTACAAGAATCCAAGAACTTTAACCTTTAGTGCTGCACAATACAGAGACATTTCATGCTACAAACAAGATCGCCAATTCAACAAAGCAAATATCAAAGAAACTCTAAGACAACCAGAATCAAACTTATCAGAGACAAAAACAGCATGTCAGCAAGCCTCAAATACCAAGAACTTTGTCATATCAGCATGTGAGCAAGCTAAAGAAGCCACAGATAAAGCAAACAGAAATACTCAAGCTAGATTCAACAAAACCAGAAAACTCAGACAATTTGAACCAGGAGACAAAGTATGTTTATTGTTACCAGACAAGAACAACAAGCTATTTATCAAATGGCAAGGTCCATTCTCAGTACTCAGAAAAATCACAGGTGTTGATTATGAAATTGACATTCATAACAAGAAGAAAATATACCATATCAACATGTTACAAAAGTACAATACTGAAACAGATGATGATACAAATACAGAACAAACAGAAAGAGTTATGTCATGTTTAGCAGTCATATCTGAAGAAGAAGAAAATGATATGGATGATTGCAATGATTTCATAATGCCAGATACACCACCGAAGCAAACTGAATTTCAGCACGATATCAAAATTGATAAATTATCACCTCAGAGAAGACAAGAATTGACAAACATTCTCAAAGAACATTAAGAAATGTTCACAGATGTTCCAGGAAAAACTTCTATTGTCGAACATGAAATCATACTTACAGATTCCAAGCCTACAAAATCAAGACCTTATCCTTTACCAATACACTACAGAGATTTCCTTCAACAAGAAATTAATCCACTTTTGGAACAAGGCATCATAGAACATTCTAATTCACCATATGCTGCACCAATTGTACTTGTCAAACGTTAACAAGCATCAACTCCAAGAATGTGTGTCGATTTCAGACAATTAAACAAAATAACTCGACTTGATTCATATCCCATGCCTAACCCTGAAGATCTTATGACACAATTTTCAGAGGCAAGATTTTTCACCAAACTAGATTTATCTAGAGGTTATTACCACATTCCTATGAAGGAAGAATCAAAACC
Organism: Biomphalaria pfeifferi; assembly: GCA_030265305.1. Lineage (NCBI taxonomy): Eukaryota > Metazoa > Mollusca > Gastropoda > Planorbidae > Biomphalaria > Biomphalaria pfeifferi. Next base: position 650,756 of record JASAOG010000259.1, read on the forward strand.
ATTTGTAGCCTTCACAACAACTTTTGGACAATTTCAGTTCAACTACATTCCATTCGGATTGGTCAACGCCAGCAGCACTTTTAACAGAGCTATACATAGAATACTGAACCAACGAAAAGACACAGTATCTTACATAGATGACATTTGCATATTCCATAAAACATGGAATGAATACATGAAAGGATTACACAATTGATGATTGTGACATCTAACCACAAAGGAGGAGTTTACTCATACTTTTAGACATTGTCATCAGATATTAGGTCTAAATAACTAATTATGTCTATTCTTTATTGCTCAAAATTATTAAAATCACATGTGCCTTACTGTAGGTATTTTTCCAAATACATCTAGATGGTAATTGATAAATATACAGGTGAAATAGTTTATCTTTAAATAAGCATTTCATTTTTTGTGACATTATTTTCGTAGTCGCTTTATTAATTTTGAACCCTAAAATAAATAAATAAATGTAAATTTCAAATGACAGAAGCAAAAAAAAATATCTTTTTCGAATTTTTCTTTTGTTATTCTGAAGAAATAATGAAATATGAACATTTACACAAGTAAAAGAGTTATAATTTTTAATGTCATAGTCTTTTTTTAACTTGTATTTATTTATAATTTAAGGATTATTAAAACAGCATTTCTTTAAAATATCCTTTAAATGACTAAATAAATGTTTTTACCTGCAAAATTTAATTTGCACTCTGACCATGCGTCCAAGCGAAACAGAATCCTTCAGTTTTCAAGACATATTTTCTGCATTAAGACAAAAAAAGCTTTGCTGTATAAATCTGAACATTATTTTGAACTGGAGTTTCAAACCGCTTTTCAAACTACAGTGTGTTTCACATTTCCCAACAACGGTCACTCTATACCTCAACTATTGTTGTCTGCTGTAACTAATCCAGCTTAAAAAAAAAACGTTACCAAATGGGCTGCACCTGAACACGAACTGGCAGCCTACATTCTTTAAGACTTCCTCGTCATTTTAGTCTTCACTGGTTTAGACTTTATTTAACCACATGCTAGATTACATTTTTAGCGGCCCCCGGAAGAAGAAAAGACGCTATTAGTTTTGTGTGGCCTGTCTGTCCGTCCGTCCATCCCGTTTAGATCTCGTAAACTAGAATGGATAGTGAAAATCCGACATCACAATATTTTAGTCCATTCAAAGTTCTGATGCAACGAATACTTTTTTCTTTTCTTAATTTTTTAAATCACTTATGCAAGCAGTTTTTTTCATAAAAATACACCACTTTTATAACTATTCACTATTAATAGTAACAAACATTTGAGACTTTATTAGAGGCGAGTGAGATTTGCCATATTTTTAAGACATTTATGCAAATGGTTGTACATTTTTTGTCCGAAAATTTTTTTTTTGTTATTTTTATTGTTAAGTTATATAAGTTCTGTTATACTAACTACTAAATTTACACACCAAAAAATGTTTACTATTTTTTAAAGAGAAAAAATCTATTTGGTATGCATATAAGTCAGACATAATTTAAAACAACAATTGATAAGAAGTTTTTCATATTATCGCGTGAACTGCAGCAATGCACAGCAACTATAATACACCTTACCAAAGAAAAAAAAAAAAATTTTTTTTTGGGGGGGGGGGGGGGGGGGATTTTATTACGGAAATGTTCTATTCTTGGGGAATAAGAGATTGGCCCTTTACAAACCAATTAGATCAATTAGATATTCATTATAAGACATCAGTTAGGCCAAGTTCACATCTAACTTCACTTTCACTTTCACCTATCCTTTGGTCTGCTGGACCGCTGGGGCACCACACAAGATCTGTCAACCCTTTTTCTCCACTTTTCTCTGCCATTTGTCTTTGATAGAATTTCATTGTGATAATGAAACCTGCCTTTTTACCTGCCTGTGTGGACTATTTCGGGGGCCGTTTTTTAGTTTTTGTTTCCACACAAACTGTCTTTGTAACCTTGTTTTTAGAGGAATAGTGAAATGTAGAGATCATCCAGCTGGACAGAAGCACATCTAAATATTCAAATTAGTGTGGAGAAAATAGAAACTAGGTATATCTTAAGAAGAATGAACTTGATCATTCACGACGCTGAGGCACTGTTGTATTTTGTATTGTGTTTTATTGATTTTGTTTTTAAAAGTTTTTTTAAAAAGTTGATGCTCAAAAGGAAAGGGGAATAGATGCTATTAGTTTTGTATGGTCCGTCCGACCGTCCCATTTAGATCTCGTAAACTAGAAAAGAAATGGAAAATCCGACATCACAATATTTTAGACCTTTCAAAGTTCTAATGCAACGGCTACTTTTTCTTTTCTGAAAGCTAAAAATCTAATTTTTAAAATCAACAATGCAAGCATTTTTTTTTTTTGCATAAAAATACACCATTTTTACAACTATTCACTATTAATAGTAACAACCGGGAGACTATTTAGTAAGGGGAATCGCCGATCACCATATTTATAACACATTTACGAAAACAGTTTCAAAATTGTAATCTCAGTCTTACAACTTACACACAAAAAATGTTTACTTTAATTTTTAAAGAGGAAAAATATATTTAGCATGCATACAAGCGGAATTGTGTTTCCTACTATTGCCGTGAACTATAGTGTGATATTATACAACAGGATCACCCAATCAGCAAAGGAAGTTTCATTAGTTGAGACTTTAAATGAGAGATTTGCCCTTTACAAAACAATGAAATCAATTAGATATCCATTCAATAACATCAGTTGTTGGTCCTGCAGCCTCTGTGAGAGCTCTTCAACTGTCTCTCTCAGAGGCCATTTGATGCAAACTACTTCCCTCTATGCCAGTGAGTGCGAATGGCTCCTGAGTTCATCTTTACGGGGGGCACCTCTGTTTTATTTTATTGATGGATTCAAAAGTTTTCGAGGCAAGATGCACATACTGAAGGTCATTTCAACTATATGGAAGCTATTCGGCACTACACCAAACAGAAGATTTCCTAAGCAGTGCATTACGGAGACCTATGCAGTCACAGTGTACATTATTAAATTAAACCATTACAACGTATACACTTATACATAACAACAGAAGTTCCGCGGCTTCCTAATTTTCCAGGATCTCCTGAAATTATTATAATCTCCTGAATGCTCAAAAAATTTTATGAAAAATAGAGAAAACTGTCATTTTGGGATGCCATTAAATAAAAACGACATTGTGAGCTCTCATTTAATAAAATTATTGCAAAGACGAATGTACTTTCTGATACAAAATCTTAATTTTGAAATTATGTTTATCCCTACCCAGACTAGGCCCCTCGCCTCCGTTCCGCATTGGGCCCCGCAATTGTTAGGGCTGGCCCTACCTATGTCTCCCAGACCTGCCACCAAGCGGAGTTCATCTCAGGTGATGTAGCAGGTCTGCAGCAGTACGGCCCTCCGTCAGGTAACGAGAATCTTTCTCCTCGGTTGATATAACAACAGGATCTATATATATAATTCTCTTCATGTCTTAACCATTCCTGACACCACCAAGAAGTCTTGGAAAGATCACTCTTTTATTTCTGCGAGTCGGATTAGAATTACACCATGTAACTTAAGCGCGAAAACAAAAAAAAAAGGGGGGGGGGGGAGACAAGTAGTATTCATCCGTCACTAAATAGCAGGCCCAGACTTAACCATTGCGGGGCCCTATGCGAAACGTAAAAATAAAGAGTTTGTATTAGAATTACTTTACAAGCTTTACATGTAGCAATGTCATAAAATATATAAAAATTCTGTTTCCTACATAGATCACGCTCAGTAGCAAGAATTACCAAATGTTTTGATCTATCTTCGAGAATTGTTGATCTCAAGTTGCTAATTCTTCATTAGTTTGAGGCGCTAGAAGCTTCTTTCACCAGATTCCACAAGTACGGATATTGTATAAAGCCGTTTTGGTGTTGTCCATATTGAATGACACCCCTAAATGACAATTCTCTATATTTCAGGAGATTTTTATAAGTTTTCGAAAGATTTTTAAAATTTCCGGAGATTTCCATGACTTTTTCGTTTATTTTGTGATTTCAGGAGATTTCCAAGAGCTCCTGGTAAATCAGGAGGCCGCGGAATATCTATTATAAGTTATAAAATGGTATAATTAAATAATTTACACCTAGGATTAGCGTGGTACCTATAAAAGTGCGGGGCCCGCAGCAGTCGCATAGGTTGCAGAGGCCTATGGCAGGCCCTGCAAAATAGCGGCGTATGTTACGCCGAAGGTCGACTAGAATATTATTATTTTAGATAACTTTCGTAGTCCCTTAATTTCTAAGTTTCAGTTTTAATAATATTGTGGGATAGTGGTATCGCTATGTCGATGAACATAGCAGATTTATTTTTCGTAATAAAGAGTGACTCTAGTCAATTAAAATCCACCGTCTTGGTATTATTATTATATCGCACACGTAGGCCTACATTACATAAATTTTAGGTGAATAAATACATTGCCGGGATTGGTAATGGGAAAAGCACCCCACTACCCTTAAAATGCGATCAACGGCATTCGTCTCAAATAGCCTGTGACAATCAGTCCAAAACCTGGCCTTCACATGTAGCTCAGATATTGGACACGGCGGAACTGTTTAGCACTAACAGGAGAAGGGGCGAAGACAAGTAACTGGCGCTTAAATCACTAAGTTTCGGACAGGAAGGGCCCATTAGCCTTGGATGGCTAACCACTTAGAAGAAGGAAAACTGTGAATTAAAACTTATGTTGCCTTGTAGATTATCCCAACATGGGAAAGACTTTGAGTGTCAACCCTGAGAAAAACACTCACGAGCCGGCGACCATTAGGCAGCTTGTGCTACACCTTTCAAAACCTGCCACGGGTAACATCGTTCCGATCGTGACCTCCGTGACCATATTGAAGGTGCCGTTCTGATCGTGACCTCCTTGACCATATTGAAGGTGCCGTTCCGATCGTGACCTCCGTGACCATATTTAAGGTGCCGTTCCGATCGTGACCTCCGTGACCATATTTAAGGTGCCGTTCCGATCGTGACCTCCGTGACCATATTTAAGGTGCCGTTCCGATCGTGACCTCCGTGACCATATTTACGGTGCCGTTCCGATCGTGACCTCCGTGACCATATTTAAGGTGCCGTTCCGATCGTGACCTCCGTGACCATATTTAAGGTGCCGTTCCGATCGTGATTAGTTGGTTCTTTGTTTTTGTTCTCTTTTATGCACCGTAATATTTTATGCTCAGGTTCTCTGACGCGCTCTGTACACGCCATTACTTGTTGTCTCTTAGTTTGGTTGGCTACTTTTTGCTGGCGCTTCTATTAGTTGTTCCCCAGTATTAAGTGTTAAGTTTTATGATACTTTCTTCTTTATTTCGTAGCTCTAAATTGGTTATCATTATAGGACTCTGGTGAATTTGAGCTTGATCTGTTGGCTTTGCATGGGCCATACTTGGTCGGTCGGTGTGCATAGGTGTATGTGTTTGCGGACCCAGAGTGTATAGCTGGCATTGTGACTAAGGTGAACCTTCATGTGAAATATGTGATATACTTGTACATAACCTAGGCTCACTGAAAATAGTATCTACTATTCTATACTATCTACTCTAGACCTATTTGCTGTGTATGAATACCATCCATGTCATATCATTAAACCTGTATTAGAACTCTAGAGACGTAGAGCCTAGACCCCTAACCTTTAACTATACAGTAAATACGCTGGTGAAAAATATTTTGCTTGTTGGTATAGGCCCCCTATATATAAATATATTTTAAAATTCGTTTTTGTGTCCCAGCCCCTGAAATTCACCGTTATAGTTTTAGTTCATAGAAATTCGTTTTCCAGAATTTAAATTTATTACTAAACACAAAAGTCCAGTAGGAAATTAACCATCACATTTTTTTTTTCCAGATAGCTATTAGGTCTACAACACTCTTGATTTAGGAGGCCTCCATGTTGTTAAGTGTTTCCTCCGATGTTTTCAATCTGATTTCCTTCAGTCATGGACTGCTGATCGCCAGTAAAATAAAACAAAAACAGAGACATAGTTTTCCCTAAATTTATCCTTTCAACATTTAGATCTATTCGTGATCCTTTGTGTTTGCTTAGTGATGTATAGAGACACTGAACGCAGCAACAACAAATTCCATTTAGAAAAGCTTCTATTTTTTGTTGTTCTCCATTCGTTTAAAAAATTCTTTGTGCTAATAAGTTGTGATTTTAGAGAATAAAAGTACAAATCTAGCATTTCACAAGTCACAATATAATTATTATATAATGTAAACAAATATTTTAAAAGGCTAAGTAAGCCAAACCCGAAGGCTGGGTTAGGGACTGGTTGTCAAATGCTATTAGTATTAGATAGGTATGTCATTTCAAAACAATAACAACCAAGCAGATTCATAGTCCTAAAACATTTCCACATCATTATATTAATAATTTGTTACAATAATAATACGTGTAAATAACTATTTTAAAAAGTATTGCTAATTAAACTTTATAAATCAAATTACTTAGCAAATCAACAAATATTATACAATTCTAGTTGAGCTCAATAATATAAATGATGAATGCTCTACATGAATGCTCTACCTTGAACAGAGCACATTGTCATCGCAATGTAATATACAGTCAGATCTTGGCAAACAAAAATCAACGTTTGAAATATTATTTAAAATAGGAACACGGACCTGTTAAAAAAAAAAGTAAAGGAACAACTACACCAGAACAACGTACACTGCTCCTACATTTGTAAATAATGAGATCTAAAGTGAATAAACAGGAATTAGAAACAGCAGTACGTCCTGGTCATTTTAATGCACCCTCCTCCCCTTATTATAAACAATCTACCAGTCGGTGTAGTCAATTAAAGATCTTACAACATTTTAAAAGCAAAAAGGGAAATGTCATGAAGATTACAAAATGTTGATAAGGGAATGGGAAGAGAGAGGGGGATGTTTAGGGCACAACGCTCTCCACTATACAAGGGCAATAGCTTGGTTACCTCCCTCTATTGTCTCAAATACACACCGGTTTGAGTTACTGAGGAGGCAAACACACGCCCTCAATCCATCCTTGCCCTCAAGTCACGGTCTACTGGCAGTTGTACTTTCCCAGGCGTGGTTAGTTGAAGAGTAAAACTTGCAGTTAGTGGAAAGGAAATTCCAAAACGGAACATGACGCTTTCAACAATGAAATGTATAAACAATATTAATTTATAAACGTTTTTATGTTTGTTATGTGTAATGCAAGATTGTAAGACACATTTACTCAAGGATAATAAAGATATATTTGTATTATTATTATAAACATTTTATAGTCCTAGAAAGAATTTCTTAAAAATAGGAAATGTTCAATTTAGACACTACATCTCTCGCATCACTGAACTAGTCAACTTTAGCATGTGATGTGTTTTGTGCTGTTAGTTTGACTTAACACACAAACAAAACAAAAGCAGAAATTTCATTCAACTCAAAGTGTTTGCTAGTTTTTAATAAATATGTTGACAAGAGAAAGTAAAAAAAAAAATCAGGTTTTCATTTTTTTTCTTTTAAACTTTTTTTAAAAACAAACATCTCAAAATTTGCACATTTATACTTTTGTTCAATTTAATAATATAATCAATTAAAAAACACATTATACAAAGTAGTTTTAAAAAAAAAAAAGACTTTATGTATTCTTAAATATTTAAAGTAACAAAATATTCTGTTTTCTGATAAGTTTCCTAAAACATAAATAAAATATTATCTTATATAAACATAAGGATTATATAATATATAACATTTATCAATGTTTTACGAAACTAATCAGATGCATGCAGCTTCAGAACGAGACAGCTGGAGGTCTTTTACAAAGGCCGCAGGATAGACATTTGAAACCAAAAGAAAATCCGGTGTCGAGGACAGACGTAGACGGGGAAAAGAAAATCTAAATCAACCATTTGCGGACAATGGTTATGCCTGTGCTGATGTGGCAAAATATATAGGTCACAGCTGGGGGTGCATAGCCACAGGAAAAACTGCATTCCTCATTAATCATTTAACACGAAGACAAGCCTTATTTTATACCCTATATACTGGGGGGTTTTTTGTGACGTCTAACCGGCACCTTTTGGAACATTTTTTTTACTTTTCTAGTATTTTAATTATTTTTTTGTAGTTAAACGTTAGGCAATCAACTCCTGAGTACCGGCACCTAATCACTGAGTACCGGCACCTATTTTTAAAAAAAAGCACAGTGTGTGTATATATATATATAATCTTAATGTAACTACTATTATTTTTAAAAAAATGAAAATAGAAAATCAATACACTAAATTTTATTTCAATAAAGGGATTCTTAAATAATTGTGCTAAACATACACATTTAAACACACAATTAAAACACTCCATTAAAGAAAGTTAACAAATACCTAGCCAACAAATGTAACTGTTTTATCAAATTAAACATGAACCTAAAATTTACAGCATTTCTTTTTCAAAGAAAGTGATACAAATAGTACAATATTGGACCTAGATATAATGTACTAGATTTCATTGTTTCTGACACTTACTCATTTGCTCTGTAACCAAAGAATAAAAACTGAAGATAATCTGACTTTATTATGATTAATTAAAGAGAAGTTTATAAATAATCTTATCTACATTTTAACAGTAAAATTATTCTACAATTCTTTTTTTTTTTTCAAAGAAAATGATTTCATTTATAAAATCCCATAACACATTGTTAATGAAATAAATTCTGACAGCTATAACCCAAAAGAACTTTGGGATGAAAATTATCAACAGAAAGTAGTCAGACATTTATCCCAAACATTTCTGATCAAATATATTTACATGGCATTAAAACATTCTGATGATGAAAATCATCTCATAAAATAAATTTAAAAAAAAATGATTAAAACATGCTGTACATTTCAAGTTATAAAGCAACTTTAACAGTAAAAAGTTAACAGTAACAAACGTATGTGTATTCTACTCTGTGTATGACTTGTATATAATTTATAGCGAAATCATTTGTGATAAAAAAAAAACATACAAATAATAAAGTGTGATATTTTCAGGAGATGGTACTTAATGTTCTTCTAGAACTAGCACTATATCTATTTTGAAAAATATTGGAACAACAAAAATAACATGTAGTATCATTGTTTATAAAAATGATAGGGGAAAAAAATGACAGCCAAAGCTTGGAGAATGCTGATGGCAGTAATTCTAAGTGTGATTGGAACTGATCTAGCAGACATCATTCCTTAGGAGATTCTTTACTTCATGTCACTAAGCAGTGCAGACTGTCACATCATTAGAAAATATTATGGGGGTAACAAAGAATTGTGTTTCTTTTTAATGTATCATGACACTAACAAAGCCACAGGTTCTAAATAATAATCATTTCTGGTTTTTAAATTTGTAACAAATAACAAATTGGTTGACAAAACTATTTTTCTGCCTTATCAAACTGACAAAAGGATTGCATCCAATGAATATATAAAAGACAAAACAAGACCCTATTCAACAAGAAGTAACACAATGATGAGTGCTAAAGAAACAGACTGAAATGACAAGTTTCCTTTTTGACTGTCTAAAGTCGATCCAGAGCTGTATGTACAAGGAGAGGACGCGAAACTCTTGGCTGGCATCTTCCTGAGTGAACACATCATGGCGGAGAGCTACTCTTAGAGTGGAGAGGATTTTTTTTAACTTTCATACTTAAACATACTGAAACTAATTGAGGCCCTGCATGGGAAGACAAATGGTTGTAAAAACTTGAATTAGAAAGGTGCTGCTGATTAAAACATCACATAATTTACATTATATCAGAAATGATGGTTAAATAAATTGTCAAATTTATGCTGTACCTATAGAAAGTTAAGACTAAAAAAATATAATCTATAATTAGACAAAAAAAAATTATAAGTTCTCATTTCTGCCTAGGATGTATCTAAATTAAGTATGTTACAGCTGCCTTTACTTAGTCTATGATCTAGCAGACAGTGCTTTATTCAGTATTTGCTTTAATTTGCTCCATAATGCCTGATTTTTAAAAAATCAACAGCACATTGAGAAAGATTATGTAACACATAACTTCATTTTTTCTCATAAACAACAAATAATATATAAAAACACATTTAAAAAACAAAGCTTTCATTGAGTGAAATTGCATCAATTGTTTTGAATTGGTCATGTAATTAATTTTTAAAAGATCTAGACCAACGATAATAAATTTGTGTGATTGAAATTTATTTTTTTTTAAGTTTGTAAATGTTTTATATGTTCCTTCAGAGTTTAAGATAATATACTTTCTAGTCCCAACCTCCCGCAGAACGATGGCAGTGGCAGGGTATGACTGGGACCATCGAGATGTCTGCATACCACACAACATGCTCAGTGCTGTAGATTCCAACCAATTTTGTGGATTCTTGGGGAAGAGACTGGGTATACTATATGGGAGAAGGTTTATGTGGGGCCTTTTTAAAGGCAATTTTTAAAAAAATAGTCACTATAGTCTCAATTGAAGCTCAAGCCTACATGATGGAATGCTAACAAGTTTACCTCTGAGCTAAGTAAGTACTTAAAAAAAGGTTAATTAGTCTATTGTTGTTGTGTTTTTTTTACCCCAATTCTCTACATACACAAGGATTATCTCCACTTCAATTAGAACATTTTCTATATCAAATATTTTAAACTAATGGGTTAATTTTGTTATTAATTCATGTGTTGTCATCAGCAATGTATAATTGTGCAAGTAAAATTTAAACTTGATCAGAGAATAGGAAGAGGGAGAAATAACATGTAAAGGATTCCACCCAGACAGATGGAGTGAGTTAATATAAGCCTTGTAAAAAGGGTGCAAAAGATCGATTTTATTTAATACTAGCTGGATATGACCCATGGACCTTAATGTGTGTATTACTGATTTAGAGTACCAGTATTGGATTTAGATCTATGTCAAACATGACAAATGTTCCCATCACATTTTAAAATTTTGCCATGAAAATAAAAGTAGAATGTAAGAATAGGTTTATCTGTTTAGCTGACATATATAAAATACTGTGAAAATGCCTTTACCCATCCAAATGTAGCACCTTAATAAACATAAATTTAGAATTTTTTTTATTTTTAGGCCCCCCCCCCCCCCCCCCCCCCCCCGTCTCTGCCATGATCTAAGGAACATTTATGCTAAGTTTTATCAAGATAGGTCAAACAGTTTAAATTTTTATTCAGAACATACATACATGCATAGTCCTTACTTTCAATTATATATATTAGATTTAAGATCACTAAGTGAAGTATGTTTCTATATTATTTTTTTTATTAAAGACATTGCCATTATTCTAAGACTAAACGTATCATGATGGCCCATATAATATGATTGGACCCCTATAAATACAGAAAGTTTTCTGAGTGCAATTCCAATTTTCTACAAGGTGAGAAAACAGGAAAGTTGTTTTTTTGTTGGCTTTTTTTTTGTTAATTGAAATGCTATGTAACTTTACATTAGGTAGGTCTGACTTTAAGGTAATTAATTAATAGTGTTAATATTAGGCATCTGCACCAAAATTTGTTGAAAGCAATTTGACAAAAATTAAATCTTCAAAAATTAATAGATTTTCATTTTATTTTCAACTCTTTTAATCTAAATTATTTTATTGATTCTGAATGAATTTAAGTTGGTTTTTTATTAGCTTAACAGCATTTTTTTTTTATTTTGTAACAAAAAATGTAAACAAACTATACAAAATTCTGCAAAACAAAGACTCTCAAATTCTTAATTAAAATACAAAAGAAAGGTTGTTGTTTGTTTTTTTTAAAGGTATCCATGTATAACTTAAAAAATATAAAACTACAAAGTAACAAATAATTGAGAAGAATTTTACTTCATTAATTTCACAACTTTAAATTTTAAAAAATAAGAAAACCAACTGACTATGTTTTACATTGCTACTATCTTGACATCATCTGCCCGATGGACCACAAGGTCTAAAAGGGGAACTTTACTACTACTTACTACTATCTCGATTTAAAAAAAACAAAACAGTAGTAACATGTGAGAGTAAAAAAAAAAAACAATGATTTTATTTGAAATACAAACAGTAAAAAACAAAGTATTAATACCATAAAGAAAATAAATGACATCAACCCTGGTACCCATATCATTGTTGCATTAAACTGATATTAAAAAAAAACTTTGAGACTCCAATTGTATTACTTACAGCTAGAAATAAATTTCTGACTTAAGTTAGTATCATTTATTAGGTAATCACAGCACATTTCATGCAAAAAAGAAAGATAAATTTGATATTGTGCAACATTTACAAACTCAATTCAAAATTTTAAGTTATTTTCTTTCAACACTTTATGCATAGCAGACTACGGAATAGCACCCCACCCTTAAAGAAGTTTCCATATCAAGAAGGACCTGGCCCTCAACTTCCATATCAAGAAGTTCCCAAACCTTAACATTCATATCAACAACCACCTCAACTTCCAAAGCACGAAGCACCTGACCCTCAAAGAAGATCCCTTGTCAAGAGCAGCACAGGTTTTCACAACAGAGTAGTTCTTCTATATGCCCTTTACTGATCACAACTCAAAAGAGCAGCCATTAATGAACATCAATTACTACAAAGCTAAAACTGTGTTTAATAAATTAAAGTTGTTTATTAATGAGACTTGTGGAGATGGTCACATTAAATTTCAAGACTACACTTTGGACCAACTTTAAATTTGTTTCCACTTGAGCAATTCAGCATATGCTTAAAAAAATATACTAAAAAGAAATATTTACATTTGATTGATGCTATTGATAAGTATCAAGTTGGTTTTTGTTTTTGAGTGGCATGCTTTATCGATGTATAAAGTACATTAAAAAAACACATTCCACTTGTACGAGTTAATAAAAAAAAAGGTTAGTGTAGAATTCTTCTTCTAACAGAAATATTATAAAGTATGCCCCTTTGTGGTTTTAGTTTAATTAATTTTTTTTTTGACTTGTAAAAGCTTGAACATTTTAGGATAAATAGCATTTGTAGTATAAATCATTTTTACTTCTATTTAGTAATATAGTTATATTCATATTGTGTGTAGGCATAAGACAAAAAGTAATGACTTTTCAACTACACGAGACTACATAGTGCCTTATGTAAGTCTCAAGGAAATTTTAAAATTCTATGCATCATAAGGTTGTCAAATGGCCAGTAGAACAATCACCTTTACTCTTCACAAATAGATCGGTACTTTGAAGAGCTGGACATAATTAAAAATATTTTCCCATTTTAGGTAAACATTTTAAAAATCCAAGAGTTTACAAATGTATTTATAGTTACATTGTAACACAAAATCAGTTTAATGCAAGATTTTTGCATCAATACATTTACTTACATCAGAAATATTTCTTTCTACAAATTTTTAGTTAGATATTTTAAATTATTTATAAAAACAAATGAATTAAAGATTAACATGCCAAAGGAACTATTGACCTTTCCACTGATTTTTTATAGAAATTCATGCCAGTTAGATCTACATGTTATTGAATGGTTACTTTAAAATATTACAATTTAGTCACAACAAAACTTGAGATGCAATAAATGGATGCAGCTAATATCACTCTTGTTAACAACTCCACATGCACATGTTATCATATATCAACAACACGGCTCAAAGTTTCACTGAAATAATAAACAAACAATTTGTATATTAGAAAAAAATTTTGAGAAAATTTAACAAAGACCAAACAATGGATCAAACTGAGAATAATAAATAAAATCTCTGAAATAAGACAGGCTGTTGTTGTAAAGGTTACCATTGTAGGCACATTCGTTATTCTGCAAACTCTCAACCCAGAAACTGGATTTAATTTTTTATTCTATCTCCAGATGCCTCAGACAACAATTCAAGTTTCAAATCTATCCAGAATATAAGCAATTATTTGACAAGAATAAGCTGGTCCAAGTGATAAAACTCAGGAATATATATATATTTATAAAAAGAAAATAAATTTTACCAAACAAACAGACTTACTAACAGAAACTTATTTTTTTAAAATCTTAACTGTATTGAATTTGTTGCAAGTGAGACCAGTTACATTTCATGTACACAGTTTTATGTAATATGAGGCGACAGGCTAATATTTTAATATTGATGTCATGGTCTGCAAATTATCCTTACGCAGTCAAGGTGGCAAAAACTTTCAGTGCATCAATCTCGTTTTGCAATTTTAACAATTATTGTTGTGATTTGTGCTACTGGTACCTTTATCATCTGTTTAAAAGATGTATCACTTCACAACAATTTAGGAACTGATACTAGTAAATAGATTCCTAATACCTTAACTATTGAAGTCAAAAAAAAATAAATTTTAGGACTATATCAATGTAATAATTATTAAATAATCTTTCAAAGTGAATGAAAAAGCAAAATTTTTAAAATGAATAAAAAAATGTGTGAAAAAAAAAAAAAAAAAAAAAAAAATACAACACAAAAAAAAAAGTTTCAAATGTATTTTTATTATTGTAGGTAGAATTTTTTTTTTCCTACAACCAAATAGTTAAGGATATGTGAATACATACAAAACAAAATACCTAAGATTTTATTAGCAAAATATTATAAGTAGTTGAGAAAAACAATCAACAAAAGCTTATAAAGCTGAATGGTAGGAGGCCAAGCATATGATACAATCTTGAAAGATTTGTTATCTCTAAACATAAATTTGATTGAATGATATCTTGCCCTGTACTGAGTGAATATTGGCTGATAAAGACATTAAAGAATACCACTATGAAATATTGAAAATTCCAAGACAGCCATAAATGAACAAAATTCTACAGAAAAAATTAAAGAAAACTGTAGTGAAGAAGATCTTTACAATGAGATTCAGTTCCTCAAGCCTAAAATAATCTATAATGTAGTAGATAACCACAATGAGATTCAGTTCCTTAAGTCTAAAACAATCTATAATGTAGTAGATAATCATAATGAGATTCAGTTCCTTAAGTCTAAAACAATCTATAATGTAGTAGATAACCACAATGAGATTCAGTTCCTTAAGTCTAAAACAATCTATAATGTAGTAGATAACCACAATGAGATTCAGTTGCATAAGTCCAAAACAATCTATAAAGTAGTAGATAACCACATGAGATTCAATTCCTTAAGTCTAAAACAATCTATAATGTGGTAGATAACCACAATGAGATTCAGTTCCATAAGTCTACAACAATCTGTAACGTAGTAGATAATCCCAATGAGATTCGCAATTTGTAAATCAAGAACAAAATGTAATTAGTATATCACTTTAATGAGATTCAGTTCCATAAGTCTTGAAAAAATTTTTGTAATGCAACACAATGAAAGGAAGTATCAGTAGGTCTTGATCAAGATTGAGTATGTCTTAAATAATAAGGGGATTCACTATAAATAAGTTTACAACAATATGATATGTTATGTAGTAGATCAGCACAATGAGATTCACTATCTGTAGGTCAATCATGAAAGAAAAAATATTCAATTTAGACTTCATATCTGGTACTTCAAACAAATACAAGACTCTATCAGAAAGTTTTAAAATATCCTTGTAAAACTATAAGACACTGCAAATCAACAGTTGACACTATTTCAAACCAATTCCTCACAGCATTGAAATAAGTTTGCAATCTAAGGTGAATAGAAACAAGCACATGCATGGCTATGCTTTGAAAATGCAACAAACAAATAGCAAATATGTTATTAATCACAACCTAAGTCTCACACACAAACATAAAAGGATGGAGTGGAGTAGGAAAGAAAAACTCATATATATATATATATATATTTATATTTCATTATTCCAGATAAAGTCCCAAGACAATAAATATGGAAAAAAAAGTATCATTAAATATATGCAATCTAATAAATGTAAACATCTATTCTTCTTAAGATAATATTAAGGTAGGACTAATTCTTGTAAAGGTCTATGACGCTTATACCTTTCTACATAAGGTGGGTGATCATCTGAAATGGAAGTGTAGTTCTTCAGGTAAGGTAGGTCAATCATCTCAGGTTTGTAGTGTGGGAGGAAGTAGACCCAGCACTCTTTGACAATAGTGGGGGTGAATCTGTTGCCCTGGTGATCTGCATACATAACTATATCAGTCTTTTTTCTGTGATAAAAATCTGGGTGGCACTCCAGCTCGTCTAGTGAAGCTAGTTTAGAATCATCCACTTCATAAATTTCTCCTTGTACATTCTGTAGACAGAAAGCACAGAATTAGAACAAAATGTTACTTTTGCCATAAGTTTGTTTTTAAATAAATAAATACAAGTTCACAAATTTAATTACATTTAATTTAGTATCAAGTTAGGCAGCTTTCTGCTAAATTACTTGTCTTAAAAAATAATTTAGATTCGTCAGATTGGTTTACCTGGCATGTTGCCTCAATACCAAAAGGGCCATGTTAGAATATTGAATGCTCTTCACTAAGAAATGCCTTTGTTTTGGTAAGCTACTAAGTTATCACATATTATTTATTTTAGGGGTGCACTGGATAGTACTTATTTTTTTGGCTGGAGCCAGATTTGACGGATAGTAAAATTAGATACCATCCCTACCCCCTAGTAAATAGCTTTTGTTACTGAACTTTCTCAAAACTTTTAAATAACATACCTATGTTAATTTTATTTTTTTTTATTTTAATGTTTTAAACTCACTGATTGATGAACTGAAGTTGATCAGCATGTATTATAACAAATATAACAAAATAATATGAAAATGTATTACTGTGTATGTGCATTAGTTCATATATTTCAAACTATCAACTGGTTATCAGATTTCTGTTTTAACGGCGAGAAACTGCTTCTGGTCTGATACTGACAGTGGATAAGCACATAATGTGAGTTAAATATAGGATTTAATTGACAATCTCAAATTATTAGGAAGAATCTGGTTAACTAGTCAAAACACTCAATGCAGAAGTAAAATTGGAAGTTAATATGTTTAAAATAGTAATATTTATTTACAAAAGCATTGATGCTAATCTACAATATTTGAGCCTTAAGTAGCCAAAGTGTACTTTAATGTAAATCAAAACTAGTTGAGTATGTAATATAGTTCTATACTCAGTGTTTGTGTTTGTGTAACAAACAAAAAATAAAGCTCCCCTTTCAGACCATAAGGTAAATGATGTAAAGTTCATCTATTTCTTTGGCCTACGGTTAATGAGGGTGTCATGTGGCCAGCACAACAACCAACTGCCTTTACTTTTCCCCAACTAATGTCAGGTACCCATTAGAGCTGGGCGGACTCAGAGATGCCCAAATATCCCCTAAGTGTAACAAATGATTCATTTTAATAGACCACAACATAGGGGTACCAATGATCTCCTCATCACTGCGATACAATAATGTAATGACAAAAACACTCATGTGCACATTGAAAATAAACTTTTTTACATGTCAGGCACCCTAAACAACAAACACAATATTCTTGAAATGACATGGTGATAAATATTCTGCCTTTTTCTCATTTATCTTAGTCAGACCGCACCGCCACTCCCCATTTCTTACACTTTTACACCAGCGCAGCTCATTTATGTCTGACTAGAGAGAAAATAGCGCAGCTCATTTATTTCTGACGACAGAGAAAATACCGCAGCTCATTTCTTTTCTGAATTAATAGAAAACAACGGTCAGATAATACTAATTTGTTTTAACTGTTTGTCTTTTTTTGTTTGTTTGTAGCTGATGAAGACCTTGTGGCCCAAGCATCCTTGTTTTTTATTTGGTTTGACAAGGTTTGCTAAATGTATGTTTACTGTATTTTTTACATATCAAGTCTTATTGATTATTTTTTTTAGCTAGCTAATGACTGCTACTAAGAAAGAGTAAGCCTGTTATGTCACAATAAATCCTTTATCTCTACTAATCATGAAAGTTGAACTCAGTGTTAGGCTACTTTATGAATTACTTAAACAGTAGCTTGCTACACATGGACATGACTGGTAGCTTATGAAAAAGAAAAATGGGTAAAAGTCTTTGGTGCAAACATGACATTAAAAAGAAATAAGTTTTTATAATATTGACTTAAACTCAACTGCTTTACCATGCTCTTTTTACATCAATTATATCAAATTATTTGTTAGAATAAATAAATTTAATTACTAGGGATTAAAAATAACCAACCTCTCCTTTGCCTTCCACAAGCAACAGAAATGGAACAGCGTATTCAGAAGCCACTACAAGAGGAAATTTCTTGACAGTTTCACCACTTCCAACAAAAGTAGAGCTTCCAGTCTTAGGGTCATTCATCACTTTAAAGTTTGGCTCTCCAGATTTCAATGTCCCATAAGAAAACACCAGATGTTTGCCTGTCATGCCTTTCACAGTTCAAAAAAAAAAAAAGAAGAAAATTGGTCCAATAAAAACATTTTAAAAGCTTCAAATTGTTGAGCAAGTCTGTGACAAAATCAACAACAGACACGTGTTAAAAACCTACTTGAGCTAGAGCAGTCAAAGCTATTAAAGCCAAAACAAATAAAATACACTGATGACAAATTTTGTTGAAATTTCAAAAATGAATTCACACGCAAACAAAATGTTAGAACTAGTTTTCTAGAAAGCTTACATGACTTGTACCGAAAACTCTAACTAAAAGAAATGTTCTAATACAGTTCTATATTGTGCACCTCTAGAAACAATGCACTCAAACCATCCAATTAGAGAAATAAATGTTTTAAAAGCAGAAAAACTACACAGCTGAGTAAAAGCAGAAGACATCAGTGCACGTAAATAGGCAGAGAAAAGTGAAGATAGAATACTACAAGATAATATAGCATCATATATACAGTGTACACAGCAACTGTTATGGAGAAGCTGTTCTTAGGAGACTGTTTAGAAGAGTTAGAGGACAAAATAATGCAAGGCAAAATAGCATAGATTTATTTATGATAAATACCGGATTTTAGCAAATGAAGATCCTGGGCAAAATTTTTGCTTAGGTTTCTACCTTATCAAGCTAAATATTAACAGATCTAAAAGTATGCCATATTTGTAAAGAAAGAAAGAAAGTACTTGACAGAAACTTTAATCTCATTCTCCTTATTTACTAATGTTTTAAAATGCACAATTTGCTAAAAATTAATTTTTTGAAATGTGGTGACCCCTTTTAAGGGTAAGGTATATAATGATAAGCGTGTTGTATGTCTGTTTTATAGTCAGAAATCTTGATCAAACCAAGGCATTTTGTGACTGTGACAAGTCAAAAGCTTGCTGTCAGAGTCACTCAATTTTATCACAGCATTAATTATTATTATTTATTTATTTTATTTTAGTTATTTCCCCGTCCTATCCCCAATTTTCTCACCCGCCCCACGTTTTCCTCTTCAGGCTAGACTTACTCCACCACCTTGGAGATAGCTAGGCCGCGTCCTTTCACTTATCTCCCCTTGATCGTGGAAAATAAACACACAGTCTCTTTGGTCTTACCCGCCGGATGTCCGACGGTCGCAGCTGACACCACCTTGAGGGGAATGCAAGTCAATCTTTCTCCCCCCCCCCCCCCCCCACACGTCTCTCTTTGATCAAAGAGATTACTCGGGTCAACACGCCTCTCGACACTCTAAGGTGCGACTCCCATCTCGAGTCAAATTCACCCACGTGAGAGATAATTCTTAGCGTAGGACATTTCCTGTTTCCGCCCACCGCTTTCAGGACCTTTAAAAGGTAGACTAAATCAAATCAAACCCACTGATTTCTCTATCACTGGGAATCGAGTCTGGACTATTTCATTTATTCTTACTCTTACAGGAATACCTGGTGGTAAGCCGAACTTAATCACAGTTCCATCTTAATTACTTTGTGCATATTTCTCACTGGATATCATCATGTGTATTTTATTATTTCATTTATATTTAATTAGTGCATTGTGTATTTCTCACTATCGTAAGTAGAAAACATAAAAATGTCATATGTATTGCATTAATCTATTAATGCCACGTTGCTCAATTGATCGTTGATGCAACCATGTATATATTTGTACATCTTACTTTATTTCCTCTATCTCGGCTGACCGCCTTGATAATTTTACTAGCGCACTAAGACTGCGTTTAGAAAAGATATATGGATTATCTCCCCTTTAGTCATTTTACTTTGACGAGAGTTGCGCCCCTTGAACAGACGCTCTCCCCATTCAAGCTCGCTCCTTTGTTCTCGGCTGACGTTCGTATGTAAATGAACCGTCATGGTCGCTGACCACCGCCCATTTCTTCCCCCCCCCCCCATTTTCTCTTTAGACTTGTGTTGTTTATTTGAGATTATTATTTCCCCTTTTATGTACATTTTTATATTGCTACTATCAGCCATCTATTCTCTGATTCCATTTGTCATCATCTCTCCATTGTGCTCTAAAGCAATTTTACCAATCTGACGAATGCACCCCAGTCGAGGGCATTGATAAGATGCATGAGAGACATGTCCTAATTTGTCTTTATATATCCGCAGCCTCCCTCAGGTGTTTGCCTATTTATTTGTCTGCCTAGTCAACTGCCTATTGCCTATGTACTTAGTGCTATTCAGCCCTGCCTTTTGCCTATGTACTTAGTGCTATTCAGCCCTGCCTATTGCCTTTGTACTTAGTGCTATTCAGCACTGCACTTCGGCCTATTCGCTATTGAGTATCATCTCCTGCCTACTTGGATCTACTCAACGATTTACTTGGTGCTATCGGCTCTACTTGCCTGCCTATTTGACAGTACACTTGACAACTTATTAGGTACGACGTCCCTATAGACCCAGAGTCTGTGCGAGAAGTCATAGCTACGCCAAACCCTCTGCAACTCACTGGACTTATCCTGCTAACTACGCTGCCCACGGTAGATCAGCTCTGCCCGCAGTACCCTTGTGCCCATGGTAGCCGGCCATCCGCCCTACTGTGCCCACTACAGATATCAGAACTTTGGATTGAGACTCCACAAGAACTGTATCACCGACGTCTCTCTACCCACAAGAGCGCCACCTCCAGCTGCAGAACCTCAAGCTACGACACAGCCAGCTGCAACCCAAGCAGGACAACCAGCTAAGTTCAGAAGACAAGGTGACATGCTCTCTTATTAAGTGCAAGAGTGATGATTAAATATAGTATTGATTAGAGATAGATGCCAACCCTCTCCCTTTTTATTCTTCTATGTAAATATTTATGTAAATAAATATTCTTCAATTTTAACTTTTGTATCTGTCTTTCATTGCTTGTCTCGTTGCGTGCCTGCTCTCGATTTATATCCTGACGGGTTGGTGTGTGATAACTTCAAAAATAATCATCCCCTAAATTACACCAGCCAAACACACATCACTTTCGCCAACCTGTCACAGTGACATATCATTGGAAAACTTAGGAGGTGTGTCATGATTAATCAAGCTGGCAATAACATTTCTACATTTTTTATCTTGCAAAATGTTTGTTTGAATTGACTATCATCAATGTTGTCTTTTTTTTTGTCTAACACACATCACTACAGATATCAAAGGTTTAAGAGTGTCAATTAGAATTGTAAATCAGCTTCCCATCTTTCCCAAGCACACCTTCCATGAGGCAAGAATATAAACACCATATCTTCCTCTCACATTGTTTTCCATGACAAGAAATGAGCAGTTGTTTTTTCTTTAAAACATACTTTAATAAATTTCACAGGTATGTAGTAAAGTGTAAAGTCAGCTCAATGTCTACCCTCATAGACCAGTAGTAATCTTAGAACAGGTCTCTTAGAAACAATGCTGATTAATGAAGTAAAACTGTAAGCAAGACAAAATATCTGCAACTTAACAGACATATACATTGCCAATGGATGGAAACAAGCAACTGATGGAGTTTCTACAATGCATTGTGAAAGTCCTTTTTGTAAATCTGACAAGTATCAAAGTATGCTTGTGTGTTTTTCAAATGCATTTTAGGAATGTAAATAAATATATTTAAATAATACATTTTTGTTTATTATGAATTGTATTCTGTTATGGTTGCATATTTATATTTTACGATATCTAAAGTGTTTACTGCAAAATGAATGAAAAAAAAAGAAGCTAAAAACCAAAAAATATTGAGGCTATTTTGTCCACATTCATTTTTTGAGTCACCATTTAGAAACTGTGATTGAGGAAAAACTCTTCTGAGAAAGTTGAATTGAAATAGTCAACTTATTTTATGTGATTTGTTATTTGTTAATTAAACAAGGAAATTTTAAAGCCATTAAATGAGCCAATTTGCACATTTACAAAGTGTATAAAAATAAATGAGTGCAACAAGCTAGATATGGTATGATAGACTGTGTAAAACTAGTGTAGATATTAATGAAATAAATTCATGTTACAAATGTGGTCATCAGGAAGATTTTGAAAATGATGAGAAGGTTAATGCATTCAAAAACAAATTCTTTCGATTCTTAATTACTGGTAAAAACAAAATTATTTTAACCTCCTTTTTATGTTATTAAAATGCTAGTCTAAATATACAAAATCATTATATATTTCTGCATTTATTAAGCAAATACCAAACAATTTCTGCCAATTCAGAAAAAAATAATAATAATTTTTTTTTCGCTAAATAGCTAAATATTAGTACAGATTAGACATTTTATAAGGCACAACCACTAAAGTTAAGTTGGTCACAGCTTATGAACCTAGAATTTACAAATGTGCTCATGCACAATAATTTTAGGAGAGTTTTTTTTTGGGGGGGGGGGGGGGGGGGGGGGGGGGTGATAAAAATATTTTAGTACTAGTACACAATTTCATTTTATTTCCCAGCTTTCTTTTCCAATGCTACCCCATAACAATAGCTTTTCAAGCTGCTTAAACATAATATTTACAAGTGTAATAGTTGTATTAGTTGTTTTGTTTATTAATTGACTTTTTACCACACATCTTATACAAATGAAACTTTACTAACTATACAACAATAACAAACAAAAAAATATAATGGGCCACTGTGATAAAAGTTGATTTAAAAAAAAAAATGAAAGACAAACTAAAATAGTCAGGGAAACTAAAAATTGCCAGAGCTCATTCATATCTACATACATGTGACATGTATTCAAATAAAAAAGGCTTAGCAAAAACAGCATTGCATGGGACCAAAATATTGTTTTTTTTAAATATACAGCTGTGATTTCCTATTTGTGTACCATAGTGCTTTCTCTTTGCCATAGTTTTCTCAATTGGCCACAGCATGCAAGTAGGCATTATGAAAACGGAAAATCAAAAATTGAAGAAAAAAAGTCCACAAATTAAACTAGCCAATGTATGTAACCAATTTTGCTCATAAAGAAAGCTGAAACTTTCAGTTAATAAACAAGAGTCACATTTACTTGCAAGCATGGCATAGCCCAAGCCACTAAAACTACCTATTGAGATCAAAAACCAAAAAAAAAAAAAAAAAAAAAAAAAAAAAGAATGTATTTTTTAAAAATTGACTTTATATTGCAAAAGAAAATAGTTTGTAGTTTTTTTTAATGATAGTTTAACTTTAGCTATTTTGAATATACAGTAGAATGCAAATAATTTGAACTCACATAATGGAAATTCTGCTTAATTCCAATTCACTTCATAGTTAGGAATTGGTCTTTCTTTGTATTACAGACAAAACGGTTAATTTGAAGTTAGTTATGCCAGGATCCCAGAAATTTATATGAAACATTGAAAATGTTCTATGTGATGTATGCTTTTTCCCTCATGGATACAAGGACAAGAGCTTGTGGTGTTCATGGCACCTATCTCATCCCCTCATGCACATATAAGAAATAGGCACAGTATAGCAGTAATAATCCCTTGATATATCAATACAAGTTTTAACAGAATGGCATTATCATTTCTTAAAGTCCAAAGCCAAAAAAAAGAATAAAAAAACTATAAGAATTGAAATGAAGAAGATGACAAGAAAAAAAAACAACACTGCTCAAGAAAGTGATTGTAGAGAAAAATCAATTATAAATTTCCTTGAACATTTGGCCAAAAAAAAAAAAATGTGAAACAAATAAGTATGAAATACCATTATGTTTGTTGAAGTGTAAATCAAACACTGATATTTCAAGCCCCCCAGAGATCCCACCACTTCAAATTAAGCAGATTCCGCTGTGTAGCAATACTTGTTTTTACTATTAGATAAGATGAATTCAGTAGGTGGTATCTGACAAGAATATCTTAATACTAAAATGTAGTAAAGTCAAGCATATTCTAAGATGTTTTTAACTTAATCAACTACATTGTAAGCACAAAACTGACTAGTTACATAGGTAGAAACTATTAGCTTGAAAGGCAACTTACAGGAGAAGTCATCACTAAAAACAAGATTATATACAAGTACACCAAGAGGGAAATTGAAGTTAGACATTTAAGCAGACATCATACTAGATTATTTCAGTAGAATATTTACATAAGGTACAGAGTATAATGTTATTTTGGTTACAGCTCTGTCAAAATTTATCAAACAATAGCTTTTCAGGTTTATAGTAAACTATATGAATTTTTGTAAAAATTTTCTTAAACAAAGGAATACAATTTTAAATAGGATTTTAATATGTAGAAATGAAATAAAAATAAATTGGGAACAAAAAAACATTTATACAAGTTTTAAAAATTAAAATGCATTTTAAATGTGTTTTTTTTTTTTTTTTTTGAGAAAACAAAAAGTAAACTATATATCATTATTAATTAATTAAGTGCATAGAGGTACCAGGCTTTATTTTATATTTCCATTTTTTTTTTTATAAATGACAAAGAGTTTAAATTTTCTAGTATTTCTTCTAATGGACTTAGATTATGACAAGCACAAGATGTGTGTTTCACACAGTATAGTCATCAATACAAACCCATCATGCACTAAAATAAAACTCAATAGTCATCTAGTCAACACTAATACAGTTTCTGCCTCTTTCTCCAACTTACGTTCACTTATATTCCTCAGACTGGGCTGCTTAAGCAATAGGCTCCATCCGAGGACAGATTTCGTTGTCATGGTAACCAGCCTAACACAAAAGCCCATCACCTCAACTGTTGATCACTTAATTTAAGCAGTTCATACAATTTATAATTTGTTCAAGTCTATGATATATTCTTATGTTTACTTTTATTGTATTTTTAAAAGGAAGAATTTCATTTGATTTAGAAAAAATGTAGACCTACTTTGAACTCTTTTGCAAAGAATATTGCATATTTAAAAATGAAATATATCAAAAATAAGATTTCTTTATTGTACTATCATTATGTATATAATGACTTTATACATTAATTTGTTATTATCAATTTGTATCCATTAATTGAAAGCAACAATTTTCAATTTAAAAAAAAAAAATTCAGGCAAACAGCATTTAATAACTAACCTGTAATTCAATTCAATTATTTAGAAATACATGTTTTTAAAATCCCAACCCTGATCACTTAATCTCCAAACAAATATATTTTAGGGCATTGTGTAATTAAAAGAAATATTTAATAAAATAATCTAAATTTGTAACTCTTTTTGTTGATTTTTTATCTGTACACACAGTGTTCGCTTTCCCTCACTTATGTACAAATTTGGGGCATATAGACCTCCAACAAATAAATAGAACTATAACACATTCTTTCTAGAAGATATAAAATGAGGTTAGGAGTTTCAAAGTTTCTAGCACAATGAGAGCAGACATACCTTTGTGGAGGACCTTTAGATACAATTTATGTAAATAAGAAGTAATATTCTAGATAATATATTGTGAAGCTGGATTGGTTTTTAGTTGTTGTTTTTAGTTCTGTTTGATTTTAGGGATGTCAAGATTATTCTGTGCAAACCACGTCAAAACTTATTCATCTTCTCACCAAAGTGTGACAAAATACGAGAAGTGAGCAGGTTACTATATATCCTTTAGAGAAGCCCAGCATGTGGTGGGAAGTGGTAATAATCCTACATGTGATAAGACAAGGTCAACTTAACAAAATCACACTGCTGTTAATTGATACTGTCATTTGTCATCTTTCTCGCTTTTGTCAGAGAAATGCCTTTGGATTTCACAAGAAATAGTTGAGGTTGATCTAAATTAGTTTCAAAACGATATGAATTACTAACATTATACAGAGATACAAGTCAATGGATTGTCTTCTAGATGTTAAAGATTTATATTATTTATGTCGTTAAATGTTATGTTTATTTAATGTTAACTCTCTTTTTTTTTCCTTTTAAATACAAAACTAATTATTTGAAATATTGAAGAATTAATAAGTTTTAAATAATTCAAACTTGGATTAAATTTTATTAAATAAAAAGATAACAGAAATTAGTTTCAGGGGATTAAATGACCTGGGTTTTAGGACCAGGGGATTAAGTAACCGGACACTATAAATTGGTATAAAAATAATGTATGACACTTCATCTAAAAACTTTTTTGAAACTAAAAATATTTTTTTTAAATAATGGATATATATTTATCATTAAATTACAGTATTTAAAGAGAAATACTTAAGAACTATAGAATCGCTACTGCTGAAGAAAGTTGCCAATGACTTACAACTTAAACAGACTGCTGGCAAATTACTGATTTAATTGTGTCATTATATGTGACAAAATGTAAAGGTTACAAATCAGTCTGTGAAGCCATATAAATACTGAGCACATAGACAATGCCTATTTATAACATTTATAATATTAATTTTACATTTAGATTTATCATCATTAAAAATGCACACCTCTAGCATAGATCTAAATATAATAAATAAGAAATAGCTCAAATGATAAAACTGACTCATTCTCTAGAATCTTATATGTACTAAAAAAAATTAATAAAGTCAACTCTGGCTATTTGATCAATCCCATAATAAAAATAAAATGTTTAGGCACATTATGCTACCGTTAAAATGAACATGGGAAAATATTGTTTGATACGTTTTTAATTAAATAGGTGTAAATAAAAAGTATATATATATTAATAGCTTATCACTGACATTTTAAAGAAAAGCTGGCTAGATAACATAAAAGAATGGACAGGCCTCTCTCTGGATATCCTACTAAGAACAGCAGCTGACTGGAAAAAGTGGATTGGTTAAAGCAAACTGACATAGCACCTTTACCTCAAAAGTTAAGGGACAAATGAGATGAGATGATATCTCCTACATCTAGTATCTAGATTTAGATGTAGGTAACTTGATGAGTTTTCATTTTTAATTTCATAATCTAAAATTAAAATAACTTGTGGTCCTTTAAAAATTTATTGCTTTTATATAAAAAGGGATTTCATTTCCCTTTAGTACTAAACCAAATATAACGGTTTTCTGATAACAAACACAAAAAAATACTGAAGTTTAACAACAAAATGGTACTGCAGATGAATGGTTAAGGTAAATAAGATGAAAAGATAGAGATTTTTTTTAACAAACCTTCAATCTTTGATTATTTCAGACATAAAATTTTATCAAAAATAATTTGTTCTCCCTAACCACACAATAAAAACTAAAAAGAAAAAATGTTTGAAGCCAAGACTAAGGAAACCAAACTAGGCAAATTTTATATTCATTAGAAGAATCAATGAACAATTTTATAGACGTAATTCAGGATTCTCATCTATAGCAAAGTTACATATGAAAAAACTACTTCATAAATCCAGGTTATTACCAGACTAAGCTCAGAGATGATGTCTATATTTTCTTTAATTTTAGCTTACCTGATGCAACCATCTTCATCTATCTTTTTTTCTAAAAATATTAACGTATAAAAATAAATGTAGTAATGTGTATGCCTTCACACTCTTTTATTTTAATTCATTTAATTATTGTCTATCAAATCATTCTCGCTAACCAACTCATGATGAGTCATTGTACTTATTCTAAGAGACTCAACACCACTATAAAAGTTATTGATGTTCTACTTGAAGTCCTGTACAATGACAGAACTAGATACTACCAGAAGGATGGTGATAGGGCACCAAAGAGGCAATGAAATCCATATTTGACATTAGTCTAGCATCTAGACTAGGACAAGTACTCACAGTGTTGACTTCATTGGGTCTTTCAAGTTCAGTTAGCTTTAATATAAAAGATTAGAATGATTGACCTAAAATAATTCCACAGTACCATCTGTGTTCTTAATCTAGCACAGTCTTGCAGTTTGGTCTATCACACCCACCACAACACTTCCAAAATGAGGAAATAACTCGTTTTACATGATCAAGGCTAGACACACCTATATTGTCTAATCTAGATCTAGATTAAAACAACCATATGGGGCTTGTGAAGCTTAGTTGAGTTTTTATAGCTCTGTAATGAGTTAAACCTAAGAAAAAAAAATACAAACATCTATAAATTATTCATCCATAAATAATCCCAATATATATATTTAAAACAAAATCTGATGTCAAAGCAAGCTGGGTAAGATATGATTTTGCATTTCCCAAATCAAACCAATTTTTTGCCTTTACCTAACCCAGTCATTGCCACCGAAAGCATCAAAAGGTATGGGACAATTTAAGCCGAAATAATTAAACTGGTTAAGTTGTACTAGCTGCTTGGAGATACAAAACAACGACCAAGTATCAACAAATGACAAATTGACATTGATGTTATGTCCAATTATAATAGGCATCTTTTTTGTGATTCAGATGAGAGCTTGTCCCCAGGTGGAGGATAGGGGAAGGACCCTTTGATTAGCAGTGAATACCAAAAAAAACAGCTGCGGACCAATTGGTTTGCATTCATGGAGGATGAGGTGGAGTATTCCAGTGGTTAGAATATTTACAACATCTCAGAAATCCAGGGAAATGATTGCATTAGGGCGCTCTAATTCTAAGCCTGGGTAGATGAAGCGCATTAGCTAGGTATAACAGTTTGTCTTGGAGAAAAATCTGTAAAAATAAACACCTGCTGTCTTGCAGATGATCTTGGATGATCAAAGACTATGGGAGCACACCCAAAAAGAAAAGCAGGCTGAAGTCGGAGTCAATGGCCCATAACACATTGACACACAACCTCATCATTGACATATCTGATACCACTAAACTCTTGGTACTTACTCGCAGTACGAAATGCAATTTTAAAATTACAGAAGAGATAGCTGCTATGAGGACAACTTTCAATTTTTTCAAGCATGCCTACTTAGAGCTCCAGTGGATTTGATTCTTTTGTTAAGGCATTATTTAATAAATGTGTTTTAATGGTTGGTTTTTTGTAGTTAAGTCCAGGAGTTATTTTTAAAGAAATTTGGAAATTTCTTTCTCTGTTGTTGGGTAGATAGTGTTTTAGGGCTAGTTTATCATAAGTTGGATTAGAGTTCTTTGCTTTTTTTTGCTTGTCTTTCCTATTTCTCTGTGTCAGTAGTTTATTTGGATGGTCATCCTCCAACCTTCTGTACCTCTCAATAGCTTCTAATGCTGCTCTGTTGCGCCTTAACTTAAGAGGTTCAATATGGGTGTCTATTTCACAGGCTGCTTTAGGAGTAGTTCTCATACCTCCACCGATTAGATGCAAGGCTTGGTTTTGGAATGTGTCTAACGATGATTGATAGGTATTGTTGGTGGCTTTTTGTATGGAAAAACAGTTATCCATGACAGATCTGATGTATCCAGAGCATAACTGACGTAAGGTTTCCTTTTTGGCTCCCCAGGATATTCCTGATAGGTGTTTTACTATGTTAAGTCTTTGTGATGCCTTTTCTTTTAAACCTGTTTTAGAGACAGTCTTGGGTATAATTTTTCATCTAGATATGATGGGTTTTTCTTCTTTATTTACTGGCTGTGAGTCTATTTTTAAGATGTTTTTTTTGCTGTGGCTAAAGATTGAATAAACTGACTTTTCTTTGTTTATTTCCATTTTCCATAATTTTGAATACTAGGAGATAGTTGTGAGGGCTCTATTTAATTTGGATCTAGTCAGCACTGGATATTTCTCTGTAATCCAAATTAAGAGGCCATCTACATAAAATGCCTTATTGACCGAAATGAGGACCGGGAGGTCATTAATGAAGATTAGGAAGAGAGTGCAGCTAAGGGCTGAAACTTGTGGTAGGCATTCTTCCAAAATTTTTTTTTTACTATAGATGGCACTTCCGAATCAGGTTTAGATGGTTCTGTTTTTTTATGAATGCTCTAACACAAATGTACATTTTTCCATGGAGGCCCATTTTTCTGAGCTTCAAAACTAGACTCAACAATGACCTAGTAACTACTGTCCAAAATGGAATAATCACCTCACAGCTAGATTTAGTGCTTCTACTTGGTATCTCATCAATGCAATGGGATTTTCAGAAGTTCGTTTCAAATAAACTTCCTACATCCCATGAGTGAGTGTAAAACAATATATTCATTGATTTCTAAAAAAAGGACATTTTTAAAAATATCCTTTCAGTTATGTGGCCCGTGATACGAGTGTGGGAAATTAAAATTGTTCACAAGCTGAATAAGGTTAGGTATCAATGTTAATTGAATTGAACATTATCACATGTAGATAGTTTTTGCAAATACCTAATTTCATAACATCGAACCGAACCTGAACTTTAGATCTGACTAAACAAAACCAAACCATAGTCATCATTGAACTGAACTTGAACTTAAATCTGACCAAACTGAACTCAAACTTTAAAAGTTGGGTTCAATTCCCATCTCTAAGTCTCTAGACATGTGGAGCCAGTCTGCAATTTCTTTTCACCATTTTTCTATACTATTTTCAACAAAAGTAGAAAGGCAATATTTTTAAACAGATACCTGTGCAAAAAATAAATATATGCAAATAAAACTAACACATAAACAAAAAAAATTAGCACAGCACATCTCTCTCTCTTATTCTCCTTGACTCTCTTATCTCTGCTCCCTACACAATTAAACTCATCAACATCTAGAGTTTACTATACATTTTAAGTGCGAAATAACACAAAAAAATATTTCACAACTCAACCCAACCAAACAATCAGGTTAACAATTAAATGACAGAACAATGAACAGCTGCATAACAGGCCATTGACATAGTACAAAAACAATGCCACTATCTCTATGGCAATAACATTATTGAGAGACAGAGGAGGAGGCAATTACCGATTGAGCAGTGTGACTTTAGACTCAACACTGAATGTTCTAGGCGGAATGAAATGGTATTGGTGTGACACCAGATAACAAGACAGCAGAAAAGGTAGATATTTGAAGTGGGAAACCTTACAATGACCTGTCTTGAGCTGATTGAAAAGAAAAATAAAGAAAAAAAAATGAAGATAAGAACATTTTTTATGCAATTCCTATGCTGTGATTAATTGAGATGCTTGATTACTTAAACAGGGGAAAAAATGTTTGATAATTTCTGTACCTTACAACATCAACCTATCCCTTTGTCATCACATTTAATTTTAACAATGTGAATGATACTTTATAACATATTATTATAACTCTGCCATGCACACCACCATTCAAAGTGCAGAAGGTGCGCTCTAGCTCATGCACTGTTATCGAATAGACTAAGAAGGTCAAAAGTGAAACATAACAATAAGAGAACAAGTTTTCAAGAAAAAACGAAATCTAGCAATTTTGAGAGGTCTAAATTGATATTAACTTACCACCCTCACAACGTGAAAGCAAAAAAAAATTCATGAAAAACTTTAATATAAAACCTTCTCCTAGCCACAG
This sequence comes from Biomphalaria pfeifferi, assembly GCA_030265305.1. NCBI lineage: Eukaryota > Metazoa > Mollusca > Gastropoda > Planorbidae > Biomphalaria > Biomphalaria pfeifferi. The sequence goes on from JASAOG010000259.1 coordinate 682,310, forward strand.
AACATACTCGCAACATCTTTTCATCCCCATCTCTTGTGGTATTCAGGCAAGACAAAAACTTACAAGACATATTAGTGCGCACTGAACTCCATAAAACATTTTGAGTGAACCGGGCACTTGGACATGTAAGCAACATAACTGTCAGACCTGCAAATACACCCTCACTACACCCACCATCAACATCAAGATAAGTGGTAAATTTAACTGTGATAGTAGGGGCATCATACATGTGAAAATATGCTTTAAGTTTTAAGTTTAAAATGATCTATAAATGATGGAAACGCAGGCAACGCCTTAAAAACACAACTCCAAGAACGCCTTAGAGTCATTCGAAATTTTGCAAATTTAAAAGCCAATTTCAATTCACATCACGGTACCACTGATCTTCTCATCACTGCTATACAGCAATGTAATGACAAAAACACCCATCTGCAATCGAAAATAAATTTATTTACATGTCAAGCACTCTTCAACCACAGGGGATCAACACACTTTTATTTAAAATGAGATGGAGTCTAACACTCTTCCCTTTTCCCATTTATCTTTGCTTTTACACCAGTGTAGTTCATTTCTTTTCAGCCTCGATGGAGAACAACATAAGACAGATTTATAAGTTAACTTTTAAAAGCTTATTTTGTGTTAAGTTAATTCTAATTGTCTTTTTTGTCTTGTAGCTGATGAAGGCCTCATGGCCCTAAATTCCATTGTTTTTTACTCAGCAGAGTTACTTATATACATATGTTTATTTTCTTTTCTATATTTGTTTACTAAATGCGACTGCAAGTGGACTAAAATTAAATAAAGTTATTAACTACAGAAACAATGGCTACAAATTTTAATGATGTATGGATGGATGGTTGGTTAGATGGTTCATAGGCTGAATGGATGTTTGGTTAATTGGTTGTGGTTGGTTGGCTGGAGGGATAGTTGGTTGGTTGGTTGGCTGGATGGTTGGTTGGTTGAATGATTGGTTATGTTATGGTTGGTTAGTAAGCTGGATATTTGGCACATTGGAACAATGTAGGCCATGTCATGTCTCTGGTTGGTAGATTGGTTGGTTGTGGCTAGTTGATTGGTATGTTTAGTTGTGGTTGGTTGGTTGGTGTGTAGCTATGAGCGCTATGTTATTAGAGAGCCAGTAACTAAGCACCAGGCCGCTATAAAAGGGGCCATCCAAGAGTTCAGTAAACCAGTGGAGAGAAAAGAATCACATTAAAATGCAATTCTTCCTACACCTAGGTGTCAATTTGACTTAAGAACAAAAAAGCAGGCCTCGCCACTGACAGAACATTTATTAGGAGAAAAAGTGCATGCCCTCCATCAAGGATATTTCTAACTCTACAAATTAGCATGACATTATTAGCACAGAATGGTGCCACCAAGAGGAAGATCCCATCAACAAAATCAAATTGATGGCACTACATACAATTAGAACCTACCCATCAAGTGCCCTCTACTGCTATCTTGGTAAGGGGCCCTAGTAGTTAACTCAGATAGGAGTGAACTAGACAGGCTCTCTGGTCCATGCTGCTCCACTGCATGTTCCACAGATGAAGAATTGACAAGGATAACAAAGAAAATAGAGCAACCACAATGGTACATTAACTGACTCTCACTCCAGTCTTAGCCCTATATGACAGTGGGGGGAAGGCCTAGTGCGATAATGAGGCACCTTTTTATCATTATATGCCAACTTATTGAAACTCCCATTTTTATGCAGTGTATGCCCTCACATTGAAGCTTGAGGGTCAGTGAAGCAGCATACGCCCTTGCAACACTGAGCACTAGCAGCTATGAATCTTAAAGCACAGAGCCCGCCTTAGCAGGCAACGGCAGAAATCTGAGCAATCATTCATTTGAGAGTGTGGAGACGTTGCATATCTTGATAACAAAAGAATGTCATGAAAATGATCCAGGACACTGATCTATAAATAGGATTATCAGCGGAGGAACATGTTCGCTAATGTCAGCACCTGACCTGACCCTCTTTGACATCATATTTTATTGTAACTAAGCGTAGTGAAACAAAACAACATATTATATATCTATTTATCCTATTTTTATCGCCAAAAGGTTGATAAGTTTTAGATGTTTGCAGTTTTTTCCTTGGACTAACCAACACTTCCCATTATGATTATTATTAATATTATGGAGCTATAAATCTACAAATGTAAAAATATTTAGATCTAGATCTAACTTAACAGTTAACTTGTTCAAAAGATGAAAATTACCATCTATATATTAATTTTTATTACAAGACTTGCACTCTGACTCTTTTGTAGAAACAGTAGAGATAGATATAGAATCTTAAATCTTAGTATTTGATTATTCTAGATCTAGACTAGTAGCAGTAGTAACACTTACTAGCAGTATTTCAACTATTTGACAATTAAAAAAAAAAAAAAGATCTATTAACTATTATTTAATGAAAAAAATACAGTTACTAGATTATTAATACTATTATTCTAAGTCTAAGACTTAATTTGACTTAAACTATATCTATAAACCTCTTCTTAAAGTAAGACTTACACTTAATTAAAGTTAAAGTAGTTAAAGTTAAATGTCTTACTCTTAACTTAAGTAATAAGAGTCTTAAGTTAACGCTTAGTCTTAGTAATTAGTCGAAGTTAGTCTTACCTAATTTAATTAGAATCTAGACTTTCTTTAGATCTAATATCACAAACGTAATCCAACAGCAGATCTCGATTAGAATATGATTAGAGTGAGTATAATCATAATGTAGACCTAAATTTAAAAAAAAAAAATGTTCGTTATAATATATCTAGATCTATAGAATCATTGACAATAGTATTTGTCTATTTCATGGCAACGATGTCGATCTAGAAATCTATATTATTGAGATGTCTAACTACCCTATGTTTCCAGTCAGATTTTTTGTTTCTACACACATTTCTAACTAAAAATAAACATAGTCTAGAAATTAAGTGAGGAATAGTCGAAGACTAATTCACTGACCTAGATCTACATAGATTTAGCTATGGATTATATATTGTTGTGATATCACAATATTGTTATTCGTTATGATTATTATGCAAAAAAGAAATAATTGTGTTATTTAAATCCAAGAAAGTTAACATATGGGCTTAGAATCTAGATATAGAAGCTCATATGTCATACTGTTTCATGTTTGCATTTTAAATTGGAGGTTAGTATAACTTAGGTTAGAAAGAATGGCAAATGACGGCGAATGGTAGATACACTTCTAATAAGCCGTCGTAAACCTAGAACTCTATATTAGCTTATAAAACGACTAACGAAAGTGTTTCTGTGGGGACAATTTTTAGGAAAATAAAAATTAATATAGGCCTTTTCATTTTAGTTTTCATTACAATTGCTTTAATGTTTAAATTTCGACAGTAAATTAAAAGGAATAATAACCAAGTACGTAAAAAAAATTATCTGGGGGGAAAAATCAAGTAACGCTATCACTGACAATAATTATGTATTTATGTAGGTCAGGGTTTTTGTAATAGTGCCAAAAGGGCTTACCTATAACGACTGCGCTAAAACTGATTTTCTTTTGACGCTGATCTAAACGTCTTGAGTTAAGGGAACAAGGGTGGACTGGCTATATGGGAATTCGGGCAAATGCCCGGTGGGTTGGTACCTAAATGGGCCGGAAGGGCCACCGAAAGTGCAAAGTGCCGCATGTGTGCCATTTTGACACTATTGAATTGTTAAAATTATAATATTCTCTTATAAAAGTGACCATTTGAGTGTCGTGTTTGAACAAAAAATCTTTTACAGACTATACTAATTTAATCTAACACATTATGCTAACTAATGTTACAGCCTACACCCGTAGACAAGAGGCGTGATGGCTAGTAGAAAAGCTTGGCTTACGAACTGAGGGGCCCGTGTTTAAATCCTGGTGAAGACTGAGATTTTTAATTTCGGGATCCAAACAGTTGGGGAAAGGTGAAGATGGTTGGTCATTGTGGTGGCCACATGACACCTTCAAAAACCGTGGACCACAAAAAAAGCAAAAAACAAACAAACAGATGTTTTACGGCATCTGCCCATAGGTCGCAAGGTCTGAAAGGGAAGCTTTATCAAACTTAACACCATGATTTTAAGGACAGGTAAAATTGGATACCCCATCATGTGATATACAAATTATGGGCCAGATGGTAGAAAATGCCCGTGGCCAATTTTGACACCCAGTCCGTCCCTGAAACGTAATATATAGTTCTTAGTAATTTATTTTATTTTTATGATATGTAATATTTATTTTTAGAAACATGGTTTGAGTACCAAAGCTCGGGGGGGGGGGGGGGGGGAGGGGGCAAAATGGGTATCAAAACGCTATATAAAGTAACAACCTATTTGAGCGCTTTAATGAGACAGCAGTCTAATTGTCTGACTTGTCATTGCTATAATAAGCACAATAAACGTTGATAATGTTGTGGACGATTTCTGTAAGAAAAGTTGACTGTCGTAACCAGTTGCATCCTTTGCATTATATGAATTGAAAGTTTTATAGTGCTAACTGGCGATTGGTTATTACAGGCCCGGCGCAAAAGGGGGGGGGGGGCGGGGGGGCACGTGTTCCCCCCCCCCCCCCCCCCCCCAGGCCGCTGGTGGACTTCATTATACACTCCCGGAAATAGATTTAAAAAATGAAGATGAATGGCGGGGCTCTATTTAGAATTTCTTGAAGGGAGGAGAGGGGGGGCACTTCAAGGGTTGGAGGCACGATGGGGGGGGGGGGGCATTAAGTGCAATGTCCATTGGGTCATGGCCATCATTAAATGAAAAGGGGGGGCATGGCCTGATACCCCCCACTAAATGCGCCACTGGTAGGGCTAAATCTCCATTTGAATACGCAATACGAGAACGGCGATAATAAAATCTGTTTTTTTTTAATTTGGACTCTCCATCTCTCAAACTATTATAATGTTCTCCCGTGCATCAGTATGCTGGAGTCTGTAGTGGGGTGGCGGAGTTGTGGTTAACTACGGTGACCATAGGTATAGACAGTATTAATAGGACATTTGGCTTACCCAAAATAGTACAATAGTTTCATTTATTGAGGAGTTCTTATTTATTGTTATAATCATTCCTCACTTATTTTTATCAGTACTTCAGTCACTCAATTTTACTTACTTTAGCAAACGAAATGCGAAAAGGGGGTGCACAAAAAGTTAGAGAAAAAAGACATGCGGAATTACAGCAATCAGCAACCAAATGCCGAAAATTAACGAGTTTCTTTGGTAAGTTATTAATTCATTTGCACTTGAGTATTGTCTAATAATTTCGTTGGTATATATGCCATTGCGGCATTTTTGGTAAAGACTTTCAACTTCGTAGAAACTAACGTTTCTACTCAGTCGAAAGTTATCTAGTCCTTCAGCATTGATGATCCTATCACCTACCACCCTACGTGTAAATAACAAGGTTTTATTTTACTTAGGTTTTCTTCTATTTTGGTTTTATGTAAACTGTAAATCATTATTAATCTATATCATAATTTATATGTACAACAGGATCTACTTCAACATCAACTGGCTCTACGGAATGTACTTCAACATCAGCTAATTCTACCAGTGAATCTACTTCAACATCAGGTGGCTCTACTAAATCTACTTCAACATCAGCTAATTCTACCAGTGAATATAGATCAACATCAGCTGGCTCTACTAAATGTACTATTGATCCTAAAACAGACAAGTTCCATCCAGATAAGTCCTTTCATTTTCCACTTACTCAATTTGGCAAGTCTGCAAAAAACCGCAGTTTTCGCAGTGAATGGTGTGAAACACATGACTGGCTACATTACTCAATTGAAAGTGATGCTGCATACTGCATACAATTCACTTCCACAGCCTCAAAACAAAACAGTGAACATGCATTTACAAAAACTGGCTTCCGTAATTGGAAAAAAGCTATGGAGAATTTTAGACAACATGAAAAGAGCGAATTCCACAGAAATGCATATGAACAGACATTATTTAAATCAGACATTGGAGAACTGTTAAGTAAACAACACAAGGAGGAAAAAGATCAACACAGTCGTATGCTCCTTAAAATTTTACAAACAATGCAATTCTTAGCACGTCAAGGACTACCCTTAAGATGAGATAGTGATGAAGCAGACAGCAACTTTACACAAGCTCTCTTATTCTTTAATCAAGATGACAAATTGATGTCGGAATGGATGAATAAAAAACAGTTGAAATCCACTTCTCATGAAATTCAAAATGAATGTTTGAGAATAATGAGTCACCAAATAATTCGCAATTTATCATCCTGCATTTGTCAATCTGACTATTACTCAATACTTGCTGATGAGTGTACGGACCTAAGCAACAAAGAACAGTTCAGAGTTTGTCTTCGGTGGATAGACAAGGAACTCACAGCTCATGAGGACTTTTTGGGCTTGTATCAGGTAGACAATATATCGTCTGATACGCTATTTAGCGCTTTAATGGACGTACTTTGCAGACTCAATTTTGATATTTAAAAAATGCAGAGGTCTATGTTTTGATGGAGCTGCAAACATGTCGGGATGTAAAAATGGCGTTGCAAAACAAATAAATGATCTAGAACCTAGTGCCACGTTTAGTCACTGTTATGGTCACTCCTTGAATTTAGCTGTATCCGATGTTTTCAAAGATATTGCTTTGTTCCGAGATACATTAAATACATCTTTTGAAATAACAAAACTAATTAAATTCTCCCCTAAACGAGAAACCGTATTTCATAAATTACGCCAAGAGATGAAACTTGATAACTCTGGAATTCGTGTTATGAGTTCGACCCGATGGACTGTTAGAGGAGAAACTCTCAAAAGCATTGAAACAAATTATTCTGTCCTACTTCGATTGTGGTATGAATGTCTGGAACAAAGGAACTTGGAATCAGAAGTAAAAGCTAGAATAAACGGTGTCAGATCACATATGGAAAATTTCTCTTTTCTATTTGGATTGCTCATTGCAGAAATCTTTTTCCTACATACGGATAATCTAAGTCGTTCCCTGCAATCTGAAAATGTGTCAGCAACAGAAGGGCAACATCTCGCAGATTTGGTTACCACTACCTTAGACAAAATGCGAGATGAAAGCTCGTATAATTTGTTTTGGGAGAAAGTCATTCGACTGTCAACTGAATATGAAATAGAGGAACCAAAGCTACCACGGAAACGAAACATGCCAAAAAGATGTGAAATTTCTACTGGCGATGCATATCATCATCAGGATGTTAAGTCCTATTACAGACAGTTATATTTTGAAGTTCTAGAGCTAACTGTGGCATGCATCAGGTCGCGTTTCACTCAAGAAGGATACAAAGTTTTAAAATACTCTGAAGATCTGTTGCTGTACACTTGCAACAATAAAAACTACCAAAAGGAGCTGGACTTTGTCACTGATTTCTATAAGGAAGACTTAAATAAGGATACACTATCAATACAACTACTACTTCTACCATCACTTTTCAACCAAATGAACCATGTGGACCTTTCACATCTAAAAAAGAAAATTATTGGATTTTCAATTCCTCAGAGATCACTTTTCTCAGAGGTTGTTACGGTTTGGAAGTTGATGGCATGCATACCTGCAACCAACGCATGTTCTGAGCGATCATTTTCAACAATGCGACGTGTTAAGTCCTATTTAAGGGCAACAATGGGACAAAAAAGATTGAACCATGTCATGATTTTAAACATCCACAAGGAACGGACTAATAAGCTAGATCTCAAATCAACGGCAAATTAATTCATCAGTCATAAAATTGCAACGTGCTATATACTTTTCAAAATTTTGAATTTTTGTACAAGACTTCATTACATACCCCATAGAGTTTGTTTGTTTCAACAATGAACTACCTACCTGATTATTCAATAATATTTGCATGTTGCATAATATTTGCATTTACATCTGGATAAGTGGTTAACTTTTTGCTCAAAATTAGATTTTGTGCATTTTTTAAAATGTACAAAAACATTAAATTTAATTGGGTTAACACTGCTTTTACATGGAAAATTTTGATATAGGGGAAGTACGTCAAATATAGACACACTAAATGTCAGAGTCTAATTTGGACATCATTTTTATATCTACATGTAGATTCTAAGAAGAAGAAAATTTATATTAACTTCTAACTACATCAGCTAAGAAGAAAATTTATGTTAATATTGCTTTTTAATTCTGGGCCTCGTAAATATGTGCCCCTCCAAATTGAATAATATGGCGCCGGGCCTGTATTAGGCCTAATACCAAATTGATTGCCTACACCTAGTCGAAAAGACAAGCAGAAAAATCGGCGCCAAAGGCTTCATTGTCCCTCTGGCCGTTATCCAACGGACAGGCGTGGACCGGGAGCTCTTCACCCCAAATCCTGTCTGAAAGCTACACAATGGTAGCGACCGTTGCGGTTATTGGATCGTATCATACATTATACATGGCGCACGACCTCGGATCCGGCCTGCTCGCTAACCTAGGTGAATTCTTCATGTTTTTGTTTTAAACGGTAACAGCCACAATGCCGTGCATGGACCGCCATGCCCACTTTAGACGATACTCGTGTGGAACGGCGTGGCGGACTTTTTGGGCTGCGTTTTCAGGTCTCTGTTCCTTTGCGGAAGAGTAAAAAAAAAAAGTTCAACTAGGGTAACCCAAAGAAGACTGTTTTCACTACCCCATATAGTAGTTTATATGTTTCCCTTCTAGACGTTTCGCCCGAGGCAATATGCTGAGACTACGGGGGCTGGATTACATACACCAGAGTTTCTCAAACTTTGTGGCGCACCATTCAGTGCCTACTCCCGTAGGTGTGGGGGTGGGGCAAACAGCCTTATTAGGTTGCGGCTGGGGCGAAGCTGGTCAATTTCTTTTTCAAAAGAAAAAAACAACAATATATTTTCATATTATAATTTCAAATTTGAGTACCAACAAGTAAAATAGCATTATTAGGCCTACCAATGTTTAAAAAAATAAAAATATTTTAAATAAGAAACGTCTCATCTTCAAAGTTGGATCTATTAACATAGAGCCCTTATATCATTTTTGCTAGAGGCGTCTGCAACAATATCGATATAAAACTTTTAGAGACATTTCAAAACGTCTCCGCTTACGTGAATCTTCTAGACTTTTGTACATCATGACATTATGACTTTTGTGTAAATAACCTTGAACTTCCGTATTTTCATTTGACTAGGATAAACAGTGCACTCTAAACGCCAGGACAATGCATTCTGATCTCTGATTGCAAGAAAACAGTTCAATATAGGGTTAGGATTCGTTATATTAAGGTCTCGATTTAGGCGTGACAGTCCCGCTTTGGACCGTCTGTCACGCTTTTCATAAAATGTCCTGGCGGAACGGCCAATGTCACGCTTTCATAAAAAGTTGATCAATGTCAAGCTTTGATTTTAAAATCTTTCTTAATCTTTTGACTAATAACTTTCAAGTACTAGCATGGCGTCGTGTTCTTATTCATCGTTGTAGTGCTTTGAGTTGACCCACAGCCTGCTGACGTCAGCACGTAGTCTTTAGACGTGTTGTCATTGGGCAAGTTTCTCGCTGATTCTGTTCATCAATTCCAGCCTACAGTATTTCTTGACTTGGCTTTCCTTTTGTCATAGTCAATGACAGGGTCAGAAATGTCGAAAACAAAACGAACATGGAAGTTCATAAACACATACAGAGTTACCGTTTATAATTAGGGCAAGAAAAATCAACAACAACAGTTATGTGTGATGCTGGCAAAGTCGGTCCCATCTTTAAGTCCTACATGTGGATTAAACCAAACATCTGAATGCAGATCGTGATTTTCAATTGGAAGCTCCTAGCCTTCATTAAGGTACTTCTCCAAAATTGAAATATTTGTTATATAGGTCAATGCGCAGCAACTAAATGTACTTTTACATTTCATACAGTTTTCCATAATAACAATTATCGATCAATGGACAACGTTTTGAAATTGCTAATAAATTTATAACCCACAATACACATGTACAAGAACAAAATGTGAAGCAATCGTTACTTAACGTTTGGCCCCTATGTAATCAACAAAGTAAAGAAGCAGGTTAGTGATGCCCAGTCTCTGACAGCGTTCACGAGTGCCACTTATATGTGAAATTGTTTCACCTGAAATTCCTTGTGCCACCCTTCGCGGGAAATGTTTACAAAAAATATTCGTCGATTTAGAGAGAGAGGGAGACTATTTAAATTATATCCTGCTTTGAAATTAAATGTTTTCACATGAGAAGTGTCCCACCATAATCAAAAGCTTCTTTAAAAAAAACCCGTGTGCTGAATTGTGGCTGCATTTTGTACACAACATTGTGTCACTATTCCATGTAGCAGTTCTGTTTATTGATGGACAGAATGTCAGTGCTCTTCAAGTGTCTTCTGACTCGAGTTGATTAGAAAAAGTGATGTAGCAGCTACAATCGTAAACTTTTACGAAAAGTACCAGGTATTTCAGAGAGAGATGATGCCTATTAGACAGATTCAGATGGATCGCATAGAAAGAGGATCTATCTTGGAAAACGTTTCAGACAGCTTCCATCTATTTAAATTATTGTGTTTGTAGGCCTACATTGTGTGTAAATTGCGTGTGTGTGTGCACACTGTGATGTATGTCTTGTTATAACTTCTACGCTGTTGAAAGCAAATATTGCTGGAAAAAAAAATGAGTCTGTTCTGTTTACGTCCCATGACTATTGTATTGCCCGCTCCGCTCCTAAAATATCTGGTCAGCTTAATTATATGAAAATGTATGATCAATTCTGGGTGTACAATTTGTGTTTATTATAGGTTTTCAACATTTTACAAAGCCTAGAATAACTAAGAGAAAAGAGGACATTGAAAACAGATGCCAATAGGCTAAATCGGAAAACAATAATAGACTTCTTTTTCTTCTTCGTTCTCATTAGAAATTGGTGTGTATAGTCAAGACCAATTGTTTATAGAAGACCTGAACACTGACCTACCAATAGCTCGTTGCCACATCACAGGTCTGACGTAACGATCTACGATGACTCTAAACTGCCCACAGGTTGTGACGTCGCAGGTCAGTGTTCAGGCCTTCCATAACGATTGATCTCGTTCTAGTCACCCAGTCCTCTACCTGAAGTGACCTGTGTCAATCAGTTCTACCATCTGTTTGTGATCTTGTCTTTATAAATGGTACAATTTAAGACCATACAAACTTTGTCCTCTATTGTAAACGTGAATATATGCTGCAGCTCGTGCATAGAAAACAATGAAGCTAAAAATCTGAGGCGATAGAAAGCTAATAAAAGGTGATGCCATAATATAATATGAAAAGAAGCCATTAAAAAATGAAAAGAAAATTATTTCAAAGCAGGAGAGTTAGGTTTATTGTAAGTAGACCACATACATTTTGATAAGAACATAGAACCATCAAACAGATTTCATCATCTCATCTCTGCACGTGGTCCCATTCTAGGCAGACCCCACCAACCAGCTTTCTCAAATGCGTCTTGGTTCTGGGCGAGTCTCGCCAAATGTCCCCACGTCTTGACATCTGCTTCCAAATCAGGTATAGTAGTGGTATAGTAGTGGAAATATCAATACTGAATTCTACTTGACTAGAATTTTACTTCCAATAAAATGTAAACAAAAAAGCGACATGGCTGCGAATTTCTTTTTAAATCCATTCCTCCTCTATGCAGCTGATTCTGGTCTATAATTTCTCAGTCTGTTCATTTCTTGTATTGCTTCATTTTTGTACGGAGTATTTGCAGTGAGTTTTGCACAATCAAGTTCTTCTAATAACAGTTCAGCACATGATTTATACAAAAGAGGCAGAATGTTCATTCAAGTCTATTAATTCAACTGAATATATAGATAGAAACCTTTGAGTTGAGTGCAATAATTCCAGCTGAAGCCGTGTTCAGAATAAAAAGAATGAAGCCAAATTGAAGATAACTAGGTTTAAAAAGAAGAAACATATTTTAAAAACGTAAAAAAAAAAAGAAAGCTTATATGACACGTCCTATATTCGTGTGTAGTTAGGACCAGTCATGTCATTAAATTTGTAATAGATCTAGGCTAAAAATACTAAATCAGTGCGATTAGAAATATTTTTACAAATTCTTTTTGTTAAGAGCCATTTCAAGCAATTTCAAGCTTTTAGCTTTTCTTAGAGCGCTTAGTATCACTTGTCTGGATCAGTTGGGAAAGGGGTGGGGTGAGAAAGAAGGGGTTATGTATGTGAAGGTTGCCTTGATAGCTATTTGAATGCATTTTATAAAAAAAAAACGTTGCACGACTTTAATTTGAACAAGGAGCTCAAGCCTAATCAAGCCAATATGCTAACCCTTGTGCCAACAAAGTCCTTATGAAAATAGAAGGTTTCATAGCTATCTATTGTTAGTTTCAAACTTTTAAGCAACGCCATGATTCTCTACACAAAGTATAAAGGGGAATAATTCAACTTATACCACCGCATCTGTTAAGTACGATTTATTTCCGTTATTCTATACCAAACAAAATAATTAATTACTTATAATTAATTAACTAATTGGTTATATTTTTTTTTATTGATTCTTGTTTTGTCAGGTAAAAGAAATAATTGTGCTAATAGTCTGAATCGTAAAAAACAATAATTAGTTGGAATTTATTTTATATTATGTGTTTTTTTTCTTTTGCGTATTCATTGCATGAAGATGTCACGAATGTGACAAAATACAAGGGCAATGTTTTGTGCTGTTTTGGAAAAAAGTAAAAGAAAAGAGCAGAAACAGCAAATAATTTGTTAGTTTCAGTTTATTCATTAATTGATTCGATTCCCCCCCCCCCCTGTTCATTACACTAGATTGAGATGTGCCCGTTATGGCTCTGGTTTATCACTGGGGCACTGTTTAGTACACTCTTCTAATGTTTTGAATCGATTATCATTGCCCTTGCAACCACCATATATGAACTGAATACACTTGTGTTGATTGATGTCGAAGTACCACATTGATATGGCTGCCCTACATGGTCCAGTTTCAGCCTGAAGGGTGCAAAGATCACCTGCAACATAGTCAAGAAAAAAATATGTTTGTGCTATCAGTTTTAGATTTAAAAGATTGTATAAAAATACGATTTTAACAATTAACTCATCGTTTTCTGTGTGCAGCCCAAGTTTATATTATTGTGTACATACACTTCAATATGCATATTGTATCCACTTAAGATAAATCCATTTTTAAAACAAAGCGTGAACGTCTTCATTGTTAGGTTTAGTGTTGACCACAATCACCGCATATGTAGATGTTTGTCAAATGTTGACATGTTTTGGACGGACCTTCAGAGTTGAAGATAATTACATCCTGGCCCAAACCTCCCGCATGACGACGGAAAGATGGCAGCAGCCAGGGTTCGAACCCGGGACCATCGAAACAGCAGCTAGAGAGCATACCACAAGACCAGGCATATAATTTTGTCATTATTGTTTACCAACAAAATCATGCTTATGTTAATAATGGTCTCTAGTTAGTCATTCATTTTTATGGTTATTTAAGTTGTAAGTTTGTCAGCAGGATTGACCTGCAGATCCACTAGGACGTTTTGCACTGCAAACAATTTTTGTTTACTTCTTAGGAATAAAACAAAATGCTTATTATTTGTTTTTTTACAGTCCATTTGTATACAATCTCGATCAAAGTTTTATTAGAACTTCGCCACACACTTTGAATATTTAAAAAAAAAGGAAATAAGCTTTTGCTGAAAAATCTTTCCAATTTTTAACAACCACTTTTGTTCTTCTCAAAATAAATATTTCTAATATTATGTTGATCTGGTAATTTTCAACATTTGGTAAACCAAAAACTGATACAACATTTGGTAAGCCAAATACCGATACACCATTAGGTAAGCGGATACATCCAATGTAAACACAACATTCGGTAAGCCAGATTTGACAGCATAGCCTACCACTGGGAATGTAAAAATATTTATAAGATACCAACGTTCAATTCAATGGTGTGGTAAGAGATCCAGGACCCGCGGGCATTTTGACATTCGACATCATGACACGAGATAATGTACTTAATAAATATATACGGCTAATGCGTGCAACAGGGTCACTTGTCTACATAACAACATAAATAGCAAGATAACAAGGCAATGGCATAATATTTGATGTAAAAATAAAGTGTGGATACTCATTTTGGGGGCCCCTTCAAGTGGGGACGCGGGATATTCTCAAATTTCAGCTACGCCACCCACTGGTCTAATGGCTGTTAGAAATTACTTAATAGATCATGATATTTGTTGATATTTATTAGGAACTTTAAACAGTAGTTTTTTTCCCTTTGAAGTTACTGTCATAGCATAACCTACAACCAGGTCCCGAATATTAATTTTAAAGTAATATACTGTAATGTTACTGTTATGTTGTTTTTATACGATCTAGAAAAGTGTAGTTAGTAATTAAATATGCTCATTTTTATCTCTACTGTTAATTATAACAATGTGTAGGCCAATTGAAAGAGTTGTTTTTGTTTGTTTCTTTACAAAAATATATTGAAATTAGTCAGCACTGCACACAACAAATCAGCGACAAAATCGTTTTAAGCGTTAAGAATGTTTTTTTTTTTTAAATTGATATATAAAATATTTGGAAATGGTACGGAACAATCCAACAAACTTAGAGCATATAATAGACATAAAGTATGTTTTTCTATTCGTAGGTTTTCTCTACTTACAATGCTGCTGCTTGGTCAAAGAGAAACTCAAAACAACAAAGAGAAGCAGAATCATAGATTTGGAAGTGGCCATGATTATTGTTTTGAGTTCAGAAATAATGCCTTAGGGTCACTAGCTCTGTGTTTTTATATATAGTACTTAACTTTGACTGACAGCATCATTGATTTCATTTAGTCATTACATGTTCGTGCTTACAGTGCAGTATTTACACCAAGGCTAAAAGGTTACTTTCCAGGGCTTAAGTTCTACAAGGTTAGCGTTCAACGAGCAGAGAGTACCTTCCCCTTCAGTTCTACAAGTTTAACGTTAGAAGGGCCATTGCCAAGGGACTCAGTTGTATAAGGCTACTTTTTAAGACTTTTCATTCTTAGATTAGACGTTTAAATCAATAATAGTATTGTTTGTCATTTTACAGACCTACATTAGTATTATGATTATATGTTCTACTTAATTGTACAAAATGTAGAGTGTGGTGTTATTATTTTTTTTTTGGGAGGGGGGGGGGAAGGGAATGAAAGGGTGACGTGAATGCGCTATCAGAAATCAAATTTTTAAATCCTTATTTTTTATTTTTACGATATAAAATTTTTATTCCATCATTCCCACCCCTCCCCTTTCCAATTAAGTAAATTTATTTTTGAATAACTATTGTATTGTTTCATGTTTCTTGATTATTGAAAGATTGAATATTGCATGCTTAGTGCGCTATGATGTAATCTCTTTTGTAAACTTGTGAAGGGTGAAGATTGCCTTGCTAGCAAGTCTAGTGCTTTGTTTCACTCAGCTACACGTCCATAAAATCTGTCTCTATATTTGGAAGCTTAATCCTGACTAGAACTGAGCTATCAACTAAGTGTTCTGTCTTGTAGCACTGCGACTGCCGCATGGCGATGTACAGAACTAGTGGCTGAAGAAACGTATAGCTTCATAGTTTTAAAAGTCACTATTAGAGCCATTTTCAATGCTAACAGAACTCACAGGAGAAATAACATTCCTTGCTCCCCCCCCCTCAAATTATCCCATGCAAGAGGATTGGACTAAGAGGTACTAATGTTCATATCTGAAAGAACGTCTTCAGCTTCAACACAAGCCATGGCCGAACTATATCTGATACACTTCTACATAATAAGTGTTGCTCTGAAGATTAATTAACAACAGAAGAACAGCTTGCCAACATTGAAGAGTCTATCTTATCTTATAAGTTACAGACGTTACTTCAAAGGAGAATATAATTACGTCTATGTTCTGTAAAGTACAGCTAACTACTGATGTAACAGTATTACACCAAGAAACTGGGAATGCGTGTTGGGGGGGGGGGGGGGGGCGGGGAGTTAATGCAAATGTTTCCTTATAGGTTAGGTAAACTATAAATATACCTTAAACTTGGAAGTCTGTTTACAAATTGTGAAAGAAGTGAGTTTAAAAAAGAAATCTGTACGCATCTAAACTTAATTAAACTTGCCGAAGTTCATATTGATTGAAATGAATTGGATTTGCCAATGGAGGAAAATTAGAAAAGGAGAAAATTTGCAGCTTGTTTTTTTTTTTTTTTGTAAAGTTTTTTTTTTTTATCCACTGGTTCCAAACCAATGTGCTTCTACTCAATGTAGTGGACAAACTGTCAATGGTTCTGTTTGTTTTGTTTCAGTAACGTGTTGCTTTTGAAATGTATTGTCTGACAGTTACGAGAGAAATTATTATTTGAAACCACGTGTTTCTGTTTCAGTCTAATGCTACACAACGAATACAATGACATTGGTGGTGAAGTTAAGAAGTAAATGACTGAATTCGATCTAGCATGAAAATATGTAACTTTGGCATTAAGACATGTAAATATTTTTTTTTACAAAACAATATAAACATTTCTTTTTAATTTAGATTTTTTGTAGGCTATATGGCTATATTGTGATAAGTAAAGTCTATGACCCTAGAAATAAAGTAAATGACCTTCAAAATAAAGTGAATCACCCAAGAAA
This sequence comes from Biomphalaria pfeifferi, assembly GCA_030265305.1. Taxonomy (NCBI): domain Eukaryota; kingdom Metazoa; phylum Mollusca; class Gastropoda; family Planorbidae; genus Biomphalaria; species Biomphalaria pfeifferi. The sequence continues at coordinate 698,970 of JASAOG010000259.1, forward strand.
TAAAGAAAATGACCTTCGAAATAAAGTGAATTACCAAAGAAATAAAGCAAATGACTCCTGAAATTTAAAAAAAGGAAAAAAAAATACTTGTCCATCGTGGTTCGATGATGACCACTTTCGTCATCCAAGGGGGCTGAGGGCATTGCACTGTGATTTTGTGCCTCCTCATGTGGCCGGTGAGACTTATCTGAAACCAAAATGTCTGCTGCTAACTTGTCAGTTAGTCCATCTAAACCTTGTGTCGGTTGCCTTAGGTTGTTTTTTTTTTCTCCGGCGCTTTTCTTCTGCCAGCGCGTTTCTCTTGTCCTCTGCTTTTTTTTTTTTTGTGCCAGTTTTCACAGCCCGATGCCGTGATATTCTATCATGGGCTTCTGTCTCCCAGGTGGCAGGGTCAATGTTGAAGGCTTTTAGAGACGCTATGAGGGTGTTTTAGAAGCGTTTTCTTTGTCCACCTTGTGATCGCTTCCCTTTCTTTAATTGACCATATGGGAAGTGATTCGTTCTAGTTATGTTTAATGTCTTCTATATACCGGACACGTTTCTCAGGCGTAGAGCAATGTTGGGAGGATGACCTGGAGCAGGCAACTATAAGACTTAAGTCTTTTTTTTTAGTGTATGTTTATAGTGAAGCCGAAGTCTGAACATGCTCTTGAAAAGTTACATTTGATGCCCTGCAGATCAGTTTCAGAGTAGGCATTTAGAGAACAGACCTCAGCAAATAATTGGGCTCTGATTGTTGCTGATTTTGTTTCTGTTTTCGCTTTGAGACGCTTCGGGTTGACTAGGCCACTTTCAAATCAATAAAATAAATACTATGTTATTAGATACAGAAACAAAAAGAGAAAATAATCAGCGTAGAAAAAGAAAGCGTCACAAAATAAAATTGTGCAAGATGTAGATCTAGTGCAGGTATCACTCAATACCAAAATGAAATGAATCTGCAAGTTTGAGCTCTATATTATTCTTGCCTGCATAAGCTAAGGCTTCCTACAATTAAAAAACACAAGATTTACAGCCTGAAAAGCCCCAAGGTTTTAATACCAATAAAAAAACAACAACCAAATATTGTCTTGCTTGCTTGCTTTTTTCTTTATCCAAGATATGCCAGTATAAAAACTCTTACCTTTAAACAAACAATGATTTCCTTAGTTGTACAAATCCAATACCGGCTAAAAAAAAAAAAAGAACTGTACATAGTTTCTAATCGAATGTCGCAAAATCTCTTTTTTTTTGTCATTAACAAATAACTATAATTAAATTAAAGTTTACTTTTTATTTCTAATTTTAATTCTTTTAAATCTTAACAACTGTTTTTAATCGTCCTGGCATCTCGTCACATTGTTTTATTACCTCGTAGTCCTGAGGACTTCCTGGCATGTTCTCCTTATCTTCATTTCAACTCTACAGATTGGTTGGACTTAAACTACAATATATAACTTATAACAAAACGAAACACTCATTTCACAATACTAACAAAATGGAGGTTCCAGAGAGCACATCAGAGGAAAGAGAAAAGGAAAGAGAGGGTGGGTCGTAAAAATTCTTTGTACAAGATACACTAATTCATGGGCAATATAACTATGTCAGGTTGACCGTTAAAATGTGGCCCTTTTGTTACAATTCAAAAAAAAAAAAAAAAAAGAATGGGTGTTCTGGCCATAATAGACAAATAGGGTCTAAAGTCTAAGGCCAGGTAACTCATCATCGGAAGTAGCCGGTGTCTACTGCTAGTTTATAATTAAGAAAGAAAATGACCATTATTTGTAAACAGAAGCAATACGAAAAAAAATAAAATCTTGTCCTGCCGTGCAACGTATTACGTTGATGTAGATCTACGTATCTGGAGAGGCTTAATTAATTGTATGTCGGTAAAACAAGTCATTAGTAGACAACCTCGAACTACGTCGTATCAGAATTGAGTTTCAAAATAAATTGTTGCTGATCTGGTAACTTCTATCTTGGCCGTGTGATTTTAACAAACTTTTCTTTAATTACACTCTATTGATTTCCTAGTGTTTTAAAAAGATTCTAAAAACTTGAACCTCGCATTTTTAGATGTTTATTCTTTGCTCTACACCAGTGGCGTAGGTTGCTACGTGCGGTTGATGCGGGCCGCACAGGACATCAAGTGGTGAGCGGCATCAAACTAAGGCTTAATTTTCTAAGCAAAAACAATACATTCTAGTATGTATTTAGTTTTAGACATTTTTTAAAAAGAATTCACCGTTTCTTGTCAACTTTAATGACCACTGTGTGCAATGACGATATCAAATAGTTTTTATTCAAATTATCTTTTTTTTACGTTTTTATTTCTTCATTACTAATTAGTTAATGGTAAGACTGTCCTGTGAACATTATTATGCGCGTTGCTCAAAGACTGAAAAATATGTGTCGCGCGCATAGTGCTAGCTCTGAGGGAGTAATTGTCATCTCAGGTTGAAATGGTTGGCAGTAGGGATCGAAGGGCCCAAAAGCTACAAATCTGAAAATACTATCTGAAAAGAATCTTGGATATCATTCTTTTTCCTTTAACTAGATCTAGTAGTCGAAAGGACATTGCTAAAGCCAGTGTTACTTTTGCCCAAAGCATGTGATCAGGTCTGGTGATTAGTGCAGAACCTCAAAGACATATTGGCCACAAGAAAAAGATGCCTGGCGAAAAGGTGAACATTTTGTAGAAACACAAAAGAAAGAACTACGAATGGAAATGTATTCTTTATTGGATGGGCTAGTTCAAGAAATAATCATACAATGTGAGCAATATCATGATTTAGTAGTTAAATATGAATTTTTGTCGCCATTCCAACTATTGAACCCTCAGATCGAAATTGATCCCAATAATGCTCATTGACAAAAAAAAATAATACTGGGATTAGCAATATCCTCTCGACAACTAGATCTCTGAGATGCTAAAACAAAAATCTTGTTGAAATCTTGAGTTGTTTTTTTTTTTTTTTTTTTTTTTTTTTTTGTGTGCATATTTCTGACAATTGCGGTAATTGTGGTTATATGCGAGAGACTTTTCAGACTTCATCAAGAATTAATTGCGATCAACGCTGGAAAATTTGAGACTCTCTAATTTGGCTGTTGGTGGAATAAAATAGACCTACATTTCTAAAAAGACAAATGGTGATATTTTTGCGAGCAAGAAATCACGTAAAATTTATTTCTAGTATTTTTTTTGTTAAAATAATATTTTTGTTGCAAATTAGTAATACTTTAACAATGAATACACAATAGTTCGAAAATGGTTATTCGCTGTTTATTTATTTTATTTTGCTTTTGGGGACATAAGGAGGGGCATCACGAGAAGCTGCCGCACTTGGCATCATGTAACCTAGCTACGCCACCATTCTACACAGACATTTCTGTCTTAGATCCGATACATGGAAACTTTATTTACTATATTACTCTTTAATATAAACTTAAATATCCACTGCAATGGGAGCTCATGTTTTTTTTTATTTTCCCTGAAAAAATATATATATATGTATATTAGATATATTTTACCCGCGGGTCTTTATTTGCGTATTACTGTCGATATAGTCACTGAGAGTGTTTTTAAAACATTTCAACGAAATAATAATGTAATAAATGAAGCGAATGTGTAAATGTAAAAATAGTATGAATGAAGCCATCAAATCAAAATAGCTAATCTACTTAAATCCATTTTTTTCAAATTAAAACAATTGCTTATAGGCCTACATATATTTGATTAAAATTTGAAATGAATAGACTTAATTTTGTATGTCCATGTGTTAAAGTATAGAGTAGATCTTAAGGTAGACATCGATCTAGATCTAGACTAATCTAGAGTAAAAAAATGGCTTTCATAGAGTTTATTCTGTGCTGCGTGAAGGCTTTGCTCTGCGCATACATGACCTTTTTTCATGAATGAATATAGGCCTATCTCAACACTACCACGCAGCTCTAGCGAAAAGCGAACGAATGTATTAAAAATGCTTTAGAAAAACAAATTTGAATGTTAATTTGATTAAAATATGAAATGAATGGACTATAATTAGTATGTTCAAGTGTTAAAGCATAAAACTATCTTTGCGAAAAGAAGTTTTATCATCTTAGTTCAATAAGAGTTTTAGACCTAGACCCAGAATAGACTAAGTAGAGAGATGTGTTAATGTGTAACCATTTGGTAATGTTTAATGAAAGAATGTGCATCGGGAAATCTAAATTCGCAGATATAAATAACGAATTAATGTAAAATGCTTTTGAAACACAAATTTGAAGGTTAATTTTATTAAATAATGAAATCAATAAAATATATTTTGTATTTTAATGTGTCAAAAAACAAACAAATTATAAGTGCAAATTTAGTTCTTAAAATTAGATCTAGATCTAAATCCTTTCGATCTTTTCTCATTTCAACATTGTAAACATGGCCTAGATCCATAAAATACTATAGCTGTAATAGAGTTGGTCTTTTTTTTTTTTTGAGGGTCTTAAGTTTGTTTTAGCCCACAATACATACCCTACGGTCTAAGTTGGTACCCAAGGAACATTTCTGCCCAGTCTTATCAAGATTGGTCTTGCGGTTTTTATTTCTATACGGGTACATACATGCATACATGCATACATGCATACATGCATACATGCATACATGCATGCATGCATGCATGCATACATGCATGCATACATACATACATGCATGCATACATACATACATACATACATACATGCATACATGGCATACATGCATACATGCATACATGCATGCATACATGCATACATGCATACATGCATACATACATACATACATACATACATGCATACATGGCATACATGCATACATGCATACATGCATGCATACATGCATACATGCATACATACATACATGCATACATACATACATACATACATACATACATACATACATACATACATACATACATACATACATACATACATACATACATACATACATATGTGAGCTGGCTCTCCTAGATCTAATTTTCGACCTAATTTAATTTAATTTATATTATTTATATAGGCCAGGGCTATGATGTTTGTAATTTAGTGTCCTTTTTAATTTTTATAGTTCAGTGCTGAGTATTTTGTAGTTTCCGCTATTTATAACTTTCTGCTAGTTTTAGTCTTTTTCTGTTATTTGTGTTTTACTCGTAGAGGAAAAGTAGTTTTTAAAATAGTTAACTAGCCTTAGAGCTGTGGATGTTATTTCCTATTTTTTGTCCCTGGTTAGTTCTGCTTATTTTTGTCTTTGGCATTAGCGTTGGATTAGTTGTTATTTTTTAATATCAGTTTATGTGCAGGTCTGTAAACGGTATAGAGCCCCCATATGAGTTTAGAATAGAAATAACTTTTTATCTTCCTTTTTGTATTTTTGTAGATTTAAATTTTAAGATTCTCTTTTTAATGCTGTTTTATTTGGTATATAATGTTGTGTAGTACGTGTCTTTAGTAATTTGCTAGATTTTATTGTGTACGGCTAGGTACAAGTTAGGGAAATCGGTAGTGCAGTTTAGTTTTAGATAATTAGCGTGACGTCATGCTCTCCGATACGTTCGCGCTGACCAGTTATAACTGGCTCCGGGACCACGTTGAGCTCTCTTTTGTCTTGACCAGTGGTCAGTGCTGACAGTGGTCCCTGTGTAAAGTTATTTTTGTGTAGTGTAATTTCAGCTGGGACCGCCTGTAAGTTGGAAAATGTTTTTATTTTTGCTTTCTTTCTTTTGTATTTGTATTATTTCTGCATCTATTGCTGTAGTCTAGATGCAGACTGATTAGTGTAGTGGCATCACTGGCTAGTTAATTAGCCATGATTGCCTCTGATGGAGCCGGAAGCTCTGTAGACTTGGGTAGTGTCACCCAATTGCGCCAGCCTTAATGCTTTTTGCTTTCCTATACTATGTCTATGTGTAAATATTTTATTATTTTATGTTTCCTATGTATTTTTATTAATATTTTTATCGTTAGGATAACCACTCTATTTAAGTTGGCGTTTTGTCCTACTTTTTAATGTAAAAGATGGCTGCGGCCTAAGCATCGCTGTCATGGCGGCTTGTTTAATCTAATACTATTATATAGATCTAGCTTATGTTTATTGTAGTCTAGCCTGTCCTGTGTTGGTTGTGGCTGTGACTTTAATAACTCAGGTATTGCTTTTATTAGCTACATTTAGGTAATTGAAATTACCTCATGCTTGTATTATGTGTATGTGCTAGACTAGGTCTAGTTCATTTTTATTTTTTTATTTTTATCATTATTTCTTATGTTTGTTTATTTTGTAATTGAAGGCTATAATTCCTGTCTAACTGTCTTGCTGTCTTACTGCATTACTGTCTTACTGCCTTAAGGCCTAAGTGCCTTATTTCGGCTGTAGTTCTGCAGTACTGCTGCTAGTAGTTTACTGTTTAGTGTTGGGGTAATTTAGGTTAATGGGTGGTCGGTTTAGTTAGTAATAGTAGTAGATTTAGTAACATAGATACAGAGGTGGCAGAGGGTTTTGATTAGGGGAATTGTTAAGCTCAGTTCAGTAGGGTTGATTAATTATTTAGTAGTGCGTATATGTAGTTTTCGTTTATTTCTATGTTTATTTTCGTATTCACCTATATTTTTATTGCTTTGTAAGTTGGTTGTAAATAAAGTTTATAAAGTGTATATAAGTTTGTTTTATATATGTAGTTGGTTATTTTATTTTTCGTTAGCTAGTTTAGTTTAATTGTGCTGTCTGGTTGCTTAGGCCACTATAGCCCCTTGGTCGCAGACCGAGGTGCACAGATTGGGCCCACCCAGTAGAGCTACCACCTGCCTACTGTTTTTAAAAATGAACAAATGTTGAGCAGCAAGTAACAAAAAGGGCCTCACTCAGTAGCGCCACCCTGACCTGCTCACACATACATACGCCAAACATTCTGCTTTATATAATAGAAGTTTTAATGGCCTCCTTTAGTCTTAGAACGACTATGGTTAATCTCGAACATTTTTTCATATAGCTGAGGAGCCCTATTGTGGAGAGACATTCTCGTCCACATATATTGCAGGTCAAAGTGGCTTTTGCTTTGGTGATATAGAAACTATTTTCCGTGTGGCACGCTTTTCATCAAGAGCTGAGGCCCATGTTTTCTCGCTGCCTATAGCTTTCTTGTTCACCGTCTCTCTCCAACTAATGCGGTCTAGGGCTATGTCTTCCCAATGGTCAGTATCAATGTTCACTTATTTTAAATACCGTAACGGAGGTGGGGGCGACCAGTTTTTCTTGAGCCAGACGCAAGTTGCCCATACAGAATGATTTTCGGGATGCGATTGTCCTGCATCTGGTGAACATGTCCGAGCCAGCGCAGACGGCGTTGCCTCGAGGCGTTGCCTCGAGACTGTAAAGATTCTGGGAAGACCCGTTCTTGCGAGGTTCTCAGTATTAGACACTCTTTCTTTCCATGATATTTTTAAGATCCTTCGAAGACAGCAAAAGTGGAATGAGTTTAGTTTTCTCTCTTGCTTTGTGTAAAGAGAGAGAGAGAGAGATAGATGGATAAATAGATAGATAGGGTTATTGCATATATATATATATATATATATATATATATATATGAAATTGCAAAATATACGAAAAAGTAAGGGAAATGTCCGGAAATTATTAAAAATCTTTTGAAAACTAAAAAAAAAAATTCCTGAAAAAAATTGTCATTTCGGAGTGTCATTCAAAATGGAAAACGCCAAAGAAAATGGCATTATGCAATACCCATAATTGTGGTACCTGGTGAAAGAAGCTTCTCGCGTCTCAAACTAATGAAGAATTATTTGAGGTCGACAATTCTCGAAGATAGATTGAAACATGTGGTAATTCTTGCTATTGAGCTTGATCTATGTAGGAAACAGAATTTTTATGATATACTGTATGGCTACACGCGAGGCTCGTATAGTAATTCTGTAGGTAGTAGAGAATGAATAAAATGCAATGACGAATTTATTTTCTAATACAAATTCTTAATTTTCACTTATTATCCGTATCCCTACCCAAACCTGGCCCCGCAAAATCCGTTTCGCATAAAGCCCCACAACGGTTAAGTTCGGCCCTGCTATTTAGTGACTGGTGAATACAGAGTAGATTACTAGTTCTCCCCTACCTATACATCTCCTGCCCTTCCCACCTAAGCCCTTTGAGTGGGGGGAGGGAGGCGGTGCTACTTTTATGGAGAAAAAAAATAGTTGAACAAAATTAGCTGAATTACTATATCATTTGTATATTATGTCGCTACCCTTCTGGTATTTTAGCCGATTCGGTGAGGTAAGGCGCGGGTGGTTGCTTCTACTGCCCTCACCACTCTAGCCCTCTAAGTGGGGGGGGGGGGGGCGGTCCTATTTTTATAGAGAAATCATAGTTTGTGAACAAAATTAGTTGAAAATCTATACAATATAAGCTACACATTGATGTTTTAACTCATTTGTATTTTATGTCGCACACACACTCTGATCTCAAATTTAACCATTAGTAAATTTAAATGAAGAGGGTTGTACCAGGTGGGAGGAGCGATACATGCAATCACCCTTCGCCCATAGGACAACCCAATACTTTTTCTTCTTGCATTTTAGTTAAGAAATTACAAAATTAAAAGAAAATGTCAATAATATAATTCATATATTCTATAAATTAAAATCTTATATCGAGTCACCCCACCCCATATTCTTTAATGCCAAATGCAATCATTAGCAGAAATTATAAAAAGGAGCGAAGATTAACGTTTTCATTCTACCGCCCTCTCCCCTTTCGAGCCGAAAACATAATGTTTTAAAACAGAAAAGTCATGGCGACAGATTGCACATGATATTTTAAGAAAGACGTTATTTTGGAAAATTTAGAATTCATACAAAATTTTTAGTATAAGAAAAACAATTGAGATGAGTTCTGAACCAAAATATTATTATCCTAGTCACCTTTACTCATACTGATATTTTTCTGTTGTATAAATACATTTGAGACTATATACTCGCGTTTATGCATAGGGTTAGGGTTTATTGGGCGTTGGGGTTAGGGTTTGGAAAAAAAATTGCCCTTCCCCCTACTCTGAAGTCCTGGATCCGCTAGTAGGATGAGTACAACAGACTTGTATATGCACATGCAAACAGTGATTTATATTTCGTCTAAGTTTTGAAAGAAAACAAGTGAGAGAAATACAAAGCACGACTAAGTTGTTGAATTAAGTTTATTCCATAAAGATTTGAACTTTATTTTTCTTATCATTACATTTGTCTACATTGAGATGTGGCTATTCTGGCTTAATACTAGGGCAACGTTTAGCACATTCTTCTGGTGTTTTAAATCTGTTTGCATTCCCCCCACATCCACCGTATATGAACTGAATACACTTGTTCTCCTTGATGTCGAAGTACAACATTGGCATGTATGCCTCACAGTGTCCTGGGTCAGCCTGAAGGAAGCAAGTATCGCCTGCAACATAGTGAAACGTAAAACAGATAAATGTTAATATAAAACTCGTTTTTTTCCTTTCCTTTATTATTATTATTCGGGTCTCATGTTATAAAATACAGATGTTACTTTAAAAAAATAAGATGATCACATCCTATGCGTCATGAATCTAGTCTTGCATGTTAACCAATGACTTAATGTCTGCCAAGTCATTGGTTTTCCTGGCTGGCTCAGGCAACCCATTCCATGCTCTATTAGCACTAGGGAAGAAGGAGCATTTGTACAAATTTGTTCTAGCATATGGAACGAGGAATGTGCCTTTATTTTTGTGTCTTTCTGAGTATTTTAATAAATTTTGTTTTTGTGTTTCAAATATAGTTCAGTGTTTTATGTAGATTGCTACTTAACTTTGGAATCTTCTCTCCGGAAGGTTTTCTATATTTAGTGATTTTATTAAAGGTGTTATTCTAGTCAAATGAGATTATTCATTTGTTATGAATCTCGCTGCTCTATTTTATGTCTGTTTCAGTTCCTTAATGTTTTCTAGCATGTTCTATTATTGGCCTACTCAAGGTTAAATAACATTTTAGTCCCAAGGCAAAAATCGCTATGTCTGTGCTTCGTGTCTCACATTGAAATCTCAAAACCTAAAAGCAGTTTTGAAAATTTAATATCAGGATTTCAACGTAGCTCCAAAGTTTATGTTTTACGAAGGCGTTTGTTGAATTATGTATCAAATTAAATATAAAATATTTTCAATTATTGTGCTCAGTTAGATTTGAAGCTAGGTTTAAAGCTATTGACATGTTACCCAACGTGTGTCCTCTTTCTTAAATAAAATATCAAAAATTGTTATTTGTATATAGCCCTAAGACTGGTCTTTTGTCTTTTCTTTTTTTTGGGTCTATTGCAGTAAATGCCATTTTATGTGAATTAGAACTTTTGTGTGAAGTAATCTGTAAATTAAATGAATCATTGTCTTCAATAAATTGATTGACATATATTTCAAATGTGTAGAACTAGAAACGTATTCGAGTGTAGTTTGATTTTGAAGAACTGAAAACTTTGATTGCGCACGAAATGCATTTTTTTGCTATTTTATGGATACACTAGACATAATTTACTCGCGACCCGAGGGTCTTAATTTGCGTATCACTTTCGATATAGTCACTGAGAGTGCTTTGTAAACAATTAAACGAAATAATAATTTTATACGTAAAGGGAATGCGTGAATGTAAAATAGTATGAATGTTTTAGACTAAGGACCTTAGGAATAGAGAGATATGTAACATTTCGCGTAATGTCTAATGAAAGAATGTTCTTCAGGAATTCTAATTCGCAGATATAAGGAACGAATTTATGTAAAAATGCTTTTGAAACACAACTTTGAAGGTTAATTTTATTAAATAATGAAATCAATAGACTATATTTTGTATTTTCATGTGTCCAAGTAAAAAACTATCTGCGCAAAGTGTAGTTCTTAAAATTAGATCTAGATCCCTTCGATCTTTTCATGTAAATATGGTAAACATAGCCTAGTTCGTTGAAGTTATAATGCTTTCATAGAGTTGGAAAACTTTTTTTTGAGGGTCTTGTTTGTTTTAAGGCTACAATACATAAAAGACGGTCTAAGTTAGCACCCAAGGAATATTTCTGCCAAGCTTTATCAAGATTGGTCAAACAGTGTGTAACTCCGCTCCTGCGCCACCTGATGATGCGCATTAGAGCACCATTAAACACAAGTAGTAAAAGACATGTTTATTTGACAGGAAGAAGGACTGTTGTAGATCCGGCTGCAGTGATCTGCAAGTTATTGAAGTCTGGGCTGTCTTGACTCAAGAGAACATCCTTTGTGCTATCTGTGAACTGTGTTGTGGACCTGGGTCGGCACTGGGAAGTGTGTCGGTTGTCTTTACTAGTATGTAGAGAAAAGGACTGGTGTCACTTGAGACAGGACACTCTGGGACTTGATGGCTGAAGTTCATGCCTGTTTGTACTGTATATAAATACCTATTATCACCTTCTGCCTTTCGTTGAGCGCTTGCCTTAGATTTACAACAATATTAATAATAAAATAGAGAACCACGGATGCAAAATTCAAATAGTGCATACAGAACATGCAGTTTAATTATTGAATGCCTTCAACATTTGATACATCCTTTTACCCGAAAGTTCTCTTAATGGAATTTCCCAACAGGACTTACTTAGATTTTCAATAAAGCAACTACGATATTTCTATTTCACTTAATAATCACAACTTGACTAAGCTCTAGATTATTAGCTCTTTTTAATAACTAGTTAACTCCGCAACAGCTATATCCTTAATTTAGTAAATACTACTCTACATGAGCTCTACTTATCTTCACTTTTTCATTGATTGATACTTCCCGTCATGATCATCAGGCACGCATTTCTTTCATGCTTTACTTACATACATATGGCTTAGTCAAGGAGTGGTAGATACACGTTTATATTGCACAACTCTCAACATTATCCAGGCTCACTCATCTCTCATCATCATCCAACTTCCCACATCTCTCATCATCATCCAACTCCCACAACTTTCATCTATTTCTCACACATAGACGAAAGTCTATGTTGTTGATTTTAGTGTTTGTGTATTGATTGATTGCTTTTATAAATTGTTTTTATAAGCAGCACATCTTTTATGCTTAGAGCATGCGCAGTGCGCTGTCGTTTAATCCCTTTATTAGGACCAGTTGGGAGGAGGGGGGGAGACATTTTCCGTCCTGACTTTAGCTGCTCAACAAACACAATCTCCTCGATTTGGGATTTGAACTCGTGCCCCTTTGATAGGCAGCCAAGCAGATTGTGTCTCTCAACCACACATCCCACGATGAGCTAATATTTTCACGTCTGTTATTAAAATAGGCACTTTTGAGATGTTTTTTTAAACTGGCTGCACTGTTGTATGCCTAATGAACATTGTACTGAACCAGCAAGAAATTATCATCTTTACAACCTTCAAATAAATGTCAATAAAAAAGTTTTAGTCATGAACTACTTTGAAAATGTTTCTACAATGTTAAAACTGTGAAACGAACAAATGTAAATATTAATTCTGTTTCTTGCATTAAAAATAATACTTACCACAATAATTTCCATACGAATAGACGATCAAAGCAAACAAGACAAGTACAAACATGCACTGTGAAGTAGCCATGATTTAATTTATACTGAAGTCCACAAGTGTTCATTTTATACTTGCAGGTGTGAATGTAGGTTTCATTGATTGATTTCATTGTCAATATCTCGTCTTTACACAATTCTCTTTATTTAAAGGTGAAGGGTACACTTTCGGTGAATAGTACTTTTTACAGGGGCAGGGTGAAGAGTACCCTTTCACAGGGGCAGGGTGAATAGTACATTTTCACAGTGGCAAGGTGAATAGTAAATTTTTACAGGGGCAAAGTGAATAGTAAATTTTCACAGGGGCAAGGTGTAGAGTACACTTTCACATGGGCAAAGTGAATAGTACACTTTCACAGGGGCAAGGTGAATAGTACACTTTCACAGGGACAAGGTGAAGAGTACACTTTCACAGGGGCAAGGTGAAGAGTACATTTTCAGAGGCAAGGTGAAGAGTACACTTTCACAGGGGCAAGGTGAAGAGTACACTTTTACAGGGGCAAGGTGAAGAGTACACTTTCACAGGGGCAAGGTGAAGAGTACACTTTCACAGGGGCAAGGTGAAGAGTACATTTTCACAGGGGCAAGGTGAAGAGTACATTTTCACAGGGGCAAGGTGAATAGTACATTTTCACAGGGGCAAGGTGAAGAGTAAATGTTCACAGGGGCAAGGTGAAGAGTACATTTTCACAGGGGCAAAGTGAAGAGTACACTTTCACAGGGGCAGGGTGAATAGTACACTTTTACAGAGACAAGTTGAATATTACACTTTCACAGGGGCAAGGTGAAGAGTACATTTTCACAGGGGCAAGGTGAAGAGTACATTTTCACAGGGGCAAGGTGAAGAGTACACTTTCACAGGGGCAGGGTGAAGAGTACACTTTCACAGGGGCAAGGTGAAGAGTACACTTTCACAGGGGCAAGGTGAATAGTACACTTTCACAGGGGCAAGGTGAAGAGTACATTTTCTTAGGGGCAGGGTGAATAGTACAATTTTACAGAGACAAGTTGAATATTACACTTTCACAGGGGCAAGGTGAAGAGTACATTTTCACAGGGGCAAGGTGAATAGTAAATTTTTACAGGGGCAAAGTGAAGAGTACACTTTCACAGGGGCAAGGTGAAGAGTACACTTTCACAGGGGCAAGTTGAATAGTACACTTTCACAGGGGCAAGTTCAATAGTACTTTCACAGGGGCAGGGTGAATAGTACACTTTCACAGAGACAAGTTGAATATTACACTTTCACAGGGGCAAGGTGAAGAGTACACTTTCACAGGGGCAAGGTGAATAGTAATTTTTCACAGGGGCAAGGTGAAGAGTAAATTTTTACAGGGGCAGGGTGAAGAGTACACTTTCACAGGGGCAAGGTGAATAGTAAATGTTCACAGGGGCAAGGTGAATAGTAAATTTTCACAGGGGCAGGGTGAAGAGTACACTTTCACAGGGGCAAGGTGAAGAGTACACTTTCACAAGTGCAGACAAATAAAGGAGGTGCCTTAAAGTCTATCATTTTTATAAATGTTTTTTTTTTGTTTGAAAATCTCTTCACTTTATTGAAACCCTGCGCTGCACTAGACTACCAATAATGTAAAGTCATTTGGGTGGTCTCAGACCTCAACAGAGATGAAGCCCGGTGTTGTGATAGACGGAGTCCACCCATCAATACAGAATATTCAAGTCAACATATATAAGACAATGGCAATGTCTTTGATTAGGAAGACTAAGGACAAGTGCAGTGTTTCACACGACCTACCCAAACACAGTTGTGACCTGCCATGTTTGACACATCTAAGGAAGGCAAGGCATATCGATATATTTCCTTTATTTCACGTGATCAATTTTTAAAGATGAATATTTATTGAACGCCAATGCTAAATATCAATAAAAAGAAAGCGCTGATTGAGAGGACTCCCCAAAAATGTCAACTATAAGGACGAACAGACTTTGTACACAGAAATGTATTGATTATTTTTACTTACTATTATTGTATCTATTGCAATGAAATAAAACGGTCCGAAAATTTTGTTTTTAATTTTTTCACACAGCGAATCTTTTAATGTCTCTGAAAAAAAAACGTTTGAAGTGATTTTGGGAAAACTCGCTTTATAAGGCCCTCACCCTCGTCACACACATACATTTGGCCCCAGCGAATTCTAATATTACTTTAGTTCTCTGTTTTCACGCGCTCTCCACCGCCCTTACTCCAGTAACCCCTGGTACTATTTACAATCTTTGACTTTTCTTCGACTTTCTCGATTTAATATCGAAATATTTAATGTACTTGGACATGTTGCTTTTCCACCGGATATTTAAAATACTCTGTTTCTTTTCGACCGGAACAACACACACACACACACACATCTGCCTCATAGGTTTCGGCCTTTTTGTTTTTTTATCATTCTTTAATTGTTAGACAAGCAATGTTAGGTATTAGATATATATGCTAAAACAACTTGTACCAAAAGTCAACAACAGCCTAGACCCTCACCAAATTGCATACAAAGCAGCTAGAGGAACTGAGGATGCCATTCTATTGCTTTTGGACCAGCTTTATAAGCATCTCGATATACCCAAAACATACGCACGAGTCCTCTTCGTAGATTTCTCCTCGGCTTTCAGTACCATACAGCCACATCTAATGATAAACAAACTGAGTAACTTAAATGTAAGCCCTTACTTACAAGCATGGGTTCTAAACTTTTTAACCCAACGGCCCCAGTATGTTAAAGTCAACAACACCAAATCGTCAACTCGAGTACTATGTACGGGTGCTCCACAAGGTTGTGTACTTTCTCCTGTACTATACACTCTTTACACTAATGACATAAGAAGCATCTATGACTCAGTTAAACTCATTAAATTCGCTGATGATACTGCCATAGTCGGTCTTATTTCAGGAGACGAAATTCAGTATCGAAGCTCGATAGAAGAGTTTACAAACTGGTGCACTGACAACTTTCTAGAACTGAATGTAACAAAAACTAAAGAACTTATAATAGATTTTAGAAAGAAAAAACATACTATACGTGAACTGCAAATACACACTACATCTATAGAACAAGTAAAGGCATATAAATATCTAGGTGTTATCATCAACAACAAGCTTTCATGGGAAGACTCTGACAAAGAAGGTAGCCCAGCGACTCTTTTTTCTATACAAACTCAATGGCTTTAAACTAAGCAAGAAGATCCTTGAGACATTTTACCGCGCGACTATGCAGAGTCTGCTAACATACGGAATAACTTGTTGGCAAGGCAACGCCTCATCTAAACTGTCGCGTCGTCTAGAAAAAAGCATTAAAAAAGCATCTAAAATAACACTTACAACATTGCCACATTTAAAGGAGCTTTTTGAACAAAAGTGCCTAAGAAAAATCGAAAAAATCTTGGAAGATAACGGCCACCCGCTCCATCAGAACTACGACAGGTCGTCGCGAAGTGGGCGACTGCTGTCAATCAAAACAAGAACAGAGCGGTACAAAAACTCGTTCGTACCTCACTCGGTCAGACTCTATCACCGCCACTCATTGATCAGGGAACATGAAATGCACCAAGATACCTGTGTGTAGTCGCTGAATGAATTCTTTATGTTGTCTGTTGTATTTGTGTGTATTTTTCTGTTGTGTTGTCTTTATATGAAAAAAAGAGTCCTTGTAATCACAACAAATTTCCGTAAGGATCAATAAAGCAGTCTTAGTCTTAGTCTTAGTCTTAGATACAGAAAACATTTCTTTTGACTAGTGGTGTCCGCGGTCTAGAGCCTAGAGAGGAAAAAATGTATTTTCCGAAGGTGTCATTTGAATTCTCTATCCCGCTCCCCAGACTTCATTTACTTTGGTCTTAGATCCTCTAAACAAAGAAAATGTCAAATTACTGTATACAATGTTTACAAAAGCAACTTTCGAAATTACGCAAAAAAAGAGTTTAAGTTATAGATCTAAATACTGGACAGTGAAATTTTTTTTAAAGTTGAAATAAAGCGTTGTTTTGTAAAGTTGTAATATAATTTTTTTAACCCTAACCTATGTAACATATAATTTAATTGTTAGATCTAGATCTAGTCATTGAACATCAACAATAAGAGTACTCTCTTCTTATACTTATTATTTAGCAATTTTTAGAAACATAATGTAGACAAATCTAGGTCTAGGTAATCAATCTATTTAAATGTACATAAGATTATTTAAATCAATAGACTTGAATATTCTTATCTTCTTATCTTATCTCAATTGAAACTAACAGGAAATGGCTTTGTTCAATATATTTGCGTGAATGTATAGTTCTGTGATTAGCACATTCTAAAAAAAATCCGAAAAATGAGTTTGCATTATTTCTTAACTTTGAGAACTAAAGATCATTACTTTTCAAAGACAGAAAAGATTGATATTCCTAGATATGGGGCGGCTTCCCTTACAGCTTGAAAAAGAGTTACGTACATACAAATCTTATATATATATATTTCTGTGAATCGATCAATCGCGCTTAAAAATTTGTTTCCGATTTTAAGTCTAGATATAATATTATGTCTATGGTTTAAATACTTGCTTAAAAACGGAAAATAGTTTTATCTCCTACTTTTGGATATGTCGACTTTAAAAAAAACAACATTGGATCGAAATTGCGCATAAAGAATTTTTCTGTTAAATTTAACTGCTACTGTTGTTTTAGATCAAAGGTAAGTAATAACAGGTTAATTTTCGTATTTCTTCATCCACAGCAAGTGGGAGAAATAGTGTTAAGTGATTAAAGGCTTTTGTAATACGGATAAAAACAATACAAGTAAATCTACGCACCGAAAACTGTCCAGATTTCATTATATTGACTGTGAAAGATTGTTCTCTCACACAGGTAACTTATTGACTGTAAAAGATTGTTCTCTCACACAGGTAACTTATTGACTGTAAAAGATTGTTCTCTCACACAGGTAACTTATTGACTGTAAAAGATTGTTCTCTCACACAGGTAACTTATTGACTGTAAAAGATTGTTCTCTCACACAGGTAACTTATGGAGCCACTACACATGACATCGTTTAATAGCTCAAAATCTTTGTTGTACTGTACAGTCTTAATTGTCCTTGAAATTATTTGGTTCATCTGGGAGATGGATAGGAAAAAAAAAATATTGCAAAGATCATGATGCTTGTAGAGAATTGGCTTTGCATTACAGCTGTTAAACAGGTTTAAATAATTAAACCTTTTTCCCCCCTAAGGAATCTCCAATATAACTAGCAAAACAATTAGAGATGTGTTGTTTTAACTAGACCTAGACAGTACAGGTTCTTTCAGACATACCTCTACATTTATAAACATAAGCAGTGGCGTCAGTGTCACCCGCGCGCCAGGCGCTTTTCTACATTTCTGAGCTTCAGAAACGCTTTTCTCCTGGCGTGCACTACGTATTATTTTCTCCTAATAGGAAGATTACAAGTCAAATAGAATTCAATTCAGAAGCTTTGGGACATGTTGTAGCTAAACTGTTAGAGACATTCTAGGAAATAATTTTTATTTTTAAAAGTTGTACTGAATATAAATGTAGTTAATATAAAAAGAGGAAAAATTATATCAAAAGGACAAGTACTCAAATGGGTCATTACTCTATCATTTGTGTGTACATTTTCAATATGTCTTCAATAGAGAGCCTCCCACGGACTTGAATCTGGCGCTGCCTACATGAATACCACAATGAAATCAGAAATTGTTAAACATCCAAAACTAGCTACAAAATTGAGATTTCTGAGAATCTCAAATCCCTCATTATAAAATAGAATCCCAACATTTTGTGAAATGTGTCAATGTATTCAGCTCAAAATTGACCTTAAATAGCAATTCAATTTGTCCTGAATTTACCTTGTGAGAATATCTGTGGCATCAGGTTTGTGTCAATGATTGTTTTATCGTGGGTCCCAATCTGTAGACGCCCTCTTGTTCTAGATCGTTCAGTCCAGATTTCAACGTGACCAAAATAATTTGGAAGACTCCACAACTTTTCTATCGATCTGACAGTGTAAAGGTATAAGCCTGACATACCTAGAAGTACAAACACACACACACACAACAAACGTTGTTGTTTTGTATCGAAGTTATGTTCTCTCTTACTGAATAGAAAAACTATGAATATATTCTACGAGAAATGACAAATGTAAAGATTCTTGCTATAAAAAATTATTGCTCTTAATCTCTCTGTGTTATAAGTTCATTTCTACTTTCCTGCTTTTATTTACGACGCGGTTCTACGAAATATGTTTTAGTCATTCCCAGGCTGGTCAAGCCTTGACTTAGGCCGACCTAGTTAAAACAGTAATAATAAAGAAAGCAAATATTTTTTTAAAAAATCTTTAAAAAAAACAACATACCGGTATTAAAAGGGGAAGAACTCTGCCCTTACAACTATATCTATCAATAATTCACATGTTATTTCCCTTATTCGATATCAAACAAAATAATTATTTACCAATAATTAATTGACTAAATGAGTATTTTTGTTTATTGATTCATGTTTTGTTAGGTACAATAAATAATTGTTTAAAGTATCAACTTGATCAGAGAGTGCGTGAGGAAGAAATAGCGTTAGCAATTATTTAATTGGACTAAATCCAACAAATTTAGCCATATCTGAGAATACTGAAGGATTATTTTCCCTTGTTGGTATGAAACAAAATAATTATTTACCAGAAATTATTTGTCTTATTGTTGTTTTTTTTTGTTGTTTTTTTTATCCATGTCTAGTCTATGCCAATGAATAATTGTGCGAAGTTTAAACTTGATCCGAGAATGGGTGTGGAAAAAATAACGTGTAAACACTTTTTACCAGACAGACAGACAGAGGGGTTTTGATCTAAGCTTTTGGCCAGACAATTCTAGTATCTATTACGTCGACTTTGGACTGGCCGGTAAATTCGAGTATCCTCCCCCCCCCCCCCAACTCTCCGCCTTAACAACTAGCTTAATTTACAGCTTAATTATCCAGATTAATTGGAAACAGCGTCTGTCAGGATATTAAATTGCCCGGCCAATTGAATTTGAAATATTAACAGTTCATTTCACCAACAATACAAAGAAAATTCATATGGGGTATCGCTAAGTACGTAAGTAAAATATACAGAGGAACAATGTTGAAAGTAGTAGCCTACCATTATTGAGAGACTCAATAGCTGATTGTTTCGCTGCACCAACATTTATCATCGTGCAAGAGCACTTAATTACAGTACTGTAAAACAAAAAAAAAAAAGAGACAGATCGAATAGTTTACGTTCCGGATAACTGAAGTCCGGATAAACGACGTTCTGCTGTCTCTAGCTATTCTTCTGCTTTTCAGTTCTTTTTAAAAATATTTGTTAGGTTCTATGAATTTTGGGCCCTTTTTTTATTATTTAGTGCAAATCGAAATGCTTACTTTGGCCTTAACACCTCACCATTTTGTTTCACTTTCAATAAAACTGTCCGCATTTCAACCATCCCCTTTCGGATAGTGTATTCTAATATACGTTTAATTAGAACAGCCCCTTTTAAAACGCCGGCCCAAACACACTGACTTCTGGCGTGTGAATTCTACATCATTTTATCCCAACACCCACCCACCCTTTTCGCCCAGCCCCCGCTCCTTAAAATCTTGAACTTTAGTATCTGTTGCGTCAAATTTGCACTGACCTTTATATCACTCTCCTAAACATATACTTTTTGCCCATGAATCTGATTACCGATATGGTTTATCCCCCCCCCCCCCCTCCACTTTACGCCTAGGTGAAAACGTCCTACTTACAACCGATATTTCGACTTTTCAGCTTGTTATCCAAATTTCGAAAGTCTCTAGGACGCTTTTCTGTCGGATCCATTTTTTAATTTTTGTATCCTGCGCATCGGAGGCTCACGTTATAGTTTGGACGATCCCCCCCCCCCCTCAAATGATACGCTCCCCAAACATAATTATGGTCCATAATTTAAAGAATGTGACATTGAATTAGAACGGTCCGCTTTTATCGACCTCCTACACACACAAACACATACTTCTGGCCTGAGAATTCTTGTATCACTTTTCTAATTCCCCCCAGTCACCACACTTAAAACAATTAATTTTTAATCACTCACTGACTTTTCTTCGGCTTCTATCCTCTATGTAGTACACTTTTACATTGTAACGCTCTCCCAAGAATTCTATTAACTTTTTGTTTTTACCTCCACCCTCAACACACACACAATAATTTCGTTCTACTTTCAATTCATTTTCTTTTAATACATTTGTACACATACACAAATACGTATTACGTCAATAACAACAAAAAGATTATTTTTATTCAATGTCTACAAATGTTTTGCGCCAAAGGACGTTTCCGAACAAAAAGAGTTTAAAAGAGAATAAAAACGGAGGAAAGTTTTTTGATATCTAGACTTATAAAAAAAACAAATTGGTTTTTGGTAAATTCATGAAAATAGATTACTTGTTCTAGACATAGACATAAATATAGTTCTAGATCTAAGGCAAGTAATCACAGGTTAGAGTTTCGTATTTTTTTTCGTCCTCCGCGAATAGGAGAATTAGTGTTAGATGAATGGGTGAGTGTGACAAGGGTTTTAAACTTATAGTAGAAGTGCAAAACTATAAAACATTTCAATTTAAAGGTAAAACAAAGGGACTAGATCTTTTACAATTTAAATTTTAGAAATATGTATTTTGTATTCAAACGAATGCGCAAAACAAAATCATTCAAAATGAAAGATACTAAATCCATTACAGAGATCAGTCACCAAAGACCAAATGGGGAGCTCGTTATTCCTAACCTTACCATATAGTGTCATTGTACAGGTGGAGATGACAGAAGGTAGAAAACAAAACGAGCACACAAATGTGAGAGATTGATGGAAAAGAGAAAGAAATTTCCACTTTCAGACTTTGCGATCTAAAGGGCAGATTATGTAAAGGTCATCTGCTTCTATGACCAACAGTTAACGAGGATGTCATGTGACCACCATAACCACCGACCGCCTATCTTTAACCCAAACTAATGTCAGATATCCATTCGAGATGGTTAACTCAGAGACGTCCCAAAAATCCCTAGTCTTAGTCCTACATGTGTAATGTTATGCTATGTTATGGGTTATTTAATGTTAAACTATGTTATTATATGTGTTATGTTATGTGTTATGCGATCAGATATGTTATGGGCTATGTTATGTTTATGCTGTTATCTTTTGTATTATGTTTTGTGTTGTTTCATATTTTGTGTTATGTGTTGTATCATGTCACAATCGTGTGTGTTTTGTTTTGTGTTGGGTGTTGTGTTATTTTATGTGCTATGTGTTGTGCTTTGTTTTGTTACACTTTGTCTTATGTTTTGTTATGTTATGATTGGTGTTAGGTTTCTGTATTTTTATAGGTGTTGTGTTATGTTTTGTGTTATCTCTTGCTTTATGTTTTAATTTGGCATATCGTCACTTTTCAGTAGGTCTTTATATTTACAACTAAATCTTTTTTTTTTTTAAATGGCGTAAAAAGCTAAATATCAAAAGATTCTTCTGATGTTACATGGTTTCAGTGGATAGGAAAACATTGTAATACTATATTCTATAAGTAAGGGATGTTCGCATTAAATAAAAAACTTTAACCACCAATTGAACTATTTGAGTATCTAGGGTGGGGGAGGGGGGATTTCAAACCCCTCGGACCCACACTTGAGGATGGTCCTAAAGTGAGTGTTCGAAATTTTTCATTACATTAAATATTAAGCCATTATCTTATGTTATTTTGTCAAATGTCAAATGCAGGGGCCCCCAAAGAGGTCAAGCCCCCCAAATGATGGCGAATTTCTAGCTACTCCACTGAATTGAACTATATTGAGTATGTTACTAAAAAGTACATCTCTGTGGCGACAGTACATTAATTAGCCTCTTACAAGAAACACAGCAGAACTGTAAACAAAATATATATTTCTAATGACAGCAAGAGAATGTAAAAAAAATGTATATTTCTAATGACAGCAAGAGACTGTAAACAAAATGTATCTTTCTAATGACAGCAAGAGAATGTAAACAAAATATATATTTCTAATGACAGGGCAGAAAAGTAAGTAGACAGCTGCAGTGTGAATACATAAACAATGTAATATCTAAAGATAACAACAAAAACCTATGGTCATACATTAAGTCTAAGAAAATGGAAACAACAGGCATAGCGCCATTAAAAGATGAACATAACATAATACATAATGATAATGAAACTAAAGCAAACATCCTAAACAAATACTTTGCATCAGCATTCTCAGCCCCAGGAGACAAAGACATATTTCTTAATTTGAACCAAGTAGACAACATAGAAGATTTAGTAGTACAAGAAAATGGAATTCAAAAACTATTAGCCAACACCAAACCAAATAAAGCGTCTGGACCTGATGGTATTCCAGCTAGATTACTCAAAGAACTAAGCAATGAGCTAGCCCCAGTGTTCAAAATACTCTTTCAGGCATCGCTTAACCAGGGCAGA
This sequence comes from Biomphalaria pfeifferi, assembly GCA_030265305.1. Classification (NCBI taxonomy): domain Eukaryota; kingdom Metazoa; phylum Mollusca; class Gastropoda; family Planorbidae; genus Biomphalaria; species Biomphalaria pfeifferi. Next base: position 722,002 of record JASAOG010000259.1, read on the forward strand.
GTACCAAAGGACTGGAAAGAAGCTAATGTCACCCCCCCCCCCTATTTAAAAAAGGAGAAAAATCTGATCCAGGAAACTACAGACCAGTATCACTTACCAGCATCACATGTAAAATTCTAGAACACATAATAAAAACCACTTAGACAAACATAATGTCCTCAACCCATACCAACATGGCTTTAGGAAGTATAGATCATGTGAAACATAACTAATAGGACTAATTAATGATTTTTCAAAAGGTTTAGATAATAGTGAACAAATAGATGCTATCTTACTAGATTTTTCCAAGGCTTTTGACAAAGTTCACCACCATAGTTTGCTTAAAAAATTAAAATATTTCGGCATTAATGGTCCACTGCATCAGTGGATTAAAGATTTTCTGATAGGGAGAGAACAAACTGTAATAATAAATGGCTCTAAATCAACACCAATAACAGTAAACTCAGGTGTACCTCAAGGAACAGTCTTGGGTCCACTACTATTTTTAATTTACATAAATGATTTACCAAATTGCATTAGTTCAGGAACAAAAGTCAGATTATTTGCAGACGATTGCATAATATATAGAACAATAAAAACAACACAAGACACAGATATTTTACGAAGAGAATTAGATGAATTACAAAAATGGGAATCAAATTGGAGCATGTCTTTCCACCCAGAAAAATGTCAGTTGTTAAGAGTAACAAAAAAACTAAAACAAATTAATTTCACTTATCTTATTCATGGCAAACCAGTAACACAGACTAAAAACGCAAAATACCTAGGTGTTATAATAAATGAAAAACTGTCATGGAATCCACATATTGATGAAACTATAAAAAAAATCCAACAAAGCATTAGGGTTTATTTAAAGAAATTTCTATAAATCAAATAAGAACATAAAACTAAAATGTTATTTAACCTTCGTTAGGCCAATAATAGAATATGCATCCACCGTTTGGGACCCCTCAACTCAAGAAAACATTAAGAAACCGGAACAAACACAAAATAGAGCAGTGAGATTCATAACAAACGAATATTCACATTTGACTAGAGTAACACCATTAGTAAAATCACTAAATTTAGAAAGCCTTCAGGACAGAAGACTCAAAAGTAAAGTAGCAATTATACATAAAACACTGAACCATAATCTTCAAATACAAAAACAAAATTTAATAAAATACTCTGAAAGACACAAAAATAAAGGCACATTCCTCGTCCCATATGCTAGGACTAATTTGTATAAATACTCCTTCTTCCCTAGTGCTATTAGAACATGGAATGGGTTGCCTGAGCTAGCCAGAAAAACCAGTGACATGGCAGAATTTAAGTCATTGGTTAATATGCATGACTAAATGCATGATGCGTAGGACGTAATCATCTTCTTTTTTGAAGTAACGTCTGTATTATATAAGATAAGATAAGACAGCAAGAGAATGTAAACAAAATGTATCTTTCTAATGACAGCAAGAGAATGTAAACAAAATGTATCTTTCTAATGACAGCAAGAGAATGTAAACAAAAATGTATCTTTCTAATGACAGCAAGAGAATGTAAACAAAAATGTATCTTTCTAATGACAGCAAGAGAATGTAAACAAAATGTATCTTTCTAATGACAGCAAGAGAATGTAAACAAAATGTATCTTTCTAATGACAGCAAGAGAATGTAAACAAAAACAAAAAAAAAATCGCGTAAATATACATGCTTCCATAGAAAAAAAATATCTAGATCTAGCACTAGCTTAGACTAGAAAGAGAGGACCCAGCACAAGTTTGGTCAATGAAGAAAAGAAAAACAATTTTAAAAAGATGAGCCGTTTGTCAGAATACTGAAGTCTTCCTTTGGATTACAAGCAATGATATGAATAACTTTTGTAGTGTTATTTAATATTTCACTTTCTTGACAGTGACCTGAAAAGCGTGCAGATGTCTGAAGTATGAGCCCAACAATTTTCTGGACAACTGGGTGAAGATATAACTTAAACATGATAACGTCTCTCTCGACAGACATACATGGTTTACGTGTTTAGGAATGTGAGCTTGCGCTCCCTGAGCTAGTTTTATATGTATTTTTGTTGTATAGGTTAGATCTATTTTTATATTTTTATAGGTTAGTGTCAGATTTTATAGTTGTACTTCCGCATATTTATATAGGTTAGTGCGGGATAGTATAAAAGTGATGTACTACATGCTGTCTTAAAACAGTTGAGTGTACATTTGAGCAGTGGTCAGTACCATATCTGTCTGTGTGACAGCTGAAGATCTTTGTGGTCTGTCGTCTAATTATTTTATTATTCTGTACCTGGGACAGCCTTTAAGTTTGTAACTATTTGATATTTTCTTTTACTAGATCTATGGCACACTGTGTGTAAATATGCTAGACATATTTTAATTTAGTTTTATTTTCTAGTTGGCAGTTTATGTTTTGAGCATGTGATTTAAAGATGGCAGAGTCCATCAGTCCTGCTTTGAGTTTTCTAGATGTAATAGAATATATGATTTTATGTATTGCAGGCTATTATTGCTGCTTTTAGCTGCTGCTATTGAGTATTACTCTGCTGCTTTTAGCTGCTGCAATTACACTGCTGATTATTACTGCTATTACTCTTGCTGTAGATCTAGAATCTAGTGTTATTTTGTTTTGTAGTGTAGCCTTAGTGGCTTAGATTAGTTATAGTCTGTTTCTGTTCTTAGTGAATGCTAATATTAAGGTACTAAGACTAAGGTGTTCTTGTTTTAGTTATGAGTTGGTTGTAGTAGTAGAATATTGTAGATCTAGACTAGTTTATTGTAGTGTGTTTGTGTAGATCTAGGTCTAGTATAGTAGTTGTCTGGAAGTGGATTAGTTCTCTTTAGTTAGATAGTTGTTTTGATCAGTTTGTGTTAGATAGTTGGTTTGGTTAGTTTTTAGTGGCTTAGATTCAGAGGGTTTTAGTTAGTATTAGTTGTTTTCATTGTAGTGTATATATTTTATTATTGATTTATTTTTGTATGTCAATAAAGTTTCGTTTTGTTTATTTATCCTAAACTAAAGTTTGTTATCTTGTTTTCATTTAGTTTAGGTTAGTATAGTTAGTATGTCTGGTTACTTAGGCGACTCTAGCCCCTTGGTAACCATACCGAGGTGCACAGATTGAGCCCACCCAGTAGTGCAAACACCTGCCTACTGTAATAAAATTTAATGTTGAGCAGAGAATAGAAATCTCCCACTCGCGCCTGCCTGACCTGGTCACAGGAAGTACCTCGTCGGTGGATGGCGTTGGGGCAGAATTTGAACCCATGACCATCCAGATGACAGGGCACAAATCCAGGCAGCCATTCAATAAACACCCCCCGCCCCCTCTCAGAACACAAATAATATATATACAAAGCATCCAACTGACCCACACAACTAAAACTCACACAAACATCAAATTTCAACTTGAAAATCACTGGTGTACACATATTCCACCAACATTAATCAGCACACACACCTCAGATTAACATAATCTGAATCTAGAAAGAAATAAATGTATACTTGCATACATATATGGCGATTACATCGTATTCATTTATATATAATATATATATATTAATATATAAATATATATATATTCGGTGGCGTCACTGGGGTGGGTGTCACTCGGTGCGCTCATGTGTAACTACCCCCTTCAGCTTTACCATTACATCTTCCTAATAAAAACGTATTTTTTAGTTCTTTTTTTAGCGCCATAATACATTAAGCTAATTACCTGCATCCGTTGATAGTTGTTACTGAATGTTGAAATGAGTGTCGATTCTATTTAAAATTTCGTCGTTTCCGACACTTTATCATTAGTTAGTTTAAAATCTACGATTTTAAACTCGAAAAAGATTTTACTTCAACTGAACTTGCTTTCCTTATTAGACTTTAAAAAGCTCCTAACGGAAACAGTTAAACTTTATAGAGCTAGTTTTGGACCGATGGAGAATTTATTAATCTGTACAAAATAATGATAGCAATCATTATTATTATCAAGCTTTGCATTTCAAAGCGTACAAGAACTTTTCAGGATTTCACAATTGAAAACTTATAAATAACTTTAAAGTCAATATCTTTTGCGATTTATTTTTCAATGGACAGAGTCACCCGATCTGAAAATGTATGTCTCAAAAGTTCTTAATGAAAAGTTCATTAACTTTAATTTTAAAAAGCTTCTTTCAAAAGACACCACGTTGACAAGCTGTCGAAGGCTTAAGTCAAAGGGCTGGTCAAGGTGAAGAAAGGAAATGTTTTTAAGACTGCATAAAATGTCATGCAGCAAGTATTTTCTAAATTTTGATCACATAGTTTAAATAATAATGTAGGCCTACATATTCATTAAAATTGCATTTCTGGTTGTTTTTTTAAAATATTCCCTCCACTCATTCATGAATTCCAGATATTGTAGCTGTAGTATCATATCCATGAGCTCAACACATCACTAAGTCGGGCCCAAGCATTTTAAGATATCAGAATTGGTTACATTTGAAGAGAAAAATTCTAAAACATTCCTGTCATTTGAAAGACACCATTGCTAATGTCAAAATATCTTATAACTTCTGAGATCAATGTTAGGTTTGCTGTGATACAAGATACCACAGTACTTTGTATCATTTGTATCTTTACGGGGTCTATAAACAAATTTATAACATTTTAGTTTGCATTGCTTCCTTGCACTCTTTTCAAGAAACTTTGTGGTATCAAGCAGTCTGTGCAAGATGTTCCTCTTTATTTTTTCTTCTTTACGTTGATCCTGTTAATATTTTTTTTGTAGTCTAAAGTGCCAAAGTTTGAAAGTCTTCAGAATCGTTAAGCTTGATACAGGTTCTTCAGTCTTCTCGTGATTTTCTTTCTTTTAAAATGTCTACTTATTTTCAAAATAACAAAAGTGATAAAACATATTGCTTTTGAATTTTTACCCATTATGCATAAATTTATATAAATAAATCTAATTCTTTTGAATCTTTTCACTGACACATGTATTTAGTACTATGTTGTTTTTTTTTTTGTTGTTGTAAAAGTGCATTTTTCCACTTGGGTGTCACCCCCTACAGTGTGCCCCCCGGTGCAGTCGAACCCCCCCCCACACACACACACACCCCTAGTGACGCCACTGTATATATTTACACTCTATTTAAATACATATTTCATCCTTTTTTTGTTGCGTTTTCACTAAAATGGCCTGCATGTTAACTTTCTTGACTGTGAAGTTTAGTATATGTTACTTTGAAATGAAACGGATTTCTCTCTCTGGACTCCACCTCCCCGTTTTAAAAAAAATTTGCACCCTGCACTTTGTAATGCTCTCCCACATAGACTTGTGACTTGAATAGGAACAGCCGCTTTATACCGCACTACACACACGCATAAGCGTATATACTTTAAACCGGAATCGCCCATCCTTATTTTTTTTTTGGGCATTTCCAATAAAATGACTTTCAAATAATAACTGCTCCTTTATGAAGCTGGTGGAGGTCTATAATTTATTTATTTCTTACATTTCTTCATATTGTAAGGAGTCTTTCCCATTGACCATGCACAATCAATTTCTTCTATCAACAGTCCAGTTTATTTCTACAAATGAAGAAGGTGCACAAAATTTACATGATCGTCTGATCTCTTTACTGAATAAAAGGAAACACAGGAGTCGCTTGGGGGAGTGTGTTCGAAATAGCCTATTTTGATTTTAAGACCAGAGTTTTGTGGCATATTAGTTACCGGTATTATTATTTCACAAAGATATCTAAGCCTATATCATCTTTCGAAATGTCGAGTGTCGAGATTCAACTTAAGTTTTAAAGCACATTAAGAATTCGCAAGCTAATTAGAGGAATTTTAGAAAGAAACTATGCTTTAAAAAAAAAAAGACGGATGTTAACAAATCTTATCGCCATTGTAATAGAGAAAGAAATTCTAAATGTATCCTCCAATCAAAGGTGCTTTTTAAACTTACCAATTTCGCAAATCTGTTGTTGGCTGTTAAATGAAAAACAAGCATATTTCTGATTGAGACATTTTATGCCACATTCGCCAAGATGTTTAGATGGTATACTCTGTTTTACTGTAAAGTTGACAGGACTCTGTACCCTGTAATAGTATGCTGACAATATTTCTGAAAACGATCCTTAAATGAAAAATCATACATTGTCATTTTGGACATAATTTAAAAACAGACTTGCCGACAAAATTCGTTAATCAGAAAGAGAGTTTGAGAGAAGAAAGAAAGAAAGAAAGAATATGTGGGATAGAGTGAGAGATTGCGGGAGAGAGAATAAAAAAAGAATATGTGAGATAGAGTGAGAGAGAATGAAGAAAGAATATGTGGGATAAATAGAGAGAGAGAGAAAAGTGACTGTAAGTTGCTGTGATATCAAAAGGTAAGAATCATTTTTAGTCGTGATCACCTAGTGTGCATTAATGGGGACTGGCCATATAATGTTCATCATCTACCTGTAGGCCATACATATCCAGATCGTGACAGGGTAGATAGTTACATTAAAATAGTAACAATATAGTGTCTTAATTAGTATCGTAATGGGAAAACTTGACAAAGGGGGAATTTATTTTCGAATTGAGATCATGTGATCGAATGAATGAATGACAAACTAGTGTGATGATGCCTATTTGTCTTGTAGTTAATTGATGCCTGTCTGATTCCGACAGATTACTCTGCAGATGTCTGGGTTTCTTGTGCGGATGTATTTTAAAAACAGACACATCTAGTTTAACAAGTGGAGAGATCAATCCAAACGCTGTTAAACAATTTATATTAAGGTTTAATCCAGCAAGAAGGTCACAGTCGATGTCTCTGTCAATAAATACGCCCAACCCTTATGAAATCCTATCACCACCTGATTTTCTATATCTAAATAGCCTCTAACCCAACTCAAACATAACGTCACTAGTCGAGTTCAAAGTCCGTCAATCATGGTGCGTCTTTAAATAAACTAAAAATACTAACAAAGTGTCTAACACTAGCGAGTTCAAAAAGTACAACATAAGGGAGAGCATTAATATTAGGAAATAAATATTGAGTCTATGAGCTGGAGTGATTGAAAGTAGTTTCATTTCTACTCATAATCTTCTACTAAAGGACATCTAAATAAAAATATTTTATTGTCAATAATCGACGGACAGAAACACTCCCCTAAAAATATATATACCGGTAACGATTTTATTAGTCTTTATTGTCCTAGAAAAAAAACACATAAATATAAGATCAATAATCAGCAATAGGTTACCATGAAAAAGGCTAAATATCCAAAAGTAAAAGGTAGCTTTTAAAAGGGACATTAATATATGTAGTCTTATTCTTCTCACGTGAACTCATGCAGTTTTCTTACTGTAGAACTATAGGCCAGCCTCTTTGTACATTGTGTTACAAAGGGCTTTCGTCACAAACATACATATTTGGAATATGTTAATGATTTATAGTTTGTCAATGTAACCATTGATAAATAATTTAGGTTTCCTTTAAGAGAGTTGAGACAAATAAATAAGATCAAGCTAGGTAGAAACAAAATAGTCATTTGTTTGAATCTTTCTCAGTATGTGACTGTCATGCGAAACAATGGTTATTGACGGGTACTTAATGATTTTGTACAAATAGATCTATACATACGGATTTCGTTCTGTTTATATCTTGATCAAGGGTAGAAAAAAAAGTTTTTGAATACTTATTTATTTCATTGGCGTAGCCGGGGAGGGGGGGGGTCACGGTTAATAAATTAGCCCCCTCCCCCCACCAAAATAAAATGACACATGCACTGATGTTTTACTGTCAGTTGCTGGGCTACATTACTAAAGTAAATCTATTCAAAGAAAAGCCTGTGAAAAAAACTAAAGGAAACTAGTCACCAAAGTCCAGAAGAATGATAATCAACCCTCCCCCCCCCCAAATAAAACATTTCAACAAAACTATTATCTAATTCCAGGAACGTAGCAGGGATCCAATAACTACGTACTTCTACAAGAATTCAACCAACAATCTGAGCAAAACTAAAGCAAACTACGGTCAAACCAATTCCAAGTGCGTAAGTTCAGCCCCCTCCCCCTAGTTAGATTTTTGACTCATTGATCTTTTTTTCCTACCAGTAGCTGGTGTCCATTAATAAAGCTCAGTGAATAGCAGAGTGGATCATGAAGCCCATTCAAGATAGTTTCTAGTTCTCAAGCCAAATTAAAAATTTATTTTCTATACTGTAAAAATTATAGGCTAACGGTCAAACGAGTTTTCCCAGTGTGGCCAACGAGCTAGTCATTCTTTTCCCAACAATGCATATTAACAGGAAAATCGTTGGATCCGAGGTTTTGCCCATGAATGTGTGACCTGAATAGAGGTATTGTAAAAAATATAGCACGCCTACATCGATTTAGTTGTACTTCAGTAAAGTCCAGTAGGAAATCGGCTCCATAATCCCATTGATTGTTAGAAAGGCTTTTATCCAACAACCAGGCCTAGACATGGGGCTCTTCACCCCTGTCCTGTTATAGTAGATGTTTGGAGCTAGAAACCAACGACCGAGCATCAACACACCAAAACAAAACAAAACTAATATTGGCTACGACCATGTGTTTTTACACCATTAGTGAGTTTTAAATTATCAAGTCGACTTATATTCTACTGGTATTGGAAATCATTGGTTAATGGCTGTCTTTAAATGTGTAGTTGCATATAGTCTAGCTAATAAACCAACTTGAAAGGAAGAAATAATTTATGGTTTTGGGTAGGGTTACCTGGATTTGTATGTATGTTTCTTGGGTGATGGAGAAAAAAGGGCGCATTAAATTATGGTTTGAGTTTGATTTTTTAAATATCAGTTGTTGTTTTTCCTTGCATTAGATGTATATCTCATCTCAAGTTACATCTGTGAATATTGTAATAAAAAGTTATATTGAGTTAAATGTTCACAAGAAAAGTTTGTTCAAGTTGTTAAAAGTTTTAACAATATTATATGCGTACATCGATTTAGTTGTATCTATGGTTGTACCGTACTAGATTGTTTGAAGCCCTGACAACTTTCTAGACCTGAATGTCACAAAAACTAAAGAACTTATAGTAGATTTCAGAAAGAAAAAAACAAACGATACACGAACTGCAGATAAACACTACATCTATAAAACAAGTGAAGGCATATAAATATCTAGGCGTCATCATTGATAACATGCTTTAGTGTGAAGACCACCTTGGAATTCTGACAAAGAAGACAGCCCAGTGACTTTTTTTTTCTATACAAACTCATTAGCTTTAAAGTAAATAAGATCCTAGATAATTTTACGGCGCGACTATGCTAAAATCTGCTAACATAACTTGTTAGCAAGTCAACGCTTCATCTAAACTGTTGCGCCGTCTAGAAAACACCATAAAAAAAGGGCATCAAAAAATCACACTCACAACATCAGCATATTTAAAAGAACTTTTTGAACAAAAATGTCTAAGAAAAAGTTGGAAAAATCTTGAAAGACAACGGCCAGCCGCTCCATCAGAACTACGTCAGGTCGTCGCGACGTGGATCAAGAACAGAGCGGTATAAAAATACATTCGTACTTTACTCTGTCAGGCTATATCAACACCACCAGGAAACATAAAAAGGACCAAGATGCCTGTGTATAGTCGCTGAATGAATTCTGTTCTACTTATGTGTATGTTTCTGCTGTGTTGTCTTTATATGAGAAAAGAGCCCTTGTAAACACAACAAATTTCCATAAGGATCAATAAAGCAGTCTTAGTCTTAAAAGCCAACGATAGATCATTTGATGTTCTTACGTGTTATACATTGACCTGACTTCATCAGTTTCTTCTGACACTAATACTAATATTTAAGCCGAACTTCTGGCAAGCAACAGATAGTTTGTCAACCAGAGACTGAGCTGAGTATCTGAATCAGCCACAATAGCTGCATCATCAGCATACTGGTTGTTATGACATGATTAGGAATTAGTTATTTGTTTCGGGAATAAGGGGAAAGTTTTACTTAGCGACTAATGACGTGACAGATCTTTAAAAAACAAGAACGCTCTAAGTGACGCTAAAAGAAGACGCTTCGTGGAGAGCTGTACAATAGATATACGGATTTACGGACATAGCTGACATCGGACGATTCCCTTCTTGATTATTAAATATATTTGTAGAACAACATCAGCGTCGACTACATATTTTGATTGTTTCGGCTTTTCGCCGGTGTTACTGAAGTAGTTCGAGTTCAGTGGTACTTCCAGTCAGACGTAGATCTACACTAGTTATATTTCAAAGAATCAACACCGCGCGGAAGCCTTAACACGGTACAGAGAGTTCCCTGATAAGTACCTTCCTAACCTTTGGTTTTTGCAAGAGGCCTTGATACATTAAACAGTATGAAGAAATACACCTTCGTTAATATCGTTGTACGCATAATGCAGTAGACAGGAGAAGAATATGCCAAACAGAGTAGGTGCGAGCACACATTCCTGCATGACACCACTGCTAACCTCAAAAGGTGCTAATTGGGCTCCATTGAATTTGACAGTACATTTCGTTTCCTCGTGAAAACACTTAATGAACTTCAGTAGTTTGGGAGGGCAACCTATTTTCCTTAGGAGTTTGAAAAGGCCACTTCTGCTGACCATGTCAAAAGCTTTAGTCAGATCAACAAAAACGATGAAATGCTGTCTCTCCCTCTCTGAATTTCTCCTGCAGTAGTCGTAGACAGGATATCATGTCTTTGGTGGATCTACCTACCACTCCTGAATCCACATTAAGACTTTAGGTAGACTCTAGAGGTTATCACTTGCCGCCTGGATAGTGCCACTCTAGCAAAGATTTTTCCATCTGAGGAGAGAGATACCCCTATCGTCAAAGCAATGGGCATTGGGCACCATGTCACGGTTGCAGAAAAGAGAACAATATTAAAGCCTTAGTTTACCGGACCTGTGTGATGGGCAATTTGCTATACGGAAGTGAAATATGGCCAGCTTACTCATTGCAGGAAAAAAAGCTGAATGTCTTCCACCTCTGATGCATAAGGCGGATCTTTAAAATAAGGTGGCAAGATAAGATAACCAATGAGGATGTGCTACGAAGAGCAGGGTGCAAGGACATCAGCTGTTATCAGCAGCAGACGCCTTGGCTGGCTTGGCCACGTTCGTACAATGCCAGTAGGTCGACTTTCACAAGACATTCTGTATGGCGATCTAACAGAAGGCAGGAGCGCCGCTGGTCGCCAACTTTTACGGTACCGGTATACGGATGTATGCAAACGCGACATGAAGCTCTTCAAAATCGATACTAGCAGCTGGGAAAAAGTGGATAGGATAGATGCACATGGAGAGAGAGCTTAAGGGACGGGTCTCGGATTGCAGATGCCATACACAACAGCAGCAGAAAGAAGGGTGAAAATGTAATGATGGCGCCTGGTGATTACATATGCCCAACTTGTGTATCAAGGATTTGTCTCTTAAGACACACAAGAAGTTGCTAAGGGTAAAGATCGTCTCTCGAGATGTGAAATCCTACAGAATACTAATATGTCAATAAATTCGTTCAATTTTCAAGCCGATAATTCTTTTTCACACTCTCTATTTACATTTTTACGTCACCTTTACTCTGACACCATATGTTGAATTCGTTCCCTTTTAGTTCTGTTTACAGTTTACCTATGTTGAACGGTCTAAATCTAAATAGGTAAGTACAGTAAAGAAAGCATAAAAGGGAGGGATGTGGTTTACAAAGCCTTAATAATGTTAATGACTTTTTTTTAAGTATACCGTTTCCAAGGTGATTCTGAAACATCTTACTGAACAATGGAATATACATTTAAGAGCTATTCAAGAACAAACTACTACTAGTTAAGCAACTCAAAGCAGAGATGATAGCTGTATATCAGCACATAAAACTGATAGTGTATTCTTGAACCTCAAAAAATACTAAAAATCAAAAGCTGACAAAAAAAAAAATTAAAGTAAAATTAGACCTAAAGCTTTATTTTTGCTTCAAAACTGTTTCGTAACCATTTTAAGAGGATTTTTATTTGTGCCAGGAAATGTTTTACTTTTACTTTGTCATTTTGATATTTGATTGATTAGTGAAAAAAAAAATAATTAAGAAATTATTATAAAGAATACAAATGCATGACCTCAAAATGGACACCCGACTTTCCAAAAACATACTATAAAAAAAAAAAAAACTTTTTAAAAAAAGAAAATTCAATAGTTTTTAATATTCAAATAATATATCATAAGAGCATCTACACAGATCAAATATAAAAGTTACATTCACACACTTAACACCTATAGACAGCCTTACATTGTCAACTCCTGAAAGAAAAAAAATAAAACGAGTTATTAACAAGAAAAACATTTAAGATATATTAAACTTCAAATAATTTTTTAAATTTATGGTTTTATTCGTTTATCAAACTGTGACACCATCAGCTGCTAAGACATTCGCATTTTTTTTTATTTGACTAGCAAGGAAGTTATATTTATGAGATATTTATTGGCATGCTCATTATATGGGCATCTAGATCTAACACTAGAACTTAACTTATGAAAATCTGGTCTAGATCTAGATGTAATCTATATTAAATTTACATAAAAATATAAGCAAGGCTTATATAAACTTCAATAAAACTGAAGTAACTATAAATTTACTATTATCTCATAATTACGATAATACCCCTGACTACGCCATGTTGGCACTAGACTTAGATACACATCTCCAGCCAAATTTACTTTTATTTAATTTTTACTTTGAAAAATTATAAGGGCAAAACTAGATTTTTCCCCGAAATAAAACAATAAAGGACACAGGAATGCATAGTTAAGCCCTAGATGAAAAGGAAAGTAGATTCTTAAGTATACAAATACAATATGCCACTATGCCTAACTAGATGGTGGTAGGTTAGTGAAAAATGTTTGTAGTTTAGTTTATTTACAAAAGAACAAGTTTTAAAAGGTTAATATTTCAATACATATATTTAGAATGTGTACAGTGTTGCTGGGCTAGGAGATAATATACCTAAATAAGCTCATGAGACAATACAATTAAGACATTTGAAAAAGAATTATTGTTTACTTGTCGATCTAGTAAAAAAATGACTAGAAGTGTATTTTAAAAAATCTAAATAGTTATTTACAGAGATAATTTCTTATATCCCAAAGATTGTTTTTAATGACAGTCTTAATCAAACACCAAAAACTTGCAAACATCAAATCAGTTTGGTCTTGAACCAAGTCTTGCGGTCAATTATAGAATATAGTGCATACTATAAGTCTAGATAAGATAAACTTTCTTTTTCATCATTTACATTTTTTATTATATGAAGATAGACATCTCTTCTAGGATCAAATTAGTCCTTAAATAAATAACAATCTTTATCTAAACATGATCACCCAAAACATTGATTAAGAGATATTGCTGAAATAAAAAGCAGATCACAAAACCCCATTTTCTTTTTTTCTTTTTCGCCACTGTTTTAACAAAAATAAATTTACAGTAAGCTCTCTTGGCATCTCTAAGTAACGCATTTAGTGAGGTTTTTAACTTCACTGGCAATTAAATCGTTGTCATATAGAAGTTTGAAGACCAGGTGCTAAGCAACCGTTATGGTATTGAGTGAGTTAAATAAGTAGGAGTATTGTCTCAACACATTTTTGAAAGGATATTAAAAACTCAATGCAAGATTATAAATTATAATACTGAAATTCTAGTAAACAAAGCTGCCTTGTGTGATAATTTTTTAAATAAGATTTAGTAGAAAATCAATTACAAAAAAAACTCACCATAATAGCATTGACAATATCATTATTATTATTTTTGAGAGCTTTGACTGCTTTTGCTTTGGAGACATTGGCTTGTGACATGACAAGCTCAATATCCTTTTGTTCAACACCAGTTTCATCAATCTGAAACAAAATCATGGAAGATTAACACCAGTGGGCATAATTCTTTATACTTCATATCCTTTTAATTCTATAGCCACAACCATGCTTTACACAATACATCTAGGATCTAGCAACAATTTAAATGAAAATTATTTCTCCTACTGGTAGCATGCAGACTGGAGAGGGAAAGATGAATTTTAATATCACAAGAAACCCTGAGTTTCTATTATTACTATACATACCAACAAAAGTAAAAGAACAAATAATTGTTAAGCTTCACATTCAGACTTAGCTTTTATTTCATAAACAGTGATGGGAACAGACTTTACAATGCTTTATATCTGGGTTCAGGCAGTATGAGCATTCTATAATAGGTAACTGCTTTACTGGTATTGTAACAAATTCTCTCTCAAACAGCTATAAAGAATAAATGTGTTAGAAAATCTAAACATGCTTGAGTTTTGTAAATACTTCAAAAGTATGAGCTATACTTCTGTTTGTTTCACTGATTATTAAATTATGTACAGGAGAAACTGTTTATTAAACTTTGCGCATACACCAAAAATGTCTTGAAAAGCAATTGAGAGAAAGTTGCTAAATCTCTGCTGAGTTCTTAAGCAAGACAAGCAAGATGAGGAGCAATGCTTAGAGGAAGAGAATGCTAAGCAATAAAACTGCATATTGAGGCTTCCTAAATTCTTATGTGACTCTTTTTCATGCTGAAACAAGTTGTTTACAAGAAGTGGATCTCTATCACACTGGGCTTTAAAAGCATTAGTAATGATTAGTTATTAGTTAGATATAGGAAAAAAACTTTAATATATATATATCTGTATCTCCTCTTTCTCTCTCTATATATATATTATATTAGATCTAGATCTATAGAGATGATATCTAGACTAGATCTGGATCTATGTCAATATAATTAATATAATCTACCCTAGATCTGGGATTAAGAGTGTTACCGATGTCGTGGATCGCTACAAACGTAGGTCTACTCCAAACTTTCATAGGCCTACCTTCATCCTTGATCTATTCTATACCAAGACTAAGAATCTAGTCTAGATCTAGACTAGATGGTAGTAGATGTTATTGATCTAGATCTAGTCAATCTAAATCATACTACAACTAAACTGGATCTAGATTGTAGAGTAATATAGAGAATCATGACATAACGTAATGACTAGCTAGACTCTAGCTAGATCTATTCCTGTATAACAAGTTATCTAGATCTAGAATCCAGATCTAGATCAGATATCTACAATGTCACTCAATGTGTTTTGAATCGATAGCACTTCGATATTTTTTTCTATACAAATGAATGCGGGAATCAGGGATTCAACATAATTAATTTCTACTAATGAACTTACAAAAAACAAAAGTCACGTTGGTTTATCAGCTAACTGACGGTACCAACCCGCCACTCACTCACTCTCGCGTTCATTTTTTATAGACTAAATCTAATTGCTTTTAAGAACCAATCAACGTACAGATCTGGACACAATGTGTTCCCCCCCAACAGGATGGCTTAGCGTGACCCCTGTGACGCTCGTAAGCTAGTCAAGAGAGGGAAAAAAGATACGAAATGCATAACGCGACGGGCTAAATGCTAGATCTAGATCTTCTTATAATCTAATTCTCATAATAGATCTAGATGTCTAAATCTAATCCCATTTGAACTCATGGAAGTCGGAAGGCAGGGTTCAAATTAGAAAAATCCAAGGACCATCGTATCAACAGAGAAAAATTAATAGCGCATTCTGTAGTATAGTGACCCGGCATCATCGGATACAATACTTTTCTGAACTTTTCAAAAGCTGGCAAGCAGCAATTGAAGTCTAGACAATCTAGATCAAAAGTATTCAAATTAAAGAAACTAAACATCTTATCTAGAACATAGTCTATCTAGACTGATTTAGACTACTCTAGTCACTCAAGCCTAGACCGAGATCTAGACATAAGACAATACGATACCACAAGATTTTAAAAAAAATAGAACATACAATTTTCATATGGGTATTAAATATAATACTACTAAAACTTCAGTACAAACACTATATAAATATACAATTACCTCCTCCTCTTCTTCCTCAGACTCTTCTTGGATGGGTTGAGAGACTGTGCTGGCCTGTTCTCCAGCAGCTCCTGAGTCAAATGTCTTGAATTTGTTAGCGGCAGCAACTTGAGCTTGTTGATTAAGATCTTCAATCTACAAATCATTTGAAGCATACTAGAAATATTTTCATAATGCTTCTCTATGAGCAAGAACTAATTCATTTAAACATTTAAACAAAGTAACCCTTTAACACTCAATTCTATCTGTTTTTGACATTCAAAGCACATTGTACACATACCTTGGCTTCACCAAATACAATATATGTGTCTGAAGCTGGACTCTTAAATACATCTGGTCGACTTATCACAAATAAAATATTCTTGGCTTTCCTGATAGTGACTCGTGTTACACCAGGTACTGGTTTTAGGCCTAATAAAAAAGAATAAAATTTAAATGATGAAACATGTAGAAGCTAATAATTTAATAATAATAAAAAAAAGAACAAAAATATTACCAAGTTTTGACATAGCCTTCCTGGCTTTCTTTTCACTACGACTTTGCTTTGCTTTTGACACTAGTTCTTCCGGTAGTCCAGCTGCAGCAGCAACCTGCAGAAAATGTTCAAATAAATGATTAAAAATAAGTATCTAACATATTTATATAGAATAAACATGTATTATAAAGACTATTACAACTTATTTGAGAATATATAAATTCACACTTAAATAGCGACATGAACATACTTTGATCCAAATAAGGAGTGGCTAAATATTTTTAAAAATATAAAAGTTACTTACATAAGTATTTCTAAAAAATTAACTTATTAAACACTACTTGTGCTTTATCTGCACACACACACAAAAAAAGCTCAACATCATCTAAACATTCGATATTACTATGATTTGTTTTCTTTTTAGCACTAGCATCTAGCTTTACACCTGGTCCAGGAATAACATTGGCAGTGGTAAGGTGGGGAAAATGTGTACAAAATAGCTACTGCTAGTCTAGCAGGTCTAAAACCTTTTTAACTGGACCTTTTCTCTTCACTAATTAATGTTCTTAATGTACTTAAGACTTAAAAAAGAATACTATATAACCAGCATACTGCAATCAGCACAAACCTGACTTTGCTGTTGCATAGCTGCTGCATCATGCTCCTCAAGCTCTGGTGGAGTGTCATCATCATCAGAATCTGACGAGGCTGTATCTTCAGCAGGCTTAGATTCTTCTATGGGTTTCTCAACAGCTTCGATAGGCATTATGATGTGTGGTTATAACTATTAAAAAAAAAAAAAGATTTTTGAAGTTGTAACACCAAACTGGCAGCCCACTGATATCCTACAGACATAAATTTGCACATGTAAGTAATGGCTCTCAAATACAGCAATCTTGGCATCAATTTTATTGATTTGTTGCTTAAGGTTACCACACAGGGTCATAGGTAGCCTTTCTGCACTGAGAAACACATTATTGATAGTGAGCCACAAGGAATACAAAACAGGCCTTCTTGGTTTCATTTAGCTAGATTATTTCTAGATCTTTATTCTTGTGTAAAAGCAGAGTAACGTATGTTTTTGTTTGTCTGAAATCTTTACTTTGGTGTTTATGGCACAACTACAATATTGGTACCACTAGAATTCACTAGTTTGATTTTGGCAATTACATTACACTTCAGTGACTGAGCTGCAATTATTACCATTGAAGCTAGTTTCAGTAGTTGTCACACTACGATACAGGGTTAGTAGCACTTTCCATGACAAAATTTTAGGAGGTTTTTTAATGATGAAATGTATAAAATATGTATAAATATATGTAAGTGTGTGTGTTTGTTTATCCTGCCCGTTTGTGTAATACATTGTAAAACATACACAAAACTAAGAATTTATCAAATCAAATATTGTTACTTGATTTAGGAAATAATAAATATCTTGCCAACATCCCACCCAGAACAGAAACGATGTCATCAGATGTGGTATGTCCACAGAAAATGTAATGAAAGTTATCTTTTAATCAAATAACAACTTGACTGTCATCCTAAAACCTGAAACAACCATTTTTTTTTTTCAAAGATTTATTTAAAAACATTACAAATCGTTGCTATCCCATTTTTAAATGTAAGAAACATTCTTAGAAATGCCTTCATACTGTGTATTCTCTGAGACGGAAATGTACATTTTTAGTTCCTATGTGTAAGCCTATCTTATACTTATATAGATACTAAAGTCATGGTGTGCATTAGAAGTAATCTTGCATTCTTTTATTAACTGTGCTGTGTGCGAAATATTTTCCTTAAATCTACTGTAGATGTAGTCTCTTGACCTAAGTCACTAAAATTCGGGGACTTTTCATGGCTGTGTGAGAATTATCTTCACTGAATCTACTGTAAATCTACACTTTAGATCTAAATCCTCTTTCAAATGATTTTTTTCTCTTTCCCAACCAGCTAGGCTAGGCCCAAAGCAGTGGCTTTGGTTTGACGTCAAGCTGAGAATGAAAGCCTGGAGTGTGGGAAATGTGACAATGGTTTGAGTCTTTGCGCTAATGTACAAAAAAAAAAAAAAAATTAAGGATGAAATTTCTTAATAATAACATGTTTTATATTAATATTTCCTTTGATGTGTCCGATAAATCTCCAAACCGGCCAACAACTTTTACAGGGGAAAAAATCATGTCGAAAACTTTTACACATGAGAAAACCTATTCTATCCCTTTTCACATCAGATTTAATTTTAACTATGCGTAGTGATACATTACAAAATAGCTATTTTTATAGACAAAATGATGATGAATTTATTGACACCCTCAGTTTTTTCATAGGCCAAACCATTACCGAGTTATGAATTTTGAAACATAAAAGTGGCCGGAACTTGGCTTAGCATGACCAATAAACATCGTTTACTCTAGATCTATTTCGTCTACGCATTTTTTAAAAACTTTACTGTAACGTAACAATACATCATGTATTCAACACACATTTTAATAATTCTTAATGATTAATGTCACTGATGTGCATAATGTATCAGGAACTACCGGTATATGAAATACACAAGTTTAAAAATAGTTAAAGTGTTAAAGGTTTATGAAAATAACTGTATAACAATGTTTCAACTTATTTGCATATTTTCCAATATATATGTTTGTATAGTCTTCATCAAGCCTTTTTTTTTTTTTTAAATCTTGCAAGAACGTTTGTAAAAACATCTTCCGTATGTTAATGTATCATTGGCAATGTGTTGACGGTCATGGACTATTAAAAATATATTGATAAACCCATCCTTAAATAGTTTTTGTCCCTTTGTTAAAACGTTTGTATAGTTATTTGAACATTCATTGATTAATGAACTTGGTTGATGTACTCTGTATATTTTAAAATGTTTGTGAATTTAAAATCTTTTAAAAATAGAGGAGCAACAGCAATGCCCCAAGGGAAATATTGGAAGACATGGCCATTCTCCTCTTTGTTGTTCAACCCTCACCTGACTAAGCTTAAAGTAGGTCAGAAATCCTTAACAACCCATGCCATTATGCTAAAAAAAAAACCAACAACAATAAACAGTTGTTCTGTAAATGAGTGTAATCATCAATCATTCAATGGTGTCCCAGTGTTGCAATGCAAAAGTGGATACCCCTTTAATTTAACTTTATTCAATCCAGTACTACTGCTATGGAAATGTATGTATTCCAATAAATATTCTATTGATAAATTCTTGTCTAAGTACAGTGAGTAACAGTGGCTAAAGAAGTGAATACACTTGACTTGAAATGAAACCATTGAAAAACTTCCACTTTATTTTTTATTGTCATTGACTTTAAATTTTTAGTCTAATTTAGGCCTTATCTAGTCTATTGTGCCACTTTTTGACAGTCTAGAATCTACCAATACTGGAGTAACACTCATAGTTCAATCGAATCAATACTATAGACTAGTTAAAATGAATTAAATTTGATTTGGAATCTACATTTTATATAGACTAAGTCTAGTATAAACTATAAACAATATATGCAGATCTAGATTCATTTTAAAGTGTGGAGAATTTTCAATGACCTAGTTTCTAATTGAGCTATTTAAGATTCGAAAATACTAAGTGATTGATTGTGTAGATTAAGATTACAATTTAACTATTTATTTTTGTGATTTTAAATAAATGATTAATCAGATTTAAACGATTTATATTACCTTTATTATTTCTTCTGTAAAGTCACTGCCATTGACAGGAAAAGGAATTCAACAAGCACTTCCGATTCGGTATTCTTTAGTTTAGGAACATAATATTATGGTCCAAATGATCTATATAGTCAATAAATCTATATTCCAGGATCGATATATATATATATATATATATATATATATTTTAAAAAAATAAAAACAAAAATTGTAGGCCTTTTTGTTTGTTTGATTACGTGAATTTTTTTGGTTATTGCCAGTCGCTGAACAATATTAAAATAAAAGAGACAGCACACAAAAAAAGATGATAATTTTGAAAATGAGAAGACATTGGTTAGCAAATAAAATATACAACATAATACAACATAAATCATTGACATGTACATTTATTTAGGGGACCTCAAGGACGGAGCTATATATATTTATACCTAGATCTAGGTCTTATTTAGATACTTTGATGTGGAGATTTTTTTTTATTTTTTTTTTTTTTGGTCGGAGCATGAGGTTTTAGAGTTGGAGATTTTGGTGCTAAATATTATATAATATAATATAATATAATATAATATTATAATATATATTATACAGCCGAAAAAATAGCTAATGTAGGTCCACTAAAATTTAGGAGGGAACTGTCAATACTGACTTGCGTTGAGCGGTATAAAAGGCTGGATGAATACCTTCCATCTAGAAAACTAGTGGATGGTTGGAGATGTAGAAGACGTGTATAGATGTAGTCTTTTATGCATCATGCCACTAGACTATCTGATATAGCCGGCCTTTCCACCAAGAGACAAAACATTCAACGATTTCATTGCCTTACCCCATATGGTGTCGCCCAAGGACCCCAGACATACGATTGGAACTAGTAGACCCTAACGCCACTAATCTAATTCATTCAGCTAACGACCTTCAAATTCTAGGACTAGAGACCACCAATGCCTACAAACTCAGTGCCATTTCTGCATAAACTGATGGGTCGCAGGGTCGGCATCAATAGACTCTGGAAGAGCAGGCTCTGGAGCCTACCTCGAGTTTCTTGGCTATGACGCAATTAAAATCTTTGGACTATGTAGTAATGTTTGCAGTTTTGATGCGAAGCCATGTCAATCAGTGTAGTCATTAATTCTCAACTTGGCGAGGAACATTTGGGGGGGGGGGGGGGGCAACACAGATTGTTGTGGTCACTGACTCAAAACCTTTACTACAGGCTTTGCAAAGCTCTGGACCATACCCCTCCCTCCCCAATATCGACTCGTGGCTTCACACAACATAAATCAACACAGTCGTTGTAACATTGGAAAACATATATCACTTTTTCTCATGTCCAACATCACAATGTATCCAACAGGGTGATTACATCAGATTGAACACGAGTGGAAGTCTCTTGCAGAATTAAAACTAGCATAACGATAACTTAAAGGACAGACCAAGTCATGCAATTAATAATTATTTCTAGGTGAAAACAATTAGCTAAAATAATGAAAAAAAAAAAAAAAGAAAATTACAGAAAATCTTTTTTTTAAACAAAGGGTTCTCGTGTTATTTAGTAGTGGCACCCGGGCGTATCCTATCACTAGACCTAACCAGAAGCTTTTGAGACATATTTTGTTTTTGCACAATATGTTCAATAAGTGGTGGCCAAACAATGGCGCATGCGCCAACAAATACGTTTGCACGGTATCAAGTGGGTCACTATACACCAGAAATAATTTGAAAACAAGAATGCCTGCTGGTAAAAAGCACAAGCCTTTGTGTCAACACAATTTGCAAAATATCTTGGGGATATAAAAATTGAAAGAAAGGTAAATGTTATTGCTCTCTCTCAAGGCAGACAATTACAAGACTCATTGATGATCTTTTTCATTCTGAGCAACTGAAATATCTTGTCCACGCATGAACGAATCTGGTGATTGAAATTCTAAATCCAAATCAATATTACATTTGCTTCAGTTACTAAAATAATCTAATAACAGCTAAAAATAAAGTTCTATATCTTCGAAACTTACAAAAAAAAATCACATTCTTTATGCATACATTGGACACACATTATAGTAAGTTAAAACTGATTGCTGATGATTATATTTATTTTATTACGGTTTAAAATAGAAACAAGTTTGTGAGAAAATTACAGCAAATCACAAAATGGCATAAACAATTGAGTCTGTTTAGCAGATATTAAAAAGCATTCAAAGAAAAGTAAAAAGAAATTGCGAGTGTGTTCCGGCCAGACTACACACTCATTACCAACTAGACTGAGTACAGTATCAACTATACGAGTTACACAGTCTTACATGTTATTTTACTATATTTCCCAACACATTTACGTTCCATAGATCTCTATGGCAGCCGTAGGCACACTTATTGGGGCATGTGAGACTATATGAATAGCAGATAAATCTTTAGTCTAGTTTTTAGACAATCGGCTTTCCCGAACAGGTAATTACTGAGCGATTCATTCATTCTCCCTCTCTCTCTCCCTCTCTGTAAAGTGATACTTCATAAAACATTGTTATGCTCTATGCTTGCCAAACAAAACTACTTTAATTTAGTCACTATAAAACGTAATGGTTTCACTGGTTCTAGGAAAAGTTTATAAGCAAATTCTGTGTTTTTGCTTTCTGGGTCAAGGTCGAGATGTAGTTTCTGCAATACCTGGGAAGTGAAAATAAACCAAAATTCAAGAACAGAAAACAAAATCTGATGGAAACGTAGAGATCAATACACTGCATGAAATAGAGATTTGTTACAAAGTAGTGCGGGTTATCTTTGACGTATTTTTGGCTATCAATTGTTAAGGCAAAGTAGGCCTAAATAAGGAGCAATAAAAATTTAGAGATTTTTATCAAATGGCTTCAAAGCCGTAAGTATGAAGTTTTTTGGTGTAATCAGTGTACAGTATATGAAAGTATGGATAAACTAGGCCTAAGCTTTTTTTTTTAAAAACCATTTAAAGATTGTATTCGATGTTATTGTTTAAAATTGATATATCTACCCCATTAAGTCATGTAGATAGAAAAAAAACACAGGATGGGTCAAATTAAATATGTATTGCTATGTCTGCTTCTGTCTTGAGGGATCTAATACCCTAGAGCGGTACTTCTGTCTTGAGGGATCTAATACCCTAGAGCGGTACTTCTGTCTTGAGGGATCTAATACCCTAGAGCGCTACTTCTGTCTTGAGGGATCTAATACCCTAGAGCGGTACTTCTGTCTTGAGGGATCTAATACCCTAGAGCGCTACTTCTGTCTTGAGGGATCTAATACCCTAGAGCGGTACTTCTGTCTTGAGGGATCTAATACCCTAGAGCGGTACTTCTGTCTTGAGGGATCTAATACCCTAGAGCGGTACTTCTGTCTTGAGGGATCTAATACCCTAGAGCGGTACTTCTGTCTTGAGGGATCTAATACCCTAGAGCGGTACTTCTGTCTTGAGGGATCTGATACCCTAGAGCGGTACTTCTGTCTTGAGGGATCTAATACCCTAGAGCGGTACTTCTGTCTTGAGGGATCTAATACCCTAGAGCGGTACTTCTGTCTTGAGGGATCTAATACCCTAGAGCGGTACTTCTGTCTTGAGGGATCTAATACCCTAGAGCGGTACTTCTGTCTTGAGGGATCTGATACCCTAGAGCGGTACTTCTGTCTTGAGGGATCTAATACCCTAGAGCGGTACTTCTGTCTTGAGGGATCTGATACCCTAGAGCGGTACTTCTGTCTTGAGGGATCTAATACCCTAGAGCGGTACTTCTGTCTTGAGGGATCTAATACCCTAGAGCGGTACTTCTGTCTTGACGGATCTAATACCCTAGAGCGGTACTTCTGTCTTGAGGGATCTAATACCCTAGAGCGGTACTTCTGTCTTGAGGGATCTAATACCCTAGAGCGGTACTTCTGTCTTGAGGGATCTAATACCCTAGAGCGGTACTTCTGTCTTGAGGGATCTAATACCCTAGAGCGGTACTTCTGTCTTGAGGGATCTAATACCCTAGAGCGGTACTTCTGTCTTGAGGGATCTGATACCCTAGAGCGGTACTTCTGTCTTGAGGGATCTAATACCCTAGAGCGGTACTTCTGTCTTGAGGGATCTAATACCCTAGAGCGGTACTTCTGTCTTGAGGGATCTGATACCCTAGAGCGGTACTTCTGTCTTGAGGGATCTAATACCCTAGAGCGGTACTTCTGTCTTGAGGGATCTAATACCCTAGAGCGGTACTTCTGTCTTGAGGGATCTGATACCCTAGAGCGGTACTTCTGTCTTGAGGGATCTGATACCCTAGAGCGGTACTTCTGTCTTGAGGGATCTGATACCCTAGAGCGGTACTTCTGTCTTGAGGGATCTGATACCCTAGAGCGGTACTTCTGTCTTGAGGGATCTAATACCCTAGAGCGGTACTTCTGTCTTGAGGGATCTAATACCCTAGAGCGGTACTTCTGTCTTGAGGGATCTAATACCCTAGAGCGGTACTTCTGTCTTGAGGGATCTAATACCCTAGAGCGGTACTTCTGTCTTGAGGGATCTAATACCCTAGAGCGGTACTTCTGTCTTGAGGGATCTAATACCCTAGAGCGGTACTTCTGTCTTGAGGGATCTAATACCCTAGAGCGGTACTTCTGTCTTGAGGGATCTAATACCCTAGAGCGGTACTTCTGTCTTGAGGGATCTAATACCCTAGAGCGGTACTTCTGTCTTGAGGGATCTAATACCCTAGAGCGGTACTTCTGTCTTGAGGGATCTAATACCCTAGAGCGGTACTTCTGTCTTGAGGGATCTAATACCCTAGAGCGCTACACAGACTGTTTGTTTCCTTCTTACTGGCGGAGGTAAAAGTTGATCGTTTTTGTTGTTGTTTTGTTTTGCTCTTTGGTCAACATACCTTGACAGTCGCTATATACATTTCTTGCATGGCCAGCCGCTGACCCAAACAGCTTCTTGGACCATGTCCAAAAGGAGAAATGATTAGATTACTGGCTGCATCAGACTTTCGGTCCTGGTTTGACCTCAGCCACCTCTCAGGTGTGAACGCCTGCTGGTCTGCATACTCGAGTTTGAGCGCTCGGGGATTCATCATGAGGATGTTGGTCTTGGGAGAGAGATAGAATGTGTCTTTAGAGTGAGGTAGTAGGTGTCTTTAGAGTGAGGTAGTAGGTGTCTTTAGAGGAAAGTAGAACGTGTCTTTAGAGTGAGGTAGTAGGTGTCTTTAGAGTGAGGTAGTAGGTGTCTTTAGAGTGAGGTAGTAGGTGTCTTTAGAGTGAGGTAGTAGGTGTCTTTAGAGGAAAGTAGAACGTGTCTTTAGAGTGAGGTAGTAGGTGTCTTTAGAGTGAGGTAGTAGGTGTCTTTAGAGTGAGGTAGTAGGTGTCTTTAGAGGAAAGTAGAACGTGTCTTTAGAGGAAAGTAGAACGTGTCTTTAGAGGAAAGTAGAACGTGTCTTTAGAGGAAAGTAGAACGTGTCTTTAGAGGAAAGTAGAACTTGTCTTTAGAGGAAAGTAGAATGTGTCTTTAGAGGAAAGTAGACATAACTAATATGTATCTTAGCGTGAAGTAGTATGCGTCTTTAGAGTGAAGTAGTAGGTGTCTTACACCCATTGACTTCCCATTCGCTATCAAAACCTCCACAAATCCCACCAAACCAACATCTCTGTAGCTAGCGATTTCTTTCCTTTTGCTCCCAGGACTCCGATTCATCACAGGCTCACTACACGCTGCCGCAACATACACTTTGTCTTCCTTAGCAAGCGACACACCCACACTAGCAGCCTTAAAACCTTCAATTACATTAATCATATCATCAACCGTGCCTTTCTTACTTATTATCAGTTGCTTGTACACATCTCCAGACACATTCTCAAGTATCCTATCTTTTATTAGCAACGATTTCACTTCTTCCACAGTCTTGCCTACTTTAGCCAATTTCAACCAATTGTCCAACGCGTTTCGCAGCTCGGTGACAAAACCCCTAAAATCGTTCTGTCGTGGTTTTACTAGGTAGAACCTCTTGCGGCAGGTTTCCGCATTTATATCCGCATGCCGGAGTAATACAGCCCTCACTTCCTCATAATTTTCATTCAAAAACAGACTGTCCCGCAGCATATAGTTTCTTAGAAAGGTAGTTAGTTTATAGGACAAGAGCAATGGTCATTCCTTTCTATCGATCTTGCATCTTGTTGCGACGGCCTCAAAGTGTGTTAAATATGCCATCAGGTCATCGTTTTCCTTCATTCCCTGGAAGCTAGAATGCCATAACCTATGCACCGACAGGTAGTATGTCTTTACAGTGAAGTAATGTGGGTCTTTAGAGAGTGGAAATATGTGTCTTTAGAGACAGTGAAGTAGTATGTGTCTTTAGAGAATGGTATTATGTGTCTTTATAGTGAGGTAGTATGTGTCTTTAGAGTAAAGTAACATGTTTCTGTGGAGTGAAGTAGTATTTTTCTTTAAAGTGAGGTAGTATGTGTCTTTAGAGTAAAGTAACATGTTTCTGTGGAGTGAAGTAGTATTTGTCTTTAAAGTGAAGTAGTATGTGTCTGTCACGTACACTGTATCTATATTTAGCCAAGGTTACCAGAACTTCACCCACCTCGGGAATTTTACATCACGCAGCAGAATTATGTTTTGGGATGAATGTGATTGGTTGGAGGTATTAATTATTGTACTTTGAGCTGCATTAATTGGTTGGCCATGCTGCGGAGAGATGTTAGTCATGTGATAACCCCCAAGCTTTGTAAGCTGAGAGATATTACCGCCAGTCTTGTGCGGATCGTGTTAGAGAGAACATGTACTAGAGTCTAGTGTTAGAACTCAAGAAAGAAAACATAATTATATTAGTGTGTAGAGCGTTTATTCTATTCAAGTACATTTAACCATTGTAATTATTTGTGAATAGCTTTTCCTAGTTTTGAATTAAAGTATTTGTTTTAGACGAAGAGAAGTTTCTTCATTGAATATATAATAATATACTTAGATCGTCTTATCAACTAGCATCTCCTAGATGATCATCTTATCAACTGACAATTTCTGAATCCTCAGCAACCACGATCATTGATATTGCGATATAGATCAAGATAATCTTCAACGTGACATTAGCACTATTGATGATTCGTGACAGTGTCTTTAGCTAGAGGTACAATGTGTTTTTAGAGAGAGGTAATATGTGTCTTTAGAGACTGGTAGTATGTCTTTAGAGACAGGTAGTATGTGTCTTTAGGGACATTTAGTATGTCTTAAGAGAGAGGTAGTATATGTCTTTAGAGAGAGGGAATGAGTTTCTTTAGATAGTATGCTGTCATGTAATAATACTTTTATGAAACCTTGACAGGATTTGTTGAATAACATCTATGTATTATTGTATGAATTTTATATTGTTAGAAATATCTATAAAGAAAATTTCTTGTTATTCAAAGTCGAGAACTTATTGAAGACTTTTTAAAACTAATCAGGGAAGACATTTTTGAGTTGTTGTATTTTTTTGATTCGATAACTGGATTTAAATTTATTTTTAATAACATTATACAACCTAATTGGTGCCTTCAACCCTTTTTTCCAATAATAAAAGCAAGCAAAATATAAAAATAAATAACTTTAAAATATAAAAAAAAAAAAGCTTAACTTAAGTGGAAGAACGCCGCACTTACAATTTACAACTATATGTATAATTAATGTACAAGCTATTTTCCTTATTCCATATCAAACAAAATAATTAATCACCAATAATTAATTGACTAATTGTTTTTTTTTTTTTTATTGATTCTTGTTTTGTTAGGTAAATAAATAATCAACATGATCGGAGAATGCGTGAAAAAGAAATAGCTCTAATAATTATTTAAGGGGAAACAATCAAACAAATTTATCCATATCTGTGAATACTGAAGGGTTAGTTTCTCTTGTTCGTATCAAACAAAATAATTAATTAAAGAATAGGTTACTTTTTTTATAATTGATTTATGTCTTGTCTATGCCGACGAATAATTGTATGAGGTTTCAATTTCATATGAGAATGGCTGTGGGAGAAATAACGTGTACACACTTTTTACCAGACACACAGAGTGAGTTGATATAAACTTTGTAAGAAAGAGTACTTTCTATTGCAGACGTACTCTAACGTATTTGTTTTAAACGTCTGCGATTGATTCACTTTTTGTAACACTAGGTCACACATATACAGTTCTACACTAAAATAAATCGACTGCATATTACTTGGACCCTATTACAAAAAACGTGTACTTGATCTACTTACCCCAGCAGGAACTTTGTAACCACTCAACACACAGTCATTTGGTAAGGCTCTGTTACGTCCAGCAAACATTGGGAACTTAACCCTGAAGTAGAGAGGAGACCTTTAGCTTACTACTAGAATAATAATTAATAATAATTTGTTTTATACTGCGCTATTAACAAACATAGTGTAAGCTCAATGCTTTATGAGAACAAACACGAGAGTTAAACATAGGGCCAACGAATCTAAATAAGTTTTGAACAGGTAGGTCTACATGTTCTGGAAAGTAAGGAAGAATCTGGTTTGTCTGAGCTCAGTGGGATGTGAATTCAAAACTTTGGTCCATGCGATGAAAATGCACGGGAAAACGCGACACAATTAAGAGCGTTGAGTCCATGGAGCGCAGGGCTCTCGGAGGGAATATGGATTGATCAGTTCACTAAGGTACAAGGGCATTTCACTGATGACTAAGTCTATTTTTTTTGCATTTACAGGAAGCCAATAGAGTGTAGGTAAGAGAGAAGAGAGAGCAGTGAATCGGGTATTCTTTGTTTCCAACTAACTGTGCAGCGTTCTTTTGAATTCCTTGCATTGTGTGTGTATGTGTGTGTGTATCTGATGTATATGGTCTCTAGCTACATAATGCTTACCTTGATTTAATAAAAGAATATTTAGTGTTAAAGTGTGTGGGTGTCTTTTCAACCTTGTGAGAGAACTAAAATATTTCAGTCTATAATGTCTGTATTTCTTTGAAGTTTTGATGTAAACAGTTATATCTACCTAAAGGATGTAAACAGTTATATCTACCTAAAGGATGTAAACAGTTATATCTACCTAAAGGGTGTAAACAGTTATATCTAACTAAAGGGTGTAAACAGTCATATCTACCTAAAGGGTGTAAACAGTTATATCTACCTAAAGGGTGTAAACAGTTATATCTACCTAAAGGATTCCTTGACACATGCTTTTAAGTACGACATTTGAGCCAATGCTGAAGCTGTCAATGGGCCGTCACTCCCAATAAGGGAGATGATCTCCTTTCTTAACAGTTCTTGCTTGTCTGGATTTACGGCCAAGTTGAATAGCAAGAGCTCCAGGGACTTTGAGGTCTGAACAGATTCAAGAGACGGGAAAAAGAATAGAACAAAAATGTTTATACCTTCTGCTATTTAGTAAAAGTACTGATGTTGTTATGTTTAAAACAAATGTGAGTAGGCTAATATCACTTTGGTTTTGTTTTTCAGCCCGAAGAAATAATGATTCAGGACAGAGGAACTGCTTTATTTAAATATATATTCTTTAAAAAAAACATCAAAACTATAAAAACACGCAAAAGTAAAAAACGATTACTTTAGTTTCAAACAAAGAAAGCTTATCAAAGGGGAAGAACCGCTAATTACTGCCATTTATATGAAAATGGCATGGCTTAGCTCCCTTTCTGCAATATAAAACAAAATAAAAATCTTTTTGCTAGACCGAGAGACAGGAGTGAATGGATAGAAGCTTTGTAAAAAGAAATCTTAATAAATTATATGTATTAATGTTAATAAAACAAATGTAGACATTTAATCCTGAGAATAAATATAAAATATAATCTGATTAATTGGTGATATTTTGTAGTGTAGTGAAACCATTATAAAGGGACTTACTTAAGAGGCTGAGATATTGGGAAAAAAATAAGTAACAATAAAGAGAAGTAATAAAGAATACAAAATTTGAGACTTTTGTGATCAGGTTGTATTGTTTCTTCAGGTATTTAGGTATTCTTTAGGTATTTAGGTATTCTTTAGGTATTTAGAATGTAGCTGTCACAGAGGTTTTTCACTCACATTCAGCTATACAGAGAAAAGAAAAGGATGAACTGTACGATTTCTACTTCTCTATAAGTATTTAGTTAATTTATTCCAACGTACCGAGTCAGCCCCTCCGATGTACATGGAAGACAAAATATTATTGGCTTCATCGTCAGTTAAAGATTTTTCTTTGATGAGAGACAGAAGTAAATTTCGTCCGTCGGATTGAAATGTTCCTTCTTTCTCCCTTTTCTCAACTTCCGCTTTGGCAATGTAATAATCTTGACTGGCACGTCTGTTGAAATCAATGTTTTACGCTATCTAGAGTGCTAAGACTGTTTTTAGGACATCAATGTTATATGCTATCTAGAGTGCTAAGACTGTTTTTAGGACATCAATGTTTTATGCTATCTAGAGTGCTAAGACTGTTTTCGGGACATCAATGTTTTATGCTATCTAGAGTGCTATGACTGTTTTTAGGACATCAATGTTTTACGCTATCTAGAGTGCTAAGACTGTTTTTAGGACATCAATGTTTTATGCTATCTAGATTGCTACGTTTTGACGTTTGATTCTAAAAACACCTTTAGTGTTTGAGGGCCAGGTTTCATGTATAAAAAAGTATCTTACAGTTTAGACATATTTAACTAAGTTTGATTATATACTGTGCATTGGAGCGTCACTCGAAGAGTGGGGGATCAGCAATCGCCACCTCCTCTTCCACTCCATTGATTCGGCCAACATAATAAAAAGGAGGGGTGCGATATAATATATCAATTGTTTAACACTGAAACATTTCTACTCTAATATTATGATGATGATAAGTCAAGAATGAGGTCCACAAATATATATATGTGTGATGTCTCAACATGGGGCGAGGGGGAGACGGTCAACCCTCAACTGGATCCACCCAGTGGCTAGAGTGGCGAACTGGTTTGTGTGTACTGGATCCACCCAGTGGCTAGAGTGGCGAACTGGTTTGTGTGTACTGGATCCACCCAGTGGCTAGAGTGGCGAACTGGTTTGTGTGTACTGGATCCACCCAGTGGCTAGAGTGGCGAACTGGTTTGTGTGTACTGGATCCACCCAGTGGCTAGAGTGGCGAACTGGTTTGTGTGTACTGGATCCACCCAGTGGCTAGAGTGGCGAACTGGTTTGTGTGTACTGGATCCACCCAGTGGCTAGAGTGGCGAACTGGTTTGTGTGTACTGGATCCACCCAGTGGCTAGAGTGGCGAACTGGTTTGTGTGTACTGGATCCACCCAGTGGCTAGAGTGGCGAACTGGTTTGTGTGTACTGGATCCACCCAGTGGCTAGAGTGGCGAACTGGTTTGTGTGTACTGGATCCACCCAGTGGCTAGAGTGGCGAACTGGTTTGTGTGTACTGGATCCACCCAGTGGCTAGAGTGGCGAACTGGTTTGTGTGTACTGGATCCACCAGAGGCTAGAGTGGCGAACTGGTTTGGTCATAAACGGCATTTTTCTAGGGGGAAAATGGCATAAACCAAATGTTGTAAAAAAAATTTTTACCATTGATGAAAAAGAGACAGAATTATTCTTCATAGTAGATTTAGTAAACATGAAAACCATATAGAAATAAAGAGATATACATGTATTTGGATATTTCTTAAAAGCTTTTAATTAAAACAATTACTTTCTTATTTTAAGATAAGAGTCTTCAAAATCCCGGTAGGTTCTGTTTCTGAAGTAACTGTGCATCACTGACTTCCCACTCTCAGCCTCTGCTATAAGTTCTCCAACATTCCTTGTAGCCGTGAAAATGTCCAGCATCTCTTGACTGACATTACTGGCTAGCAGTCCTAGCCTTTTATTAAATACCACTACACTGATACCTGGAGTTACGAAAAGGAAATTTTATTACGCATAGACTAATTCAGCAAAACTTATTTTCTTTATATATTGTTGACAATTTCGATAAAAAAGGGGGTTAAACATCGACATGAATGAAAGGTTGATTTCATTCAATTAAAAAGCAAGAAAAACATTAAAAATACTTTTTTAAAAAGCTTACATTGAGTGTAAGTGTATCAATTTGGATCAGTCATGTAATTACATATATAACTGACCTAGTTATAATAAATGTGTGCGATTAGAAATATTTCTACCCATTGTTTTTGTTGAGCTTTTAACCTTCTCACTGCGCCTTGATCCTAGCACCTGTGTGGACCAGTTGGGAAAGGGGGAGGGAAGAGAGGGGTATCTTGGGGAATGTTTACATGACCGTTTTTTAAATGCATACAAAATGTTTACTCAGCACTCAAGAGTCCTCACGGGAGCTAATTACATTTCTACCACCACATCTGCCTAGTACAATTTCCTTCAAGATACAAGTAAACAAACTACGTCACTAGCAACAGAGGAACGAGCTGTTCTCTACTTACTCTCAGTGGTGTAACGAAATAACAGATCATTGTCCATAGTTCCCTGCTGGGTTAAAACTTTCACGAAATCGTCAGCTATCTCATTCTGTGTGGATAAATAATGTAAAGCTGAGTCCGCTTTCAAAAGGTATTTGTTGGCTGCATTTCTCAAGCTGTACCATTCTTCACCTTGCCTATTGACCGTTAAGAAACAAAATAAGCACTGTACATTTCCAATAAATCCAATTCTATTTTTTTTTTAACCTATAGTGTCAATGACAATTATTTTCAAAATATTACATTTCAAGTTGCACATTTGATACATTCGAATATTAGTACGCAAACATTCCTATACAGAGGCTCTTGGCTTTGAAACCAATGGGTCTTCGAGTTCAGATCTTATCTTATCTTATATAATACAGACGTTACTTCAAAAAAGAAGATGATTACGTCCTACGCGTCATGCATTTAGTCATGCATATTAACCAATGACTTAAATTCTGCCAAGTCACTGGTTTTTCTGGCTAGCTCAGGCAACCCATTCCATGCTCTAATAGCACTAGGGAAGAAGGAGTATTTGTACACATTTGTCCTAGCATATGGGACGAGGAATGTGCCGGTGACGACTGGGATTTTGATCTTCGGTGATTACTGGGACTGCCCTAAGTTTAACCAACTGCAATGGTTATCCGCCCTGAGTTTAACCAACTGCAATGGTTATCTGCCCTGAGTTTAACCAACTGCAATGGTTATCTGCCCTGAGTTTAACCAACTGCAATGGTTATCTGCCCTCAGTTCAACCAACTGCAATGGTTATCTGCCCTGAGTTTAAACAACTGCAATGGTTTTCTGCCCTCAGTTCAACCAACTGCATTCGTTATCTGCCCTGAGTTTACCCAACTGCAATGGTTATTTGCCCTGAGTTTTACCAACTGCGATAGTTATCTGCCCTGAGTTTAACCAACTGCACAGGTTATCTGCCCTGAGTTTAGCCAACTGCCATTGTTATCTGCCCTGAGTTTAACAAACTGCCATGGTTATCTGCCCTGAGTTTAACCAAATGCAATGGTTATCTGCCCTGAGTTTAACCAACTGCAATGGTTATCTGACATACGTTGGAGAAGTAAAATCCTTTGGTGGCTGTGATGGCCACATGATTCCCTCGTTAACTGTCGATTACTGAAACAGAAGAGCTTTTTATCATCTGCCCCAGTATATGGCAAAGCCTTAACCTGAAACTAGAAAATGATACACTTTTGTGCCATTTCTAGATATAATTTAGCGCATACAAATATTGTTTACAAAGGTTGAGAACGTTAGACCAAAATATTCACACAAAAAATTGCCATGTATCCGTCTTTTACTGCTTTTAATCTCCAGATGCTAGTATGGTCAGTCGATCTCTTATTTAACTCCGATGAGAGAAAAGATAATCAGAATGCCCATTTCAATGATTCATATTAGTTTTATTTTGTGACATAATGAATAAAGAAATCGATAAATTCAATGATATTGTGTGACATTGACTTCAATATGTAAGAAACATACAAGTTGTCTGTTATCATTAACATGAATAAATGCAATGAATGGTTCATTTGTTACTGTGACGGGACGTCCGCTGAACACAAACACTCGACCTTCACTGAAACACACACACACACGATTTCTCTCTTTATTTCTGGCTGTGTAAAACAATCTAACACATGTGATCTCCTGTCCATCTC
Organism: Biomphalaria pfeifferi; assembly: GCA_030265305.1. Taxonomy (NCBI): domain Eukaryota; kingdom Metazoa; phylum Mollusca; class Gastropoda; family Planorbidae; genus Biomphalaria; species Biomphalaria pfeifferi. The sequence continues at coordinate 756,176 of JASAOG010000259.1, forward strand.
TCGTCTTCATCGCCAGACTTCTCGACCTTAGCTGAAGGTGATCTTAAAACACATATAGTGTAGTCACACCATCGACCTTAGCTGAAAATGAACATTCACACATATAGTGTAGTCACGTCATGGACCTTGGCAGAAGATGAACATTCATACATACAGTGTAACACCATGGACCTTGGCTGAAGATGAACATTCCCACATATAGTGTGTACCTTGGCGAAGATGAACATTGAAAATAAATGAAAACGTGACTTACAAATTGATCATGGGTTCTTTGAGACCTTGTCTCTTGCTGAAGGCATTGATGATAGAGATGTTTGGGCGACTGGGGGATTTCCCTTCATTTCTAAATACAGTTTCAAAATCTTTAGGGTTTGAGAGAACTACATGAGTTTCAAACAACTGGACCTTAAATATTGGTCCATAGAGGTCGAACAATCGATCAAATACTTTCTGAGCACCATCACCTGTAAATATTTAAAAACGTGTACACTTAGAGATTAGAAATGGCTGCTTGGTCGTGTGATATGCGCTCAGGATTGACGTCTGGGTGATGTTTGGGCTAGGTTGTAGTCATCTAAAAACTGAAGGAACATCCGAAATGTCAAACAAACATAAATATATCGATATATCAATATGTACTGTTTAAGTTAGTTATTTGTGCCATTGTTAACCCTGGGTAAATCATTTATGTGAAATAATCAATATCGTAATTTTGCTGTCTTAAAAAAAGTAGCGTCCTAATTAATATGTGGAGTTTAAATTGTTTTATATTTCTAATATGATCAAATTTACTTTTTGAGCCATCTACAATAGAAGGTAGTTTTCCAACAAAACTTCACATTGGTATCAATGTCTGCCTTTAGTGCTTCAACTGGAATGCTGTCAGGTCCTGCAGATTTGCCATTCTTTAATTGCTTGATTGCGCTACGAATCTCTTCCTTGGTGGGTGCACTGCACTTGATAGGTAGCTCTCTTGTAGCTGGCTGTATATCTTGTGGGTTTGCAGGAGTAGGTTTGTTAGGTAGGTCTCTTGTAGCTGGCGGTATATCTGGTGGGTTTGCAGCAGTAGGTTTGTTAGGTAGGTCTCTTGTAGCTGGCGGTATATCTGGTGGGTTTGCAGCAGTAGGTCTGTTAAGTAGCTCCTGGAAATGCTCATTTCTTCTTTTGTCCTTCATCTGTTATCACTTCACCATTCTTGCCCTTGACTGGTCTCTCTCTGACTTGGCAAATTTTCCAGATAACTTTTTGATGACTGAGTACAGGTCTTTGGTGCTGTTCTGAAGGGCTGCTTCTTTTGATCTTTTGCCAGTGCTTCAATGTAGTTCCGCCTGTCTGTTCTGATGCTACGCTTCACATCTATTTCAGCATATTTTTTGTGCTTTTCCTTTTGCTGTCCTTGTTTTACTGTTGTTCATGCCTGCTTTCTTCTCTCTTCTTTCCTTGATCTTCTGAAGAGTTTCTGATGAAATCCACTCCATTTGGGTGTATGACTTGGGACCCAGAATTTTTCTTGGCATGTAAAAATGACTGTTTCTTTCACTTTCTGTCACGTTCGTTCTACTGTCTCTTCTTCTAGCAGCTCTTCTAGGAGCTGGAACTTGTTAGAGCGTTGAACTCTTCCTGTTTTTTTTGCAGTCTTTCAGCGCAATAGTATTGTTGTGTTGGCGTTGGCTGGGTACACTTGTCCAAGTCCTCTTCAGCTTCAGTTTCACTCGAGCGCACAAAAGATGGTGATCTGAAGCACCATCTGCTCCTCGTCTGACACGTACATCCTAAAGAGATCGACGGAATTTCTTACCAATACAGACACGGTCTATTTGGTTCTCTGTTGATTGGTCTGGTGATATTCACGTGGCTTTGTGAATTCGTTTGTGCAGGAAGACAGTTCCTCCAATTACTAAGTTGATAGTGGTACATTTATCTGCAAATCTCTCTCCATTTTCATTCATCTCACCTAGTCCATGTTTTCCCATTAACTCTTCATATCCTCTGTTGTGATTGCCATCCTTAGAATTGAAGTCGCCCATTATGATTAGGATGTTCCTTTTTGGTCTGTCATGTACGATGGTAGTCAGCCTGTAGAAAAAAAATTGTCCTTCTCCTCCTCTTCACTTTTATCTGTTGGGGCGTAGCATTGGACAATGTCTAAGTTAATCCTCTTTTGCAATGTGTGGAATGTGGCTATTATCTGTGGTCCATGCGCTTCCCATTCTATAAGTGCTCTCTGAGCCTGTTTGGACAGCATCAGGACTACTTTCTGATTGTGTGTAGCCTCTTGCTCATGTACTGAGTATAAAAGTAGCTCCACCGAAGTCAAATCTTTTCTGCCAGGAACCAGTCCATCTTGACTCACTGATTCCTAGGATGGTGAGCTTGTACCTTTTCATCTCAGCTGCCACTTGCGCTGTCTTTACAGTCTCATACATGGTCCGGATGTTCCATGTAAGAATGGTGGTAGTGGACCTGGTAGAGATGATGGTCTTCGGCCTGCCAGCTTCCAAATGACTCTGGCTTTCACTGACATGCGTCTTAAACCTTCCAGATGGAGGTCCATCCTCCCCCAGGTCCGTGACTTCTGTTGATTTGCTGTCTGGTGTTGCTGTAGCTAGTGGTTTTTCTATAACCCTCCTCCTTTCTCAGCCGGCTTGGGACCGTCACATGGCGGAGTATCATAGACCACCATGGAGGAACAGATGCAGATATCAGAATCCGCATTGGAAAAGCTCGAGCAGCCTTCCATCAGATGAAGAAAACCTGGGGATCTAGGGAAATAAGCACCACCACCAAGATCAGGCTCTGTAACATCATTGTTAAGCCAATACTACTTTATGGAGCAGAGACCTGGAAAACCCCTATCACCACCATGAAAAAAAATCCAGGTATTCATCAATACCTGCCTGAGGAATATTCTTATGATCCGCTGGCCAGACAAGATCTCGAATGAGGAACTGTGGCAAAGAACAAAACAGCAGCCCATTGAAGTAGATATCCTTCAGAGACGCTGGAGATGGATAGGTCACACGCTTTGCAAGCCTGCATCCAACACAACAAGGCAAGCCCTAACCTGGAACCCACAAGGAAAGAGGAAGAGGAAATGGCCGAGGAATACATAAAGCCGCGATTTGGAAGCAGATGCCAAGCAGATGGGCAAGACGTGGGGACAGTTAGAGAGACTCGCCCAGAACCGAGATTCCTGGAGGAAGCTGGTTGGTAGCCTATGCCAAAGAAGGGAACACAAGCAGAGATGTTAATGATTTGTATCTTCTTTCCCCCCTTTAAAAAACTTTCGAATAATTAGGTTTTTATTAATAAATAATAGACAAATGCTTTATAATATTCATTATTAAAATTCTAAAATAATTATATAGACCTAAATTCATGTTCAATGTAAATAGAAAGTTTGTTAAGAAGTGTAGCGACACAGCATATGCAGAACTATTATAAAAAAAATCAAAGTTAATTTTAATTATTATTTGACAATTACAGTTGTTTTCTTATATCGTAATTGCGCTTACCACTTGATCCAAAGAGTAACAAAGGGCCGATAATAGGCCATTTATATATTCCTCCAGGGCCAGGAATTTCTTGAAATGGTTTTATATCAGTCTGATCCGCCGGCCTAGTCGTGTTCTGGAAGTCGGTAGATCTATGTCTCAGTTCAACAGACTTACAAAGGGAGAGCACTGGATGTTGACGTTTCCACATAGTCAACATTTTTCCTTTGTAACTATAGAATTTCTACACACTACAACTATACACTATTTTAAAGAAAGTCCATTTTACACCCTTCCATGTCCCAGGAAACTGAACTAATATATATATATATTGTAATGACCATGTTCTGTAGTGACTCTATGGTTGCGCACCAGCTCACGAGGATGGACTAAATGAACAGGGAGAGAGGAAGGGAAGTGCGAGAAGATTGGAACGGCTCTTGTTTTGGTGATCTATGTTGATTAAACTTTGTATTGTCTTTGTTCCTTTACCTAGTTGAGTTGCCTCCTTTAAATGTTGTAACATTGGTGTCAGAAGGCCAGCGAAGCCCTTGTGTACGCTCTGTCCTATGAAGCCGCTAAGAACGCATCCATCAACCATCTCGCAAAACAACAGGAGGCTGCTGACCTGATAGAACAAATGAGACAGCAAGGGGTCATAGAGCCCTCTAATAGCCCTTGATGTTCACCAATCGTCCTAGTGAAAATAAAGGATGGATCCATGCGATTTTGTGTAGACTACAAAACATGGTCATTACAATATGTATATATAAATATATATATATATATATATATATATATATATATATATATATATATATATATATATCAGGCGTGGTTTTCTTTTTGGCACAAAAAATTCTGATCTTTGCACCGAATTTGAGAACAAATTAGAGGAAGCTTTTAAAAACTTCTCTGTGACTGAGGTAGAAAAAAGTTTATGCGTGATATAATCTACCGGTACCAAACATCATCACTGGTCTTTGGAAACAAAACCAAGAAAAGCGAAGACTGGTTTGAAGCTAGTCTACCAAGCAACTTAAAAAGGCTCAGAGCTGCACGTAACGATGCCCAAAGAGTAGCGAGACAGTGTGCTAACAAATACTGGCAGGAGCTATGCGAAGATATTCAATCTTGTGCCGACTGTGGTAACATAAGCGGACTATATGAGGGCATGAGAAAAGCCTTTGGACCTCACACCAGCAAGTGTGCTCCGCTCAAGTCAAAAGATGACTCAATCATCACTGATCGTGCACTGCAAATGGAACGATGGGTAGAACACTATGCAGAACTTTATCAGATTTAAAACGCCATCTCAACAAATGCTGTTTCCAACTTCCCATCACTTCCAGTTTTGACGGAATTAGACGAAACGCCCTCAGTAAAGGAGCTGAGCATAGCCATGGACATGCTTGCACAATGCACATGGGAAAGCACCCGGAGGAGATGGCATTCCTGCTGAAGTCATTCAGGCTGGAAAACATGCACTAATCAAACGACTCAATGAACTGCTAAGCTTGCGCTGGGAACAAGGAATGGTACCACAGGAATTGAAAGACTCCAACATAGTTACAATTTATAAAAATAAAGGCGACCGCTCTGCTTGTAACAATTATAGAGGCATCTCACTGCTTAGCATAGTCGGAAAGGCTTTTGCTAGAGTATTACTAAAGCGATCACAGATCCTGTCAGAACGTGTTTATCCAGAGTCGCAGTGTGACTTTAGGGCAGGTAGATCTACAACAGATAAGATTTTCTCTCTGCGGCAGCTACAGGAGAAGAGCAGAGAACAAAAGCACCCCCTCTTTATAGCCTTTATTGATTTGACCAAGGCCCTTGATCTTGTTAGCCGAAGCGGTCTGTTTGTTGTACTAGAGAGAATCGGCTGCCCAAAGAAGTTAAGAAAACTAGTGTCAGCTTTTCACGAAAATATGCAGGGCACTGTTCAGTTTGAAAGTTCTTCCTCCAGGCCATTCTCCATCAAGAGCGGTGTAAAACAAGGACGTGTACTGGCCCCTACACTATTTGGCATCTTCTTGTCAGTCGTACTAACCAGTGCTTTTAAATCCCTGGAAGACGGAATATATATCCATAGCAGATCCGATGGAAGGCTCTTTAACCTGGCACGTCTTAAAGCCAAAACGAAAAAACGTCATATCTTGATAAGGGAGCTGCTGTTTGCTGATGACGCGACACTCGTATCTCACTCACAAAGAGGTCTACAGAAGCTAGTGCAGCTGCTTGTCAAGAGTTTAGCCTTACTATAAGTCTCTCCAAGACCAAAATCCTGGCACAAGATGTCGCAGAAATGCCTAAAATACATATTGGGAACCACACCCTTTCAGTGGTGCAGGAATTTACCTACTTGGGTTCAACAATTGTCAGTAACCTAGATTTAGACATCGAGCTCACAAAAAGGATAGGAAAAGCTACCACAGCATTGGCAAAAGTCTCTAAGCGCGTCTTGGAAAATGGTAAATTGACCACAGCGACCAAAATCCTAGTCTACAATTCTTTGTAAATTCAATTGTTGTGAGCACTCTCCTTTATGGTAGTGAAAGCTGGTCAACATACATGAACCAAGAGCACAGATTGAATATTTTCCACTTGCGCTGCCTGAGACGCATAATGGGCATCTCTTGGAGGGACCATGTCTCCAATCGGGAAGTTTTGAGATTGGCCAATATGAACAGCATGTATGCTCTCCTGACACAAAGAAGATTACGCCAGCTCGGACAAGTCACCCGCATGCCAGATGGTAGAATCCCAAAATATATCTTATATGCTGAGCTTGTGGAAGGAGTCAGACACAAGGGCCGCCCAAGACTAACATATAGAGATGTCTGCAAGCGAGACATGAGAGCCACAAGGCATCAGCGAAAGTATGTGGGAAAACATAGCCAAAGACCGGAGTGCATGGAAACAGACTGTGGGTGCTGGGACAACCGTCGATGAGAGCAAAAGAATTGAAGCGGCCTTAATCAAGAGGGAAAAAAAATAAAGCTGCCCTGTCGCTAGCCCTGAATCAGAGGCATACACATGTATGAATTGTGGCAAAGTCTGCCGTTCTAGTATTAGCTTGATTAGCCACACAAGATTTCTCCCTGTCTCAAGATTAAGCCAAAACCAGTGACTCATTTGGGCGCATCCATTGCCTTTCGAGACTAAAGGAGCCATATTATATATATATATATGAGTTTTGATTAGTGTTGATATTAAGGTAATACTATGCCTGTTAGTGAGATAGTAAAGTGATACTAAGTAAAAGTAAAGCGATGGTAAAAAATAGTAAAGTAATGGTCTAGTGAAAGAGAAGTGATAAATGATGCCAACAATATGACTATCAATTCAATGCATAGCACTTAAGCGTTGACAATTTGAAGTTTGAAGTTCAAAAATTTATTGTAGGCTTTTCATTTTAGTCTAATAAAACAGAAATATAAATCAACGATATATGTAGATTGACTAATTAAGCTTTTAAATAAAGATTATGTTGTATGATCATTGGTTTACAACAAAAGAAAAAAAAAAACTCTTCAATGCCATTTATGAGAAAATAAAAAAAATGACTGCCCCCCACCCCCACTAACCGCCAAAAAAAACAAACAAAACATTTCACTACACATGTAGAAAAATGAATAGTTACAGATTGGCTATTAAATGTATACACTTTCGATGTTCTACATATAAAAAAAGAAAAAGGTTACAGGTGATGTAGATTCACATTCAAAACTAGTTTATAAAAAACAAAATGTAATACTCCAGGTATTTATGAAATGAACGTGAAATAATGCATCCAACTTTTCAATGAATTATGTAATATGTGCCTCCTTCGTTCAAACAATCTCGATGATTGTAAGAAACTAAAACCTTGCCAAACGTTGTGGTTGTTTCTCCAATGAAAGTGTGCACAGGTTACGTTCCCCTTTGTGACTGCAAGGCGTGTACTACAGCCTACTTGTTTCCATTGAGGACACAGAAACTTTCTAGGTCCAAGTTCTGACTAGGAGGACTAAGATATATAGATATATATATATTAGGGGTGCACCGGATAGTACTTTTTGATATCCGGGGCCGGATAGTAAAATTTGATATTCGGCCGGGGCCGGAGCCGGAGCCGGATGCTTAAGTGTCTTTTTAATAGCTCGTGTTGCTGAACATTTTACAAAACTGTTAAACAAAATACCTATATTGGTTGGTTTTATTTTTTTTTCCTTTTATATACGATATTGTTTAAAACTATGTTACTGATTGATTTATTCAAGCTTAACAGTATTTCTAAAAATCTTTATAGCATGAGTGTGCCTGTGTGTATGTACGATGCCATCAACTGTATAGGATGTGTGTAGGAAGGTCAATGTAAATAATGTTAGTATATATTTAACTAGTTACTAATGTAAATCTCATAAGTAAAGTGCAATCTGCCTTGTATAGTGGTCGGATATATGTGTTCATGAATTTCAGACCAACAAACTGGTCAGATAAACCTAGTGAGCCTACACATGTAGTCCTAATTAGCAATTAGTGTAGTGTGTATTGTTGTTTGTGTTAACCATCAAGCATTGTTTTTTCCTTAAGCATACGCACGCAATAGAGTTGGGTGTCAGTCAAAAAAGATAACACACTGGCATGGTCAGTCAAGCATGTAGATAAATTATAACCGTCCACTAGTTAGAGGTCAAATTTGTTTTATTTTACACTCCAGCATATTGTTTCTTTGTTTGCTGTATCTAATTGCGGTACTATTATTCAATTTATTCTATGCGATTTTAAAATTTACTGTAAGGTTTTCCGTTATTTATGTGTAAAAGTCGTCCTAGCCTGATACACAGTGGCTAAGTACGCATCTTAAGTAAAAAAAAATATTAATAACAAGGAGTTAATTGACTGTCACAAATTATTAAGAATATTATTTTCAAAAAAAGACACAGATTTGCAGGAATAATATTCAAGTTAACACGTTAGAACAAGTATTTAAACGTAATATTAATTGACAGTGTGATATCCTTTGTTAGCATGTTGTGTTTTTTCATTCTGGCTTAAAAAATTGTCAATGTCTATCAATAAATTGGGTGTGAAAGACCAAAGAAATAAAATAAAGAGTAGGGGGTGTTTAGCTCTCCATTTAAAGATAGCCCTCCCTGGTCGTGTCTTCTACGATATATATATATATATTCTTTTCAAAGCGACCAACGACTTGAATAATCTAATATTAAAAGTAGAATGCTTGGCGTATGTATGTATGTATGTATGTATGTATGTATGTATGTATGTATGTATGTATGTATGTATGTATGTATGTATGTATGTATGTATGTATGTATGTATGTA